>JAPDNY010000010.1:99889403-100508899 GCA_029375565.1 Gekko gecko | reverse complement strand
TAGATGGTGACAGGATTAAATCTTCTAAAAGAAAGTGGGGGAAAAGTGTATTGGGGGGTTATGGTGGGAAAAAAGCCTGGAGAGTTTGGAGGCAGCGAGTCCCTCAAGGGAAGGAATGCAGACAGTGCGTCAACCTCGCTTTTTAAATCTTTCATATAGCCCTGATGACTGCAGCAACCTTTTTGCTATTAAGTACCTCATGGATGCAAAACTATGCATTTACCCACAAAAAAGTGCTGTTATTCCCATTGAGGGTTACTTCTGAGAAAACACTGTTAGGATTCCATGGAAATTCCCCTAGTGATTTTAGTGGGAGAGTTAAGCATAGGTGTAATGTTTTGCTTCTTTCTGAGCCACCATTATATGAAACATCTGTAATGGCATCTCCTGTAATGTTTTGCTTCTTTCTGAGACCCCATTATATGAAACACCTGTAATGGCACCTCCTGTAATGCTTTGCTTCTTTCTGAGAACCCATTTATGAAACACCTGTAATGTCACCTCTTTGTAGTGTTGTGGGGGAAGATGAGTTAATGCTGCCTCATTGCCTTCCTTAGCATTTCCTAATTATTTTTGCTACCACAAAAGGCTCTCACCTTAGACTTCTTAGTTAAACCCAAAAAACTGGACGGGTTATATGTGGTAGGATGACAGTATGGTCAGAGCTTGGAAGTGGTTCTGAGGTAAATAAAGTGGTTGTTTTCTCTTAAACATAGTGTTTATTTAGAGAGATAACAGTGTAAAGGTTTCAGTATGATTCGTAATCACAATGGTTTCAGATAGGTACAGTTCTCCTCCTTTCTCTAAAGTTCCTTAAATAGAAATAGACACAAAGGCTTGTCACTTGCCACTTAGGCTAATAACTTTGACAAAGAACATGGGTTTCTTTTACTCTCCACAGCATATCACTACATTCCTTCACTCGCAACTCTCTACTTCTTTCTCATACAAAAAATCCCCCTCTCTATATAGTCAATTCCGCCCCCTTGGGTATAGCTACCATCCAATTGTAACACACTTCAATCACCAGTTTGGTGTAGTGGTTAAATGCGTGGACTCTAATCTGGGAGAACTGGGTTTAATTCCCCACTCCTCCACTCGCAGTTGCTGTATGACCTTAGGAAAGCCATAGTTCTGTCAGATGTGTTCTTGAAAAGAGCAGTTTCTGTCAGAGGTCTCTCAGCCCCATCTACCTCACAGGGTGTCTGTTGTGGGGAGGAGTAGGGAAAGGAGTTTGTAAGCCACTGTGAGACTCCGACTGAAGGGTGGGGTATAAATCCAATCTCTTCTCTTCTTTCTTCCATCCAGTCGTCTTGCTTACTCTAGAGGCTTCCATTTTAAATGACATAAACCCGCACATTAAATCACAGAAATAAAATGCCAAAAATATCTTAATAGTGTAATACCACAATTTGCTTTTCCCCTTTCAGAACGATGCAGAATTTAACTTGTTTAATTTTAGATGGATTGTGTGTGTGTGTGTGTGTGTGTGTGTGTGTGTATAGGTTGACAAATTTTTGTGACGTGTGTCCTTTATTTTGTTGAAACCATCTGGCAACCCCAATACTTAGAGATAGGTTGTTATGCTGTGTCAAAAATCCAACCTTCCTCTGGCACCAGAGAGACATGTAGCAATGAGGAGAGGACTGTGGCTCAGCAGTAGAACATCTGCTGGGTATACAGAAGGTCCCACGTTCAATCCCCTGCATCTCCAGTTAAAAGCACTGGGTAGTAGGTTATGGGGAGGAGCTCCATGAGCAGTTCACACCTATAAAGTTGCATTACCTTTGCAGATTTGAAGAGCATAATCAGACAACTTCTGCCTTTCTTGCTCCAGTCGTTGGCATCTGGGTCCGTCCTGTCCCAGAAGTGGAGTTTGCTGACACTGGGAAAAGTCTGATCTTTACGTATGCCAGTGCTTCCACTCTGCTTTTCCTGACATCTGAACCCCCTGTCATGAACGCATGCTGGATGGGAAGTGTGAATGGTGACTTCCATCCCAGTTGTAGTGTTTTTTTTAAAAATCCGGTAGGGTTGTGTGCATATGCGCATATGAGCATGAGTGACCCCCATTGCCAGCAAGGACCATGTTCTGAGGTTGAGGCACCTGTAATGTGGATGCTTCAGTGTGGAACTGGCACATGGAGGAGCCATTTCAGGGTATGCTGTCTGGTCACCCCTTCCCGCGATGATTTAAACCACCATAAATAGAGGGGCCACCAGATCGCATCAAGCCTCCAGTGTGACCACAGCCTCGGTGGTGTTTCAAGGAAAGTAATTAGGGAGTGATGGCAGTCATTCAACAGGGGCTCCCCCATACGCTTGCCAAGTTTTTTGGGGAACTACAAAACTACAGCACCATGCTGGATTACGTTTGTATTATTAATTTTATATAAATCAAAACTCAAGACAATAAATAATATATTTAACTTCTCACAGATTCGACTTAAGTATAGAACAACAATTATACAGGAGATAATAATAAAAAAATAAGGAATATTGCTCATTGCATTACTCATCCAATATTGCTCAAGGATTTGCACAAACCGTGTTGAATTCTTAAAGACAGCAGAGATACAGGACTGCAAGACAACGAGAACTGGTGTAATGGCATTTCTGAAACCTCCTTCAGGTCTTACAGCATCAAAACTGAATATGTACAATTCTAAAATTAAAAATACAAAGATGAGACTGACTCTTCCAATAATGTAACAATAATGAAAAGTAATAAGCTATTTTTCCTTATAATTACCTATTGTTGTTTTCAACTAGTTAACATACAATTAGCAGGTTTTCAGATATTTTGGGGGGAGGCAAAGAAAGAATCTCCCGAGGATGACTGGGATTTGAGCCCTGTGATGCAAGCTCTCTACACAAACGCAGCTGTCTCCTACCTCAGTGGCTCGTTGTAAGTGACAGGAGGTGACGGGGAGACGAACCTCCACAGGATTGGGAAGGTAACACTCTGAAGGTACAAGGAAAGGAACCAGAGCTCAGTGTGACATTTATAGTGCTATGCTATCCTATACAGAGTCACTCCAATCTAAGCCTATTGGTTTTAATGGATTTAGACTGGAGTAACTGTGAATAGGCTTGCTGTAGGGCTAGGATTACAGACCTGGGAAAATGCAAATAAAAACCATCTAAGGCAATAAAAATTGTCTCCTATAATGCAGACAGTGGGGCACAAAAGCAGCAGGCAGTGCAGTAAAAGGGAGGGTTACTTAAGCTGGTCAGCTCAGAATCCTACTCAGGTCTATTCAATAAGGCTCACTGGCAGGAAAATATTCATAGGACTGCACTGTCAATCAGCCATTCCTCGCTGCTATATTCCCCTGCTGGAAACAACATATTGGGTGGGACGTCTCATCATTTTACAATGTTTCTTAGAGTCCCTGGGGCTGAGGTTGCAAGGGCGGACCTTACAGACCTGGCAGATGGGCTAGTTTGTTCTGCATTAACCTTGAGACCTAGATTCTTGCACAACTGCATATTTTATACAGTGGTACATAACAATGCAGACAGCCCACTTTCACGGGGAAAACTCCTGTAGAATTTATAGAAGCTATTATTTCAAGGACATCTGTCAATATGTCTCTTGTAATTCTCCAAATATAAAATACTTCCCTCGAGATTTATTATTATTTTTTTTCAACTTAATTAACATTTTGTTATAACTGGAGACCGTTCTAAGAAGATAACAGGAAAGGGAAAGGCTTCATTTGAGAAAGTGATTAATTATATAATGCGGCACAATGGCATACCTAAGACAAGTTTAATAGTAGGGATTTCAATATAACCTTAATCTAACTCATATGTATGCCGCTACCTAACCATCCTTATGGTGGGTAACAATAAAACAATGCCATCATTAAAACACTAAAACATTAATTTAAAGGCTGAATGACAATCTGCAAAAAGCTAGTCTAGAGTGTAATGAAAAAGAAAGTATATTCAGGTAACTGAATGTAAAGGTCTTCCGAAATAATAAGGATTTCCCTATTTGCATAAAGTCACCAATGAGCTGGCCAACTCGGCCTCACATGGCATGAAGTTGCACAGAAAGAGTACCATCAGGCAGCCATCTATAGTCACAACTATTCATTCATTTATTTAAAATGTTTCTGTGTCACCTGTCATTCCAAATAGGGTCTCCAAGACAGCGGACATTAAAACTTTAAGACATTACAACAGGATTTAAAATATAAGCATATATAAAACATTTAAACCATGCGGTAAAATGTATAAACACATAAACACACAAAACAATACAACCAGGGAGGAGGGCTAACAACCGTTAGTGGGGGGATGTAGAACAAAACAAAAAAACCTTCGCTCGTTGGTGAAAAGCAACGATAGAATGAGACAGACAAATCTCTCTGGGGACAGAGTTCCAATGGCTGTTATTGCCCTGTCCTGTCTCTGGTGGGCATGGGCATGGGAAGGCACTGTCAGCAAACAGCATTATGTCACTTCCAGGGGAAACGTCTGTAGGAATTGTTAGAAGCCCTATGGAAAATCAAAGCGTTTCTGGTGATTCCTAGAGTGGAATGATGTCACTTCCAGTAAATGACATAATGTTGTCATGTTGCCAGCAATTTTTTTCCTCTGCAATAGTGATGGTGGGCTATAAGAGCCAGGGTTAGGAGATCTTCTGCTCCCAGCAGGAACCTGGTGTCCCTAGTCCTGTATCTATAGACCCACTTCTTTTTGTAGGATCTCCTGATTGGTTCCCATGGTGAGAGCCTGAGAGGAGTAGTGGTTAAGAGTGATGGACTCTAACCTGGGGAACCAGGTTTGATTCTCCACTCCTCTACATGAAACATGCAGGGTGACCATGAGCCACTCACAGTTCTCTCAGAACTTTCTCAGCCCTACCAACCTCACAAGCAATGTTCCCTCTAAGCTATGGAGTCTTGTGAGCAAAAATTCTACTTTGTGAGCTACTGGCATTAAAGTTGTGAGTGAGCAACTTGGCTGCTGCATAAATTAGTTTGCTCTGGAGCTATCCTTCCTGAGCCAAGACAAAGGGTGATATCCCACTAAAGCTGCCGCAGGGTTGTGCCGCCGTTTGCCCCGAGATTTTTAGTCAATTTCACACCCGAAGCCGCGGGGCTGCATTTTGACCCGTGGCTTCGCCCGATTTCCCCCGCAGTTTCGTAATCCTCAAAAAACAGGATTACGAAACTGCGGGGGAATCGGGCGAGCCGCGGGTCAAAATACAGCCCCGCGGCTTTGGGTGTGAAATTGACTAAAAATCTCGGGGCAAACAGCGGCGCAACCCCGCAGCAGCTTTAGTGGGAAATCACCCAAAAATGTGTAAGCTGGAGGCTAAAAAACTGTGAGCTAGCTCACACTAACTCAGCTTAGAGGGAACACTGCTCACAAGGTGCCTCTTGTGAGGAGAGGAAGGGAAGGTGATTGTAAGCCACTTTGAGACTCCTTAGGGTAGAGAAAAGAGGGATATTAAAAACCAACTCTTCATCATCATCATCCCCATCCAGATGGCAACAAGCACTCCCCCCCCCCATGCTTAAGAAGGAGGTATTAGGAAGCAACATTCTGAACTTCTGGACATCCCAGGAGCCTATGGTAACTAGTAAGCCATGTGATTTATTTATTTATTTATTTTGCATATGATGTTGGTTTGGGTGGTATGAGAGGTGGCCCAAAGGGAATCTTTCCCTGGAGCCCTGTGGTGGCTTTTGACAGCCCTAAATACTTGGAGTGTGTTCCACCTAGAGCTAAGACATATATATGGACATCAGAGTCCTATTGCCGTTGTAGATAACTTACAGTACAGTGCTAAGCAAAGTTATATCTTTCTATGCATATTGACTCCAGTAAATGTACAAGGATAGAACTCTGCCTAGGATCACACTGTGAGACTTATCAGTCTTGCAGCTAGAATGATGGGTGCCATTGGGTGCCATTGATCCGATGATGGCTTGGGTGCCATTGATCCGATGATGGCTTGGGTGCCATTTCAGAGACCACTAAGTACTGATACACACCTACTCATGTCAGTGGGACCCCACAACTGAAAGTTAAGTGTCTGTTTATTCTCAAGACCAAAACCCCCCACCGAAACAGATTGTACCTTACCTACGCCTCCTCCCTCCCTGTCAGCAGATGATTATTTTTATTTATACACAGTCCTTCCATTCCTTTCAAGAGAAATTCTGTTCATTCTTTTTCCTCTTTAATTTCAATTTCTTTGTTGGCCCACAACGGTTTCTATTGTGATGTGTGTGGGAGGGGCTCACAGAGCTTCTATTATGCTAGTCTCCTCTCTCAGTAGAGGATTTATGTTTATTCATTTTCCCACACATGTTCTTTAACTTCCTCCTTAATACACCAAAGTGTTGTGTATTCATTAACCTTGCATTAGAAAAAGAGACCGAGCAATATAATAGTAACCAACAAACGAATTAGACTACATACTACGAGGAGTTCCATAACACAATATGGCCTACTCAGTTACTCTGACAATGATTTATGAAAAGCTTCTTCTACCCTGTGGCTACATAATACCCTTTGTGGCAGTGTTTGTGCCTTGTGAACACAATGGAGTTCTGCCATGGCAATAAGCCTAAGGATCTGCAATGCACGCATTGCCTTACAAACTTTAAAAAGAGCCCTTACAGGTTGGATCCAGCCTGTTTTCTCACTCAGTTACCTTATTTTATTACAACACCCTTTCCATATGGCTTATGTGCATGCAGATCTCATGATCCCCAGCATAGTCGTTTGGGTGGTCAAAGGGGACATCTTCCTCTTTTTTTTCAACTGTGGAAAAGCTGGTGGGTTCCAACCCTACAGGTTGTCAGTTTCAGCATTCACTCAGTGGCCAAATATAAACATTTTATTTTGGTATTTTTTAAAAAGTAGTTTTGTCCTTTAATATTTTATGTTTGTTTTTATTCTAGTTTTTACAGCTATTTCATTTTTTCTGTTGTTGGGAAATGCATTTACACCTGTAACTTTTTTTAAAAAAAAAAAACTTCCCATCCTGTTGAAGTTATATCCTTTGGGACTGCAAGATTCATCCAAGAGATAGTCCCTGACAAAATTTTGGAAATAAAAAATAAGATTTCGAGGCACAGCAGACAGAGGAAAGCATGAGTTTTCTTCACCTTCTCTGTGATCCTCAAGTGTGGGGAATCTATTTTAACAAAGATGGAGCCTGCACAAGAAGATGTTAACTCCTCCACCCCTCTACTAGCCTCACCATACTTGTGTCTAAGCTAGGGTTGCCAGGTCCCCTCTGGCCAGCAGTGGGGGATTGCGGGGCTAGGGTTGCCAGATTCAGGTTGGGAAACTCCTGGAGATTTGGAGACAGAGCCTGCGGAGGACAGGGACCTCAGTGGGATGCCACAGAGTCCATCCTTCAAAGCATCCATTGTCTCCAGGGGAACATCAGTAGCCTGGAGACTCCATCTCTGTAGTCTGGAGATGAGCTGTAATTCCAGGGGATCCCCAGGCCCCACCTATTGGCTGGCAACCCTAGTCTAAGCCCAGCTGACTCCTGAGATCAGAGCTGGACTGGGAGATTCCCCCCCCAAAAAAAACTGGAGTATGGCAAGAAAGGGGCAGAAGTTTTGCTATCTTTGCCTGAACCCTCTGCAAATAAATCTTCCACTCAGCCTCTATTTCATTTAAATGAGAATGGAAAGGTCTATATCTCCCTCCTCCTGCTACAGCCTGCAGTGCTGTTCCTGGGGTACAGGGGCCCTGCAGGATGGTGATAAGAGGGGAGTCAGAAGTTTGCAGCAGGAGGGCGAATTCTGTCAACATTTTCCCCTGTTCTGTTAATAGAAATTTACCACAGAGTCTGTGCCACACACTGAAAGGAGTGCAGTCTAAGGGATTATCGATTTAGAAATGATGCCGGTAATGAGACTGAATGGATTTAATGTTTGTTTCTGTTGGGTTCTTTGTTGTTTGTTTTAAAACAAAATTGTTGAATTTCTGCTGTTTCCCACTGTACACGGGGTTGGATCCAACCAACTTTCACCCTAGTTCAAAGGAAGGAGGGGGTTGTTTTGACCACCCTAAAAACCTATGTTGGGAATCAGACAACCCGCATGAACAAAAAATAAGGCTATAGTGAGGAGGGGAACTGAGTGAAAAAGCTGGCTGGGTCCGACCCATTATGTTGAGTATTTTAATTCATTGAAAAGGAACATATAAGGTTTAATTAACAAATCAATTGAATATAACACAAGCTAGTAGAACTGAGTTACAAAGAGCAATTTCCGATTCTGAAAACTTCACTTAATTTCACTCGTTTGCTTCTTCATTTGCATGCACTCAGAATGGTCTCTTGGTGGTGGGCCATTCATTTTTTTCTGTTGTTATTGGTGTACAAAGAGCAGAAGGAGGATTAATTTTCTGTTCAACCCATTACTGTTAAAGAGAAGTTAATGAAAACCCCAGAGCCTGAGCAATGGGCTCGGTTTGTGAGCTTGAGTTACCCTTAAGGATGCCACAAAGAGAATATTACTTTACAGTGTCTTTCTCTAGTTTCCAAACAGTGATATTGATATTACCAGCCAGCCTAAAGGTATCAGTCATCAAAAAGCTTATCGACTGTTCTGAATAGCTCTATCAATATCCAATTTGCTGTCTGATCTAATGCACAGGCCATGCAATGTCAGTGTATTGACTATTTTAAAAAGTAAAAAAACAAAAGTTTTTTTCCCCTGTTGCACGTTGTTGTGTAAGGCTTACAATTGGATGTTATTTGCCCACCTGAAGACGACTGGCTGATACCTGTCTTAAAATAATGGACCTCTAGCCTTGCGACATATGTTTACGGATAGTGCCCTGACACTTCGAGAGAATAGGAGCTCTGAGGCCACGTCTCCGCTTCAGATTTGTCGGCAGGAGAGTTTTATACTAGTTCTGGAGTGTTTTGATTAAACGAGCCGTGTTTTCTTTCCCAGAATTGATGTGATACAGCATGTAACTCAAACTGATTTAGCAAGAGCACGTCTGCATAACAGAGATAACCTAATACTGTGGAGACACCTGATATGAAACCAAATACTGTTTTTGCACAGACTTCGTCAGTTAAGTAAGCCCCACGGGGGTGAGTGGGGATACAATTCCTTCTTTTGTTATTTACTGCTTTGTCACTTATGTTACTGCAACCCAGCTACTGTATCTCTGAATTTCCACAATATTTTGCAGTAGCTTAGGCTCAGGATAGGACACAATGACTTGGAATATGGTAATGAATGGATTCCTAAATGGAGGAGGAGGAGCTGGATTGAAACCCTGCCCTTCACTCGGAGTCTCAGAGTGGCTTACAATCTCCTTCCCTTCCTCTTCCCACAACAGACACCCTGTGAGGTAGGTGGGGCTGAGAGAACTCTGAGAACTGCTCTTGAGAGAACAGCACTGAGAGAATTGTGACTGACCCAAGGTCGCCCCGCTGGCTGCATGTGGAGGAGTGGGGAATCAAACCCAGTTCTCCAAATTACAGTCTGCTGCTCTTAAGTATTATACCAAACTTAACCACTATATCAAACCACTATACCAAACTTTGCTGGATCAGACAGTAGTCCATTTAGTCCTGTTTCACAATCAATTCCTCTGGAGGTCCAACAACATGGCATAGAGGCTGAGGACTTTTCCTGATGTTGCCCCCGGCACTGGTATCCAGAGGTTTAATGCCCCTTTAGTCACCATGGCTAGTAGCCACCAATAGACCTATCCTCCATGAACCTGTCTATTCCCTTTTTAAAGCTGTGGCCATCATTACATCCTCTGGCATCAAACTCCACATTTTAGTCACATGTTGCATAAGGAAGTATTTCCTTTTGTCCATGCTGAATCTACTGCCCATCAGCTTCATTGACTGCAGTAGTGTTCCAGCACTTTGGGAGAGGGGGGGAATTTTCTATTTGTTTACCACGTGCATAATTTATCATATCATAAAATAAAGGTAAAGGTTCACTTGCTCGAAAGCCAGTCGAATCCGATTCTAAGGTTGTGGTGCTCGTCTCTGTTTCAAAGCCGAAGAGCCAGCGCTGTCCGAAGACGTTTCCGTGGTCATGTGGCCGGCATGACTAAACACCAAGGCGCACGGAACACTGTTACCTTCCCACCAAAGTGGTACCTATTCATCTACTTTCAATGTCTTGCTTTCAAACTCCTAGGTTGGCAGGAGCTGGAACTAGAGACGGGAGCTCACCCCGTCATGCAGCACTCGGGTCTCGAACTGCTGAACTGCTGACCTTCCACAGCCTGCAGTTCAGTGTCTTAACCACTTGAGCCACCGCAGCTCCTTAAAACCTCTATCATACCAGGAGTATATATTAAAACAGTGTATAACGACATAACAATTCTGTTGTAACAGTGGCCACACTGCTCAAATTCTCTGTATCTTTTCTTCCACTTCCCTCTAAGCTGTGGAGCCTTGTGAGCAAAAGTTCTGCTTTGTGAGCGACTGGCATTAAAGTTGTGAGAAAGCGATTTGGCTGCTGCATAAATTAGTTTGCTCTGGAAGCCATCCTTCCCTGAGCTAAGACAAAAATGTGTGAGCCAGAGGCTAAAAAGCTGTGAGCTAGCTCACACTAACTCAGCTTAGAGGGAACACTACTCTGTGTTGGTGGAACCACTAGCTAGGAATGGAATGAGCTAGGAAGGGGTGGAGCCTTTAGATGCAGAAGGGTGCAGAATGTGTGAAGAACAGAGGAGGGAAGCCCGAATGCCCTGCTGGGGAGCTTGAACCTTAATCGTGGGCTCCCAGCACCTTGTTTAAAGTAACTATGATCTGTGTATGGAAACTGTAAAGGAAGGGAGTCTTTTGTTCTAAATTGTAAATTTTAGCATTATTGTTTCAGAGCTGCTTTATCTAATGGGGAGTTCATTTGGGACCCTCATCTCCGAAGGTGGTGCACAGAGTGCTCAGCTGGAGATCTCCTGGGCCATCAGCAAGAGGACAGAGATGGACTTCGCGGGGTGGCAAGCTGTGAAGGAATGAAAAGTTAATCATTTGGACTTTAAAAGATCATGTGTTTGTCACATGACATGATGTTAAGTGAAAAGTAAACCCCTCCCCTCTTTGAATTATTCCAAGATTCATTCCAAGTTCTGCCCCACAAAACCCACAAGCTGTGGTTACATTAGCAGCCTTTTGTTCATGAAGTACATGAA
Organism: Gekko gecko; assembly: GCA_029375565.1. Classification (NCBI taxonomy): domain Eukaryota; kingdom Metazoa; phylum Chordata; class Lepidosauria; order Squamata; family Gekkonidae; genus Gekko; species Gekko gecko. The sequence goes on along the minus strand of JAPDNY010000010.1, from coordinate 100,497,733 downwards.
GAAAAGGTTCCTGAGGGAAAGTGTCTGGAATATCAACTAATGAAGGCTGGGAATAAGTGTAATTTGGTCATGGACTCAGATCTAGTGGAGTCATCCAGATAGCAGAGATACCTAGACGGAGGATATCCAAAGGTAGCTTTATTACCTTCATTGAAGGTAACTACTTAACTGTTGAATCAAATAGTTATTCTGCCCATTGCAAATCCTTTGTATAATAAATAAAATTGTGGTCCTTTATTATTCCAAAGATTGGACTCTTTTATTCCAAGTCTATTTGCAAATTAAAAAAAGGTCTTTTGACACCTTTTACTGCGTCATATGAAGGCACCTCCACTGACACCCTTAATTCACCTGAAGTCCCCTTTCTCTCCTTTGCTGCAAGCATGTCATGCACAAACACCCCCCTGCTCGTTTAAGGCTTCTTCACTTGCTCATTTTTCATTTACTGCATTTCTGAATAAATTTAGAGTCCAGTGGCACCTTTAAGACAAAGGTTTACTCAAGGTATGGGCTTTCCTGTGCATACACACTCTGAATCTGTTTCGTCCCAGCAGGAGGTCGAAACTCTGTCCCAGCTTCCATTCCATTCCTAGGAGACTGTATCAGGGATCAGACCAGAAAGCATCAAAGCCTCGTGCTAGGCACTGGTACCATTATTTCTGACTGCTAGAAGCTTCTCTGGTTTTGAACCTCCTTCACACTGTCCGTATTATCTCTAGGTTTTGTTTGTTTTTTTTGCACTGTGAGTTGCTGAAATCTTTTTTCTTTTCCCCAGATGCCGTTCAAGTGCACCAAATGGATCAAATCCATGTGGCTCTGATCATTTCCCTATTTCCCCCCCTGTGCTTAGCAGAGGTTAAGAACATGCTACTTCAAGTGTTATGTTAATTGTGCCTTAGCTTTTAAGACAGTGAACACTCAAGAAATCAGATCCTTAACAATGAAATACATACTTTGCTTACTTCACTAGAACCTTACAGAAAGGTGATAGCTCAGGGGAATGTGAGATGCCTGACATTTCACATGTTTATGCTATTCTGAAAAAAAAAACACCCTTTTCTGTCAGAACATGGTAAAAGGATGATGTTGTTAAGTAGGGGCTTTTGGTCAATCTAGAGACTTTGATGGGCATAAAGAAAAATACATTTTATTTGTGTTTTCCATCTATTTGGGAACAGGAATTATATGAATATGTAAATAAATAAATAAATGTTGACTTCTACACCTCTGTGCAAAGATGGGGGAAACACTGCTTGCAAGCTACATTTCTGTTCCTGTAGGAGTTTGGAAAGATCCACTTCTAAGTTTCGGTTTCCGGCGTCGCGAATGGCGGCCGCTTCTCGGGACGCTCCCGGAGGCGGTTAGCCCACGCGCAGTTAGGGGGGGTCTTCGCATATGCGAAAGACCCTAGTGAGCCTTAGGTAAAGGCTCCGAACCGGGGGCGCTTGGGGAGTAGCCTCTTTGCCGGCAGATAGCCGGGAAATTGAGGCTTTCTCCCCGCCCCAATCGGCCCTGCTGCGGCGTGCCCGTAATGGGACTTAGCGGCGCCACCGAATTCCAGGAGTGAAAACAGCGCTATGGTTCAACATAAAAAGAAGTAGTGGCATCGAATCGTGAGTTGAAGATCTATTTTGAAGCGTAAATCGGAGCCCCCTGCATGCGTATAAGCGTTGGGAGGAGGGAGGAGTCCCCACCCCCTCGAGAAGCAAGCTATTCAAAGGGAGCGCGAAGGGGGGCAGAAAGAAAACAAAGTGTTGGTGAAAGTACCGTTGGGGCTGCATGGAAGAATGTGTTCATCTTAGCTTCCTGGGGGATGCGGCACGAACTTTTTAAAAGTAAACAAAAAACCAAAATGTCGATAATGGAAAAAGCCCTGCAGACACCGGAAGAGAAGAGAGGAGGGACTTCCGGTCCAGATAGCCCCCCCCAAGAGCTTGCTGTCAATCAACAGAAAAAGGAGATGCTGTGCCCCCTGCTGGAACAATTGCAGAAGATCAACCAAACTTTGTTTAAAATGGAAAGTGTTCTCATCAGTCGACAGAAACAGATATTGGAAACAACTAGAAAGATGAAGGAGATTGAACAGAAATCGAATTTGATTCCAGGTTTCCAGGGCGCTAAAGAAGAGGAGAAAGAAGATCTCGGATTTACCTTGACAAATGTCTTGACACCCCTAACTGGCAGTGAAGCGATAAAGTTAAAAGAAGAGGTGGATAAGGCTCCTAAAGCCTATTCCGCCTTTATAAAAAGAAATACTCTGCCAGTAGAAGGGGATGTCGAGCATAGCAGGCGACAAACGGGAGATCTAATTTCATCTGCTGAATTTGTGGAGCCCTGGAAGCTTGAAGGCCAGAAGTTTAAGAAAAAAAGAAAAGAAAGAAGAAGGATTTCATCTTCAAAACACAGAAACTCCTGAAGAGACACGCCAGCAGGAAGAAGGATGCAGCATTCAAAATTGGGATAAGTGCAGAAGACAGCAGCCCAGGGGAAGGTGATGGAACGGAAGACTTCAAAGTTAAAATGGACTTAATCCATAACTGGAAGAAAATTAAGAAGAAGATACTTTGAGGACTGTTCGTGTTACATCTGGAAGGAGCTGTCTAATTACTAACCCCAATGGACTTTACTAACTGTATTAACAGAGTGATTTTGGACTTTGCTTTAGTTAAAAAGAAGATCTTCTAACCATGATGGATGCCAAAACTTGGTATTGGTTATTAACCTAAACTAACTCTCACTAACAGAAAAAAATTTCACTCCACCTTTTTCTTTCTCCATCTGTCTACCCTTCCCTTTTCTTATAAAAAGAATAAAATTCTCTCTTTTTTAAGAGAGTTTTACAAAAAAAAAAAAAAAAGGAAAGATCCACTTCTTCCTGTATTCACAGGTTACCTACTTCTCTCTGGGTATCTTGATTTCACAGGATGGGGGTTCTTCACCTTTGTTCAGCCACATGTGCTCAAGATAGTGTCCATGGCTTGATCCATCATGTTAACCGGACAGAGTTTAAGATCAGAATAAAGTAGGTTGCTTTGTCTCTGTGGCCAGAGATTTCAAAACCTCTTGTCTGACCCCTCCCCTTGTGAGTTTTTTCATCCCTTTCCTACAAAAAGGGAGAGATACAGTCTAGCTGTGGGTTTTCCCTAGATGCAAGTCTCTGGCTGAGTTGTTAGCAGGTAACTATAATCATAGAGTTGGAAGGTACCTCCAGGGTCATCTAATCCAACCCCATGCACAAGGCAGGAAATTCACAACTATTTCTTTCCCACAACCTCAGTAACCCCTGCTCCATGTCCAGAAGATGGCAAAAAAAAAAAAAAACACCCTCCAGAATCCCTGTCCAAACTGAACTGGAGAAAAATGCTTCCTGACCCAAAGTGGTGTTCAGCATTTCCCTGGTTGTGTAAAAAAGGGCCATTAGAACTAAGCACTGAGGCAACCCTTCCTGCCCCCCTTCTCATGAACAGCCTAAATTCACAGAATCAGCATTGCTGTCAGATGGCTATCTAGCCTCTGCTTTAAAACCTCCAAAGAAGAAGAGTCCATCACCTCACAGGGAAGCCTGTTCCACTGAGAAACTGCTCAGTCAGGAAGAACTAATTGTCTTCTTTCTGCCACAGGCATGTGCATATCCTTGACACTGAATTGCCCTGTCCCTGGGAAGCTGAATCATTCCCCCATAGCTTTCCCATTACCAGCTGGTAGTCCTGTGAAAGACCCTTTGAGCATGTACAGAGAAGACCCAGTTATTGTAGCTTTGACATGAATCACTACTGATTGGAACTAATGGTTGAGGGAAATAGCTGGGTTTGTATTCATTTTAGAAACTTGAATTAGGTTCAGAAAATATAAGAAGTGGTACTATGAAATCTCTCCAGTTGTGGTTTCCATAAGAAACACATCCCCAGATATGATTGTTGCTCCTGCCTCTACACAGTGTATAACGGCCTAAAGTTTTTTAACCAGGTGATGAGAAATCATGCAGCATAGATATGTATATGAACCAGCTCCTCAGTTCTTTCTTACTGTAATCAGTGGGTCTTAAAAAAAATTAACTGTGCCAGGATCATTCCTGTTTTTCCCAATTGCATAAAACCCAGAGTATCAAAAAGGTGCTAGTGTAATTGCTTTACCACATTCAGATTTAAAGAGAACTGATTTAAAGGCCTAGGGCTCTACACCTGATGCCATGTTAGCTGTTGAAGGCTTCTACTTATAAAGATATCTGGTAATGGCCAAATCAAAGGAAACTGAGAAATGAAGACAGAGACAATAATGTTCTCTAAGCCCTGCTGCAGTTTCTAACAGGTCTAACTCTTAATAGCTGAAATGAAGATCACCCTGTGTTTTCAATAGGATCAACCATTGGAATGACAACAGTAGGAGAACATTTCACAGTGAGTATGTTTGAAGAAATAGCTTTTTTGTGTCAAATTTTAAAACTGAAGAAGACTTCTCATTGGGAATTTTATCAAAAACTGTCACTGAATGTTTGTTTCCTGACAAAAAGAATGGGTAGAAAAACTCCATTTTCTCACAAGACAGGGAAAGAATATCACATGGGGGGGGGGTTCTTTCAAACAAACCAGATCAGGAAAAGTAATAACTGTGAAAATAGCTAAGAATGCTTCCAAAGTTCTCCTCCTTTGAATTTTTCTCCAGACTTGGTGTTCTGACAGTGCAATCTAAAGAACGCTCTCCTTTGGAGTCAAGCCCCACTGAATAGACCTAAGTAAGATGCTGAGTAGACCTGCTTAGGATTCCTCTTTGAATGACACATTCAGATTGGCCTTTTTGGGTGCTTTGACAGGAGTGACAGGAGGCAAAATTACCACCATTGGTGCATGTAGCTATAACAGAGTACAGAAAACATTGTCATCAAGCTCCTATTCACAGTACACACCTGATTCTTCCAAGAGCCAATCTGCTGCACTTTTTTGGTTGTGTCTGCAGAGTAGAACTATGCAGAATAGCCTCTAGGAATTGACTTTGTACTTCTACCCTGTAAAAAGCACTATGTCTTTTGTGCCACCTCCAGGAAGTATAACCCCTGCAGTTACAGTTAAAATTCTGTTGGTATTCATAGAATCACAGAGGTGGAATGTTAGCCAAATTGCCCTATTATTTAATAAAGATGGGGAATTATAATTATTAATATGCAATTGGCTTAACTGTAGGATCTGACCTGTGTATACCAGAGTTAGAATTCCCAAGAACCCAGGAATAGACACAGAAAATGGGTGGCTAAAATAATGAATTCTTGACTAAACCTTGGGACGGTTCACACAGGCACAGCTGTCAGGCATTCCCCAGCCGTACTCAACCTGTCTTGTAATGCTTCCCTCCCGAGTTTAAAAAGTACCAGGTGAAAGTGGTAGCAAACCCTGGAGAGCACGTTGATCCCGCTTCCCAGAAGTGTGAACACCGAAAGCCACAAACAGTGTGAACGCTCCCCTTCTCAAGCATACAAACAATATTCACACAATATAGAACTAAGGAAGCAGATGGCTTATAGAGTGGTGATACAACCTGTCCAGATGTGCAGAGGTCCATGAAGAAAGGATTGTGGTCTAAACTCAGAGAGAGTCTAGGAGTGGACTGCCATTTTGGGATCATGGCAGAAAACACATGGTCTAAGGCCATGTATGTGCTGGGATATAGGCATTGGCAAAGAATGCAGACCAATGGGCAGCCCTGGGGGCTGGTCTCAGGTGCGAACAATAGATTACCTGGACCAATGATGAGTCCCAGGGGTATGTGGCATCTGGATGGGCAAGGCCTAGATGTGACCAATGAGCTTCCAGAGATGCAGGGTCTGGATTTAACAATAGAAGCCAGGTGTTGGGTAGCTAGTTAAATGGATTATCTGACTTACTAATGGTCCTGGCCAGGGTAGACAAAAGGTGGGAGATGTCCCTGATTAGTTTCAGGAAGGATTGCTAAACATTTGAATGATTGATTGGTTTATCCCAGTATCTTGAGGGACAGAGCAGAAAAGATAAAGAATTCAGGCAAAGAATTACTGGACATAGAGTTATCCGCCAGGTGGCCTCTGAAAATATTTTAGAAATGTAGATACTTTACCTGATGGAATCCATTGTTATTCCATAAGCATAATCTCTGCTGGGTGGAGGGGGAAGATTGGAGACTTGCTCTGAGATCGCCTTATGAAACCTGAAAATTGAGAGCCCCTTTTCAAAGCTCTGGCTAGCTGTGTTTCAGAACCAGGAGTCCTTGGCCTGAGTTTTGTGGGTCTCTGGGTCAGGTTGGAAAGTGGGGTGACCCTGCTTTGGGGCTACCCAAGAGTAAAGGCAGTGCCTCTGGCAACAGGAAGGGGCCCTACAGGCCATCTAGCCTAACCCCCTGCTCAATGCAGGATCAGCCTAGAGCATCCCTGACAAATGTTTGTCCAGCCACTGCTTAAAGACTGACAGTGAAGAGGAGTTCACCACCTCTCTAGGCAGCTGATTCCACTGTTGCACAACTCTTTCTGTAAAAAAGTTTTCCCTAATATCCAGCTGGTACTTTCCTGCCGTTAATTTAAACCCATTATTGCGAGTCCTATCTTCTGCTGCCAACAGGAACAGCTCCCCACCCTCCTATCCTCCTCGAAGTGACAGCCCTTCAAATACTTAAAGAGTATATAACATCATAATACCATTAAGAGTTAGAACCATTTCTTACTGTTGGTTTCTATGGGGGAAAATGTAAGAAGGTGAGCTTGGAGTTGCTAGCTAGAGATAGCAGAAACTAAGGTTCAGCATTATTGGCGGGGGGGGGGGTGTAAGGTGTTGCACAGATTTCTCCCTGGACTGGTTAATTTGCTGCTTAATAGCAATGTGATGATGTTGGGGGGTGAGGGTGATAGTGATATAGAGCCAGGCCTTCTAATACAGATTGGCTCATGTTTTAAAACAGTGTTTCCCAACTTCTGGGTTGAGACCAAGATCTGACCCTAGAAACAGCACCTTCTATATCATATATTAGATGGTATTTTTCTTCACTGCACATATACATGTTGATCAAGTAAAACGTGTCCTGACAGTTATTACAGTGAGTTTCTTAGAATCTTAGGAGGAATTAGAGGGAGTAATGGTGAAGGTAAAGAAGCAGAGTTGGTTTTTATACCGTACTCTTCACTACCCAAAGGAGTCTCAGAGCAGCTTACAATCACCTTCTCTTCCTCTCCCCACAATGGACATCCTGTGAAGTAGGTGGAGCTGAGAGAGCTATGAGAGAACTGCTTTTAAGAGAACAGCTCTGAGAGAACTGTGACTGACCCAAGGTCGCCCAGCTTGCTGCATGTGGAGGAGTGGGAAATCAAACCCGGTTCTCCAGATTAGAGTCTGCTGCTCTTAACCATTACACCAAACTGGTCAAAGGCTGGAATGTAACCTCCACATGCAAAGGCTGTGTATGTTGGAATGCCACTTGCTTGGGGTTCACAGTGAGGGCAGTTGCATACCTTATGCAATATTTGTTGGTTTCTCACTGCAGAAAATGGAATGCTGAGCTGGATGGGTGCCAAGGTCATGAGAAAGTCTGATTCTCCACTCCTCCACAGGAAGCCTGCTGGGTGACCTCAGGCCAGTCATAGTTCAGTTTGGTGTAGTGGTTAAGTGCGCAGACTCTAATCTGGGAGAACTGGGTTAGATTCCCCACTCCTCCACTTGCAGCTGCTGGATGACCTTGGGCAAGCCATAGTTCTGACAAGAGCTGTCCTTGAAAGGGCAGTTTTGAAAGAGCTCTCTCAGCCCCACCTACCTCACAGGGTGTCTGTTGTGGGGAGGGGAAGGGACAGGAGTTTGTAAGCCGCTCTGAGACTCCGAGTGAAGGGCGGGGTATAAATCCAACCTCCTCCTCCTCCTTCATCATCATCATCAAGGCCAGCCCTGGATGTGTTATTATATCAAGTAAATTTGGTTGGGAACCACTGTTTTAAAACAGAGATCACAAAAAGGTTCTTTCTATTGATATTTGTGAACAGTGGGAGGGAGCAAAATCAGAAGAGACTCAGAGAACAGATTTATGGTAATATCTGGAAAGTGAATGATTTCACTGTTCTGAAGTTCACTGACATGTGATCCACTGTAATTCTCCATGCATTTGAATGCAGAAAGAAATCACCAAATACTGCTGTTGGAAATGGTCTCTGTATTTTTCTTGATCACTTCTTAATTTTATGTAGTTTCATTATTTATTTGTTTTGTGGTCCTGTGTTTTGTTCTGCACTTTGTGGTCTTTTGTCTTTGCTGTTATTTCCCTCCCTATAACCTCATATATAAATGTCTGCCTAGTGAGGACCTACTGTATTGCATCTGATGAAGTGAGCTCTTGAGCACAAAAGCTTATGCTAGAATTCTTGTTAGTTTTTAAGGGGCATAAATTGCCTGCTTCTTTTAGCTGCAACAATCTACACAGCTACCCTCCTGGAAGACTCCAGAACTTCTTGAGCAGAGAATTCTGCCTCAATTTGCATATCAAGCAGGGTATCACACCCAACATGCTAGTGTGATGTAATGGCTAAGGGTGGCTGACTCTAATCTGGAGAACCAGGTTTGATTCCCCACTCCTCCACATGAAGCCAGCTGGGTGACCTTGGGCCAGTCACAGCTCTCTCAGAACTCTTTCAGCCCCACCTACCACAAAGGGTGTCTGTTGTGGGGAGAGGAAAGGAAGGTGATTGTAAGCCACTCTTTCAGGTAGTGAAAAGCAGGGTATAAAAACCTACTACTACTACTACTACTACTACTACTACTACTACTACTACTACTACTTTTCCTCCACCTCCTCTATGCCAGAATTTTCTAGGTTTTTCCACTGGGATGCCCAACATAGTGTTTGCTGTGGAATATATGAGACTGACTTTCTGCACACTTGTACTTACATCTAGAAGACATAAACAATTAAGCATTTCTTTAATAAAAAGACGATGCAACTATAGTTCATCTTGCTGTCTACAGTGTATGTATATGTTATATTTTATAACCCAGTTTAAAAGAACCTGTTTACTGCTGACCTGTTTTCAGATCTGCAATGAAATGCAAACACATCTATAGTATGTTACTAAATGTCACATTTTGGTTGGCCAAGTCTGACCAAATTAATAAAACAAATAGATTACTTAGCATATAGATTATTAATGAAGTTAGGGACTGCTGGTTTTAATTTTTGAACTACATTATGAACTAGGAAAAGCCTGAATATTAAAGCGTCTGACTTTTTAATTACAGTAGGAGTATTTATTTGCCAATAGCATCTTCTGAATTAGTGACCTTTGCCAATGGCAGCTTGAGTCTAGCTCTCCTTTATAATTACCATTATTTCCAGCTTAGTATGGCTGAGTTCTCAGTGATATGTCAAACCTGTATCTGGGCTGTATTACCAGCCAGCAACCATGGGTATGATATCCGTAGCAGTGATTGTTTTCAGTATAAGTATTCTGTCCAAAGAGAACATTTGGGGACATAGATAAGACATGACATGGGGCAGGCATATCCCAGGGAGTTTCCCTCATAAGGGCCAGGGACTCAGGGCTGGGAGGACAGGTTAGCCCTTCTGCTAGCTAACCAGCTACAAGGGAAGGCAATAGAAAGAGAGATGGAAGACATAGAGCATGATCACACACAATTAGCTGCGCCATAGGTGCGAATGCCGGGCGGATTTAAAGGGTGTGATCAGGCATGAACATCTGGGAAGTGCCCTGCACCCATCGGCAACCCATTTTGCTCCACCGCAGAAGTAAAAAGGCACCAAGGAAAGTCCGGCAGCACATGACCACCACCATAGGGTACTTTTAACCCTTTACCCTCTCTAGCCTGAGACCTGCTGAGGCCTCCAAGAGGGCCTCTGGAGGGTGTGTTGGCAGACACTCACAAAGCTATAGAAGGACACTTTTGATTGACTGAGGTGGGGAATTTTCTTGCATGATTAGCATAACTTCTCTCAGTTACTTGGGTCATTTTTCTCTGAGTTTGCTCAATAGAAAGACGTTCTTGAAGAAAATCCTTAGACTTAAATGATCCAAAGATTAAAATATGTGACTTAACCCCCCCCCCCAAATAATATAAAGACAATCAGTAATTTTAGTTTAGCTTATTGACTAAGGCTGTGATCCAGCAAAGCACTTAAGAAAGCATATAAATCTGGAAGGCTGGTCAGTCTCCCTACATTTAAGCACCACAATTGTACAAGACGTATTGTATGAACTGGGATTGGAAGGGCAATTCACAATTTGTGCCTTAGAGTGTACTTTTCAGAGGAGGTAAGGCACAAATTCCTAAGTACATGCTTGAAAATTGGTTTCTAATATATGAACATATTAGGCAGATAAGACATGGATCTGGTTTGCATTAGTTCTAAATGTATAGAGATTCTATGATGCACTAGCCACTAGGCCTTGAAGGCTGCTAAATGTCTGTGCATTATGGGCTCGCATGCATACATTAGGATTGTTGGCTTATATTTTTTTTCCAGCTTTCAGATAGGGGGCAGGTAACTGTCTCCGTGATTCAAGTCACCGGGTTTCTGCTAAAGTTATGTCCATGCAGGCAGCTCTAGCTTGGACTTTAATAAACCACCTGGGTTTGGGGCAGGTTCCACTGTGGTGGATTGGAACTTTTGTGAAAACTTAGCACTCAAGTCTTTCTGCTTCCTTTGAAATTCTTCAGTGTTTTGCCAGAAGAGGAACCCCAGATTCACTATGCAGGTTGCACTTGGCAAAATTTGGTAACAACCATAATGATGTGTATCTACCTCAGCTCCCTTCTTCTTGGATATTTTGCTGATCATATCAAAATGTTCTCAGGCTTTAAATATTCATTTTCAGAGAGATTCAGTCTCTAGTTGATCTATGGTTTAGTACCCTATTGGAAAACTTCCCAAGCAGACGGTGATTGTAAACTGAGTAACCCTATGCCAGCCTGTAATCTTGACCACTGGCGGAGGCTTCACACAAGCACTTTGCTGTGGGCAAAGTACATAACCCAGCCTGTGAAAGGAGCAGCCCGCCTTCAGTTAAATGACTGTGAGAATTGGCCCAAAGTGGTTAAATGTTTAGTAACTTGTTTATGTCTTGGCTGGAAGACAGATTAAACTGCGATTTTCAAATAGCACAAGAAGCAAGTCATTAATTTTTCTCACTCTCTAGAAACAACCCCCACCCTGTATATCAACTTGAGTTTGTTAAATTTCATGGGAAAGAAAATTAAGCCTTGCTTTGTTTTGAATATATGCACCGCAGTCTCAGACTCGTAGGTATTTTGGCACATTTCCTGCATAACGGATAGATGGATGTTTCCCACAGCTGTTCCTTTGGAAGCTATGAAGGTTCCTTCTAGCATATAAGCCTGAAATAAATCATAATGTAACTTCTGTTGAAAATGACCTCTGTTTTCCTGACTGGGTCCATGACTATGCGCGTCCCAGATTTCAAGGTCAGTGTATTAATAATGACATTTTTTTTCCAGTTTGAGCAGTTAGCCTCTTAGTCTATAATACAAACATATATATTTTTATAAAAAATCCATGCCTGTAAGCTATTCATGAAATAACTGTATCTGTTTGGTCACATTAAGCTAAAATGGCCTTGTCCGCAGGGGCAGAATTCTAATTCAAGAAGAAGAGTCAGGTTTTATACCGTTTTTCTCTACCCCAAGGAGTCTCAAAGCAGCTTATAAACAATCATATTCCTTTCCTCTCCCAGAAACAGGCATCTTGTGAGGTAAGTGGAGCCGAGAAATTTTTGAGAGAACTGTGACTAGCCCAATGTCATCCAGCAGGCTTCATATGGAGGAGTGAAGTATCGAACCCAGTTCTCCAGATTAGAGTCCACTGCTCTTAACCACTACACCATGAAGTAGGTAGGACCCCACAGATGATATGAAGCCATCACTATCAATCTATCATAATCCATGCCTGTCTAGTATGCCGCACTAGAAATCTATGTATGCCAATAATTAATATGTGTGTATAAATAAAACACACTGGGATGGATCAGGACTAAATGGGCAATTTCAAATACCCCTCCTTCCACTGCAGGTCCCCTCATTTTGTTCCTCAGATTCCCCTATCTTCCAGGAGCAGCATTTTACGGAGATAAGTGGTTGGCAGGGGGGCGCAGGGAGGCAGGGAATTACCATACTGTTGATGAAAAATTTAGTCGGGATACAACCCAATGTAAAACAGAACACTCTTGAATTAAATTTTCTAAATATTTATATTGTTTTTTGTTGGCCCAAGACATGTAAGTCAGCATGGTGTAGGAGCAAAAAGTGTTGGACCTGGGCCTGGGAAATCCCCACTCATGCCATGGAATTTTGTGGGAGACCCTGAGCCAGTCACACACTGGCTGAGTTCAGACTGGCAGTTTGTAGCGAGAGCCAGTCATGGCAAAAAAGCCCCAGAATAAATTGTTCTGAGTTTTCCCGGTCACACAGGGCTGACAGATGCGGGAGCATACCGGGAGGAGGCACGTGGGAGCATTCAGACTGCTGGTCTGGAGGCACAGCTGTAAACAGCTTTTTCCTCTATGTGTGTATGGGCGCATATGCGCTAATGTGCAGAAGCGCATCCGGCCAATTTGGGGTGGACCTCGTTGCGCCAGCCCCGCATTGGGTGGAAGAGCGGAGCACAGCCAATCCGATCACTGCTGCCTTATGTGCAGAAACACCCAGCGCACACTATAGAAGCAGGTTGCTCCCGGCTTTTTGGCTTTGTGTTCACACTTCTGGGAAGCAGAATAATGTGGGATAAAGGTGCTCTCCAGGATTTGCTACCACTTTTGTCAGGTATCTTTTTAACGCGGGAGCGAAGCGGAACAACGTGGGTTGCCTACGGGTGGGGAACGCCAGGCAGATGTGCCTGTGTGAACGCCCCCTTTATTCCACTTGGGAAACGTGGCTGAAGAGTGGCTATAGTGGGGCAATTTGCCAGTCTGAACTCAGCCACTGTCAGCCTAACCTATCTCACAGGGTTTTTGTGAGGATACAATGGAGGACAGGGTAATGATAGGTCCTCATTGGAGGTAAAAGATGGGTTCCCACTGGAGGTGAAAGATGGGTCCCTCCCACAGGGGAGGGCCATGGCTCAATGCTAGAGGTTCAATCCTGGCATCTCCAGCTAAAACAACAAGATCACTGGTAGGGATGGGCACGAACTGGGAAAATGTGGTTCATGACAGTTTGTGGTTCGTGACATGCCCAGTTTGTGAACCACAAACTGCCATGAAATTTTAAGAGCTAAACTGGTTCAGTTCATGAGGTCTGTGATGTGGTAGAACTCCCCCAGTTCGCTAAAGACACCAAACTTGCAGGGGATCTCTGGCTCACTACCTGCCATCCAAGTTTGGTGAGGATTAGATTTATGGGGTCCAAGTTATGCCCCCCCAAGAAGATACCCCATCCTCCATTGTTTCCAATGGAGGAATAAAACAGCAAAAAAATCCAAGGGCAATAGAAACCTAGAAAAACAGAATTGAAGTTCCAGAGAATCTCTGCAGTAGAAACTGAAGATAGGGGGCAGTTTTACAAGCCCAACAAACCAGTGCAATGTGTCTAGCAGAACCAGTGCCACTGTGGCACTGCAAACCCAACAAGGTTAAATCAGAGAATCTCTGCAGTAGAAATTTAAGGTGGGGGGCAGTTTTGCAAGCCCAGTAGAGCCATGCAATGTGCCTAGTAGAACCAGTACCATAATGCACTGCAAACCCAACAAGACTGAGGTCATGCCAGAGAATCTCTGCAGTAGAAACTGAAGGCGGCGGCAGCATTTTTGTAAGCCCAGCAGAACCCATGCAATGTGTCCAGCAGAACCAGTGCCACTGTGGCAGTGCTAACTCCAAGAGGACTAAGGTCAAGCCAGAGAATCTCTACAGTAGAAACTGAAGGGGGGCATTTTTGCAAGCCCAGCAGAACCGGTGCAATGTACAGACCGCTCAGCAAAGAGTGCCAGCTGAATCCAGTGCTATTATGGCAATGCCAGCTCAACAGGACTGATGTCTAGCATAGAATCACACTCCAAGAAAGGGGGGGTGGCAAACCCAGCAAAACCAGTGTAATGTACTAGTACCCAGAAGAGCCCAGTGTCATTATGGCAATGCCAATTCAACAGGACTGATGTGAAGCACAGAATTACTCTCCAGGAAAGGGGGGTGCAAGCCCAGCAGAACCAGTGCAATATACTAGTGCCCAGCAGAACCCAGTGCCATTGTAGCACTGCAAGCTTAAAAGGACTGCTCTCAAAGCACAGAGTCACAAATCTAAGCAAGAGGGGTGGATTTTTACAAGCTCTGTGCAAGAAAATGGGAAGTGAACACAAAGAAATCCTGGCAAAGGGAGGGAATCCCTCTTAAAACTGACATGACTATTTTGAAGATCACAAGAATGCTTCCATGGCTGGAGAATTTCGCCTCCTGCCCCCACTTTGAAGTTTGATAAACATTTTGTTAGAGTGGAGACAGTCTGTCTGGAAGTGTATCCATTCACCTTTCATGAACTTCAGTTCAAGAACCACAAACCGGCCAAAACTCATGAGCCAGTTCATGCCTATCCCTACTTACTGGTGATGTGAAAGACCTCAGCCTGAGACCTTGGAGTGTCACTGTCAGTCTAAGTACTATCGTTGCTGGACCATTGGTCTGATTCAGTATAAGCAGCTTCATATGTTCAAAGGCGGGATATAAACAAAGTAAATAAATAAATGTACAAGATTAAATACAGAGATGCTAACTCAAATAAAAGGTTAAGTAAGACCCTCAAGATAATAATACCTGGGTATATTACTGTCAGGGGCTGGGCTTGGGCTGAGAGGCAGAAGTCAAGTCTGGTCTGAGGTCGTTGCTAGGAGAGTCAGAGTGAGAGCCAAATCGTGAGTCCAAAAGAGCGGTCGTTCGAAGCTGAGGTCAGGAAGCCAGGAAGCCAAGCCAGAGTGTGGGTCTGAGGACAGGAGCCGAAGGTGAATGCAAGGCACGCACGAAGGCAACTCGTTGCTTCCACGATAGCCCGATCCTGATTGGGAGTTATCCAGGCCTCTGGCTGGGCTTCCTGTGGTTGCAGCAGCACTCCTGCTAATACTCAGGACTCGGCACTCGCCTTCCCTGCAAGTGTGCATCTCGATGGTGGGTGGCTAAGACTCTGCGAGCCACTCTCTTAGCTGAACCACCTGTGGAGTTGAGCCAGGCGGGCTCCCCAATTACACCTGTGCCTCCTTGGCTGCTGCAGGACCAGGTGCAGTGTTTACGGGCTCAGGCGCTGGCAAGCTATCAACTTGTGAGGAGTCAGAGGAGCCAGCTTCTGGTTCTGGCAATGCCGGCGCCTCTGGCTCTGAGGCCAACTCAGGCAGGGACTCCGTGCCTTGGTCATCGCTCATGACACCCAAATTGGACTCAGAGAGGAGAAAAATAAGCTTGTTACAGGATTTCTAGGCAGATAACAAAGGATCTTTTGGTCAGTGTCTACAGAGGTTTTATTCCTGTTTAATATTCCCAGGAAAAATAGTAACAGAGACCAACCAATTCAAACTAAATTAAATATTTATTTACTAGCACTCAGACACACAACCGGAGATAGACAAAAAAAAAAATGGAAATCCTTTAAAATACATCAAGAAGGGTAGCTGTGTTAGTCTGTCTTTAGCAGTAGAAAGGAGTAGGAGTCCAGTAGCACCTTAAAAGCTAAAAGCTAACAAAATCTGTGGTAGGGTATGAGCTTTTGGGAGTTACTGCTCACTTCTTCGGGTATCGCAGAAGTCACTGCTCACTTCTTCAGGTATCTGAAGTAAGTGAGCATTGACTCACAACAGCTCGTACCCTACCACAAATTGTGTTAGTCTTTAAGGTGTTCCTGGACTTTCTCCTTTAAAATCCAACTACACAAATAAAGCCTAGAATGAAACCACCATCTCTCTCCCAATAAACATGCAAAAAAACACAGAGACTGGGGAAAGGGGAGAGGATGAGGGACAGAGGTTCTGAAGGGTGATACTACCTGAACCCAGGTGTGTGAGAAGGTGAGGCTCACAGTGAGTCCATGCAGCAGAAGTCCAATGAGGAGAGATACGAGTCATTTGCAGGGTCATCTAGGAATTATTTTTATTTTATTTTATTTATTTAATTTATACCCCGCCCTCCCTGCGAAGGCAGGCTCAGGGTGACTTACACAATTTGATACATAAATAACAATAATCTAAAAACAGTTCAGTTAATGGAACCTGGCACACACTTCACTGACCTGGGCTAGTCCTTGTGTGGGGAAAGCTTTTTTCCATAGTTTGGCATGGGATCCAACTTTTCCAGGATCAGGATTGGTCCAGAAATAAAGTTTGAATTTGACTGGGCAGTTTGAAGGTAACTGCAGCTCAACTCTGGCAGGAAGATTAGGAAGTAAAGCTTGCCATTTTCAATCAACGAACCAGTATGAAAACTGTCTTCTTGATGGCCATCATGCTAGGCTACTTTGATGTATCTGTGGTGTTACTTAAGGGTTGATGAAGTACCGCTTGAAGTAGGGATAAGATCGTATGTATGCTTTGGATCTGGGGGCAAGTAAATGCTTTAGTGACATTCTGCCCCCATGATGGAATGTGCCCTGGCTTGGGAGGCCAGATGAGCTCTCTGAATCTTATCCCAGAGATCAACTATTGCACTTAGGCTTTCAAGGGGGTGCCCTTCAAAACAACTAAGAGGTGATTAGGGATCAAATTGGGGTGTCTCAACTGAGGAGGGGACAGGGGCCTTACCGTTAGGCTAGGAACACCCTGAATTCTATTTCTGCCTATTTAGTCCATTTGAGAGTATAGATAAGTGAAGGCTTTTTTCTCATTAGGAAGATGTTGCATATTGACTTGCTATGGACTTCTTCACAGCAAAAATTGCATGCCCAACAATTGTCCAACATGCATGCCCAACAACTGTAGCCAAACCACAAACCAAACCATGAACCGATATGAACCAGGAGGTTCAGTTTGTAGCTTTTCCCTGCCACTGTCTGCTCTCCACCACTCAGCTGTTTTCTGTGAAGAACAGAAAGCAGGGGTTAAGTGGCTCCGAACCATTTAACCCCCCCAGTTTCTGCTCTTTATGAACCATCACAAATGGCCACAAACTGCCTTAAAATTCACCGTTCTGCTTCAGGCAGGTGCCAGTCAGGCCGGTAGCCATGGTGGTGTAAAAAGGAGCAGTGCCCCACCAATCATTTGTCATACCCCTCCAATCAGCATTACAGGTTGGTGTGAAATCTGTCACAAGTCTTTCAGATGTAAATTATCTTTGTAAAGAAAAGGAGGAATTGAGGTAAAAAGTATAAATCCTGTCATAAATCTCCCAAGGGTGAATTCTCTATGCAATTGTCTTGAAAAGAATTATCAGTTAGCAGGGCAGATTTTAAAAGCCCGCAGAGGTGCTTGGTGGCACTGTTAGAAGCCTTGAGTTAGTGATTTACAGACAAGAGAAGTTTGAATTTGCAGTTTCAGGGGAGGAGGAGGAGGAGATGATGGTGATTGGATTTATACCCCGCCCTTCACTACCCGAAGGAGTCTCTGAGTGGCTTACAATCTCCTTTCCCTCCCCTCCCCACAACAGACACCCTGTGAGGTAAGTAGGGCTGAGAGAGCTCTTTCGAGGACTGCTTCTTGAGAGAACAGCTCCGAAAGAACTTGTGACTGACCCAAGGTCACACCAGCATCTGCAGGTGGAGGAGTGGGGAATCAGACCTGGTTCTCCCAGATTAGAGTCCATGCTCTTATTCACTACATCAAGCTGGCTCTCTCACTTCTTTAATTCTGCACCCTATGTAAAACAGTTGCTTGGGAGGGCATTTTTATAAAGCTTATGCAGAACAGAACTGTAGTCTATGCCACAGTGTACGCCATATTTTATTGATTTTTGTTGTATGTTCTATCATGCTCTTACAGTATTGTTTTCATTTTTTGTAATTCCATTTTCTGCATTCCTTGACATAGCATGTTTGATACTTTTTTGCATTTTTGTATGCCTAGTTCTATTGCATTTTTATTAGATTTCCCATGCTGTTTGATTACAATGTTCTATACCACTTTGAGTCTCAAGTAGAAAATTGGTAAATAACTAATAAAGTATAAATAATAAATAAATAATGATGGGCTGACCACCACTGTGCATAAAAATCCTCTGGCTACAGGCCTGGTGCCAGTGCACATGGCTTTAACTTGGGCGAATAACTGGAGCTGGCTATCAGAGGCAGGTTGCCAGAGTTTAATAAACAGAGTCCGTAAATTACACACAAATTGCCTGAGCAGGCCAAGGTCAGTTTTATGGAAAAGCAAGTCAGATGTAGCAGCAGAAGCAGGTGGGCATCCAAGGGAAACATTTTGGAGCCATGCTGAAGAATTCTTCCCTCATACTTTTATATGCTCCAAGCCCCACATCATGCCTGCGATAGCTGCTTCACGTCTCTTCCAGTGATGTTCCTCCATTCTCTGCAACTGACAGATGATGCTGAGATTTGAAATGGGCTGACTTAGGTCTGGACCGTGAATGCCCTCTACACCTGCACCGGCATTGCTCTTCCAGACCTGGGGATCCTGGAGGAGATAAAATGGCTGCCTGACCCTGACCTGTCAGATCTGGGCTGGGGGATGAAGCAAGCACCTCACTGCCTCCCAGCTGTATGTCCACAGCAAGATGTGATTCCCCATCTAGTTGCTCAGCCACAGCTGGCTGGTGGCTGGTAGGCATGGAATCCAGCTGTTCATCATCAGGGGAATTTTGTATTTTGTTTTTCCTTTGCTTTTTATGAATGTTTGAAAAGTATGTGTGTGTGTGTGTGTGTGTGTATGCAAGTTCATGGTGGATTTTCAGTTTGTGAACCATGAACTGGCCAAAATTCATCATGAAACTATATTTGTGAGTTGGCTTGTGCCCATCCCTAGCACTGTCTGATACTACTTATGCACAACTCACTGAGTTATTTCTTCCTGCCTGCTGTAGATTGTCTGTTTACTCAGTGTAGTCTATGTGGTCAATTCTGTTCACAGCTCCAGCCCTGAACTGCATAGATTAATTAGAGAAACCTTTAATGTTAAGCAATTGCTGACAGAGGTACAAGGGAGAAGGCTGATGGGAATCTGTCCAGATTATTTACAGAATATTTTGGTACTTCCCAGGGGCTGGTGACACATCAGTCATCAGTCCAGAGAGACACTTAAAAACTTTAGTGCTTAACAAAGCTCGAAAGATGCACCTGTTCCTACATCTACCCTATAATTAGTCTGAGAAAAGATAGACTATTGAACGAATAATATGGATGCAAGGGTACAAGGTGATTCTTCATATTTCATAATATTCATTAATGCTGACTGTATTGTTGATGCTTTTGATTGCTCGGGGTAGACATTAATTCTAAGAAAGCAATCTTTCAATGTACATCAAAGATCTAGTGGGGTGGAGTGCTATTTAACAAAAAAAATGTAAATGTTAGATTTCTTAGCAAAGAAAATATGGATATGGTACACATGGGTTCTCAAAAGACATGTGTTATTTCTGTTTTCAAAATACGCCTATTAACATTTGCTTATGTGTTAGATATGGTTCCATCTGGGGGTTTCAATCATTAAATTTTTTAATTTGCGGATTACACAGAAGTGAAACTTGTAGTTAAATCATTCTGCCAGATGATACCAGACTCCAAATAGCTCTCATCTGTTCTGCTTATATCTTATACCAGGCTCATCATCATGGCAACTTTACGGCTGAGCTGTTTTCACGTATGGTTTCACCATCTATCCGCCTATTGTCCAATATCTGATAAGACCATAGGGTTGATGTGCTGTTGATTTCCACCAATTACTATGAAATGCACACTGCCATTTTAGAGGACAGGGCAAGGGAGACAGTAAGGCCGAAAGTCGTCTCTCTGCTATTCTATGTTCCATGTATGGAATTCAATTTTACAGCTGGGAGCACTCAAACCTGGAATTGCACATCTGTCATCTAAAATAAAGAAGTGAGCCATGTGGTATGTCTACACATCTGAATCAGTTTCTTATTTTAGGTTTGCCCTTAGAAATCTGTTTCTGTGCCATTTTGAATTTTCATTTTAAATCATTTTGAATGGTTGCAGACTTCGGTTATTAAGAGAAATGCTTTTAATTTTCTTTACTCAGGTTCTCCCTGAAATCCAACAATTATTTTCTTTTTGTCTTTTTAGGAATTTGGAATGCAGTTCTAAACATAAGAACATAAGAAGAGCCATGCTGGATTGGCCCAAAAGTCCATCTAGTCCAGCATTCTGTCCACACAGTGGCCAACAAGCTGCCTCTAGGAAGCCCACAAGCAGAATGAGTGCAAAAGCATCCTCCAACCCATGCTCTCCAGTCAGTGATATAAAAAGGAAGCCTGCCTGAAATACAGGGGGTAGTACATATTCATCATGACATCAACAACAGCCTCATCCTCCATAAATTTGTCCACTCCCCTTTTAAAGCCTTTCGAGTTGGCAGCCATCACCACATCCTGCAGCTGCGAGTTCCGCAATTTAACTACATGCTTTCTGAAAAAGTACTTCCTTTTGTTTGTCCTGAATCAAATACGTCCCCCCTTCAGCTTCAGCGGATGATTCTGGGTCCTAGAATTTTGGGAGAGGGAGAAAAGCTGTCCAGTTCTGTTTTAATCGAAGAGACATTTGAAGATAAGAATACCAGGAAGGAAGATTCTGCAGAACTTCAGAATTCCACTCTGTAGATGCTCAGAAACAGGCAATGTCCTTCCAAGCATTCTAATCCTCCTATTAGAGCACTCCTTCTGTTATTTCTAATATAAACCAACTTCAAGGGCTGAAGTTAAGAGAAGCCAATAAGAGAACGTGACAATGTTGAATCAGGCCAGTGGCCCATCCAGTCCAACACTCTGTCACACAGTGGTCAAAAATACCAAGTGCCATCAGGAGGTCCACCAGTGGGGCCAGGACACTAGGAGCCTCCCACTGTTGCCTTTCTTTCAAATAAGAAAAAAGAGAATAAGAGAAATCAATGGCTGTCTATCAAAAGGCAACTTTCAGCAAAAGAAATTCCACCTCCCATAACAGCACTAATGTAAATGAACTTTCTTAATAGGTAAATTTATTTTACATCTGAAATGTATAAAGCCTTTGTACAGTAGCTGTTTTAAAACAGGAAGTCAAAACCAATAATAAAAACCTAGGCACTAAAAAGATATTTATCTAACCATGGAAAACAATAAAAAGAGACAACAGCAGAAACACTATCTCCTCCATAGTGTCTACAGGGACAATATTTCATCACAAACCATATAAAATATATAGTAATAAAAAGTTGGGGTGACTGTTCTTCTGACTTTTATGCTCCCAAATTAAATGGAATTAGATGCCTGATGTAGAGTGCCATTCTAAGCAGATTTACACCCTTCTAAATCACCTTAGAAGGGTGCTTAGGATTGTACTGTTAAAAGATCAGGAAACACCCCCCCCCCCCCAAATCTCTGTTCTTGTGTTTGGGCAGAATTTTAGGGAACTCATCTATGTACATACATTTATTTGCATCCTGATCCAGTCAGAAAATAAGAGTAGACCCCTTTAATGTCATTGGGATGTCTCATCTAAAGTTAACTGTGGAACTAAAGTGCTTTCTGGAACAGATCCAGAAAGACATCGGCATAGCGCATTTTCTGCAATGTGTATTCATGAGCATTTCACACTGTACCTTTGTCCAAGTACTTGAGAAAGGTATGAATTCAAGGTATGGGCTGTTCCCTCAGTGGGGAGGAAATGGAATGGGAAAACATACACAGGTTTATGTTTCTAATTTAAACCACTGAAAGGTTTGCACATTTATGAGGAAGCTTATTCAAAAGCAAAGCATACTTTATAATTCACAGAAGGCCTATCCCTTCCAAAACAACAGTACAACAAACTCTTCTCATTTTAGATGCTCTCCTTTACTTCATTTGTTGCGGATTGCAGCTGCTGGATGGTACAGAAGCAGTAGGCCTAATTCACAGACCACTTGGATGTGGTTCAGTGTTCACTGAGTGAATGTGATAGTGTTGTTTGCGCTGGTTGCTTAGTGACATGCCCAAATGATTAATTTTGTTTTTGCCATCAAGTTGCAGCTGACTTCTGCTTTTCTTGGCAGAAATGGATAAATTGACAAAGAAGCTTAATGGCAAAGAAGATGAAGAATTTTTTGTAGAATGGAAAGATTTTAAGGACTATCTTGAAACCAATTGGGATGTAAGAAATAAGTTACTCTGCTTTGATAGCTATTAAGGTTAGGAAAAAAAGTAATGATTGAATAATAGTTAAAAGGTTACCTAAGGTTTAGATTGAATGAATTAATATGTTTTTAAAAGAAGAATTGAATTGGGATAAGTTCTTATTGTTATTGAATATGGAATGAAACAATTAGCGGGGTGGAGCATTGCTGGAAGCCACGAGGGGGGGAGGAAGGGATAACTGAAAAGGATGTATTTAAAAGTATTTTGAGATATGGAACGTGTTAATATATCCTATTAATAAAAGTTTTATTATAAAAAAAAGTTGCAGCTGACTTATGGGGACCTTGTAGGGTTTTCAAGGCAAGAGATGTTCAGAGGTGGTTTGCCATTGTCCGCTGCCATGTCTCAGCCCCAGTATTCTTTGGTGGTCTCCCATCCAAATACTAACCAGAGCCAACCCTGCTTTGCTTCTGAGATGAGGAGATTAGGCTAGCCTGGGCTATACAGGTCAGGGCAAAATGGTTCATAGAAAGAGGTTAATCAAATGTGGTGGCAATGTGGCTGCTTACCTGATGTGTTCAGACGGAACCCCTTCATAGCACATATAAAGTGGAGAAGAAAACCAAACTGTTGATTTCATTTATGTATGGAAATATTTGTGGCTCAAGGCAGCTGACAATTCCAGGTTGTTGTTTTTTTTAAAAAAAACAACCATGCAAAATGCACTCCCCTCCCATATGTATGTAGATCTTGCCAAATAGCAACTGACTTATGGTAACCTCAGCAAGGGACTTTCAAGGCAAATGAGAAGAGATGGCTTGCCATTGCATTCCTCTGCAGAGTCTTCCTCGGTGGTGGAGATCTGACGAGATTGGGCTATACCATGCCACCGTCCCTCCCTCCCTCCCCTGAAAATACCTGTAGCTTAAACACCATTAAAAGCACTAAAATGGCTAGCAACCAACTTATGGGGACTCCAGCAAAGGGCTTTCAAGGGAAGTGAGAAGCAGAGGTGGTTTTCCATTGCCTTCCTCTGGACAATCTTCCTTAGTGGTCTCCCATCAGCATATCAACCCTGGTTACCTTTCAAGATCTGATGATATCAGGTTATACCATGCTACCTTCTTTCTTAGTGGCTTTACAATGCATCTTAAAAACTTCTAAAGATACTGCCCCCTCCATACCTTCTCAGGGAGCAGATTTCAGAAGGTGGAAGCTAATATAGAGAAGAAGAAGAGATTGGATTTATACACCACCCTTCACTTGGAGTCTCAGAGAGGCTTACAAACTCCTTTCCCTTCCCCTCCCCACAACAGACACCCTGCGAGGTAGGTGGGGCTGAGAGAACTCTAATACAAACGGCTCTTTCAGGAACAGCTGTGCCAGAGCTTGTGACTAACCCAAGGTCACATCAGCAGGTGCAGGTGGAGGAGTAGGGAATCAAACCTGGTTCTCCCAGATTAGAATCCGCACACTTCACCACTACACCAAACTGGCTCTCTACACTACATCAAAAGGGGCAGACTCTACTAGCAGAAGTAGGCTGCCTTAACAGGAGGAACAGCTAGAAAGTAGCAATTAAAAGAGGTTGTTCAAAATTAGAGGAGTGAAGCGCTGAGAAGGATATACCTTGGACTTTCTTTATAGGTTAGCCCATCTAGTGTGGTGGATAATGGATTTGTACTATGGAGTCAGAAAGGCTCACTAGCAGTGAAATCCTAAGCAAAGTTATGGCCTTTGAAGTCCACTGAAGTCAAAGGGCTTAGTAGGGGGTAATTCTTCTTACGCTTGCTCTTTAGGTGTACTTGGTTGGGTGGTGCTCCTCCAGAACTGAAGGGACAAAATAGCATAAATATAAAATGAAAATGATGAACTTTCAACTATCTTTACCAGCCATTCTAGCTAAATACTGACTGTAGAGGAAACATGGTTGGTAACAACTGAGTGATTGTCCCTAGTGGTGACCATCCATCACATAAGCAAAGTATCCACATGGCAATGGGAACTATTTTAATTTAAAATCCAGCTATGGTGATTCTTTAAAGCTGCATGATGACATCTAGGGCTTTTATCAGGAAATCACTGTCAATGAGGGAAAAAAAAACAAGATGTTTAATAATAGCCAAAGAATTCCAGTTAAAAGGCAAATACTTGCCCTCAGTAATAATGTCTTTCCACCTTCCTTGCATTTTCTACACTTGGAACAAAGAATGCTTTTAAGAGTTTTTTTTATGAAGCTAGCAAAATGGATTTTTCAATATGTCTTGATTCTCAAAGGTTTTAAGGATTTTGCTAACCTACGGCAAACTGTAATTTGTAGTCTTAGCAAATCTGGAGAGTGCTACTTTCACACAAGAACTTAAGGGCTGACTGGCTCCAGGACTTAAAGTGACACATTTTCTGTCTGACTGATGCTTATTTAACACAAGCAGAGATGCTTTTTCATGGGCAATGTATAAAATGAGGACAGGACAACTGGACATGAAATGTGGATTCGGTTATTATAAAAGAAAACCTGGTAGGTTGGCGAGGAAATATAATTTGAGTCCACCGCTGGTCTATTTCTGATTTCTGATTGAGCAATCCCACACAACTGTCATGTGAGATTCGAGGGTGGGCAATTCTGCATTGGCTTTTCCCTCCATTGTTTCATGAAACCCATGTTGGAACAGAAATTCCCCTCTGCATTGCATGCTGCTTTCAGTTTCTTTGATCATCGGATTTTATGGTACCCTCTACACTGCAGGCTGCTTTCACTTCCTTTCGCTTCCTTTGGTGTAGTGGTTAAGTGTGTGGACTCTCATCTGGGAGAACCGGGTTTGATTCCCCACTCCTCCACTTACACCTGCTGGATGAACTTGGGCAAGCCATAGTTCTGATATGAGCTGTCCTTGAAAAAGAGCAATTTCTGCCAGAGCTCTCTCAGCCCCACCTACCTCACAGGGTGTCTGTTGTGGGGAGGGGAAGGGAAAGGAGTTTGTAAGCCGCTCTGAGACTCCTTTGGGTAGTGAAGGGCAGGGTATAAATCCAACCTCTTCTCTTCTTCTTCTGCCTTCTGCATAGATTTATGGCCATTCAGGGGTGACTTTGCAGTGAGTCAGTACGGTGTTGCCTGAAGGTATTTGAATGGGGTTTTGAGCTGCACTATTTCCTCCCAGTTGAGAAAAAGTGGAGCAAATGCTAGATGCAGAATCACCTGGTGTTTCATAAGCAGTTGAAATAGAGCTACAAAAGACTACCAAAGTTTTATCAGTTTGCCTCAATATTTGGGGTATACATCAATTTACCTTAAATCTTTGGCAAAAGCAGTTGATGTCATGGAGAGGTAACAATCCATGGTGTTAATCCAAGTAAATGTGATTTTTTTTTTGTTATCGTAACATTTTTGAGCTTGTCTCTGACACGAAGGCCAAAAGTCTTTTTCAAATCTTACTTGTACTCTCTTGACATGTACTAAGCTTCCCAAACATGGTGCCCATGGGGGCTGTGGTTTCCACAGGCAGTTCCTTAGGCATTTTCCATGTACTTCAGAAAGGGACGGGCCATTATGAAGACAGAACCAGTGATTAGCTGCCTTCATACAAATAAATGTTCTCCACTGGTCACTAGAGAAGGATCCAGGTGTTTGGAGATGCTGCCAGACTTAGCACCAGAGAGTCCACTGCCACCATGGGAGATGCAGCTTCCAGCAACTCCACTCCCACTGATAGAGAGCCTGGCAGCCTCCCCCCCAATTCCAGGTGCAGGTAGAGGAACCAGATGGCAACCAACATTGGAGTGGCCTAGAGAAGATCCTAGACTACACAGCCTAAGTCAGGGCAGGGCTGGAGAGGCCTGCACAAAGGCAAGCCAGGATAGAAGCTAGAACAGGGCTGGAAAAGCCTGTACCAGGGCAAGTAAACCCAACAGCAGCACAGGCCCAGATGTCTGGGCTTGGGAGGGCCACAGGAAACCAGGGGTGGGGCTTGAGGGGTGGCAGGCAGCCTATCCCACTCAAGCCCTGGCATAACCAATAGGGTAAGAGGGAGGGCAGCTGGGGGGGGGCATCTAACAACCTAACAGGAAGAACAGAAGAGGACCAAATCATTGTTCTCCCTCAGAGAGAGGCTGGGTATGCCCAGGGAGTGGGTGGGGCTATTTGAACCTTTAAAGGCAGGTTCTTGGGAAAGGCCAAGGAGGAGAAGAGGACACAGCTTTGATGTGGTGAATGCTGCAGGCCTGGGGAAAGGAAAAAGAGTAAGGTGGTGCAACCCCCTTCTCTTCCCCATTCTGAGGCCCAGGGACACCTGCCTGAGACACCTAGCAAGATGGCAGAAGATAAGCCAGTGAAGCTGGAGAGGTGAGATCCTCAAACCAGGATCCTGTAAACAGGACCCATGGATCAGCTTTGAGGCACTGGGGCTAGGGAGCACCAGAATAGTCTTTCATTTTCTTCTCTCTCTCTGTTGTATTGTCCCTTCCCCTTACTGGTAATTTTCTTCTGTGTGCCTATTATTCCTCTGCGGACTTTGTGTATGTATGTGTTTATATTCCTAATCCCCCTTCCTCTAGTGTATGCACTTGACTCTGCCTCCTGTGGCACCCAGCACCCTGCCACAAAATTTGAAAGGTGCACGCACAGCAGTTCCCCCCAGTAGTTTCTTTTTTTTTTGCATACTTTATTTATTTCCACATTTTCCATCCTATTTACAAACATTTCCCTGCTAACATTTACATTCATTTTTAAAGTCGTGAACTCTTTAACACATCTTTGTATAAAATATTACTTCACATTATTTTATATTCTTTACATGCTTTATCCAGTTATAAACCCTTAATCATCTTTTCTCTTGAATTTTGTTATCCTTAGCCTGAAGTATTAAACTCAGTAGTTTCTGTTTAAGTTGGTGCATTGTATATAATACCATCAGGCCAAAATATGCATCAGGTCCTCCGAATTCTCAGCATTTGGTTTCTAGCCGATTTGGTTGCAGAGATATATGAGAAGACTTTAAAAAAAGACACACGCTGGGAATTCAGAGAATCTAATGCACATTCTGGTATAATGACATATCGATATAACAGTATTAAATTGCCTGTTTGGGGGGGAGGGGGAATCACCTCTGCAGCAGGGAGAGGAAATGGCTGCTGTGGTGGAAATGACTGTTGTGGAAACCCAAACTTTTCCAACCACACAGTGACCATCTAGGCAGAGCAAAGCAGGTTTGAGAAAGACTGGAGAAAGCCAGACAAACTCTGAGAGGTGCACAAATGCACCATGATGCTGTGGGGAAAAAGGGGGGGGAGCCTTCCCGACAGTGTAGAACTTGGGGCAAATAACTATGGAATCGACCATCTGCATTTGTCATTACTCACTAGGATGATAAGGGGCCCAGATTGACACCTGAGCCCTGCATTCAGTGATGTGCATATACTTAAAATCATAATATAAATTGTCTTTATATCTCTCTTCTTCCCTCCTTTCCCCATTAAAAACACTCTTCAGACTTTTGACTACAAAAAGCATATCTTCAAGGGTTATTATTTTTTTAAAAAAATGTGTTCATGATCACCTATAGGAAAATCTGCTTCTGCTTTGTAGCATATTAATTTCAGTATTTTCATGTTTCTATTAAGGTGAACAAGTGGCTGCAAGATTTTTGTAGGCTATTGTAATTATAGGAGGAAAGATCAGGACATAACGTTACAAGTTTCATAGTAGAGTCATCATGCTTGATATTTTCTCTATAATCAACGACAATCATCATATTCTTCACTTAGAACTCTTGTTTTAAATGAAACCCTTGGCAAAATATTATTTAAATAAGGTGCTAAGAATTCTATGAACTACTAATGTATCTGGGCAGGAAGAGGATTCATATCTGGATCTATAAACTAAGGGCTGGGCTATACTTTACTGGTATAACAGAGACTAGAAATCCCATAGTCGATTCTTTATCCTGATGTGGCTGTGGGGGCCCTGGGGTCAGGGAGCTGACTCTGGGGTTCCACCTGCCCCGCAGATGGACATGAAACAAAGCTCTGCTGATGCTGGTCAACCATGGGCTTGGGGCCCTCCGTCTGCAACTATGCAGTCCCCTTGGGGAGCAATTCCGGCTGGTTCTTGGGGTAGTTTGGGCTGTACACCCTCCGGGCGAACCCTTATGATGCTGCATCAGCATCGGTGATGCACTTTGGGGATACTGCCTTACCTTTGGGCGATCACCTTTTACCCACGATGTGGGAGAAGATTTGTAAAGGTGACTACATTAACCTCTTTAGCCTTCTTTACCAGGATTTGGAAAAGAAGGACAAAGAGGAGATGGACGATAAGGATAAGGAAATCCTAAAGCGGAAGAAGGTTGACCAGACATGGGCTAATTGGCTATTTAATTTATGCTGGCCAGTTATCCCAGTCTCAGCCATTGAGGTCCCTTGCTTTGTTCCAGTATTTGGACATAATTTATAAAGCCTATACTGGCTTTCCTGGCCCGGCATGGATGTTCTTTCCCATTCTTGTGGCAGTTTGGCTGTGGGGGAATGAGTTGGCTGATCACATGGTGCACATTTGGTGTGATAATTTGGCGGTGGCCCATGTCATCAATTCCATCACATCTAAATCAGCCAGGGTGATGTGCTTGGTGCGTGCATTTATGCTGCGATGTTTGCATCTCAATACACTGTTTCTAGCTAGGCATGTGCCAGGGGTGGATAATGGAGTAGCTGACGCTCTCTCTCGCAAACAGATGGCGAGGTCTTGTGAGCTTGCTCCAGATGCCGATTTTCAGCTGGCAAGAATGCCCCCGGACCTATGGTAGGTTGGAGAGCTGAGGCTTGCAGGGCAATAGGCCTTGCCATCGCCCCTAGCACCCAAAGAGGGTATGAACGGTCGGTTCGCCAATTCGAAGAATTTAGGAAACAGGAGGGGTATCCCAAGGTCTGGCCCATCATGGTGGAGCAGCTGATCCATTATTCTGTTTCCTTGAAGGAGGCAGGTTTGGCTGTCAGCTCCATTCGGGGACATCTTTCTGCCCTGGCATTTGCCAGCAAGTCTCTAGGTTTTCAGGAAGTTGCTGGTGACTTTCATATTAGAAAGATGTTGGAGGGTTGGACACAGGAAGAGGGGGCTGTGAAGGACCAGAGGCGTTCTATTTCACTGGCAGCGCTCAAAGGGTTGCAAGCAACCTGGTTCAGTGTTTGCAGTCCCAGTTATGAGGCCTGCCTTTTCCATGCGGCATCATTGCTGGCATTCTTTGGAGGGCTTAGAGTAAGTGAATTGGTAGCGCTGTCCAAGACTGACCAGTTGGGCAGAGCATTGCACTATCGGGACCTCCAATTTACAGGGAAGGAGGTGCACATCACTATTAGGGGCTCCAAAACAGACCAGTGACATAAAGGGTCAGTGGTTAAGTTGGGTGTCTGTTCCGACTCTGAGCTTTGCCCTGTATTGACTTTGTCTCAGTATAGGGCTTTAAGGGGCAATATGGACAGATACCTCTTTATCCATGTGGATGGGAGCCCGCTGACAAAGCACCAGTTTTGGGTGGTTATGGCCTGGGCTTTGGGACTGTTAGGCCTTTCTGGAGTGAAGTTTGGCACTCACTCATTCAGAATAGGCACAACATCCACGGCGGCAGCTTTAGGGTATCCCACTGCTGACATTCAATGGATGGGCAGGTGGCGATCAGCTGCTTATAAATGTTATGTGCACCCTCTTACTGTATTATGAGTGGTTTTTGCAATTTGGGTTCCGGATTTCACTGTTGTTTCTTCTTAGGTGCTGTGTTTTGTGGCAGGAGATGGATTCTCATCTCCGGACACAGCTACATCTTTTGGGCGGTTCACTGGGCCAATTAATTGGCCATTGGGTCACAGCTGGGCCTCAGCCAGTGGGCTACAGTGGAGTGGAGGGGGCACCGGGGCCTACACTGGCCAGGCCTCCTCCCTCTTTTGTTCAGAGATACTTCTGCCTTGCTGCCACAGGTTTTGGTCATTCACCTGGGAGGTAACGACTTGGGATTCCTGAAGGGGAAGGCCATAGTGTTGCAAGCCTGGGATGACCTGAAGTTCATACAGAGCCAATGGCCAGACACAGTAATTGTGTGGTCTGCCATTATTCCACGCCTGTTATGGCATAGCGCTTGGGATCCCAAGGGGATTGAGAGAGCTCAGTGTAAGGCCAATGGGGAACTCCAAAATATTTTATATGTTGGGTTGGGCCACTACTTGCCTCACCCCAAGATACGGCTTGACTGTCCGGACATGTACTGAGGTGATGGTGTTCACCTTTCTGAGACGGGAAATGATGTTTTCCTTCAGGATTTGCAGCAAGGGCTTAGGCTAGTTCTAAGTATTTGAGTGGGTGCAGGGCCTAAGCAGAGGCTTGGCCCTTGCGGTGGCAGAATTAGGTTTATATAAAGTTCATGCGGCTATGTAAGCACCAATTAATAACCCCGTGGGAGTGTTTAGGGTCTGCGGGATCAACCCTGTGGCCGTGCAGCCAGGGATGAGGCTTGTAGATTGCCTCTGGGATGGCCACGACGGAGCCTCTGTGCTGGCTGTGTGGTGGTGTTGGAGGGCTCCTCAAGACGCATCCCAATCATTGGCTTGGCTGGGTTTCCAAGCAACTTACAGTTGAGTCCAACCCGGGGCCTTGGTGCCTTGCCTGTTATACAGTAAGGATGGGGTCAAAGCGACACCAGGCCTTGACCGTGCCGCTGTTTATGTTTCGCCTTGACGCTACTTTCAATATGTTAAATAAAGTGGCCTTAATTTCACCCAACCTTGGTTGTCTGACTCTTTCTTCCATCTGAGGGGGCAAATGCTTTCTACCCAAGAAATCACCTCAATATTTCAAGAACTGGGGCTGCATTTTCCCCATGCCACAGAAGCTTTTTATGCTGGCAAAAGATTAACAAAATAAAAACCATGAGAGATGCCAACTGTCTCCCAAGCACAGAGGCCTTCAGTGCTAATTTATGCAGAGAGACCTGGCCAGACTAGAACAGAAGGTTTACCATCAACAGCCTTAGCTAGAACGCTACACCCAGGGACAGAAACAAGGGAAGCCAAATGCTAGATGTATATCTCTTTGGGTCAGGGAGAAAGGGATGAACACTGAGAGTGGACGAGCTCCTGAATGGGAGATTGTAAATTCTGTGGACACATATGAGAAGTCCTCTTCTGTTATGCTTTCCCCTTACTTAGAGCATTTTCAGCTTGCTGAGCCATGAAAGTCTGGCTTCTGCATTGTGACTCCATCTTGACCATGTAACAAGGGACAACATGGAGAAGCCCCTAAACCAGAGAATGGAGTTAATGGAGGTCTAATTGCTATAATATATCATAATAACAAATTTGTTATAGTATGTCTAGCGTTAGGGCTAGAAGGCATTGCCTTTTCTTTATAAGCTTGTATGCAGGGATATTCTACAACAAACTTTCTGATTCTCTCACACTGTACTCCACCTGTGATTGTTCAGAAGAGTCGCTACATTTGGTTTCCGTAGCAACCACTTGAGCTTCTGTTATAGTAGGCAGCTCTGAAGCCTGAATCTGAGGCCTATGCCTGGGTTACTACTTTCACCAATTTAGCCTGTGAGGCCAAGTCATTTCCCAGTATTATTGGAACTTCCAATTCTCCCCACACTCCCATTATCCACTTGGCCTGGAATCCTTTTTATTTAATGGGGATTTCTGCCAAGTTTACTTCAAATTCTGGGCCACTGATTCCCTTGATTCTATATGTCCTTCCAGGTAAGTATTGTTCTTTCTGTACAAATGTGTCTTTATTAAGGTAACTTTGGCCCCTGTATCTCTCCAGCCTAATACTTCTTTGCTGTTAATCTCCACCAGCTTCACATATTTCCTGGCTACTTCAGCCAGAACTGTATATAAACTGCTGTTTTTGGACTGTATTTTGTCTAGCTGGTCTAGTCCTTAGCTGGTCTAACTTGGAGCTGAATAAAGCTGAAATCACTTTTTGAACTGACCTCCAGTGTGCTGTCTCGTACTTATCACTTTCCATACTTGTAAGACTCTAGCTAGTCTTTCTGCTTGGGCTTCTTCAGGTGTAGGGTTTGGTTGGACTTCTTCAGCAACAGGGTTTGGTTGGAGTTCCGTAATTGTTTCAGTCCTTTAAACTAAATTCTCTACTTTTGTACAATGGAATTTTAAATGTCCCTATTCCTGGTAATTAAAACACACCAGCCCTCTCTTTCTATGTGGCTCAAGAGTGTTCTGCCTCACAAGATTGGTTCTTGTCGGCTCAATTTTCTCTGAGCTGTAATGTCTCCCTTTGGCTGTGGGTTCCCAGGTTAGAGTATTCTCTCAGGCACCCGTTCTCAGGTCCATTCAGCAAAGACAAGCTGGCTCAAAACATCAGCTGTTTATTTGCAAGGAGACAACTCCAACAACCACAACTTCAGCTAACATACAAAACTTGAAACTGAAACAAGAACTCTACCCAATAGGACCAAACCTAATAGGGCAATCACACAGTTATTAGTGGAGGAGAAGACTGTTCCATTACATACATAGTAAAGGTAAAGCTTTCCCTTGCTCAAAAGCCAGTCAAATCTGACTCTAGGGGGCGGTGCTCATCTCCATTTCCAAGCTGAAGAGCCAGCACTGTCCAAAGACTTCTCTGTGGTCATGTTGCTGGCATGACTAAATGCTGAAGTGCATGGAACATTGTTACATACATGCATATATACAAAAAATATACCACAGCTCCAAACTTTGTTTTTCTTTATTGGGGTTGGAAAAGAGATCCTCCTAAGTCCCCTTCTATTTCATCTAACGCAGTGGTGGCTTCTACCATTTTTTTTATTTTTTATCTCTCTGGTACCATCTCAGCTATGATGGAATTTGTCAATAAAACTGTTCAAAACTAATTAATTGCTTCAGGTCTTCAAATGTCATCTGGTTAAGGCTCTGTCTAAGCAACAACTTAATTGTGCATATGTTTCACCCAGTTTTCTTCTAATTTCTCTAAAGGCTTTCCTGTTTTCTTCTACTGAGAGTTCATATTTAACTCTCACTCTTTCTTTGAAGGCCGTGGTCAGACGTGTCTTTAAATCTGACTCAGCTGCAAATGCCTGATGGCTCAGGATGGCTCATCTCAAAGAAATGAAGGGGTAGCTGTTACTTTTTTTTTTTTACAAGGAAATGGATTAGAATTGTCCACTGAGACTGTTGGCTAACGATATGGACTGCCTGGCAAGGTTTTGAGGCAGCAAGAGGAAGGTTGTGGGCTTAACATGCATGGGAAATTATAGATGTTTATACACAAATGCTAGAAGTGTCTGATGTAAAATCAGGGAATTGGAATGTTTGGTGTTGCGGGGGGGAAATAGACATTGTGGGTATTTCAGAAACTTTGTAGGATGAGGAAGATCAGTGGGATATGGTGATTCCTGGTTATAAAGGGAAGGATGGAGGGAAGGGTTGGAGGTGGGGTGGCTCAGTATGTCAGAGAGGGTATACAGTCCAGTAAGATTGAGAGGGTAAGAGAATTGGATTTGCTTCTGGAAATAGTGGGCGTTTGAGAGTTTGCTATCGCCCACCAGATCAAAAGATAGAGGAGGATTATAAAATGATGAATGAATTAAAGATAGCAGCTAGATGAAATAACTGTATCGTGATAGGTGATGTTAACTACCCACATATTGATTGGGTCAATATGTGTTCAAGTCGGGAAAAAGAGATTGAGTTTATAGTCACTCTCAATGACTGTGCTATGGAACAGATGGTCACAGAACCTACCAGGGGAGAGGCGATCCTGGCAAATAAAATGCAAGTCTGTGATCAGACAGGCAAAAAGGGAATATGAGGAACATATAGCCAAAAACATAAAGACCAACAATAAAACTTTCTTCAAATATATTAGAAGCAGGAAATCAGCCAGGGAGGCAGTGGGGCCCTTGGATGACCAAGGGATAAAAGGAGTGCTGAAGGATGATAGGGAAATGGCTGAGAAGCTGAATGCATTTTTTTGAAGATGAGAAGTACTTGCCCACTCCAGAACCACTGATTTCGGGAGGGGTGTTGAAAGACCTGAGTCAGATTGAAGTGATGAGAGAGGAGGTTCTATGACTGATAGACAGCTTAAAAACTGATAAATCACCAGGCCTGGATGGCGTACATCCGAGAGTTCTGAAAGAACTCAAACGTGAACTTGTGGATCTCCTGACAAAAATATGTAATCTTTCATTAAAGTCTGCCTCCATTCCCGAGGACTGGAAGGTAGCTAATGTCACTCCCATCTTTAAAAAGGGTTTCCAGAGAAGATCCGGGAAATTACAGTCAGTCTGACATCGATCCTGGATAAGTCGGTAGAAACTGTTATTAAGGAAAGAATTAGTAGGCACATTGATGAACAAAAACTATTGAGGCAGACTCTTCTGTAAGGGAAGATCTTGTTTCACTAACCTGTTAGTGTTCTTTGAGGGAATGAACAAACATGTGGACAAAGGGGACCCAATAGATGTTGTTTACCTTCACTTCCAGAAAGCTTTTGATAAAGTTCCTCATCAAAAGCTCCTAAGTAAGCTCAAACATCACGGGATAAAAGGACTAGTCTTCTTGTGGATCAAAAACTGGCTAATTAATAGGAAACAGAGAGTGTTGGACTGGATGGGCCATTGGCCTGATCCAACATTGGCTTCTATTATGTTCTTATGTTCTTATGATCTAAAGGGCATGATCAGACAGCAACATCTGGGAAAGGTACTGCAGCCGTCAGCGCTCCGTGCTGCCCCGCCATGGAAGCGGAGTTAAAAGACACCAGGGAAAGTCTGGTCCTAATGCTTGCTGACAGGCTAGGAATGGACTTTCCCCTGTCTGATTGCCCAAGCATGTTCTCATGCCCTCGGGATGGTCTTCTCATTCCATCTCGACTCAGTGCCTTTCCCCTATCACTTAGCAGTATGCACATAACCTTATACTCCATGGGGATCTCTTAGTGCGGAGGTGCAATTCCTCATTTATGCACATGGGAAACAAAAGGCCGAACATGCCATCTAATCAGGCAGTGACGGGCTGAGCCCCCAGCTACAAATGATGTGTGATTGCGCAACACTGTATCAGTTTCCACCAGGGAAAATAGGCTTGCTTCCCCTCCGCACCAAATGGCACATTGTCACGGGCTGGGCTGGGCCAGGATGCAGAAGTCAGGTCTGGTCTGGGGGGGTCATAGCCAGATGAGACAGAACAGGAGTCGAGTTGAGAGTCCAAGAGAATAGTCATCTGAAGCAGGAGGTCCGGAAGCCAGGAATTCAAACAGGAGTGAGACCCAGAAACAGGAACCAAGGGTAGGTGCGAGGTCAGCATGGATGTTACTTGTTGCTTCCATGGAAAGCGCAGCCCTGAGCAGGAGCTATATAGGCCTCCAGCAGTGCTTCCCTTAGCAGTGGCGGTGCTCTTGTCGGCTCACAATGGTTTTGCTTCAGGACAGGGTTTTCAAAAAACCCGTAGGGTTATCAAGACAAGAGATGTTCAGAGATGGTTCGCCATTGCCTGCTTCTGTGTAGTGAACATGGACTTCCTTGGTAATCTCCCATCCAAATACTAACCAGGGCTGACCCTGCTTACCTTCCCCCCAATACAATGATGTCACTTCTGGGTTTGTACTGAAATCAATTTGCAACGTTAGACCAACAGCAACCTCTACCCCTTCCCCCACCACTGCTTTACCAAGTAGTGGTGGGGGGCTAGGGCTGCCAGGTGGAAGCCCTAACAGCCAGCCCTGCCTAGGAGTATTAATTGCCACATTTGCAATTTGGAGTGAATACTGAGTCAGATTATTTACTTATTTAATCAACTACTGTTGACTCTGAAAAGGCAGCAGTGCATATCCAACGTGTCCGGCAATAGTCTTGTCCAGGCCGACCCTTGAAATGGATCCAGGGCCTTCTTCCCTGTTCTGCAGCAAAACCATTGTGGGCTGGGAGCAGTCGAGGATGGGGGAAACAAGTGAATCCAAGTAACTGAAGGCCCCAAAGAAGTGTGCTTTTCCTTAGCAAGCGTCTGCTGTACCTTTAAATAGAATTTACATTTCATTTTCACACTGTTTCCATCAACACTAAAATTAGCCTAGAGACTTCCCGGGGAAAAAATACACACATAGAGCAGAGATGATCTCACCTATATATTCTAATTGGCTGACACTGTCTTATTGCCTGGCTTGCATTTTTATTTATCCTTGGGGTAAATTCTGCCTGTGGGGAAAATTGTATCTGAGGAGGGTTTCCGAAATGTCTCTTTCCTTTTAGCAGTCCTCAGTGCTGAAGCCACCACTTCCCATGCACCGAAACAATGTGATATAGATACAAATTCATGTTCTTTTTTTAAAAAGGGGGCAGATAATTGTTTCAATGGCCAAAGATAATAGGTTGTTTTTTAAAAGAAGAAACTGATTTTGCAAACTCTGCTTAGTGCTTGATGCAGAACGAGCCATATAAATGCAAGCAAATATCCCCCAACTGCAATAATTATTACTTTCCATTAAAAAGATGCACCTTAATTGCTCAGGGAAATTACTATAGGAGCTGATAGCAGATTTTTGCAAATGATATATGTTTGTGTTGTTTGCATATTGGCCAAGATCCAAAGAAGTACTGTAATGGGCATAAACTTGGGCTCAGCTGAATGGAACAGAAGTTTCTCCTGCCTGAGAGAAAATATCTGCCCTTTTAAAAAAAATTTAAGGTGAAACTAAAATAGCATTAGGACAATAATAAAATGCGAAGCATTTAATGAAGAAGATTCATGCTCAGGCCATCAGGGCATATAAGATATCAGACTTTATCATGCACATCTACTAGTGGCCCTGGATATCTCAGTCCACATCAAAGGATGCATCCAGACAGTTCACAAGGTTAGGCCGAGCATTGTGATGTAGTGGGAAATGCACATTCTACACATCTCCATTAGGGAAACTCAATGTATGTGGAGATATTGGCAGATATCCAAATGTCTGCAGGCTTCATAAAGTGGGATGTTCTTTCCACTCCTGCTGCAGCCCACTGAGGGGTCTGCAGTGGGAGGAGAAGTCAGGGGAAATCGCTGTCCCCTCTTCTGCAAATGGAAAAGCTGGCTGGATATTTGTCACTGAATGGTGGATCAACTAGATCTGAGCTCAGTAGCACCTTAGAGACCAACATTTGTTTTCAGGGTATAAACTTTTGAGAGTCAAAGTTCCCTTGGTTGGTGGATGAGCCTGATTTTGTCTATGTGAAAACAGTCCCAGACCTTCCTAGGCAGGCATTCATCTGAAGAAACATAACCCATGAGTCCCATAATCAATAATATGGACAGCAGCAGTTCTTGTGATCTCAACAGCTAGTAAAAGCTTATTATCTTGTTGTATAAAGTGTGGCTGGCCAATCTATTATTGTCTGGTTCACATCTTGGTGAATGCATGTCTGAAGACTATTAGGATTGCTTGTATGTAGATTAAATCAGTCTTGTATGAACATACTCCACTTCATTTCCATATTTGGCCCTTTCATATAAGAGAGGATTTTTGCTAGTCACATTACCAAGTGATGAACAAGTAGTGACTGAACCAGCTCAAATATATTGACTAATTTGCTATGGGAATCTTTTGATACAAAAGATTATGCTTCTGTGTTTGCATTTGGACTGGATTCCTCTGAATTGCTTTCCAGCCTGTTGTTGTTTAAGGGTTTGCAATCTAAAATAGGTCGAGCCATGCCATTGTTTGACAAACAACAGAATGGTGAGGACTCTATGAAGTTTCCAAGACAGAAGCTAGAATTACAGCCATGAAGCCCTTTCTATCATCAAATACCACTGTGGTCCGTATGGAGTTTGTAAGCCATCTGCAAGGATTACTTCTGCTTCCAGGCTGCCACCACCTGTGCCTCCCACAGCTGCGTTTCAATCTGTCTTCAATGTGACTCAAAGCTGGTCATACGGCCAAGGCTTTGAGATGAAAAAAAATCTACATATAAAATAGCATTTTTCAGTCTCAGACGGAAAGACTCTTTCACCTTCCATGCAGTCTCTGGAAACGTCCAGAACTGAAGGCTGCAAGGGAAAAGTGTAACAGTCAAGGCCAGTTGAGCATCTTTGATATCCATGGCGATGGCTTGTCACAAAGCCTGTGGCTTGTGCTGGACAACCTAGAGAGACAGAAGCCTTGAGTCCCTTGTCGGAAGTTTAGGAAGTGGAATGAAGTGCTCTGTTGACCCGGCAAAGGAAGAGGGCCTGGTCCCTTTTATTTGTGCCTCACCTGGCTGATCCAGAGCCTTCATTTAGCCTGCCAGTTGTATAAAAGGGGGGGAAATGTTTTGGTTGATCAACTTAGCCTATTTATGTAGGGAATTTTTCTACCAGGGCTTCAGAATCATGCCCAGATAAGGTGGCCAAGCTCCCAGTGGGGGCGGGGCATCCCCGGCTTCCAAGTCTTGTTACCCGCTGCCCCTTAAAATGGTGGTGGGAGAACTTTTTTTTTTTTTTAATTGTAACCTCATGTACTTACCAGAAGTTCTTACCGGAAGTGATGAAGGAACTGCTGGAAACTATAGTTTTACCATAGAGTTTTTGGTGATTCCCAGAGCTCGCCGTTGTCACTTCTGTTATGAACATCTGGTAAGCTCATGAGGCTGCATTTAAAAAAATATTTCTCCCACAACATTGCACATCCACCTCCTCCCGGTTGCCAGGTTGTCTGTTTTGTGTCACCATGTTGGACATTGGGTCACTATGTTGGGCATTGCATTCCTGTTGCACTATCGCAGTCCTTTGCAGCTGTATTGTTTTGCCCACATAAGGTTCCTACTTTTGGATGCAGCCCTGCTTTCTATGAGGTGGACACTGAGTCCCTTTTGCGTACCTAGGGATCTGTGCCAAAAAGTGTTCCTACCTAACCTTTCTTTTATAGAGGCTAACTAAGCAAAGAACCGGAGAAGCAAATTAGGGATGCCAGCCTCCAAGTGGGATCTGGAGATCCCCTGGAATTACGGCTTATCTCCTGATTACAGACATCAGTTCCTCTGGAGAAAATGGATGGTTTGGAAGTTGAACTCCATGACATTGTACCTCACTGAGATCCCTGTCCTCCCCAAGCTCCTTCCCCAAATCTGCAGGAGTTTCCCAATCTGGACCTCGCTCCTCCATCCCCTGGCAGTGGCCAGGGGGAACCTAGCAAGTCTAGAAGCAAGGGAGAAAGGGGACTCCAGCTTGTTTTCTGCTGGCAGCTTTGTTTCAATGGCCTGCCATCAGGAGTATTTATAGCAATGTATAAAACATATTAGTGACATCCATTTTTTAAAAAAAATTTGAAAGCTTTAGCTAATATTACCATCTGCATTCAAAAGCAAGAGCTCAGCGCCTAAAAGCTGGTCAATAAACATTTTAGTACCAGTCTATTCCAGTGATCTGAATTCAATAATGTTACCTTTCCAGAAGCTGCAAAATGGAAAGTGAAAGAATGATTTATGAAGCTTAGCTATGCATGGCCAGATAGGAGAGAAAAAAGGCTTTAACTGATGATTGCAGGATTCTCTTTAATGAAGTACAAGTTGCCAAGATAAGTTTAGGTAAATGAAGCCTCTGTCACAATATGTTACAGAGGAAAGAAATGACAGACACAGTAGAGCAGATGGAGGTTATTACCAAAGTGTGATGTCAGGCAAGGTAGTCTAGGTAACTGCAAAGATGGAGCAGATGCATTAGCGTTATTATTACAAACAATATCGTAATACCAACACACATTTATAAAAATCTGTTTAAATTAAGCTTAACAGGCTTTCTGCATAAGATGCCATTTATCCTGCAGAGGGACGGTAGGCTATGCCCTACCCCTCTGTTCAGATAACAGCAGCACCCTCCTCCGATGCAAGGAGCTTTTCTGTGACACAAAATGCTCAAATGGTCCCTTGAGTCAGAGGAAAGTGTTTTGTTTCAGATGAAGTCACAGCCATGATGTACCCTTGATCCAAGCCCTTCACTTAAAAAAAAAAAAAAAAAAAAAAAGATGGCTCCACTAAGACTCTCAGACAGAACTGGGATTTCACATTTTACCAACCACACCTTCCCTTGTTAATTTCTGGGACTCTCAGATGTGGCACAAAGATATTGCACTGAGCATTGAGAATTGACCAGGGGGTTGGACAAGAAGAAGAAGAAGAAGAAGAAGAGATTGAATTTATATCCCGCCCTTCACTTGGAGTCTCAGAGTGGCTTACAAACGTCCTTCCCTTCCCTTCCCCACAACAGACACCCTGTGAGGTAGGTGGGGCTGAGAGAACTCTAACACAAACTGCTCTTTCAGGAACAGATATGCCAGAGCTTGTGACTGACCCAAGGTCACACCAGCAGGTGCAAGTGGAGGAGTGGGGAATCAAACCCGGTTCTCCCAGATTAGAGTCCGCGCACTTAACCACTAAACTAAACTGGCTCTGTATGGCACCTTCCAACTTTGTGATTCTATGATTCTATATACTCTTTGTACAAACAAATCCTCACAGGGACAGACTAGGTTATTAAAGAGTTGGGTCCAGGTTCCCCGGACCCAAGTTGAGTTCCCTGCAGCCACATAGCAGTTGTGGGGAAAGGCTTTTACAAAATAAAGAAGAAGAAGAAGAAGAGAGTGGATTTATACCCCGCCCTTCACTACCCAAAGGTGTCTCAGAGCGGCTTACAAACTCCCTTCCCTTCCCCTCCCCATACCTTGTGAGGTAGGTGGGGCTGAGAGAGCTCTTGACAGAAACTGCTCTTTTTCAAGAACAACTCTTATCAGAATTACGGCTTGCCAAAGGTTATCCAGCCAGGTGCAAGTGAAGGAGTGGGAAATCAAACCCGGCTCTCCCAGATGAGAGTCCGTGCACTTAACCACTACACCAAACTGGCTCTCAAAATAAAGAAGTGCCTTCTAAGCTGTGGAGTCTTGTGAACAAAAATTCTACTTTGTGAGCTACTGGTAATAAAGTTGTGAGCAAGCGATTTGGCTGCTGCATAAATTAGTTTGCTCTGGAGTCATCCTTCCTGAGCGAAGACAAAAAATGTGTGAGCTGGAGGCTAAAAAACTGTGAGCTAGCTTAGAGGGAACACTGGCCTGAAGGGAATCAGAATGCAGCCATGGGGGAGGAGATGCTCCTGCCTTTCCTTCAAATAGAGTTGCCTATCTTTGGATTGGGAAATACCTGGAGATTTGGGGAGTGGAGTCTAGGGAGGTATGGGAAGGGGAAGGGGAGGGACCTCAGTAAGATATAATGCCATAGAGCACACCCTCCAAAACAGACATTTTCTCTGGGGGAACTGACCATTTGGGCCCTCCTTTATTTGTAAAAAGCCATTCCCAGAAGTTGCAGAAATGAAGTTATTGAGTCAGGTTGACATTCTAGGATTCACCCAAAGCTCTATAGTTAAACCATAAAGTTTTGGGTGAATCCTAAAGACCCACACTTATGCAGTGATTTCAGACCCAGTTTTGTGCCAGAAGTGACATCACAAAACCCCCCACTTCCCCCCTGCTGGCCTGTTACATGGTGGCTTGGAATCAAGAGGTGAGCTGGGAGGTCTCCGTAGTCCCCTACTACTGAGACATGGTTTTATGTGATTCAGGAAATGGGTGATGCCCGTCTTCCTCCATGAAAAAGTAAGTAGGAAAGGGAAGCTATGGTTTGTAAAAGGAAGAGCTTTTGCAGATGGGAAGAAATAAGTGCTCTGTTTAGTCATATGATGGTTTTGTTTGGTTGATACAGAGATTTATGTAAATATACAAATGGTGCTGCTACTAAAGAAGTATAATAAATTGATATTTTCTTGAGAAGTATTATCTCTGTCTGATTTTGAATCCGGCAAAAGTAGAGCAAACACACCTGTGTTCAAATTACAAATTGATTGCAAACTGCAAGTAGAACCCTCAAACACTGGGGGAAAAGTTTGCTTTCCTGAGTGCTCAGAACAGTATTTTCTGCAGGAACGTGGTTGAACGAATTTGACAAGGCTGGCACTGTTACCTCTCTACCATCCATCCCACTGTCCAACTATTTCAACCCAAGCCAAATCCTGATATGTCTTAGGGTAGTCAAATTTTCCATCAAAAAACAATCTGGTTTTGCTGGCAGAAGTCAGTGTGTTTCCCAGGGTGTGTTTCCCTATAAGCCTAGATATACACTTTCACATGAGGTGGGATTTCCCCCTCCCCCCTTCTGTTTAGATTCACATCTCTTTTCTTACACATTTATTAACTCATACCAGTTCTATGGCATCATAGGTGGACTTTTTGGGGAAAGAAGTGTTATGTACTGAGTTTGTATTGCACCAGAGAAACTGACCTAGTTTAAGTCACCAGAACAATAGGTAGCCAGGATCCTGGAAGGAACCTATTGAATAGCAGTTGTAAAGTAAATAGCCTATCACTGGGAGTGATCGTGTGTGTTGGGTGTTTTCAGGGGTCTTTTGGGGGGAAGTGCACCAGAGCGCAACTCCAGCAGCTCAGGAGCCAAGCCCCGCCTCCAGCCGGCATCCCCAGAGTCTTTCAGGCAGCCGAATGTCAGTTTCAGCTCCATTATATCCTATGGGCCATTGAAGTCAATGGTGAAAACATAGGGTATATTCTGGGGGCTGGAGGGGAGGGGGTTTGAGGGAGAGGCTCCAAACTCACAGGGTAGCTGATGGAGCCTCTTCCCAAGATACCCACCAAGTTTCAAGAACATTGGATCCAATTCTATGGGCTCCCAAACAGGTTGCCACTATTCCCTCCATTGTTCTCTATAGTGGGAAAAAGTTACTTTTTCCCCACCATAGAGATCAATGGAGGGAATGGGGGCAACCTATTTGGGGGCCCATAGAATTGGATCCCCTGGTCCAATGTTCTTGGGGAGAGGCTCCATCAGCTACCCTGTGAGTTTGGAGTCACTCCCTCAAACCGCCTCCCCTCCAGCCCCCAGAATATACCCTATGTTTTCACCATTGACTTCAATGGCCCATAGGATATAATGGGGCCGAAATGCCGCTGAATTTCTTTCATTCCCTCCTTTCCTTTTCTCCTTTTCCTCTTTCCCACCTTCTTTTCTTCTCTTTTTTCCTCCTTTCCCTAGTTCCCTCCTTCTTCCCTCCCTTTCTTTCCCTCCTTCTTTCCCCCTTTCCTTCTCTCTACTCTCTCTCTCTCCTTCCCTCCATCCTCCTTCTGTGGTCCAACTCTAGTGAGAAGGAGTTTAAACTTTAAACCCCTTCTCTCTTAGCTCCCCCACCCAGGCCAGCTGGGGAAGGGAAGTGGAGGCTTTTGAAGATGCCTCCCCCCTCCTTTTGCCTCCCCTTCTGACATCACTTCCGGTGATGTCAGGGGGCATGGCATATGCTAATAGCCTAATAGCTCATTAGTATACCATATGCTAATGAGCTCCTGCAGCTGTTTTTCTACGAAAAGACCCCTGGGTGTTTTGAACACATTTTTGCATGCATTTAAGCAGGGCCCCGGTCCTGCTAGAGTTGTCTTAGAGTTTAGCTGAAATCACTAATAAACTATGAGCTGATCACTCAACATGTCTGAACCCAGTATATTTCAGAAGGAAGGGTTGCATCTAGTCAGGGAATGTAACAACATTTCCTTTGATCAGTGTTTTCTGGAAAAAAACTAATGGGGGGGGTACATAGCACAGAGGCAATGGCGGAGGCCAGAGGAAGCTTTACCAACTGGGCGAAAGGCAGCAACTGCTCCAGGACAGGGCGGGGCACCTCATGTGAAAACAGCAGCATCCCTCTGCAAACCCATCTGGAGTGTGGCAAGGCAAGAGTGTCACAAGGCTCAGAGAAGGGAGGGACGGTGCTGGGCTTGACCAGGAGGGGCAAAGCCTCAGGGATAGAAGGAAGATGGCAGAACAGACAGGGGAAGTGAGGAATGCAAGCTGGCTCAGCAAGGCTGAGAGGGTACAAAGAAGGGAAAAGAGGAACCTAAAAGGAGGAGATGGGGCGTGGGGCAAGATAAGGCTACCAAACCGGGACTGGTCTGATGGAACTGACTCAAGGCAGATGCGCTCGTGAAGGGAACTGCTCTCATAAGGAAGTCTGTGTGGACTGTGCTACATCCAATAAAGAGGCACTAATGAACACTATTGCGTCCAGTGAGTCTCTACCGCCTATGGAAGTCAGTTATGAAGTCCCAGTGCCCCTTGGAGAGGGCACGAGGAGCTTTTTACTTCATTATTTGAACCAAAATACACCAACTGCAAAACCAACAGCTGAGTGCTTAAATGGTAGGGCTGACAGGGCCACCATGGTGAGCATTGAGCAACCTCCCACTCAAAGGTCCATGCTTCAACTACCATTCCCTGGCAAAAATTGGCAACTCCATGTGGACAGTTCCAGTAACAGCTGCAGAAT
This sequence comes from Gekko gecko, assembly GCA_029375565.1. Taxonomy (NCBI): domain Eukaryota; kingdom Metazoa; phylum Chordata; class Lepidosauria; order Squamata; family Gekkonidae; genus Gekko; species Gekko gecko. The sequence goes on along the minus strand of JAPDNY010000010.1, from coordinate 100,453,194 downwards.
TTTGGGAAATTCCTAGAGCACTGCAGGACACTGTGACGTGACTTCTGGCTCTGAAACTGGAAGTGCTGTCCCACCATCACTAACACCGATGCTTTGAACTCTCCACCCCTATTTTGCTCCAAGGGATTGCCAGCCAAGGACTGGCAACTCAGTTAAATGGTCAACTGCTAGAAATTGAGCATAAATACTTCAGAAACTCTTGTACTGTTGCCTGGGAACTGTAGTTCAAAACCCATCAGGTTCTGTGCATGCACCTACACGATCAATGGTACTGACTAATAAATACCATTAACTGTGGGTGGACAGAAGCAGCATGCACATTCAAAATATATCTGTTCTTAAATGATGAATGACCTGTTTGTGATGACCTTGAGGTATATGTATGCTCAGCAAGCCTAATGGAGACCAAGGTATGTAAGTGAACAACAGCCCTTTCACTGACATTGGAGAGCGGAGGCTGTATGTGCCAGTGAACCATTTCAACACAACAGGTGATTGGGGTTCCCTGACCCCAATCAGCACATGAGCATCAACAGTCTTTGATACTTTCCATCAATGCAAGACACATATTACAGCTCCCAAATTCTCCTCTGCATCTAAAAATACTTCCTAACAAGACCATATTGTTTAAAATTGCACTTTGGCAATTTGTCCGACAATCTTGAGACCGTCACAGTTTGTTGCATTGTATATCTACTTGTAAAATCAGAGCTTGCTTGGGAATTTTGCTGTGTTTGGAGAGAGATAAATGAAATATCAAAAAGCACATGGCATAGAGTGGCAGGAACATCATTCTGCCAATTGGTGCCTGAACACAGAAACTGGGCAAAAGGGAGGAGGAAGAATCCTAAGGTAATTGCAGGCTGCAGCCCCTTAGAAATGTACCATTCCTAATCATTGATTCAACTGCTGAAATATGTATGAATAGTCCAACCACTCAAAAGAAAAATTAAATTGGCAGTATGCTATGGTGATCCCTAGCCTACTTTGGTGGAGTATAAATAATAAAATATAAATAAATAAATAAATAAATAAATAAATAAATAAATAAATAAATAGTGTGCATCATGGTATGATGTTTGGCATGTTTTCTAAAATGATGTGCTAAAGGATCCTTTACCATGTGGAATAGGACTTCAGGTACTATTTTCCTTCTTGAGGTCTCCAAAAATTGATAATGCAATCCTAAACACAGTGACATCCTTTTAAGTTCATTGAAGTCACACACCCTCTTCCTCCGTGCTAAGGGCTGGCATGTCTTAGGATGCCAACTTAGTCTGCAGCCAATCCTACCCCCCTGCAGCAGCTGAGCACACATACTGCATGCTATCACATCCCCCTACATAAACGCCAGCCAGGACACCTATAGCTCAGAAGTATGAATTTCGGGCCCCTGTCAGGCACACTATGGCTGTGGGTGGTGACTCAAACCCACAAATGCAGAGCCCCCCTAGAATGGGTTAATTTTATAACTCCTGCTACTGATGCCATCACTATTGTGAAAGACTTTCCATTCTGCCCATATGGGTTGCTGGAGTTTGGGATAATTTTTTTCCCATTCCATGCATGTAATTTATACACAATGGATGCAAAATTAATGTCAAGAAAATGTGTTCATTTTAACAGGAAAAAAACCTGGCCTGAGGAAACAATGCACGGCATGAAGATTCAATCAATCAATCAATTAATTATTTTTGACATGTTACCCCGCCCTCCCCGCAAGCAGGCTCAGGGCGGCTTACAAGGGGCTTGTGGATTGAAATTGTGCACAGGAGAAGCAACATCACAATCTGGTCTTTTGAGCTGTCATATGGAGGATGGTGCAGAGTTGTTTTCTGTTGCCCCAGGAGGCTGGACCAGAACCAATGGGTTGAAATTAAATCAAAAGAGTTTTCAGCTAAACATTAGAAAGAATTTCCTGACAGAGCAGTTCCTCAGCGGAACAGGCTTCCTCAGGAGCTGGTGGGCTCTCCTTCTTTGGAGGTTTTCAAACAGAGGCTAGATGGCCATCTGACAGCAACGCTGATTCTGTGGATTTGGGCGGATCATGAGTGGGAGGGTTGCATCAGTGCTTAGTTCTTGTGGCCCTTTTTTACACAACCAGGGAAATGCTGATCTCCACTTTGGGGTCAGGAAGCAGCTTGGCTGGAGATCCTGAAGGGGTTTTGACAAATCAACTGATAAAAATCCAGAGCACACTACAGCATAAAAACTCAGAAGATGAAACATTTAGCAGCCCCTCGCCAGTTATTTGATTATAAATAATTAATAAAGTGGCCCTTGTTAAATCCACATTGGTGTCTGTGTCTTCATTCTGATTGTGGTGGCAAAGCAAGAGATACGTGATGCTCCCTTTCCCCATGCCCCACCCACAAAAGTTCCCAGGATTACCAGGTTCAGGCTGATTAACCCTAGCTACATTCCTTTATGTTTTTATGATTTTATGTTGCTTTTGCAAGCTGCCTTGACCATGTCTTTAAAGAGGTAGCATATACACTTTCTAAATAAATAACAAAAATGCAGAAATGGGGCCCCATGGTTCCAGCCCCTGCTCTATGCACATCTCTTGCACATGCATGTGTACACAAAGAATGGGTGATAATACCTGCACATTTTCATGGATATCCCCTTGTTTTATATTATTCTATTTATCCTCAAAGCTTTCATGCGTCAAAATTTTATGTCCTCTGTTTATGAAATACAGGCAAGCTTCATCCTCCTTCTACCCCCATCATCCCTCTGAGCCATGAGACGCCTCCATTTTGCTTTGGCTGACTTGTCGTGCCTCTAGTAACAGCTTAGCTTGCGTGTAAACAGAGTGGGATCTCTCACTCGGATGGCACAATCAGCTCCATGCTCCTTGTGGCATTTTAATAATAGTTTCATCAGCAGTGTCTTTTTATCCCTACAATATTCTTTTTCGTACTGCTGTGCCTATAAAGAAAGGAGGAAAATAGCTTCCGAGACAGCTGTAAATTCTATCAGAAGTAGTATTTTATCAGTCAATGCACAATGCCGGCCTTCAGTAATGTTACAGAGTAATACCACAGACACAATAAAGTCTGGGATTCAAGTTGTGTCTTCCCAAAATTCGAATGTTGTCCAAATTCTATTGGGCGGGTTAGACTCCAAAACATGAAGCCACAAATGAGTTTTTATATCAGTAGACTCATACAGTAAGAGGGTATTTTCCCTCCCTTCCCTGGTTAAGAATAAATTTGCATTTTAGGTCTTTAATAAATCAGGGTAAGAGATTTGTAGTTGTAAAGCTATAAAATCACTGTGGATAGCTGTGCCGAGGATGCATTTTGCAGAGGAAGAAGAGAGGTAGGAATGGCAGTGGAATGGATTCCAGGAGGACTTTGTGTGTTTCCTACAAAAGTGAAAGAGGCATCCACAGATCAACAGATAAGTTAGTTATCTTCTGTTGCCCCAAGCAAGACTATTTTCTAACAAGCCGCTGATCCTATGAATCAAATTACTGCCTTGAATAGCTCACTATTTGGGAAGGAAAAAAGACTGAGTGGGTGACTTAACACAGGAGCAGCACAGAAAGAAGTAAAATAATAAAAAAGTAGTGGCTGTTCTTGTTAACCCTTTGCAGCTGTTTTGTTTCCTTCACTCTTACCATCCATACTGGGAGAGCACACACAACACGTAATTGTTCTGATACGTACAATTGCCATTTTGTCTAAATCTGGCAATCCACTGGCACACGGATTTAACTCACTGAGAATCCTTACCGGAGGAATATTGATGCGAGTTCTAATTCCATTTATATTGGACATTGCAAGGTTGTTGTTTTTTAACTAACTTTGAGAGTCAGTTTTGACTAGAAAATGGAATAAAATAGAAATTAAAAAATAACATAAAACCAGGTTATTCCTAACCATAAGGTGTAACCAGCTTCCTACCGTAGTTATAGGTTGACCATGATTTCTTATACAGAGCCACAATTGCCAAGGGGAGCTAGGGATTAGATGACCTTTGCTTTGTAAATGCACCCTTGCATCCAGATCCACACTGACTGCATGGAAATAAACACTTGCAGGCCAAACTTCCTTGTTGGATATTTGTAAATAAATATTATATAAATGCTAAATATGTTGGTTGGTTTCAACCAGCTTTTCCATTGGTGAAAAAAGGAAGAAGAGCTCCCTTTGACCACCAAAAAGACTGTGCTGGTGATCATGTGACCAGCATGGACAAAAACCATGCTGGAGGCTATAATGAAGAAGGAAATTGGTTGACCACCATGATGCACCATAGAATGACATATGCAATTGAAACCAATGACTCTGTGCTGGATTGTGGCCAATTTTTGAAAGAAAACCAAGAAGAGTATGAATATTTGCCTTGATATTTCACTTTTGTTAAACATAAATGTCTCGTATTACATTTTCACAATACAGAGATGTATTTCTATGCAAAGTATCATCTCAAACAAATTGCTTTATGTAAGAAAGATGCATAAAAGTTCTGCAGATCCTGTTTCTCTATCTACAGTTTAATTTCAGATTAGTTTTAGAGGCTTGGTTCCCCAAAATCTCAAGGTCTGACATCTATAGCATTTAATCTGTTTGAGACTTTGATCTGGCACTATACTTTTGTGGTTAGAATTTTAATCCCTTCATTGTGAATACCAGAAGGTCTAACAGTTAGTCTATTGTTAAATCCTACTTGCCTCAATGTGCGCAAACCGTAGTTTGGCATAATTTAAATTTAAGGATTGGAAAAGAAATTATGTGGAAAAATAAGGGTGTCAGCTCTTGAAGATTTATTTGATAGTGATTTCTCCCTGTCTCTTGGACTTTCTGAAGCAGAGAAAGAATTCATTCAGTCTTTGAGACTTTGATGTAAAAAGATCGTGCCCTGAATGGATTATTACTGATGATTTTGTTATATTCTTTTGCTGTACTTTCCACAGAGTTGGATAGACTTTCTAACTAGCATCCCCAAAATGCTACTCCAGTTGTGGGTTGGTTCTTATATGTGGAAATAAGTTAACCCTGGACTTGTGGTTTAACTTTGTGAGCTAATATCATGGAAAAGCTTTGTATTTGAAGTAACAGGACAAGAAACTTCTGCATATGCAGCTTGTTCCATGAGGGCTCATTCATACCTACAAGCACTAGTTGCTGGAATGATTACCATGCAAGAGTGAATCAACTCTGAATCAAAAGCTCTGAATCAAACTGGAGTATGGGAACAGTAGCTCCACTCTACAGGATAATTTATTCCCAGCTCCCACAGCAGACAGGCACTGTCACAGTCCAGCTACAGAAGTGTCTGGTGGTCTGGATAAAGAACTATGTCTTTGGCATAGAGATGATACCTAAACCAAGGGCTTTATCTATGTTGCTGTAGTGATGATTGATTCCATGCTAAGCAGACCAGTTTTGTGTCTATATAATAGCTACTTGTGCTATGAGGTCATAGCTTGGTCATGCCTTTGGTATAATGTCTGTCGTGTATCTGGGTGCTGGTAGTGGAAAGTGCCATCAAGTTGTAGTTGACTTATGGTAACCCCTTAGATTTTTTCATGGCAAGAAATAGACAAAGGTGCTTTGCCATTGCCTGCCTGCGCATAGTGACCCTAGTATTCTTGGATGATCTCTCATCCAAATACTAACAAGGGCCAACCCTGCTTAGCTTCCGAGGTCTGATGAGATTGGGAAAACCTGGGCTGTCCTGGTCAGGGGTCTGCATGACCCAGGTTCAAATCCCCACTCTGTCATGAAGCTTCTTTTTTGACTTGAATCCAGTCACATTCTTTCAGCATACCCTACTTCACAGGGTTGTTATGAGAATAAAATGGAAGATAAGAGCATGATGTCTTTGAAGGAACAGTGGGATAAAAATGTCCTAAATAAGTAAATAATAGAGGAAGCTTCACTATTTTCTGCATTGGAGCTTGTAGCTGTTTTGGCACCCTTGAAGTTGGTAAACTCAGTCTTTTTTGATCATTGGAGGAGATACCACATATCCCCTAAGGTCAGGGTCAAATCACTATAATGACTTAATTTAGGCAGAAATCACATAAATTTGCCTTCTCTTTGTGCAAATGTATCTCTGTTGGGGACAGTGCATCTTGAATTCCTTTTAGTTGTCAATGTGGGCACTATAGCAGTGAGCTATAGTTCATGGTTCATGGTTCACGAACTTGGGGTTCAGGACAATGTCTCCCACAATCTGCCCATGAACCTCCATGTTTTTTCATGGAGGTTCATGGGAGACATGTTCTTGGGCTCCAAAGTCATTTAAATGTCTTTGGAGCGTTCTTCTAGATCTGGCAGCCCACCCAGAAATGAGCTCTGAAGGCACTTAAATACTGTTGGAGCCCGGCACCAGCCCATGGCCCCACTCGAGTGAGCTCTGAAGGTATTTAAATTCCTTTGGAGCTTACTTCTGGATTGGACTGCCCAACTGGAAGTGAGCTCCGAAAACATTTAAACGCCTTTGGAGCCCACCTCCAAGTCGGGTTGGCCCAACTGAGCTCTAAAGGCCTTTATAGGCCTTTGGAGCTCACTCTTCATTTAGATGCCTTCAGAATTCACTTCTGGGTGGGCTGAACTCCATGAACCACAAACTGGGTCATGCAATGAAGGAGTTCATTTGAGGTTCAGGGTTCATGAAAACTCTGAACCATGAACCTCTAATGAACCTCCATTTTCCCAGTTCGTGCCCATCCCTAGTGAGCAGTATATCATAACAAGCTGCAAGATACATTCATATTTGTAGTTGTAAAAGCAACGTTTTTGAATGGATGTGGGAGGGAAGGCAGGTAAGGAATAACCTACAACTTCTGTGAGGCTGTGTAATAACATGTACGTGCAGCTCAGAATACATGTAGCTCAGAAGCCATCAATGTACACTGAATTATGCTGTTGGAAGGCACACAGAGAAACCAGAATCTCAACACACACAAAAGTTAAAATGTAATGTGTTTCCCCCTCTTTAACAATATGTCCTGTAAGTTGGAAACAGTGCCAGATGCACTAGTGGCAGGGGAGGGGGAGGTGACAGCTGTGAGAAAGCAGCATAAATATGTATAAATAGCATAAAAATGGCACATCACGTAAAACAGTGTCAAAATGCTGGAAAAGAAAGATGAAAAAGAGGAACTGGCCAAAGAAAATGGGTGCACATGGCCTTGCTAGCTATGCATGAAAATGAAAAGGCATGAAAAAAAATGTTTGTGTGCATCCCTTCACGTATGGTGTAAGGATAACTGAGATAATGAACCTGAAGCTCTTCGAAATGTAAATGTTAGGTATGATTAGTTTCTAATTATTTCCCTTGTACTCTGCTGAACAAAAAGAATGTTCTGACAAAAAATGAGGGTATTTTTGACTGATTGGTTTAGGTCCATCATTACATTTCTGCACTAGCTTTTTTTTTTGGGGGGGAAGAGTGCAAAAAGCAGCCAGGACATGGTCAGAGACACTTGTCTTTCATGTTTCTGCCTCAGATTTGTATTGGAGCATCCCCCAGATAAAAGAACTCCTTAGAGCAATGCCAACTGTTTCTTCTCTCCAGCCCAAACACCGCTCAGCCTTTAACATCTGGAGCAGAGGCTTGATTTTTTGCAGAAAGTTTTCAGTTGGCTCAAATGGTGAGTTTTCAGAAACGTTTTAAGCTTCTTTGGGGTTCTTATACCCTGAGGTGGAAGATTATAACCTTTTGTTCTGGTACACTGGAATTAACTCTTCTCCAAGATTATTCAAGGATAAACTAATCTTGTTTGAAAAGCCGTAGGATACAGCTTGCCACATGTTGCTTCTTAAATCCCTTTAAACAAGAACGTGGAATTGTTTGCATCCTGTACACCCCCGCACTGGCACATACACGCACAGAAACACATGACAGTTGACTTTGTAGTGTTAAATGAGCTCTAGCAGGTTGTATCATATTCTGTGGAGTGATGATATTCCTTAGTGCTGTTTTTAAATTTGAGGCAAATCCCCTCAGATGGCACCTGAGAATTATGGCAATTTATGAAACTGGAGTTTACCACAAGGCAGGGCTCTTTTTGTAGCAGGAACTCCTTTGCATATTAGGCCACACACCCCTAATGTAGCCAATCCTCCAAGAGCTTACGGAGCTTTTCTTACAGGGCTGCTGTAAGCTCTTGGAGGATTGGCTATGTCAGGGGTGTGTTGCCTAATATGCAAAGGAGTTCCTGCTACAAAAGAGCCCTGCCACAAGGCATTAATAATTTTGAAATATATATTTTTTAAAAGCAGGGAACTTGCACGACTTGCAGGTGGGCATCTCATCCCTTCATTTCCTCTTTCCCTCTTAGTGAGAGCCAGTTTGGTGCAGTGGTTAAGTGCACGGACTCTAATCTGGGAGAACCGGGTTTGATTCCCACTCCTCCACTTGCACCTGCTGATGTGATCTTGGGTCAGTCACAAGCTCTGGCACAGCTGTTCTCTCAAGGACAGTTTCTGTCAGAAGTTCTCTCAGCCCCACCTACCTCACAGGGTGCCTGTTGTGCCCAGGAAAACTATGGCCCATTTGTGCAGTGCTGGCCCGTGGACTAGGCCCAATTGAAAGATAAGCAAGTGGATGAGCCCAAGATTGCATTAGCTAATGTTACTGGTGAAAGATGCCGTCAAGTCACAGTGACCCTATAGGATTTTCCAGACAAGAGATGAACACAGGTGGTTTGCCATTTCCTACGTCTGCATAGCAACCCGAACTTCCTTGGTGGACTCCTATAGAAGTAATAACCAGGGCTGACCCTGCTTAGATTCCAAGACTGGATGAGATTAGGCTAGCTTGGGCCATCCATACCAGGGCAGCTGATGTTATTAGGTCCTGTAATAGTACTGCCTAAGTGTATGCAAGAGGAGAAATTTTTGTTGTGATGTCTGGTTCCCGGATTTATGTCTCTGTTTGCTGGCCCATTGTTGTTGATCAGGAGCTGTTTTGAGTCAGTGGAGACTCTGATTCTGTGAAGAATTAACCCTTCACAGTCCTTCATCTGTTTACACAGTATTTTTAAGCTTTTAAAAAGTGCAGTTCATCACAAATGGCTACAATTGTATAAGAGTGTGTGTGACTCACACCAATTGCAATTTGCCTGTGATAATTAAAGATGATTGATCAATGAAAACACAGTTTTGTTTCCTCTACCAATTAAAGTCTGCAGCTGTAGAAACCTGCTAGATTCTGAGGAATTTCTTCAAAGTATTGCCTCTGATGTGAGCAGTTTTGTGTAAGTGGTTGAATTTTATTCCATGATGCTTTTTCAAGTGCTAATCTTACTGGTTAACCTTTTGATAAACTCCTTGGCTTCCTTCCTAAAAATTCCACCAGAGGAAAGGGATATTTCTGTTAGCCAAATTTTCACTCAGTTTCACAGAAACATGTTCTAAAACCCTGATAAACTCTGAGTTGCCTTGAGCTGCCGTTATAGTCTAGGAGATGTATTCAGTCCACTCCACAGTTAAGTTCTTCCCCTAGGGTGCAATTTTTCAAAGTTGCCACAGGAGTCGCATATCAGATATCTATTAATTTATTTAAAAAATTAAATGGGAACAGGGGCATCCAAATCTCTGAGACTGGATTGAACATATTTGCCTTCAAGCTCAAAGAAATTACATTTTTAGTATAATTTTATTGATTCTTTTTACCACAGAACATTTCTTTCTCTTTCTCATTTTTAGTGTTGGTAGAACTGGATACAGCTTTTGTTGATCAATTGGTGAACATGGTTGTTTCTGGAGGCTATTTTGGTTCTAATATGTTTTCAGAAGTAAACTAGAAAAATTCTAAAGGTGACCTGAAATGGTAACCTAGATAGAATCATACCTTTCTAAGTCCACTGAAGTCAATGGGCTTGGGAGGTTGTAACCCTGCTTAGGATAGCTCTGCTGTTCTTCCAGGTTTTCATATAGTGCACTGTGTAAGTGCATATTCTGTCTAGTGATGCTGGTGAAGTTTAAATATAATGGGTTGGATTCTGCAGAAAAGAATTATGCAAATAGCAGTGCTCTACTGGGGCTGCCAGCTCCAGGTTGGTAAATACATGGAAATTTTTGAGGGTGGAGCCTGAGGAGTGTGAGGTTTGGGAAGGGGAGGGACTTCCATGAGGTATAGTGCCATAAACTCCACCTTCGAAAACGGCCATTTTCTCCAGGGGAACTGATCTCTTATCACATGGAGATCAATTGTAATAGTGTGAGATCTCCAGCCAACACTTGGAGGTTGGCATGGCAACCCTGGCCATCTCCTCTGATGTAAGAAACTCTTCCATGGAACTTCACGGCTGAGCAGAGATATGAACCTGGTTATCCTAAGTGCTTGCTCAACCCTCTTAACTACTACAATTCACTGCCTTTCCCTGAAAGTCAAGAAATCAAAACATCCTGGATACAAAAATTCTTGGTTTGATGCCTTGAAAAAGGCAGGTATCATTATGCTTCAAGACCTCTGTTCTGACTGTATGTTACTCACTAAGACTGCCCTGGAAATGAAAATAGGATCTTCCTTATCTTCTTGGATGCAATACTTCCAGATCTCACATTTTAAGTTCTTCCATTAAGCTTCCACATATAATGCAGCAACCTCTGACAGACTTTGAACACCTTATTAAAGTGTCATTTCAATCCAAGAAAAGTCTAGTATCATGCATTTATGGAATTCTTTTGGGGCAAGACTTAAAGAAACCTCTAATGTATCAGTCCATTTGGAACAAAAAATGTAGCTGTGAGATTCCAGATGATACTTGGTCCTCCATTTGGGCCTCCTCCTCTTACCGCTCCAAGATTATAGATGTGTGTATGAACTATTCTTGCATTTCAGACCTTTAAGGAGGAGCCCTTTAACCTCATCTCTGATTCTCTATATGTTTGCAAGTTGATTGTCTGTCTGCCTTCACTGTGCAGGGTTTTCTCATGTTCCCGAGGCTGGGGTCAATCCACGGGGGCTTGGCTCCTATGAACTGTGGCAAATGGATGTCACTCATGTCCCCCAGCTAGCTCCCTGGAAGTACCTGAATGTTACTGTGGATACTTACTCGGGAGCTGTATGGGCAACCCCTCAGCGGGGGGAAACCTCAGCCCATGTTATCTCTCACCTCTACGCTGCAATCACTGCATTGGGCCGCCCCCAGCAGCTCAAGACAGACAATGCCTCGCATATACGTCTGCTGCTTTTCTTTCCTTTTGCACTCTCTGGGACATTCAGTTAACCCATGGTATTCCTTACAATTCTACTGGTCAAGCTATAGTAGAAAGAGCTAATCGTTCCTTTAAGGACCTGCTGCACAAACAATTAAAAATGGACCGCCTGTGCCCACCCACACTGACAAAAATCATGCAGCAGGTCCTTCAGAGGTAGAGAGTATTGCGTGTAGGGAAAGAAGATTACATGTAACCCCTGTTGATTTATGCCCTGTTGGTTCATAGTGTGTGCTTACTCCTACAGTTCTGCCTTATTCATTTAATGTGTGTGTGCTCCATAATTGTGTCAATAGTTAAATAAATTCTTTTATTTGGGCTAATAATCTGTGTTGCGCTCTGACCACATAGTCTCCCCCACTCTGCACAATACCAAAGGGAGGGGGTAGCCCAAGGAAGCAAGGAAAGGCCAGACCCTTCGGTTGCCAACTTTCCAGGGATCCCCCAAAGATTGGGGATTCCATCTCCAAATAGGGAGATTTGGACAGAGGGGTCTCACTGTCCCTCTAAAAAGGCAGTGACGATTCAGTGAGTGATGGCAGCAAACTTAAGGAGTGAGATACAGCCACAGGACGAGGCTGGGAGGCAAACAGCTGAGTTGTAAACTGGAGCCTGTTTCATCACAGTAGGCAACCAAGCTTGGTTCAGACACAGGAAGGAAACCTTCACGGGCCTTTGTGAGGAACTCATTGGGGCCAGTCCTGACTAGGGATGCCAGCTCCAGGTAGGGAGATTCCTGGAGATTTTCTGGTAGAGTCTATGGAAGTCAGGGTTTGGGGAGGGGAGAGGCCTCAGCTGAACAGAATGCCATAAAGCCCACCTTCCAAAGCAGTTATTTTCTCGGGGGGGAGATCTGTTGTTTGGAGTTCAGTTGTGATACCTGGTGATCTTCAGGCTCCACCTGGAAGTTGCCTACCCTAGTTGTAGCAGTCAGTGCTTCAGAGGAGGATCTGCTAAATCCAGGTTCTTACTGTAGAAGCTGAGTGGGTGATTTTGGACCACTCACAGACTTACAACCTAATGTACCTCACAGGGTTGTTGTGCAAGTCATAAGGGGGAGAGGAGAATGATGTAAGCTGCTTTGGTCCCCATTGCAGAGAAATACTACTTTTCCTCCTGGGAAACCATTGTTGCCAATCTCCAGGCAACAACTGAATATTGGAAAAATAATTTTCTAGTCTGTGAAGACTTTTTTTTTTGCACAATATATCATGGTTGTTTGTTTCCTTTCTACCTCCATCCCATGATCTCTCTCTTTGGTTTGAATCTCCAGGTGAGGGCTGAAGATGATTCAGAATTACAACTGCTCTCCAGATGGCAGAGATCAGTTCCCCTGGAAAAAATGGTGGACTCTGTATCCTTATACCCTGCTGAGATGCCCCCTCCATGACAGCCCATGTGATGTGGCAGTCAGGTAGAGGCTGCAGGTGAAGGGGGATGGAAAGCTGAAGAGTGAGGAGGGAATAAAGGTAGGTTGATGACTGGCTGGGAAGGAGATAGGGTTACCAACTCCAGGTGGGAAATTCCTGGAGATTTGAGGGATGGATCCTGGAGAGGGTGAGATTTGAGGAGGGGTGGGACCTCAAACAGGTACAATACCATAGACTCCACTCTCCCAACCAGCCATTCCCTCCTGGGGAACCATTGTTGCCAATCTCTAGGTGAGGGGTGGAGATCACTCAGAATTACAACTGATCTCCAGGAGGGAGGGCAGAAGTCAGCTGCAGTCAGAGGGGAGATAACAGTAGGTTGATGGTTAGCTGGGAAGGAGATGGGGTTACCAACTCCAGGTTGGGAAATTCCTGGGGATTTCAGAGGTAGAGCCTGGAGTGGGTGGGGTTTGAGGAGGTCGCCACAGCATATTGATGCCACAGCAAATTGTCACAGCCTTGGCACTCTCCCAAAGCCTCTTTTTGGAGCTCGTTGTATTTATTTCCACAATGGGCCTTATTCCTAGTAGACAATAAGTCAATTGGGTAGCATTTCCTAATGGTTGGAGGATGTGTAAGCTCCTAAGCAGATGTCATTCATGGCAACCAGAAATCTTTTAGGAGGAACTGGATTATAAATAAATGTGAACCTTTGTGACCTTTTCAGCGCTAACTTATTTGTGCCTTCCCTACAATTCTGAAGCAGCCATATGAAAATTGGCATGCCACCCTGAGAAAAATAAAAAGCTAGCCAATGTAGAATTCTCAGTAAAAAAGCAATCTTCTTTTAAGAGTCTGCAGGTATTACACATAACTGGTGACCCAATTAATATTTCAGCCACAGGGGGTTGACCAGTGACTAATGACGCCATTTCATTGCGTTTATTATGTGTTTTCCTGTGAGCAAATCCATAATTTCTTTGAATAGATTGATTTGTGTTTACATCACATTATACAAACTGGGTTTTCATTCTTTGCCTCTCTACAGCTAAGGAGATAAAAATGTAAGGACTAAATCTTAGGATCAGGTCAAAGTTGGTGCAGACTAGTTATCTCTTTCCATCCATGGCCAGAGAGATGCCACCAGCAATTCCCCAGCAGGCTGTAGTTGTGTTGACCACCTCCAGTTATTTGACTCGGGCATCGAGTGTAGTTACTCTATTCCTAGACATGGATTTCATTGCATTCTTATGGATACACCTATCACATCTATAAATATTCTGTGCTGTGGTTTACTTTTTGCCTACCCTGCCTGCTCTGAAATTTCCATCTCTGTTATGTTTTGCTTTGTGTTCTTTTCCTTTCAGTCTTTCTATTTAACTGCTCTTGCGGAGATCAATAGTATAATGGGAAACTATACTTGATATAATATAAGACAACACCATTGTCATCCATGTTTGTGTGGGGACTTATTAGTGGAAACTTATTAGTGGAGCAAGTTTGGTGTAGTGGTTAAGTGTGCGGGCTCTAATCTGGGAGAACTGGGTTTGATTCCCCACTCATCCACTTGCAGCTGCTGGATGACCTTGAGCAAGCCATAGTTCTGTCAGAGCTGTTCTTGAAAGAGCAGTTCTTGAAAGAGGTCTCTCAGCCCCACCTACCTCTCAGGGTGTCTGTTGTGGGGAGGGGAAGGGAAAGGAGTTTGTAAGCCGCTCTGAGACTCCGAGTGAAGGGTGGGATATATAAATCCAACCTCCTCCTCCTCCTCTTCTTCTTCATATAAACACAGTCTGGGTAACATTTTGCTTCCATCTGTAGAACAACTGCTGTTCTCACAGTCCACTGTGTAGAAGTTGACACATGGCAAAGGGACTAGGGAACATACAATTTGAATTTCCCAGTTTCTAACATTGGTTCTCTCCATTCAGGTTTAGACCACAGTTTGTTTGTTTGTTTCCTTGATCTACCAATAAAATGCAATAGAATTGGTGGTGGGAAGTGCCATCAAGTCTCAGCTGACTTACAGGGACCCCCATGGGGTTTCTGAGGCAAAAGACATTCAGAGGTGGTTTGCCATTGCCTGCTTCTGCATAGCAAACCTGAACTTCCTTGGTGGTCTCTCATTCAAGTACTAGTTTAGTTTAGTTTATTACATTTGTATCCCGCCCTCCCTGCAAACGGGCTCAGGGCGGCTTACATTTACTGGCCACATGTGCTGAGTTAGCATAAAACATTTAAAACAAATCAGGGCTTTTTTTGTAGAAAAAGCCCAGCGGGAACTTATGAGCATAATAGGCCACACCCAACAGCAGAAACTTATTAGCATATTAGGCCACATCCCTGACAGCACCACTCATTAGCATATTAGGCCACACTTCTGTATTATCAGAAGTGTGATCATCCAGCCACACCCACCTTTTGCTTCTTATTCTGTTTACCTTTTTGTTGTCAAAACCAAGGGCTTTTTTGTAGCAGGAACTCCTTTGCATGCTAAGCCACACACCCCTAATGTAGCCAATCCTAATGAGTTTCTGCTGTTGGGTGTGGCCTGTTATGCTAATGAGTTCCTGCTGGGCGTGGCCATCTTGGGAGCCTGCTGGAACTCCGTTCCTGTGTGTTCCTGCCCCAAAATAGCCCTGAAACAGATTAAAACAATCATGTGGTAAACAATCATACAAATCAAACAAATAACAATTTGGTGCCCACAATAGTAGACATTCTGTCAGTAAATCAACAGTGGCATGTTATAATATGTAGTTCTAAATCCCAGTTCAGTGGTATTCCAGCCTCCACAACACTGTGGCTCGATCTCCATACAGGGCCAGCCCTCCACCATGGATAATCCAACTATTTTGAGATAGGGGTGTACACTTGGATGTTTCTGATCCAAAACAGCACCCCAAATTTCCTAACTTTTCTGGTATTTCCATTCTGAAACTAAACAGGGAATTTGGGACATTATTTTGGATCAGGAATATCTGAATGTGCACCCTGTTTTGAGATCCAGAGCCAGCATGGAGTAGTGGTTACAAGTGGTGGACTCGAATCCGGAGAACCAGGTTTGATTCCCAACTCATCCACATGAAGCCTGTTGGGTGACCTCACACTTCTCTCAGAACTCTCTTTGCCCCACCTACCTCACAAGATGCCTGTTGGGGGGAGAGGAAGGGAAGGTGGTTGTAAGCCGCTTTGAGACTCCTTACGGTACAGAAAAATGGGCTATGAAAACCAACTCTTATTCTTCTTCTAGAAGCAATGTTGTTAAAAATGTCAAATAAAAAAGCTGAACTATGCTAAGTACATTTTCCTTTTTACTGCACTCTGGCTTGGGATATACCAAGAATAAAATGTTGCCCGTTCTTGTGTCAGTGGTGTCAAAATGGTGCATAATGCATAAATGACATATGAGTTGCATATAAATGCCATAAAATATCATAGAAGAAACACACAGATTGGAACCACCACTAACAAAAGTGGGCACTCCCAGTGACAACAGCTAATAATGAAAAGAAACAAAATGGGACATACTTGCACATCCCTGAGCAACATCCGGGCACCTCCTCAAACTTCTGAGCATTCGTCTGAACTGAATTCATGCAGGCTGCAGAAATAACCTACACACATTCTAGCTGCACATATGCAGGCTCTGTTCAGAAGTCCGTATATGAATGTTCATGAGCAATGGGGACGGATACAGGAAGCACTAATGTGTTTTTTTCTTTTGCAATTCCACACCAGCATTTGTGGTGTTCTTCAACTGCCCATCTTCAGATTCTTAATTTTGACCTTGACTTGCATTTAAACTGATAGAATTGCAAATTAGCTCATATTACAAGCTCCATGTAGACGCAACATCCCCAGGGCTAAGAAATTCTGTTAAATGCCAATGCTACAGTTTACGTTACGTTGTATATAATTAGGATTCCAAGTAACACTGTCTCTCAGGTCGGTTACCAAAGTTTTCTTTTTCTAAATCCTTAACTGAGATTTCGCTGCATTGCAAGTGTATAATCTGTCCAAATTACTTTAGCGTTATCCTGGGCATATTAGTAAAACAATAACTTACATGGAATGCTTTTTGTTTTGATTGCTAAAGCTTTATCTCATTTGACTTGAAAGATTTTTCCTGTTTAATTAAATTGCAAATAAATTGTGCATAGTTAAAGGGGCTTCCATAAAGCTGCAGTCCATTTACACCCTCTACTGACTGACTACACCACCAAATTCTGCCCCCAAATCCTAAAATTTTGGATCATAGAGCTAAAATTTTGGATCATAGAGATGGTACGGACCAGGAATCAGAACATGTGCAAAGTGCTTCTAAGAAGAGAATTATTCTGGATCCATACACTACAAACTTCAGCTCCATTTGGACTCAATGAAGAAGTAGATTGGACCTGCTGCATGTGAATGGTTTGAGCCTATGTTCTAAAGTGTATAATACTGTGTACTGACAAGTATTCTCCTCCTCCCTAATTAGGTCCTAGACCTTCTATTTTTTACATCTCCTCCCCATCCCTTTCTGTATCTCTCTGAATTAGTATAGGGCAATGGCAAGGTGTGATTGCATCATCTTTTAGTCACTATTTAAGTTGGATAACAGAGTAGCCTACAACAGTATTCTTACATGGATGGAGAGACACACATTCATACCTTAGATACCCTGAATACCAGGTGGGTCATTACTAACATAATTTAACTTATCTCTAGTCTGGATTATATAGTATATGGATTATTAACATAACTTATTTCATTTTTCATTTAGAATATATATTGGCATTGGTATGGCCTAATTTACATACCTGTAACTAAATTACATCTATAAAAGGTAATACGTTTTTTTGTTTGTTTTTTTAAAAAAGCAATAGTTTTCAATTTAGTAAAATTTGATTTAGCATTGTAATAATAATTGATTTTTCTTCTTGTGATTTTTGGATTTGTAGGCATCACATTCATGGTATTGAGACAAACGGTTTGTTTACTAGAATTTGTATATTAGTGTATGAATGTGTGTCTCAGACAAGATGCTGTGATTTGTGACCACTGAAGAAGGCCTGTGTTATGGTTGCAGATAACGCCTCCATCCGGTCTTTAGTATCTACTACTGGGCTATATGTGCCACAGGTTCATGTCAGTATAAATGTGTGAATAGTCCTGACTTTACATGTGGATTTTAAAGCCCTGCCATTTTAACCTTGTGTACACCTTAAAAAGTTAAATCTTTTGTACTTTGTTTAATAGTTAACCTTAGCTCAACCCTCTTTGTTTCTAACCTTGAAATGGACCAGGCTCTGCCTGGAAAGATGCTCTCTGGACGGAGAGACATGGATCACTGCCTGACTTCAACACAGAAGGGTAACATCTGGTAACTATGGATTATTGATCTAATGTGTAGCTAGTCTGTTAACTGGTGGTTTTTTTTGTTTTGTTTTAATGCCCATGGCTAATGTTCTTTTGAAATATTCTTCCATACTTTAATAACTATCCTTTGATTATATTTGGTGTTCTGTGCTTTAAATGCCTCACCACCATGGAAAGCCAGTTTGGTGTAGTAGTTAAGAGTGGAGAACTCTCATCTGGAGGACTCGGGTTTGGTATAGTGGTTAAGAGTGGAGAACTCTCATCTGGAGAACCGGGTTTGGTATAGTGGTTAAAAGCGGAGAACTCTCATCTAGAGAACTGGGTTTTATTCCCTACTCCTCCACATGCAGCCAGCTGGGTGACCTTGAGCCAGTTACAGTTCTTTCAGAGCTGTTATCTCAAGTGCAGTTCTCTCAGAGCTCTCTCAGCCCCACCTACCTCACAGGGTGTCTGTTGTTGGGAGAGGAAGGGAAGGAGATTGTTAGCTGCTCTGGGACTCTGAGTGAAGGGCAAGGTAAGAATCCAACTCTTCTTCTCTTCCTCTTCACTTGGAGTTCTGTTCAATTTTATTGTTTTAGCCATTGCCCATAACAATATCACATGAGAGGACATTGCCAGAAAAAAATAGCACATAGTAGCAAAAACAGTGTGGAAATAGCAGGCTTGGAGATTTCCCAGGTCTCTGGCCAGCAGCCAAGATGGTAAAAAAGTTTGATGCTGTCAGCTATGCTTTAAAGTATACATCTAGGGCAAACAAGTGTCATAAGGTTTCTTTATTCTCTTTCCCTTCCCTAGTGGCATTCCCTTTGATGTAAACTGTTGACACTGATAATTTCAAAGTTATTGGGAATTCCTCAACATGTGCTGAATCATGAGCATGGATGTGCTGTTGGAAGAGGAAGTTGCCTGTCTGCCACGAGTTGGTGATGCAAATTTTTTTATTTCAGATGCAGTCGAGGAGTGAAGGAACAGGAAGGAGAGACACTTGAGCTTTCCTTATACCTCTGTCTTTGCATTTCATCTGAAATGGCCAAGCCATGTAAATACAAGAAAAGACATCAATGTTTTGAGTACCACTTGATTACTTTTATCTTTGCAATGACAAAAAAAGACCAGGGGTCACTGATTTCAAGACAGAATCCATATTGGCAGCAGTGACATATTCTAAAACATCTATTTTCCACCCTGCCAAGATTTATTGGCATTTTTGCAACTCTGATGCAAATATTACAAATGTCCATGAAATAAGTGAGTTCCTTCTGAGAGTGAACCATGTTGAGTTGCGTATATAGAAATAATCTCCCTAGTAGTCACCGCAGTTCATCAGGCGTGAAAGTATGCTAAAGGGTAAGACCAGGGGAAAGGTGGGGAGAGAATTATACTGGCATTTATCAGTAATGTGTCTGATCTTGAGAGGCTGGGCAGATGGATATGCAGATGTGTGGAGGCAGAAGATTATCTTTTCATCATCTGGAGTAATCTCCAGAGTAGCTAGTAATTTCCGACATGGGTTAGGAGCAGTTACAAACCTGTCCTTTCCAAGTTGCTGGAGATATCAGGAGAATTATTATTATTATTATTATTTTAAAAAGTGTCTTGCAGGATTTCCCCCCCCAATTGGTCATTTCTATTTGAATAATTCACTGTACAATTCTATGCACAGTTACCCAAGTAAATCCACTGAAATCAATGAATTTAGACTTGAGTAACTCTGCATAGGATTGCACTTTTTAGAGCTGCATACATTTTCACCTAAATTAGGATGAAATTGTGGCTATTTTCATGCACTTTTAAAGGAAACAAAGTGAACTGCCTGTTATTTGCACAGTGTATCGTCCTGTCTGCTCAATTTCACCCCTGTCAAACCAGTCCTGGTAAAGTAATTTATTTCCATGGAGGACCACCAATTCTGCTGATTTTTTTAAAAAAAAATACAGATTCAGATATGGAAGACAAAAGAGTAAAATATATGTATCAAGTGACTAAATCTAGCTCACTTGCAGGTTTATCTGTATACAACTTCTGAGCATTTTTAAAAAATGTTCCTATTTATTATTTTGTTGAATGACTTCTCAAAGGTATTTTTGGTAGGGTGATCTTAAAGGAAAACAGGGATGGTTGTTGCAGCCACAGGATTATTCCTCAATAGCATTTCTGTTTCTGACCACCTCACTGCTTATTCACAGTGGCCCTAAGACGTGCATCTCAAATGCACAAATCCCTTTTCCTCCCAAGCGGGCAGTGGTGATTGATTTCTATTGATAACACTTGAGTTGTTAGTAAAAGGCAGAACAATGAACTGCAAACATTATTTAAAAAACACTTCTCTGGCAGTTTGATCTTGAATATATTTACAAGCATGCCTCTACATTTCCACCAAGTATTTTGAACCCTCTTCTGCAATGGCTCCTTGATTTAAGACCGGGATGGCACACAATGATCTCAGCCTCCAGTTTTGTCAACAGGGCCTTGCTTTGGACTATGATGAATGCTGGGAACTCTGTAC
Source organism: Gekko gecko (assembly GCA_029375565.1). NCBI lineage: Eukaryota > Metazoa > Chordata > Lepidosauria > Squamata > Gekkonidae > Gekko > Gekko gecko. The sequence continues at coordinate 100,432,768 of JAPDNY010000010.1, read as the reverse complement.
GTAATCTGCAAAGCATGAAACATATTCCTGGCAGTTTCATAATTAAAACATAGGAAGCTTGAATCTGTAAAAGTTTATGGCATTTTGTTGCCTTAACTCTTCAATTCTTTTCCCCTCCTTAGGAAAGTTGGTTCCCCTTGTTAGATTACACTTCCCCCTCATTTTCCCAGTGCCCCAGAGGTGGGAGAACCTAGGTCTGCAATGAGAGAATTAATGTTTTGGCTGGTTAAGTCCATGGGACTATATTGCTATATTCCACTGAGTATACTGTATTTACACATACTGTTTATTGTGAGTTGATATCAAGAAGAGTATGTGGTACAGTTTATGCTATTTGGATCTGGGCTACATTTTCTTCAAAAAGAAGGCACCTTTACTCACAGAACAGAAATTTCCTGCGCCTCCCGCTCCCCTTTCCTGCAGCCCACCATACTCCCTGAAATGTTTTCCTGGGGATAGGGGACCCTCAGGAATAGGGATGCTAATCCCCAGGTGGGATGTGGGGAGGGATTCCTCATAATTATAGCTTATATCCAGACTACAGAGATCAGTTCCCCTGGAGAAAATGAATGCTTTGGAGGGTAGACCTTGTATCCCACTGAGGCCCCTGTCCTGCCTAGGTTCCATCCCCAAATCTCCAGGAGTTTCCCAGCCTGGAGCTGGCAACCCTACCCCTCCCATCCCCCACCAGTGGCCAGGGATGGCTTGGTAGCCCTATTCAGGAATAGCATGAGGGGAATATCAGGCGTCTGTAGCAGGAAGGGGGAATTAGTAGAAATTACACCTCCCCTTCTGTTAGCTGAAAGTTAATTTTACATGCAGGCCAACATACAACACACATGTGAGAACTTACAGACCCAGGGTGGGTTTGTGACAGATATTCCTGGAGAAGGTTCAGCAACATATGCTGCTGAAGAAGAATGTGCTGTTGAGTCACAACAGTCTCATGGTGACCTCAACAACTGGGTGTTTCAGGCAACAGATGAGCAGAGGTGGTTTGTCATTGCCTTCCTCTGCATAGAACGTTCCGACAATTCTGTAAAACCGCCTTTGTTTCACAAGGTCCAAAGAAGAAAAATCTTCCAAAAGGCTTTTCAGCATGTACATTTCTGTAGAAGTAGGATGTACCATATGTACTCAGAGCAGGTTGTGCTATGGGCTTGATTATGAATCTGTTATGGGTTTTTCCATGGCTCTCTTTACCCCAACTGGGACTCTCCAGTCTGGGTGTATTGCTATAATTCTGAGTCCGCTACTGCCTGTGAACTTTACAAAAAACATGCTCAAAATGTGAACGTACCATATGCATGAGTTTTGACACCCTCCCAAGATTGTCTGGATGTTTCGCTCACAGTTTGAATCAAACTCCATTTTGAACTGTTTCAGACTTCCACATTTTTGCTCCATTTAGCTCGGCAGCTGTGTCCACTTGACTTCTACAATCTCTATGTCTTAAATTGCTTCTCATGTCATAAGGTCATGGGCAAGTCATGCCTTGATAAACACACCACAGTTGTAATTTATGTATTGCAACTTGCCGCAACTTTTATGCCTATGCAGTCAGTGGATGGAGTCTTCCCACAAGGTCATGGTTGGGTCATTATAGCGACCTACTCTTTGAGCACAGATTACTTTGCACTTTGCCCCCTCTTTGTACCTGCACTATTAGGATGCATCATTTTAAAGTGGGCTACTTCTATTGCTCCTCTGCAGTTGCTTGCCTTTCCTATTGAATGAGCACAATGTCAGGTAGGCACGATGGACCAAGCTCACAAAGATAACACAAACCATCCTAATGTATGTTTCCAGGGCAAGAATGCCTATGTGTGAGTTGTTTCAGATCCAGACAGTTCACTTCCTTTGCTGTTAATGAACTGGTGAATGAGGGACAGAGGGAAGCCACTGCAAGTCACTGACACTGAAATATAAATATTTACCTACTTAAAAAATTTGGCAAACAGCAAGTAGGGTGGAGAGGTGTGTGTGTGTGGGGGGGAAGCATGAAGGAAAAAGCTGTATGAACATGTGAATATGCATGTCTTTTTTTGCACAAAAAGAGAATCCTAATTCAAAGAGAAACAAGTTTTTCGAACTGATCACGGCTTGCAGGCAAAATTGCGAACTGAACTGGGGATGATGACTATCTCTGCAGGATCTCAAAATGGAGTCTTTCTATGCCTCTCCATATAGTACTCATTAGAGAGCCATAGAGTGCCCACTTTTTGTTGCCAGGGACTGCCGGTTGCAGCCTGACAACCCTATGGGTACCCTATGGGGACATGTGGAAGGGCCTCTGGTTTAGGAGAATAGGTCAATGAAGGTGCAGTGCACTCATCAAAACTCTGGCTCACTGAGAGCCAAGAGATCCTGGTAGGAACATGGGGGCCAGACATGGAGTTCAGCTTGTTGTGAAAAGTGTTTCTCAAATGATGCAGGATTGCAACTTATGACAATTTACTAAATGCATTTGGTTAAAAAAAGTCATCTAGTTAATTGGCTATAGAGCTAAGCAGTAAAATAAACCTGATATACATTGTGAAACTGTTTTCTATACCTGCTTAGTCAATACATACTCAAATGCTAATATTCCAAGGAATGTGAACTTTGCAGGAAGTGTATGCGTGTGTGTGTGTATATATTTGAGGGTTATCAACCTTGAAATTATACATGATCTCCATGAGAAACAGAAGTCTTAAAGTGACATTATATCTCCAATAAGCTCCCTCTGTGCCTTCTCCAGGTACTACCTCCAGGAATTTCCCAAACTGGAGTTGGCAACCAGTGTTCCCTCTAAGTTGAGTTAGTGTGAGCTAGCTCACAGTTTTTTAGCCTCTGGCTCACACATTTTTGTCTTAGCTCAGGAAGCATGGCTCTAGAGCCAACTATTTTAAGTGGAAGCCAAATTGCTTGCTCACAACTTTAATGCCGGTAGCTTACAAAGTAGGATTTTTGCTCACAAGACTCCACAGCTTAGAGGGAGCTCTGCTGGCAACCCATGTGTGCATGTGGAGATAGTATATGTTTAAGAGAGAAAGGATAAGGGAGAGAGTGAGGTGTTAGAGCAAAGTCGATATAACATCCATATATACAATTATATGAGCACAGAATGTGTCTGCTACATAGGAGGACTTGAAATATGAGATGTATGGATAATAGACACCTTTGCTTCTGTATGTATTTTACAATACAGTTTAAAACAAGACACTAAATCAAGACTTAACTTCTTCCATGAATGCCTGGTCCATTCACCTGTTACATCTTGCTTATATTTCATGGAATGCAATATAAACAAAAGTTACCATTAACTTTCAAGGGCCTGTAAGCTCTAGTGATAGCACAAAAAAATCCTTGAGTATCTAAATTTTCATTATATCGAATCCTCTTATTATTCAAATACACTGTGTGCCCCCCTCCCCCAAAGGAAGTTCCATATAAGTGGAATTACAAGAGGGTAGGTGTGTGTTCTTTATTTATAAAAACTTATTAAAAGCACCCCTTTAATATTAGCCATAATAATTTCATCAGAAGAGCTTAACATTTCATAGGTGACTGCTTACTTCACCAGATGCTACCGTGTTTCCATGGGATGAGAAATCAGCGAATGGAATGTTTATACTCTTATCGTTTTTGAGTTTTAAAGAGATGATTGCTTTGAACTACACATCAGAAAATTCAGGGTATAAAATACAAAGTGACTCTCTTCTTTTATGAAATGGAATGAAGCCATAGTGCCTGTGGATTATTTGAGAGGAACATTATACAAAATGACTCTCATTAATCTGATGCTGAGACTCCTGAATGTCCTCAATGTGGTGTGATTTCAAAACGGTCTTCCCACCAGCCTGAATCCAACAGGAGGCCATTGAGAGCATCATGGAAAAGCAGAGATTAGGGACTACATCTCCAGCAGCTCCTAACTCTGACAGGGTTTTTTTTCCTGAGCACGGGAGGGGAGGAGGGGAAGAGGACAAGGCAAGTAAATAGCGGGAAAAGAGATCTGAGAGAGAACTGAAAGTCCAAGAACTGAGCTATGAAAGGGCACTGATGGGGAATGTAGAGGTTGAAACACAGGAGTCTCCCTGTTGGATTGAAGTTAAAGGTGAAGATTTTGATTAATACTGCCAAAATTAGGAAAGCCCTAGAGAAAAGGGCCTAGAACTATGCATTTCTTATTTGAAGATGGGAACCGAATTCTTATTTCCCATCTGTTCTTACATGAAACTTCCTTGTGTACCTAGGGTTTCCAACATCCAGGTGGCACTTAGTAAGGAAAAACAACCATGATAAGATAATGAAATCTTGTTAGGAAAAATATATATCTTCTTTAATCATCCAGTGGGTGACAAATCATTAAAGGTGTTTCCTTTGAAGTCAATTGGTTGCTTTTCCTTACTAAGTTCAGCCTGTCCCATGATCTCTCATCCTTGACTTCAACATCCAGGTGGTGGCTGGAGCTCTCCTGGGATTACACCTGATCTCCAGGTGACATAGATCAGTTCAGCTGGAGAAAATTGACACTTTGGAAGGTGGACTATATGGCATCATACCTAGGGTTGCCATCCCCCCAGTGAGGGCAGGGTGTCCCCAATTTCAGGGGGCCCCATCTGCTACCAGCCACCTGGCTGGCAGGGGGAGCCCAGCCCCCAAAGAACCCCATTGGGCTGGGCACATTGTGCAGGGAACACTTTAGCATTTGGCTAAAACTCTATGGTGACTATAGAGTTTTTGGCCAAATGCTAGAGTGTCCCCTCCACAACTTGCTCTGTGTAATGACATCACTTCTGGGTGATGTCATTGTGGCACATGTGCTTCATGTGCATGTCAGAACATTGAGGGGAGGAGGCTAGAAACCCCCACTGGCAGAAGGTAAGGACCTGGCAACCCTGATTATACCCCATTGAAGCCCTTCCCATCAACAAAACCCACCCTCTTCAGGCTCCACCCCTGACATTTTCAGGTATTTCCTAACCTGGAGCTGGCAACCCTAATTAAAGCACATGTGACTGTTACTTAGTCCAGTTGTTGGGACCAACCAGGGTTGATGTAGGTGTTGCTAGTCCTGAAGCAGCTTCAGCACCTGCCTCAAATTTTATCATTCCAGGCAAACTAGTAATGTGTAATATACTGAAGTTATAAGGGGAAGGAAGCAGGAGGTGGTCTGAAACGTTTGGAAAGCACGATAATTGAAGGTGGAGGGGGTGAAAAGGTCTGGAGAGAGGTCAGACAAGGGCAAAGTCTGAGAGAGGCTACTGAATGAGCCAGGGAGGGAGTCATCATAACCTGTACCCACCTGGACCAGGTAAGGGTCTCAGGATAAAGGGGTGGTAATCCACTCTCCTCATACTCCTATTATCTCAGTCCAGAAGGGCCAATTTCTTTGAGGGGAGAGACGGGTTTAGGGCTCAGATTCCATTGCCTCTTCATTTTGATTCAAGACCCACCATTTCCCATTCCATTTTTGCTCAACAGGCCCTGTGCTGAAGCTATAAACTGGATGCCCAATACCTACATAGAGATGAATGTGATCACACACTGGCCCTGTACACAACATCTGCATGTACTACTTGAAGAGGTTCTGCCATGCAAATGGAAATACTGGTTTGGTGTTGTTTTGTTTAAGTTTCCCAATAATGTGGAATGCCTTTTATTTGTAATTGCACATAGATTCTTACCGATTCATACATTTCTTCATAATGACCTATGACTCCTTGTTGAAATCATGCTATCTTCCAGCGAAAATAGTCAAGTTGGGGTGGAGAAATTACCAAACTAAAATAGTATTTTTGAGAATATAATCTCCTGTGAAGAGAAGTGTAGTCATGATCCACTCAAAAAAAGATGTAAGGCTGCAAGGCAGTGCATAGAATGATTTGTGTCCATATGGAAAGGATGGCATCCTATACAGTGGAAGTGTGATAGACCATGTTGCTTATCATGAACAGCAACACAGTACACTGAGCCTATCAAGTGGCAACCAAGTCACTAGCTCCATGAAGACTGAAAGGTCTTTGATATAGTGGAATGATGTGACCTTTTTACGACAGTTTCTCTCCTTCTTTGCTCCTGCACTGTGCTCATTGTTCAACTATGTAAACAGAGCTTTACATTACAGTGCAGTAAACTGATACAGAACTGAAAGTCAAAGAGAATCATCTATGGAGAAGTACATGAAAATAATTCCATTGGGTCACCAACGTGAGTATAGAATATGCACTAAACATATTCATTTATTATAGAAGCAGTAAACAAAAACAAATGATAGTGTAATGCTATGCTATTTTAACCATAATTGTAGATAGGGCTAGAATCCAAAGAGCTTTTCAGTATACTTACAGCTGCAGTTCCACTGGTTGGGCATACCCAAGAGATCCTTTCAACAATAGATCCTCTGAACAATAGATTCCTGTGCCAAACTGTTTTGGAAACTAGCTTTACATTAGACATGGAGGTGTGGGCTCTTGTTCAAGAAATACAAGTCCATAGATCTCTTGGATATATGGAAGTAGCCATGTGATTATTTGGATACCTGCTGAAGAATATTATGAATTAAAAATTGCAGTTACTTTCTTGTTATGTGGTTGCTTTCTTCTGTTTCCATTTTTAATGTCTTGTATATTTTTCTATTTAGTAATGTCTTTTCTAGGAGCTGCGGTGGCTCAAGTGGTTAAGACACTGAACTGCAGGCAGTGGCAGGTCAGTAGTTCAGCAGTTTGAGACCGCATGATGGAGTGAGCTCCCATCTCTAGTTCCAGCTCCTGCCAACCTAGCAGTTCGAAAGCAAAAAATTGCAAGTAGATAAATAGGTACCACTTTGGTGGGAAGGTAACAGCATTCTGTGCACGTTGGTGTTTAGTCATGCTGACCACATAACCATGGAAACGTCTTTGGACAGCGCTGGCTCTTCGGCTTTGAAACGGAGATGAGCACTGCAACCCTAAAGTCGGATTCGGCTGGCTTTCGAGCAAGTCTTTTCTATTTAACTTTTCTATTTCAATGTATGAACATTGTGGGGATACAATGAATTGTTTTCATGTGCATTTCCATATGCAATTCTTCTTGATTTTCTTTATCCTCAGGGTTGGGGGGGGGCATCTTTTCTTCTTCTGTTTTCTTTGGTGTAATTGACCCAAGACATGGTTACAACATTCTACCCCAGTGATGGACTGGAACTATGAGCTTCTATGGGTAATCTTCAATATTGCTTTGCCAGTGCATAAGGCTGGGGTGTAAGTCTGTTTTTTGTTTGCTAAGTTTATAATTGTTTTATGATTGGGTTCCAGACAAAACTAGACCATTTTATTAAAATTAACTAATTTCATCCCCCTTGCCTTTCATAGAAAAAGATTGTGGTGATCCATCCACACAGGGATGCTAGATTGTTGATTGAAATATGTTCAAACATATTATGATTTTTTAAAAATGTAAACAAATCCCATGCTCCTTTTAAGAATGGCAATGATTTCTAACTTTCCTCGTTAGCGTACGGTCTGAAGCAATCAGATTTACAAACAGGGAGCATTTGGGCATACTTATTAAAATGCTTTGTTTTCCAAATAATGAGAACATTGCAAGCTGTTTGGCTCTTTTGTCTTAAAAATCCCACCAGAGGATCTTTGAAGTCACCATGGCTTTCAGTGACTGATTCCTGTGGAGTCCAAGTCTGGTTTTGATGCGGCTGTCAGCTGCTTCCCACAATTGTCGGTGCCCGCTATGCTGTCTGCGGGAACCTAGCCAAAGGTCTGAGATAACTACTGGCATGGGGTTGGCTTCCCACCTACCTCCCACACTGTGTGATTGCCGTTCTCTTGGTGTGCTGTCAAGGAGAGCTGTCACTCTGGAACTCATCAAACAATGACACATATTAACTCGTGTTGCCCCATCCTAACCAGAAGTGCAATTGAACTAATGACTGGCATATGGTAAGAGAATGAACAATCAGAGAAGATTGTTTCAGTCAAGCCTCGCCTTTTTGAAATTTCCCAAAAGTTGTCTGCCATTCCAACCAGTGTTTTGTGAGTTGTATTCCCATCTTAAGCTCCACAGATATTGTCTGTTAACTCAGACTTGGATCCTGAGCATTGTTTCCACTTTTGTTGAACTGCATGGCAGACTTCTGCTATAGACCACATTTCTTCTCTGTGATGTTTAAGGATGTTGGCCATGCTGTGGTGAGTTGAGATTGAAGCCTGCTGTTAGAAAAATGTTATTCCTTCATCTCAGGACATCTGGTTGGCTGTTTCTATTCTAAAATAATTAACTTAGAATAAAGTAGCAGCCCTTGTGTCAAGGAGTTCAGGGCTGGGTCCCCAGGTCAGTTGCATACAAGTAACCAGACTGTTGTTTAATTAAAAAAAAATTTTTTTAGAAAGTTTATTACAATCTCTAATTAACATGCAAGTTTATTCTGTAGCCAACACACCGCTCTAAATCATGCAGCAAGAAAACAAGAAAACTAGCTCAACTGCCAATTTTACACGTTTCAGGATTTGTGTTAGATGGCACAAGCCTTATTTCCACGAACCGAAGGCCAAAACTCAGGCATTCTCTACGCTGCTAGCAATTGCAATTCAAGTATGTCATAGTTTAGACCTATAGTCTGTCAAAATCCCAGCTAGTCTCTTCCTTTCAGGGCCTTAGCTGAATTATAGTTTTTGGCCCAGCAACATCAGGTGAGGATGACATCCAATCAGAACACATTTCTAGGAGAAGCATCCAGAAGATTACCTAACCTGCCTCCCTCCCTCAGTCTCTCCCTTCCATCACACAGACCACAGATTCTCATGAGAAGCTAATCATCCCACTTCTGTCTCTGGCCTTGATGATGATAAGAACTGTGCAGGCCAAGAAGAAGAAGAAAAAGAGATTGGATTTATACCCCACCCTTCACTTGGAGTCTCAGAGTGGCTTACAAACTCTTTTCCCTTCCCCCCACCACAACAGACACCCTGTGAGGTAGGTGGGGCTGAGAGAACTTCTGACAGAAACTGCTCTTTCGGGAACAGCTATGCCAGAGCATGTGACTGACCCAAGGTCACATCAGCAGGTGCAAGTGGAGGAGTAGGGAATCAAACCCAGTTCTCCCAGATTAAAGTCCACGCACTTAACCACTACACCAAACTGGCTCTCTAGACTAATTAGTAACACCTGCAAGATGGACTAGGCCTGTTGCTATTTACATTAACCCCTGAGGGGAAGGCCAGGGGTGCTTTGCCTCACACCCTATTTCAGAGGAGAGGGGTGGAACATTTCATAACAGCAGTGCCACCCTGGGATGACCCTGCCTCTTCTTATCTGCCACTAGGGTTGCCAGTCTCTAGGCCTGGGCAAGAGTTCCCCTGGTTTTCAGAGTTCCCCTGTCTCTTCTGCCTGCCACTGGCTAGCTGGCCAATGGTGGGAACCCTGCCCCCAAACAGTGATGTGTTAAATCAACCCTACAACTGCTCTCTCACCCATATGGCTCCAGGACAAAGGCTGGGAAGGCAGTTGCACAGAGGGTGAGGCACTTATCCCCCTACCTCCTGTACTGATTGCTGTGCCAGGAAGGCCAGCTGGGGATGTGCAATGCTTGTATGGATGGAGGGATCCTCGCTCTTACACCCTTGACCTGCTATTGTGAGCAGCTGGCCAATCAGACAGAGGGAAGAATTCTTGCCCTCAGTCTTGCTCTGGATGTTCCTCCTCCTTTTGCAGCTTGCCACCCTAGCCCCATCCCTTTGTGCTTCCCTGCTCTGGTCCCCTTGCTCACCTTCACACGTGGGTTGGTCAGGCGAGGCCAGCGACGGGTGACGTCACCACTGTGGTGATGTCACTTCTGGGTGGCATCACCTCCGGGTGATGTCATTGTGTTGGGAATGTCCCGCCCACTCCTGGAACATCCCCCAAATCCCGCTGCCAGCATGTCAAGGGCACCAGGCAGCCCTATCTCCCACCTCACTTCAGAGGGCAGAGAAAAGGTCTTCCAGAACATTGTAATGCATGGGCAGAATCTAAATACAGGAATGTAGTCCTTTATGCAAGGGACTTCCAAACTACATAAAGATTAGCATCAGCACCCGAAACTATTATTTTAATACCTCCTTAAATCCAAACTGTGCTAGCCTTGAAAAAGAACAAAATAGGACAATCTTAATTCTTCCCTGGAAAGTATGAACTATGCTAACTAGCATGATCCTGGAAATAAACCTCTTGTTTGAAAAAGTCATGAACCTAGAAAATAGATCCATAATCATATGGAAGCCTTTAAGGGCTTGGCCCATTCCCTGGTTTTCAGCTTCTTTATGTCACAAAACATGCTTCTGTTCTACCTAAGTGCTCGATAAGAAGGAATCGTGTTCCTCCCTTCAAGTGTCATGGCCAATGATTTCAAGTGGCCGTATGACTGATAAGCATTTGGCATTTATTATACTTTTAATAAAAGTGGATTAAACACACAGGGCAGCCTACCTGTAAGTTTTGCTGCTTTGAACTGATTTTGGATGGTTCCCCCAAAGCACCTTTAGCCTCATCACAACTGATCTGGCTGCCAGCCGACCTGAATCTGAAGTGTGGCTTTAAGACTGTGAAAAAGATTTCATGGCATTGAACTAAGCCTAGTTCAATCCATTAGGCCCCTTCTATGTAATGCGGTTTCTTATATCGCATTGCATAATTAATGCTGCAGGTATGACACACGACACTGCTTTTAATGTATAGTAGATTAACTCTGAATTAATGAGACTAATGAGTTCAAAAACAGTAGGCAACCTTTTATTTTCCTGGAAAGACTAAAGGAAAAACGATACTCTGGAAAGTGGCTCACGTGAAGGTCAAACAAGGACAATGAGTGTTTGGATCAGCTTTTATGTGCAAATTGCCATTGTGATTTACCCTGTTGAAATTACAGCCGGAAGAACAGCCCTGAAAGCTGCACAGTGTGGTAAGAATGCACAGTAAATAACAAGTGCAATAATTGAGTCACTTGAGTCAATGCACCTCCTGCTGGGAATATTGGATAGAGGGGATGAGAAGGGTTCATGAAAGCTAAAAAAAATGGACTTAATGGTTTTGGATCCTGCTATTTGAATCTCAAAGAGTTTTTTTCCCCATAATTATTTGAGGAATGGGAAATGGTCTCCCGAAGAATGGCTCTGCCTAAATGCCCATTGTACACTAAGAGTTATAACCTAAGGCCAGTTGAAAATATGAGGTAATGAAAGGTTTCTGCCACTTTCGGTGGCCATTACAACACTTCTGATTTCCAAAGATGGTTGAAATATACCATTAAAAGCACTCTTTTGTGGATACTACAGGCATTTTCATCAAACACTTTAAGTTATGGGATACATCTAGGCCACGTCCACTACAAAAACTGGGCTCATAGAAGTCTAGAAGTTTTAAAAATACATTTCACATTTGTAGTACTTCTAATGCTACTACATGTGTTCTTCTAAATCCTTACTTTGGATTCCTGAACTAACATTGCATTTCACCTGCGTATTCAGATGACAGGGAAAAAAAACACCACGGAATTGCTGTCACATGGACACATGAAGCTGCCTCATATGGAATCAGAGTAGACCATCAGTCCATCAAAGTCAGTATTGTCCATTCAGACTCTCACTGGCTCTCCAGGGTCTCAGACAGAGATAGGTCTACCACATCATCTACTACCCGATCCTTTTAACTAGAAATGCCGGTGATTGAACCTGGAACCTTCTGCGTGCCAAGCAGATGCTCTGCCACTGAGCCATAGCATTTCCTGTCAGTTGAACAAATCTTCAAAATGTGACTGCATGAATAGCAACACTTAAGGTGTTTCCCAGTAATTTTGCTGTAGTGCCCATTGCCGTTATACCACTTTTTTTTTCCATTACCCAAGCAACTTGACAGTGGTTCACATATGAATATACATCACTTTTCCCTCATTGTTTGATTATTTAACATGACAACTGGCACTGGCAAACCAGATAAAAGGAAAAAAAATTCACATCTGAGGTGACATTCAAGGAAGTCATCAAGGAAGTCAACACAACCAGTATGCTCATGAACCAGACAGTCATAGGAACTATTGTGCTGGCAAAGAAGTGTAGGATCAAACTCAAAAGCATTGTTTGTTGTGCTGTATCTCAAGTTAGTTCAGGATGAGATAGTGGCACAGCTATTCAAATCAGTGTTGCTGACATTCATAGGGTGGCTGCTGTTGAACAGTAGCAAGCAGCTAGGCCTAGTCGAATCATGCAAGTCGGGTGGTATCAAGTCACCTAGAAGATGCTGCTAGGCCTAGGTTTGCCAGCCTTCAAGTGGGACCTGGAGATCCTCCAGAATTACAACTGAACTCCAGACAACAGAGATCTCCCCCCCCTGGAGAAAATGGGTGGACTCTGTGGCATTGTATCCAGCTGAGACTTCTCTGCTCCCCAAACTCTGCACTCCTCTGACTTCACCACAGAATCTCCAGGAATTTCCCAATCTGGAGTGGGCAATCCTAGTCCCAGGCCTGGCTCCAAACTCCTTGCTATTTAGCCATTCATACGATTGGAGGAATCCTCCCCAATCCAAGATCCAGTTCTGCTTTTTGCTTCCTCCTCTCTCTGTCTCTCTACTTCTGGCTATCATCAGTCAGTCATTCTCTCACTGTCAATGTGCTGGGGCCTGGAGTAGATCCCTGTGGTGGCCATTTCAACTCTGGGTGGGAAATTCAACTCTCCCCGAGCTTTTTTTTTTTTTTAACTTTTGGGTTTTTCTGTAAACCTATGGAGTCCCCTGAGTCTATAGAAAAACCTGTTGGAGGAAAGTATGCCCCCTATATGTGGAAATAAGTATCTGCTCACAGAAGGGACTGTTGACAGTTAGATTTATAGATAATAATCTCCTGGTTCAAATATTTCCTTGCCTACCTCTTCCCATCTGGAATGGATGTCAAAGAATTAATTGGCATTACAAAACACTGCTGTGGGAATTAAGCTTTCATTATTATGGACATGGTTTGTTGTCTCCTTCAAGTTCATCCAGCGGCTGTGAAAAGTTTCTTCTCTTCCCCCACTTCATTTCATCATGGTGGATTACTGTCTGTGAGGGTCTCTTCTATTTGGTTTGATGGTGTGGCTGGGGAAATCTGTCACACTAACTTAAGAGAGCAAGAACAACAACAGACTCCCCTGCTTACTCTTCCTTTTCAACTGCTTGGCTCCAACACCAACAAGATCAAACCCTTCTATTGGAATAAAGTATTGTTTACATGTTCAAAGTGAGATATTTACATAGCTTTCCCTCATCAGAGAATGTGCTCCTGATGAGAAGCAGTATTCCCAATGTGTCTGAAATCAGAAAAACAGAAAGACGAAACACACTGTGACCATGGGATTGTTTCCCATAGACAAGATCAGGCTGTGAATAATTATGCAAAAATAGGAGACCATGGCCATTTCCCTGTAGATTTTAAAGTGTCCCTGGATGGGAGTCTGGTGTAGTGGTTAACAGCGCAGGGTATAGATGGGAACTCTCAGTCTGGGGCAGGTGATGCACTCTATTCTTGGTGCTGGGGGAGGATAGCAGTGGGAGGGCTTCTAGTGTCCTGGCCCCACTGCTGGACCTCCTGATGGCACCTGGTATATTTTGGCCGCTGTGTGACAGAGTGTTGGACTAGATGGGCCATTGGCCTGATTCAACATTGGCTTCTCTTATGTTCTTATGGAGAACCAGGTTCGATTCCCCACTCCTCCACATTCAGGGACTGGTGTGACCTTTGGTCAGTCATAAGTTCTTTCAGAGCTGTTCTCTCAAGAAACAGTTCTCTTAGAGCTCTCTCCGCCCCATCTAGCTCACAGGGTGTCTGATGTGGGGAGGGGAAGGGAAAGGGATTATAAGCCACTCTGAGACTCCTTTGGATAGTGAAGGGTGGGGTATAAATCCAGTCTCCTCCTTCTTCATTATCATCTTTTGAGTCTCCTCTTTCCATCCATGCAATAGGTAGTTGTCAAAGGATTTCTCACAAATGGAAAAGGCTGGGAGAATGCATTTGGGAAACAGGAATAATGGACGACAAACAAACAAGGGCTGGATCAAGCCAGCTTTTTCACTCAATTCTCTGCCTTATTACAGCCGCTACATGGCTTTTGTCTATGAAGGATCCAAGATCCCAAACACAGCCACTCCTCTTCCTCCTCTGAACATAGAGCAGGGGTCACTGGGGAATGGGGAAAGGTAGCTGTGAATTTCCTGCATTGTGTAGGAGGTTGGACTAGATGACCATTGGAGTAGCTTTCAGCTCTATGTTTCTATGTCTTATTACTAGCAAAAAAAAAAAAAGATAGATAGATAGATAGATAGATAGATAGATAGATAGATAGATAGATAGATAGATAGATGATAGATAGATAGATGATAGATAGATAGATAGATAGATAGATAGATAGATAGATAGATAGATCTAACTCATAATGATCCTGAGATAATCTCATCTCCCCTATGATGGCTTTAAAAATGCAAAACTTGTTAAACTCTCACTCCTTCCCCTCCCCACCCAAGCACACTAAAAAACAGACTTTTCAATAGTGATTATGGTGGTGTTTGAATTCTCTTAGCGACTAAATGGAACTAACAAGGACAATTTCAGACTAATGTTAAGTTCTTAGGCGACGATACTATCTGATCCTTCTCAACAGAAAGGATATTATTAACGCACCACTAAAGAGTGTTATATGCAAATACTCAGAGACGCTGCTTTGCAGTGCGGTCTCTCGATTTCTCCTCCTTTGTCAGCAAGGGTTGGTTTTCTTTTCTTTTCCAAATGGGCAACAGGTTTTCATTTTGTTTTCTGTTTTATGATGTGCCGCTTATCTCGTCTCCATCCTCCTCTGGGTGGAGCAGACAGAAATCTCCCCAAAGCTCTGAGTTACCAGCAGGTCTCCTCGGGCTGTCGGGAGGCCTGCACAGGACCAGATAAGAAGAGAGTATACTTCAAACAGCCAAGCATTAATCAGTCAGCATGGCTTCTAGCTCAGTGCTGGAGCAAAGGAATGTAGTTCAGAGGATCACTTAAATTAAACAAAATTAAATGAGACAGACTCGCTTAATTCTTGCTTTTTTTTAAAAAAAAATAGCTCTTGAAGTGGTGTTTTCAGCTAGTTACTCTATGATGTCACCATGCAAGGCAGCTACCCTGTGAAGTGGCAAGGCCTTTGGGATCCTTTTATGGAACTCTTGGGCCAGTCTTTGAAACAAACACACACAAAGCCCTCTGTCTTATTCATATGTCTCAAGATAAGGAAAACATATTTCCCCCATCTCTTATCTTTAACTAGAATTCTGAGCTTGTTGTTTTGGGGCCTTTTCTAGCACATAACAGTGTTTCACATGCATGACTCTCCACTACATCAAAAAATAGAAAATCCATGTTTCTTCATGAGAAAAGACCATTAGAGTCTTATGACATTCTCCTGTTGTAGATAGTGTTGCCAGACATCCCTGTGGAGGCACAGGTCCTCCACTGCCAGGCCCCACTGCCCAACCAATCAACTGGCTTTAGAGGGGGGGCTTTACCCTGAAAAAGAGCAAGGCCCATCCATTGTTGCAGCAACATGTCTACATCACTTCCCACATGACTCAAAAGTGATATCATCGTCAGTGATGTTGGGGAATGCTCTGGTATTTGGACAAAAACTCTATGGTATAAGTCAAATTCACCATAGAGTTTTTCCCCAAATGCCAGGAGAATCGCCCGACATCACTGTGTGATGATGTAACTTCCAGGTCACATCAGAAGTCATGTAGACATGTTGCTGCAACAGGCCTCCCTCCTACTCCTGGTAAGTTCCCAGTATCCCCCTCTGGTTGCCAGGAGGGACCTGACAACCCTAGTTGTAAGTTGCCATCCTGGTGAGGCAAGGCAAGACTAATCTGGGTAAGGTTAAGACCACAGTCAGCCCAGTGTGAGTCCTGAATGTAAGATTACAAGAAGCAAAGAGTAAAGTCTGGAAAACTTTGAAGGTTTTGGGAGTCTTGCCTTTGAGCCATAACAATGGCAACCTGTTCTGGATACATTAGCTCCAGCAGAGCTAGAAGAGTGCTGAAGTTGGCAAAGTACTAGCAGAGAGATGATGTACCTCAGAATCCAAGGTCAAAGGGCAGGGGTCCCTTCTCATGGAGGAAAAAGGGGGCCTTGCTGTCCCAGTGGGCTCTTCCTCTTCCTCTATGGTGTTCTCATGAGAGCATCCTCCCCATCTTCCGATGAAGCCCTCCATTGTTGATGGAAAGGTCAAAGTCATGAGAGAGAGAGAGAGAGAGAGAGAGAGAGAGAGAGAGAGAGAGAGAGAGAGAGAGAGAGAGAGAGAGAGAGAGACTGGATTTATACCCTGTCCTTAACTACCCGAAGGAGTCTCAGAGCGGCTTACAATCCCCTTCTCTTTCCCTCCCTACAACAGACACCCTGTGAGGTAGATGGGGCTGAGAGAGCTCTAAGAGAACTGCTTCTTGAGAGAACAGCTCTGAAAGAACTTATGACTGACCCAAGGTCACACCAGCAGCTGCATGTGGAGGAGTGGGGATTCAAATCCGGTTTTCCCAGATTAGAGTCCATGCTCCTAACCACTACACCAAACTGGCTCTCTCTTATCTGCTATATGATATATCATATCTGTTGTGACTCATATCTGTTAACATGCCAAGCACAGCAAACATCCCTAAGGACAGAGACTCAAGAGTTACCAGGCTTATAACTCTGCATTTAACAGAAAGGATGGCCTATTTCAGACCTCTACCTTAGCTACATTTTATTCGGAATTTATGAGAAGATGGGAGCAAAAATTAAGATTATACCTAGCAATCTCAGCAAACAAGCAAACGAACCTGTGAATGAGTCAAAGGACTACAAGATGGCAGTAATACTGCATTGCCCAAGAGGAACAGCATTACAACAGTATGTCTGATATATATATTTATATACGCAGATACATAAAAGCAAGACACTAGCAGAAAAATTTGCTCCATTCAATAATTATTGTGCACCCCCCCCCCAATCCGTATTTATGAAAAATTTCAGTCCTGCCTATGTCCTTAAGAATAGACAGTCAACACAGATTCTTTCACCATAATGCTTAGGGATAAATCTCAGTGTTGTGAATCTTAGTATTTCAAGCCAACAAGATCAAGGAAAGGCTGCTAGAAGATCCCAGCATGGCAGTGGCCCAGTCTGTTAGAGCTAAAGTAATGGCAAGCATCAGTCTTGAGGTTACGCACAAGAGCCAATACTTCTGAAACAGAAGCAAGCAGATTTCACTAGCAGAAGGACTCATAGCTCCAAAGACCAAGTCCTTCAGGAAATGTGGTTGTTTCCACAGCTTCCAGAGAAACCTTCAAAAAGTATGCAAGCAAGAATCACTTTGCTGAAATGTCAAAAAGCACAACACGGGCCTTCTTTTCTCTGTTCCTGGGAGCAATGACTGCTCACGAGCAGATGCCCAGATGCCTGTTAGAACACTGTCCTTGTAACCAGCTCTCCAGTCCCTTTTAAATTAGTTGCTGGATCTGGGGTCAGCACAGTCCCCAAGGATATTGGAGAGTGCCTTTAAAGCAAAGTGCTTGGGCAGGGATAAACATTCTGTCAGTTGTTTTTCAGCATGCAGGATTCAAATTAAGAGTTCCATCATAGCACATTTCCAAAATGGCTATACTCCACACAACCTAACTTTTAAAGACAAGAGGGATATGCTCTTACTGGGTAAGTCAACCAGTATTGCCTTAGATTTGATATCTTTTCTCTCTTTTTCTGCTTTAAAAGGGGGATTTCTCTTTCATTTCTCTTTGATTTCTCTTTGAAAAGAAATCCATGCACATTTGTGTAATTTCAGCCCTTGCAGCTGTTCTGTATTACATACCACAGGGTGGTGCTCTAGCAGGGGGCTAGGGAGATTAAGGAAGACAGCCTGCCTCTGAGCACCTCTAGAATGAAATGCTGAAATTTTGCAGAGCTTTCCCCTTCCTCCCCTGCCCCCCTTCCCAATTTTTCTATGATCAAAATGGAACTGACTATATAAACAGAGTCTAAATTTCTAAAAAAGAGTGGGAAATAAATTTGTTGTTGGATTTCAGGGGGAAATTGGGGACACAGGAATTAAGAGAATTTTTCTTAACAATGCCAGTATGGATGAACACAGAGGGATTATGAATTGCCCCGTGTACCAGCTTTTATTGTGAGCGCTGCTTTCTGATCATCTTGGTTGTTTTTATGCTGTCATTCAGAATTTTTTTTCTTGTTTTTTAAAAGGAGGAATCTAGCCACCACTGAAAATGCACCATAACAAATCTCCCTATCACAGCCATTCTAATGCACAGAAAGAACCTGAACACTGTCCCACAGTTATGGAAATTATCCCAAAGTGGCTCAATAGCAAAGGGCCTTTCCCTAATTAAGTGATTAGCCAATCAGAGCGATCAATTTATGCTAATGGCAAAGCTAATCGTAAATCCCCTGCTGGGATTTAAATCTATGGCTGCAAGCTCAGAAGCATCTGTTGTAATGATTAAACCATTTGCTCTGTATGTATCTCATACAAGCCCATTAGCTAAACCAATGCTAAGTTAACTAAGCTAACCTTTTCCATTCAGGCACTTAGTACAGCCCCAGCAAAAAAAAAAATACCTAATTCATCGACAGCATCTATAGATTTATTCATTTGGCAGGGTGACCTTTGAACTGAGCTGCAGAGCCAGAGAGAAACTGATTAGCAACATTTAGGACTTAAACTCTCTTCTGGCTCTGAGCCCTGTCATTCTTGGAAATCAGGAGAAATGGGGACTGTAACTTTTTAAAAATAGTGGTACATTTTTTCAGCTGTGAAGGCCAAAGAGCGGTGTAATTGTAACTTACAAGAAGGGACCTCCAAAAAATCCCTCACAGAGAAACTGTTTTAAAAAGTTTTTGTTAATGAAAGGATATAGACGAAAAGTCACTTTGCATTCGGGATGGTAACGGAGAAAAACAAAAGATGTGTAGGAGAATGGGTTCCTGTTCTAGTCACACTGCTTTCAATGGGAATTTTTGCTTTGGGGGCATGGATTTAAGGGTTAGTGGGCATCTCGTCTCCTTCAGATGCTTGCGAATATTACTAATTATGATGCTTTGATTTGTGCAAATAAGTGCAGCATTACTCTGATGACTAGTTCACAAGTCAGAACAGAACTGCATGGAGTTCTGCAGAGATTCCACATTAGAGGAGCAAATGTAGGGGACAGGAATCTGTGATGTCGTCTGATATCCCCTCCCAAAGATCTGGATTATCACTTGTGGCTCCAGTACTTAGGTGGGATGGAGAGGTTTGGTCCGATGCTGACAATCTCGCATGAAATCACCACTCATACAACAGATTTGGAAAATAAGTGGATTAAATTGGCCACAACTTTATTGATTACAGCTCTGAGAAGCATTGGCACAGCATAGGTCCACCAGATCCGATGCATCGGCTGACCCCACTGCCAGCCGATGACCCCCATCACCCAGCCAGCGGCATGGGTGAAGAATGTGGAATGGCAGGTTGTGGGGCTCCCGTGGATGACTGCTCCTTCGTGATCTCCCCTGCCACCAGGCCATGAGGGTAAGTGCTGGTAGTCCCCGAGCAGACTTTGCTCCCATCAGCCCTCACGCCAAGATCCCTGTTTCCATAAACGGTGGAAAGTGGGGTGGTGAGTGGGGTGGCTACCCGGCCTCTTCTCCGCGGTGACTGAAAGTTTGGGAGGACAGCGGCTGCAAGGCCTACTGCCTCCCCATTACCTGGCAGTGGACAAGCTTCGTGAAGGCTGGACAAAGGCTGGGCGGGGGAGGCAAGCAGCTGGTTCCCTCTTATAAATCTTCCCCTCTCACAGCCATCCCGGGGCTTTTCTATTGGGTTGGGGGATGAGAGCATCCGTCCACCTCTCCCTCCCTGCCCAATGCTGCAAATGTTGGGCTGCGTTGAGCCAGGCCCTTCTTGCTTTAGAAGAGGGGTCCTTGGCACAGGGTGGTAGGCACAACCAACTCATCAGAATTTCAGCAGAAGTTCTGTTTATAACGATGCTTTTTGAAACAAACATATCGTTTTCCAATATTTTCTGTCACACACAGACTACCTTCAGACATGCAGTCATGCAGTGACACCAAAGCAACTTAAAAATATGTGCACGGCCAATCAGATCTACAGAGGCCAATCAGAAGCCCTGCTGTGCAAAAGTCCCCCCCAGCCCCCCCACATTTTAAAACACTTGGCGGGTGCCAGGAAAGGTGCTGGAAGACACTGTGACATCAACCGACATCACATTGGGATCGCCTGCAACGTTGCAGAGGACTCTGGGAAATCTTTCATCTCTGAGCTGGAGAAGCAGTGGCAGGAGGAGGATGTGGCTCTCTAGTGCTCCAAGAGCACCACGCTCTATGGATCAACACCTCCTGGTTGTCCCTGGCCCAAAAGATGTCCGTCTTGTCTTGACCAGGGCCAGGGCTTTTTCCGCCCTGGCCCCTGCCTAGTGGAACATACTCCCCATTGAGATCAGGGCCCTGCGGGGTCTACTTCAATTCCTCAGGGCCTGCAAGATGGAGCTGTTCCACCAGGCCTTCGGCTGAGGTAGCAGACATCCACATATGGCCTCCCTGAGATGTCTGTCACTCTGTTAACAACCACTGGCTATGGCCAGGAGCCTCCCACAAGCAGGAAAAAAAATCTTGTTATTAGCTGTGACCAACATTTTAATAATTATGATGATGTTTAAAATTTTAATGTTATTACATTAATATATTTTGTATAAATGACATGTTGTCACCCGCCCAGAGCCCGCTTCTGGGAAGGCTATAAATATGAAGAAATAAATAAATAAGAAGCAAAAGGAGTGCAAAAGAGTTTCAGCTCCTCTCCTGGCACTGCTTTTCCTACCAGGAAATGGGAGACCACTACAGAGGCCCCTGCACTGCTGAGGCTGAGAGGAAATGTCCAGAGCAGAGCAGAACAGAGCACAGCTCCCGGGCCAGTTTGGTGTAGTGGTTAAGTGCGCGGACTCTTAGCTGGGAGAACCGGGTTTGATTCCCCACTCCTCCACTTGCACCTGCTGATGTAACCTTGGGTCAGTCACAAGCTCTGGCACAGCTGTTCCTGAAAGAGCAGTTTGTGTTAGAGTTCTCTCAGCCCCACCTACCTCACAGGGTGTCTGTTGTGGGAAGAGGAAGGGAAAGGAGTTTGTAAGCCACTCAGAGACGCCTTTGGGCAGTGAAGGGCGGGGTATAAATCCAAACTCTTCTCATCTCTTCTTCTTTTCTCTGCTTCTGGGCACCCCCTTCCACCTGGGAATGGAAGAGCAGACCAGAGCCAACAAATCAATTGGCTTACAAAGACAAACGCAGAGAGGCCAAGGGTGACTTATTCAAACAAGACTGTAGAGTCTCTGAGGAAGTGGTTAAAGAACTGAGCCACAACTGTGTATCTTTCCCCTACCCATTTGTTTTATCTTGCTGTGTTGATAGCTTGGAATGATCAATTGAGGCGCTGAGGTCTTTGGGACCTGGAAGCCGTGATGCTAAGATGGTCCCTCATACTTGTAACTTTGGAAATCCAAAACTAGTTTATTGAATTAAAACGACTGTTTCTCATTTTGTTCCCCCTCCACCCACAGATACACAGACACACATGCTGTAGGCAGTCTCCATTCGGAGATCTAAAAAAGGCATGCAGCTTTAAGAAATATGTAAGTAACCCCAAATAGGCAGTGAACATTATCAGTAGCATGAATACATTTATTTCACAAAGATAACTTTAAGAGGAAGGGGGGGGAGGAATACCATCAAGGTTTTTTTTTTTATTATTTCCAAATCTAGGATAAGAATCAGAAGTTGGCAGCCCCCAGCCCTAAATTAAGACCGTTGAATGGAAGGAGCAGAAAGAGAAACACATCATCTGAAAATGTCCCAAAAGGAATGTAGACTGTGGATTATATTTAGCTTTTTTCCTGATTCGGTAATTACCAACTGAAGCTGCAGCTTGTCAGTTCAGAACCTGAAAATAACAGAAGTGAAAAAAAGGAAACTCAGCAATAAGCAACGCTTTCAAAAATTCTGGGTCTCTGTTTGTGCCTTACAGAAACAAGATTACATTCCTAGAAGAGACAGCCCTACCGCAGGCATTTCTTCTGATTGACTTTATAGTCTTTTGCCTCACTAAATTTTGGCATCAGATCTGACTCCCCCTGTAGAGATTTCTGAGCAGTAACTGTAGAAAACATTGTCACTTAGGCAAATTGGAATGGCAAATGGCTGATTTATTGGCAGAAACACACAATAAAAGCATGTGTACATCTAGTTGTGCGCTTGCTATATTTGGAACAATTAAACCGCTTGGGCATGGACACAGCATAAGCTCACGCTCGTAGTGTAGACTTATTTGATTATTTAGAAATCTATTGGCAAGGGTGCAGTGAGGACCTCAAAACTCAGCACATTAGACCGTGGATAGAAGGATAATGACTCGAAATTCTCTAAAGACATGCCAAAGTTTGCAAGCAATTCAGGCAACTTGCTTGCACCGAGAGGGGAAGCTGATGGGAACTTTGTATTTAGCCAGGGTTTCTCATTTAAACCTATACTTTTGAGAAGCTACAGAGTGTTTTGAGTGTCAGGTAAATTGGACTTGTTCTTTGAATGTTATGCATCTTCACACACCAGTGGAGCAGAAGAGAAAGATGTCAGCGCAGAATCCGGTCCTATAGGTGAGTGTGTACACCCACTTGCATTTCCGTGTTATCAAAATGTGTATCACACTTTGCTGCTGAAGGATGAAAAAGTGATGACATGACATTACAGCAGCCTTACAGCCTTTTGCATTGAAAAGTCACCCTGTGGCTGACAAAGAATACCATTTCCCTTTAGGTTCACCATTTGACTGTTTAGGAGAACGAGACCCAAACCACACCCAAAGGAAATACTTCTTTACACAGAGAGTGATTAAAATGTGGAATTTGCTGCCAGAGGATGTAGTGATGGCCACAGACACAGACAGCTTTGTGGAGGATAAGTCTACCAGTGGTTCCTAGCAATGGTGACTGAAGGGAATCATCACATTCAGAGGCAGTCAACCTCTGAATCCCAGCACCAGGAATCAACATTAGTGGAAGGCTTTCACCTCTATGCCCTGTTGATGGCCCTCCAGAGGAACTGGTTGGTCACTATGTGATGTAGGATGCTGGACTAGATGGACCATTGGTATGACTGGTATTCTTATGTTCTTACCTTTCCATGTTCTTACTCTCTCCATATTTTTATGCAGTGCTATTGCTGTGTCTCCTTCACATATAAGGTCAAAAGACACTCCCCCCCCCAATGTTGGAAAACAGTTTCCAAAGCTGAGGCCAGAGGAACCTTTTTCTTGTGAGGCCTAAAAAACCTTGACTCAAAATAGACCTTTTCAGATGCTATAACTGTGCATACCATCTACTTACTATGTGTACCAGGAATGTACACTACCCATGATCCTCCTGATAATATGGTCATCATGTTGTGTGAATGGAGCAATATACATATTGACCAAGTGCATACAGCCTTGGTACATGTGAATGCAAATCTTGAAAAATCCAGTGGTCAAGTTCACATGTACTGAGGTGGTACATGCATGATAAAGATACCTGTTGTTTGTTCAGCAACATGGGAAATGCATGTACTGTGAGGATCTATGCATGGCTGGTAGGATGCTAGTATCTATGACTGTAAAACCTGAAAAAAAGTCTAATCAGTTTAGACGGTGCTTGCACACACACTGAATAATGCATTTTCAATCTATTTTCAATGCAGAGGAGGGGGAGAAACCCTCAGCCAATCGATGGAAGTGAGGCTTGGCTTTTTTCTCTCTCCTCTGCAAAGCAGGAAATAGAAGAGACTGGGCAAAAAGAGCTGCAGTGCAGGGAACAGGGATGAGCAGAAAGCCGGTTGCTCCCGGGCCAGATTGGAGCCCTGCAGGGGCCAAATCCGGCCTGCAGGTCATATGTTTGACACCCCTGCAGTAGAACTTGTTGCTAAATAAACTTGCATGGATCAGGCTTGGGGGTGGGGAAAGCCAAGTCTTTTGAGCGCTAGTTTTCTTTACAACCTCTTTCAAATTTATCAGGAGAGAGCATGGATTGTTGACATTTCAGTCCCAGGAATGCTGGAGGTAGCACACCCATCTCCTGCTAGCAATGATCATACAGCAGCTACTGAGGCCAGTGTGGGGAGGAGAATTAACAATACAGAATTAACCAGACATATGCCGCATGCAGACATTGCAAGTGTAACACAAAGACCCAACCCACAAGAAATGTGTATTCCAGTGCCATTAAAAGAATTCCTCTATACCCATTTTGTTCCTGAAAATCCAACAATCTTTCTTTCTTGCTTGCCTCCTTGCTTGCTTGGAATTTGGATGTTGTTTCGAATTAATTCTATTTTGATCGAAGGGTCTGAAAAAAATCATAATTTCACTCTGTCGGTGCTCAGAGGCAGGCAATGTTTAACTCAGCCTTCCCATCCTCCTGCTAGAGCACCACACTGCGGTGTGTACGATAACTTCAAGGGCTGAAGTTACAAAGGGGTGCACTGATTTCTCTTCAAAGAGGAATTAATGAGAAATCCCTCTTTCCAAACAGAATAAGAGGGATCAATGGCTATATCTAACGTGATTTTCAGAAAAGGCAGTACCCCTTCCTGTAACAATGCTAATTTATTCAACAATTAGGAAAGTCACCATGTTAATGCATCAGCCAGGCCTATGGCCAAGATGAGAGATTAGCCACAGTCAGTCAATAGGACATTTCTTTACCAACTTGAGTGGAGATCACCATATGAGAGAAGGATAAGCTACGTGGCACTCAATCTAGTGCCTTCTCTGTGCTTAAGGGAAAAAAATCCTATTTCTCATGCAATGCTTTTATAAAAGTCTTTATGCCACCAATATACCACACACTAAGCATTTATTTCTCTCATCTAGAGAAAAAGAGAACAAAGTGGAATATTATTAATTACTTAGCTTAGTGATATGACGTATATTTTGTGTACAAGTCTGATTCCTGTCTCTCCAGCTGGGACTAGATCACAGGCAGAAGGACTGGGAAAGTCTTTGGAGAAGGGCGTGGCTCTGTGGACTGCAGATCTGATGGTAGAAGGCAGATTCATAGGCTTCATTAATATCTGTGATTTATGGAATATGGTTCATCCTCGTTATGGTCAAATTCAAAACCACAAGGGTGTGTGGTGACTCAAGACTGAACACATCCACCTCCTTTGAAGTGTTGGCTAAGAAACCACATTTCTAATACAGGTTGGAGTTGGACCAGAAAAACTGGCATGTTTGTCTAGATAGTAGCACTATGATGCCACACAACTTCCGCTCAGAACATCAAAGCTGCTCTATCAATTACAAGGTTTGCTGGACCATATTGACAAGGCAGCTTCATGAATGTCAAAGGTGTGAATAACCACCTTAATGGGATTCCATTTCTGCGGTGTAGAATAGGTTTCCTAAAGATCACAGTAATCGGTTAACAGGCATAGCCCAAACTTCAGCAAGTTCCTCGCGTCAGTGAAAGCAAATGAATGCAGGCATGGATCTGTCTGCTCTTTGAAATTTTCCTCTTTTATGGTCTTTTTGCCAGAGATAAGCACCTGTTAAAATATCTTTAAGTCTCCAAGGGCAATATTTTGTCTTTTTGCACATATGCATGAGTTCCATTGGAGTCAATTGCAGACGGAAGGGTGTGAATGGAGAGGGTGAAGGTTTTTGGCTTGGGATTTTTTTAGAAAGCAACTCTCCACTCTACCCTGGGAGGAAAATGTCATGGATGTAAAACATTCCATATCAGCTCTTTCTGTCTGTGTTTTGCCACTTTCCTGGTCACAGTGCATCGGCCACTGGTAGATAATAGCAGATTTTTGAAAGGTTAGTGTATTTGTTCTTTCAAAAGAAGCCTTCAGAAGCCTTCAGACACTTCTCAGAAGTTGTGGGTGTGAGACAGTCTTAAAGTCTGGACAATGGATGTGATTTAGATGCCAGTGTCCACATAAAGAATAGGAATACATAGCATTTAGACACTACTGCCAGTGTTCAAAATATTTCACATAGATTAACACTGTAATCCCTGTAAAGTGTGTGAGGATTGCTGTTCCCATATTGGAAATGGGGCACAGAGAGTGAGTGGCTTCACTATGAATCTAAAGCGACTGAGAGGAGATCTGAATCAGTGATATGATATCCCAAATCGCAGTTCATTCTTTTAGTCCTTACGCTACACCAAAGGTAAGTATGAGTCACCTCAACGATTACATTTTTATTGCTAATTGAAATCTTCATTTTACAGAGGAGAACCATCTGGTTCTTTGTTTCAGCCCCGGACAGTGAATAAGAACATAAGAACATAAGAGAAGCCAATGTTGAATCAGGCCAATGGCCCATCTAGTCCAACACTCTGTCACACAGCGGCCAAAATATACCAGGTGCCATCAGGAGGTCCAGCAGTGGGGCCAGGGCACCAGAATCCCTCCCATTGCTGCCCCCTCCAGCACCAAGGATAGAGTGCATCACCTGCCCCAGACTGAGAGTTCCCATCTATACCCTGTGGCTAATAGCCACTGATGGACTTCTGCTCCATATGTTTATCTAATTCCCTCTTGAAACTGTCCGTGCTTGCAGCAAGTTTTCCCATCCCCAGTAGGACTGTTGTGAGAATATCATGAGGATGGTGGTTGTATGAGCCTCCCTGAGCTTCTTGGAAGAAGGGTGAGATTAAATGGGTGCAATTGTATCATTCGAGAGAATCAAAGGTTCTGCATAAGTGAGGCAAAGGAAGCTTGTCCTTCACGCAAAGGAAGTGTAGACGAACACTCAAATTGGTCAACACTTCAAAACGAGAAGAAGTGATCGGCCTCATGAAAGAACTGGCTGAAATGGGGTTTGACTCCAGGTCTCCCTGATCCTCGTCTCTCACTACAACCGCTATACCACACATACTGTCACATAGCACTAAACTCTGTGTTCTCATATCAGTACTGGAACTGTTTCCCAAGCATCCAGTCTTACACTTCTCCAGTAAGATGTATAAAATGAAGGTCTGAAAGACTTTCCTTTCCACTGGCAGCTGGTGAGGTCTGTAGCGGGTTGGGAAAATTTCTTTTGCTCATGCGTCGCATGCATCAGTACAGCCATTATAGTGGTGCAGATATGTTCCACACACATGTACAGTTTCCTTGTGCATATGCACACACACATTCGGATAACCACCGTTTGCCAAACAAAAGCCCTTCACTGACTCTTCCCCTTGTATTATATTGTTCAAAAGCATTATCTGCCACTCTAGCAAATGACAACCGAGAGTCGCTTCTTCCATTATCACACCAGATCTGATACTTATCCCTTGTGTATTTACGTTTTTGTAAATTAATTTAGGCAGCCTGAGGGCAGGCTATAACATACCTTTGGGGTTGCCGGCTCCCAAAAAGATGAAGAAGGGATGTCCCTTTACATTAAAGATTCAAAGCAACGAGGACTCTGTGAAGAACCTAACACGCAGCTAACCTGATATCACTTGACTTAACGCAATTTCCCGAAGTAACACTACTATTATCAAGGTTAATTAAATTATGGCAGAACACAAAGAAACATTATATAAATATTATTATTATTCCCTGTACTCATTACCAATTTCCATAGTTCCCATGCATGAAGTCTTTCCTACAAGATAAACACAAGAACATACAGAGATTTTCTACTGTACAGCAACAGATATTAATGTAACTTCTTGCTGGCATTACTTGAAGATGTAAATATGCACCATGTGCTAAGAACTATTGCAAGGGAGTCATGCCATGTGAGTCCGTAATCTGTAGGCCCATCCCTTGCCTTGACAGCCTCAGAGGGGCCTGAAACTAGAGACTGAGATGTGAGACCAAAGCCATGGGCCTGGACAACCAGAATTAATTAGATAGCGACTTAGCTTATGTCACACAGATCTTTAACTGAGTAACTTGAATATAATTAAGTCTTTAAATGAATTTTTCTTTTCTTTTTTCTTGGAGGTGCCAAGTCCCACTTGCCCCTATGGAGGGGCTCCCCAGTGTCCCTCTCCCATAGTTCTCTGTGACTCGGCTCAGGATCAGCATTGCAGTCATAAGACTATGCGACCAAAGCTTCTGGTTCCTGTTTACTGATGTTACCAGTGTATGGGAGCAAATCAAAGGGGAGGTGTGGTTCTGTAATATGTGTGTTGGATCCTGGAGTCAATCCAGATCAATTCAGAGCTGTGTTTGTGTGAACTCTCTCATGGTGCAAAGACATGGTGAACCTCAGGAGGCAATGAACAGTAACCTCCACCTTTTTCTGAGGCATGTCAAGGTTGGACCATTCATGTGACCATGAGGGATGCCACAAATTTCTCAGCAAATCTGTTTGGCAGGCTAAATTACCTTGTTTGACAACAATGATCAGACTCTGAACAGACCCGGGATATGTCCAGATCATATCGATCAATTTGAACAGCTGTCAGACACTAAGTTTGCAGCTGCCTGTTGGTCAGAAGTCAACTCACAGCTGATTGGGGGAATCAGCTGAGAGTCCCTAACTACCGGCCTCTCAGGAAAAGAGCTACACAGTGAAGTTTCAAAAGGGAACTCTTCCTTCCCCTCTAAGCTGGGTGGGGACATATGCAATGCTTCTGAGCTCCCCATAGCAAAAGGGAGAGGAGAAAGAGCTTGTTTCCCTCTGTGGCCAGCCTTTCAGTTTGGGATGGGGAGAAAAGAAAGGAAATCAGCCAGGCTTCTGACCACCACACTAGGGTAGCCAATTGGAGAAAATAAATGCTCTGTCTCACTAATAGAGGCTTAATGGGATGTTATTTACCAGATGATGTTATTTACCTCCATGAACCCAAACACCATAATGATATTAATGAATTTTATTGAACCAAATGAGCTAAACTGAAACCCTAATGTAAGTGTCTGTGAAAATCCTGAGTACACATGGATGAACTCCTGTTTGTTGTAGATCAGGGAACGGTGTATTTGTGCAGACCTTGGAGCACCAGGAATAAAATCAATGAAATAAAATCCTAATCCATTTTTGATCGATTGTCACTTGCTCGTATATGTGCTACTTAGCTTTAAGGCAATATAATGCATGAATTGTTCTGTTCTTATGTCTAACAGCCAGGGGACAGCCCCTATGCAGATCAAAACATCCGCACAATCAAGCCACCCATAGTTAAAGTTTACGTTTCCCAGGTTTGCAGGGAAAATGTTTTGTAAAATAATGGTAAAAATCCTTCAAAATATGATTTGTTATGTCTGCATGCATGCAGGTGTCGCAAAAAAAATGGCCAGGAATTCAGGCAACATTTTGGGTAGCCATAGCAGCTCGAAATGCCATGCAAAACCTTGGTGGCAATGGCCACACCGAGCAGGTGAGCATGGGAAGGCTGCTCCAGTTTCCTCAGTATCGCCCAGCCCTTGCTTGCCTCTGCTCACCTGTTTGCTTCTTCTCTGCCATTCGTTGTGCTAGAAGAGCAGTGAGGCTTGCAGGCTGGAGGAGGAGGGAAGCCTAAAGGCAGGCAGGTGGGCAGGAGGAGGGAAGCCAAAACTGAAGTGGCATAATGGCAGGCAGTGGACAGGAGTCAAGCTGGAGGCAGGGACACTGAGGAGGGACTCGTGGGAAATTAGGATCTGCCCGCTCTTGCAGCTCCTTGTGGGTCCCAACTTGTCAAAAGATTATTTTTAAAAAAATAAAATAAAATTTAGTTCAGTAAGATGCTATTGTTGCATATGCGTTCCCGCAAAGTTCCAAATCTGCATTTTCATGTGAACAAGTTCCCCTTTAATTTTCTGAATGCTCAAAAACAGATTTCTATTTCATCGCTTTTGAGACATCCTCAGAGATGCATCACAGTGTGTTGACAGTTACCTAAATACGTTTGTCAACCTTCGCTGTGTTTCTCTGTGTACTGAAGACGTATCTCAGTTTACCTTGGCCCTTTTCAAAATGTATCTGGAGTTGTCAGTATTTGCATGAGCACGTCAGTATTCCCTAAATTTTGGGCATTCACTGTGTTCTATCTGCAGTGTAGCCACAAAAAAAGCCCTGAAACAAATGTACAATGGATCTTTTTAAATCCCAGTTCATGAAAACATAGAAATGAGTGTTAAAAACACATTTCCCTTCTGCGTGTATAGCTGATTTTGCTTTCCAGCCCTTTTGTCCCTGCTCTTTGCATTTGACCTGTTATCTCCAGACCTTGGTGTGACTTGGGCAAAGGTGGCAATTACAGGAGATCTCAAGGACAAACGCTTGCTGCCACGGAATTCAATGCCTTGATGTAATACAGCAAAAGCATCAGGAAACCAGGAAGAAATAAATAACTGGAGACCCATCATTATGATAGTTAATGGCTTCGGGGACAGCACTAAAGCAGACAATATGGCAAGAATGAAGTCTCCATCTGTGTCTCGGTGTCAAGGGAAATAGTTCTACATCATTTCTTATCTCTTTCTTGGTCCCTGTGACAAGTAGCCTGTGAGGTGTTCCGTCCCTCCACTGAAGTGCCTAATGAAAGATGATAGGCTGGGAATTGAGAAGTGAACATATCCTGACTGTAAATCTTACCACGTCAGACAGCAGCCCCTCCTCCGGTCAATTTTATTGCCTTCCTTTTAGTATGATGCTCATGAAAACCTGCCTGGATGAGTCTGAAATGCCGTCTTCACAGAGACTCGAAAGCGAACGGAAAGGCAGACAACACAACACAAAGTGCAATAATAAATTAATGGACTGTCAGGAGGGGGGAAAAGACTCCTTTCAGAAAGGTTTAAAGTTTTTTCTCAGATCAGATGGTAGCCTGCGAAAAGAACAAGCAGAGATGAATTCTATTCAGGAATACAAGTTTTGTCTTCCTTGATGCAAAAGCTGAAATGGGCTCAATTTAACCCATTAAAAAAAAAAGATACAAAATTTGCATTCTGATGAGAAGACCTCAGTGAGACCTTGATCCTATAAAGCTGGAAATGTGGCATGGTACAGTACATGGCTATTTAATTAGGTACATGATCAGGAATTTTACATTGGCAAATGATGTTAAGTTGGTATTGCAGAAAACGTGAAAATATGAATGTTTATCCAAATCATGTTCATTTCTAGAAACAGAACTTCAAAGTTAATCAAGCAAAGATCTATTTGTCTGTTGCCGTGAAAAATACAAGAAACAGCCTCCTGACTGCTAATTCTGTATTATTTAGATTAAAAGTATGAGTGTTATGGTTAAATTGCACAATGTTCAAGTAGGTTTAATTTTTAATCGGAGCCTGGCTGTGCCATGCATATTCTTTTTGCTGGTACATTATTTCCTAAGAAATGAACATTTTTTCGAAGTAGAAGGGGACTTCTTGTGAAGACAGAGCCAGTCAAAACCTTTTTTTGCAGGATGAATTTATTACAGTATACACTATCTACTAATCCTCATCTACCAGGACCCACATAGACAGGAAAAAAATAGTTCCTTTCAGTACAGGTGATCGATAAATGTTTTGAAACAAGCTTCAAGACTAGGGGTTAGCAGGAGAAAAAAAGAAGCAGCTTTAGAACGGCTGTCTCAGGGAAAGAAGCAAACACACACACGAGCTAAGACCTTGGTCTAGATATATTTTAGGATATGAATAAATGGTGGCAGTTTGTCAATGCAGCAGTGTTTGGGTTCCCAACCCCAGCAGCTCAATGCACTGTCAGAGTGAGGGTTTCTTAAATGGGACTGGGTTACGCTGTGTGTTGGTGTTTTTTGTGAGCAATGGGGAGGGGCTGGCATTTAAAATGGTCATGGCTCTCTCGATACGTTTTAAAAGAGGCAAGACGGATAGTGACATGTTTCTGCCTAACCTATCTGGAACCCTGAACCTGTGTAAGAGAGGTTGGGGAGGTGGTAGGCACTGTGTGGTGAGAAAGGTCATCACAGCATCTTTCTATCAAATCTGTCCCACCAGTGAGGTGTGCCTTTGATAATGAGTATTACCACTAG
This sequence comes from Gekko gecko, assembly GCA_029375565.1. Taxonomy (NCBI): domain Eukaryota; kingdom Metazoa; phylum Chordata; class Lepidosauria; order Squamata; family Gekkonidae; genus Gekko; species Gekko gecko. The sequence goes on along the minus strand of JAPDNY010000010.1, from coordinate 100,400,764 downwards.
ACCCCCAACGAATCTCCAGAGATCAGCCTGAAACAGGCCATTACTTAACTGGACAGGGGAACAACTGGGACTACATTTTGTAACATTCAATATTTCTTTTGTTCTCGTTGATGTAACCATTTGTGCTTCCTTCTTTGTGTGTGTGTGTGTGTTAACTTCCAAAAACATATAATCTTCCTGGAAAGTTATCTCTGCTCAAAAATGTATTACATTATCATTTTAGAAGTGAAAATGTTAAAATATTCCTTCCTGGGTCTCTCTGCTTAATACTGTTCCTTATTTCATGGTGTCCTGGCTTTCTCATCCACTTTGATTCCTGTAATGGGTATCTTGAATAGTACTGAGAAGTGACTTTATATGATTTTGCTGAAGAAGGTGCGACTCACAGCAACTTTTGGAAATGCATTAGCTAGAGCAAAAACATTTTAAGCTTAAGTATGGAAGCTGAACATTCCAATATCTCCTTCATGAAGCCAAGGAATGAACTTGCCCAATGTATAAAATTTGAGAACACCAAAAAGATACAACTATTTTCCCCCAGGGTGAGATAGCACTGTTTGCATTAAAGAGTGTACTGATTTTATATACACACACAAACACACAAATGTGGGTCCCACAAGGACTTGCTGGGGGCATTTCATTTTCCTTCTGCCACTATTTCCTCTTTCCCTTCCCTGAATGTCCCTCTTTTCTTGCTTCCTTCTCTCCTTCCCATCCAGTGGCCAACCTACCTTTATCTGCTCTCCTGTCTTCAGCTTTCCCTGTTTCCTCCCCTGGCAATCTTTCCCAAAGAAACTCAGGCTGGCTGAGCTAGGTCCCATTTTGCAGAGAGGGACATGCAAGGCCTTGTGAGGGGCACCTCACTTTCCCGTGTCCCCTATTCCACACTATTCCCTCTTTCCCTTTTCTAGAGAGCCCCCATATCCATAGGTGTCAACTTCAGGGGGGCTTGAGGGCTGAGGCTACCTCCGAAATTTTCCAGGGGTGACTGAGCCCCTCCCGGGCAACCAGGCTCACAAGCCTTGCCACTACCACCCCACACCACCCCCAATCCATTTTGAAAGTGGAGGGTTTTTTCCTTCCACTTTCTGAGACTTCGGGTGGGGTGGCAGGAAACTCAGTGCTTGCTTCCTGAAAGCTAAGCCCCACCCCCATCTCCCAGAAACCCTCAGTTGGGCCTGGTGGAGCTAAGGGCTGCACATGTTTTCAGTGCTTTCAGCTTTCCTGTGCAGAAAGGTAAGGAGATGTCCTGGGGCTCCAGCAACAATGGGTGGGATGTTTTCAGGGGTGGGGGAGTGGGCACTAGGCAGAGAGTGCCCAGGCTGGCTGGCTGAGGCCAGCCTCGGGGTGGCTCGGTGCCCGAGCACCTTTCCTGCAGCCTTGTGCTGCTGCTGTTGTTTTCCCGCTTCCTTCAAGGCTTGCCTTGCAGAGAGCCATGAGAGGAGATTTGGGGGGGGAGGCTGATATCCTTGGAGGATTGCCGGCCTCAGGGAGGCTGGGCTCCCTGTGCCCTTGTTCTTCTAGGTTTTTTCCCTCTCTCCCTACAAGGCTTGCAGGGAGGTCAGGAGGTGGGGGAAGTGGGGGGGGGAGGCCGGCATCCATGGAGGATTGCCCGCCTTGGGGCGGCTGGACTCTTGGGCACCTTTCCTGCAGCCTCATGCCACTGCTGTTGTTCTCCCACTCTCTGCAAGGTTTGCCTTGCAGAGAGCCATGAGAGGAAGTTGGGGGGAGGCCGGCATCCATGGAGGATTGCTGGCCTTGGGAAGGCTGGGTGCCCTGCGCCCTTGTTCTTCTGTTTTCCCCCACACACAAGGCTTGCCTTGCAGAGCCATGCAGGGAGGTCGGGATGTGGGGAGGCCAGCATCCATGGAGGATCTCTGGGAGGCTGGGTGCCTGGGCACCTTTCCTGTGGCCTTGTGCCACTGTTGTTGTTTTCCCGCTCCCAAGTTCGCTACTTAACCAGAGCCCTTTATTTCCTCCAAGAGGAGACTCTACTGAGTTCTTTGTTGAGCTCCACCCCTTCCCTTGACACAGAGAGGATATTAGGAAAGCCAGGAATCAGCAGTTTACAATCACTGAAATCGCACACACAGCCCATGCAGGGGGAGGGGGAGAGGGAGGGGGAAGGAGGGCAGGTGAAACCTCAAAGAGTTTAAATGCATACATTCAAGACCAACTCTCCCCTGAACTCCTGGATAAATTATGGAGAGGGATTTCTATTTTCTTTCTTTTTATTTCTCCCCTCCCTCTCCCCCCTCTTTCCTTCCTTCTTTCCTCTCTTCCCAACTATTTGCTTTCTTTCCACCTCTCACCTCCCTCTCTCCCTTGTTAAAACATCCCTAGTTAGGGTTGCCAGGTTCCCCCTGTCCACCTCTGGGGGATGGGGGGGATGGATGGCCCAAAACAGGTTGGGTAACTCCTGGAGATCTGGGGATGGAGGCGGAGCCTGGGGAGAACTGGGACCTCAGTGGGGTACAATGCCATAGAGTCCACCCTCCAGAACATCCATTTTCTTCAGGGAAACTAATTTTTGTAGTCTGAAAATGAGCTGTAATTCCAGGGGATCCCCAAGTCCCACCTGAAGGCTGGCACCCCTAGCTCCAGTGCTGAAACTGGAAGCTCTGGTTCTTCTGTATGAGATGGTGGATGCAGACCACTGGCATTGGCTTGCATCTGCTGAATCACCCTGCTTCATGTAGGATGCACAACAGCCAGGTGGAGGAGGGGAGGGGTATATTTTACTTGGGTCTATATATACTTGATTGAGAACAGTTGGGGTTTTTTTCATGGTAGTGGGGGGTCGGCTGCTTCAGCTACTCCTAAGCTCTTCTTTCAATCTCCATTTCATTTTAAAATTGTAAGCCCATCTGCATGAACAAGATGGGGGGGCATGCAGATCAGGGGCCTTTTGAAATTTCTTTTTGATCTGTGTGCAGTCTAGAGAGAACATTGGTAAGTGATGTGCACTCTATGTTTATGCTCTTCGTTTTGCTGTTACTTAAAATGGTGTGGTAGTTTCAAAGGGGCAACCAACTGGGATGTACTAAAAGGAATGGCAGGATTGCCCATTGGAAATAATGGGAGAGGCTTGAAGGCCCATTGGAGATAATGGGAGCCAGGAATGCCAATTGACTTGCATGGGCTCTGCTGTAATGCACTGCAGCCCAAAAAAAGTTGCAAAGAAAATGCAGAATGGTTTTTCCAATAAGGTTTTTGGGCCCAGATAGGCTATTCTAGGACTGTAATGACAGTTCCCAGAGTGGAAAAACAGTCCCTAGCAATAGAATCTGTGCTGCATTTTAAGGTGGAGTTTCTAAGCAGTGTGCTAAGAAGACATCTGTTCCTGGGGTTAGCCTAGCCAAGGGGCATTGCTAGGGGGGTTCCCAGGCCACCCTAATTTTCTGGGGAGCCGCTTCCTAAATGCCACATAGTTCCACCTCCATAGATAGTGACAATGGCCTGTGATGTCACTGGCTCCTCCCTATGATGTCATTGGGTCCCAGTTCTTTTAATGACTTAGCAATGCCTCTGGCCCAGCCCCAGCCCCCCCTGGGAAATTGCAAAGTCTACGCCCTTGCCCATATCCTCACCTTTCTCCTACTTCCTTCTGTCCTTCCTTTCTACCCACCCACCCACCCACCTACCTTTTATCCACCTCCCATCTTCAGCTATGTTTATTATTTATTTCATTTATACCTCATGTTTCTCCCCAATGGGGAACCAAAACAGCTTACATCGTTCTCATCTCCTCCATTTTATCCTCACAACAACCCTGTGAGGAAGGTTAGGCTGAGAGTGTGTGACTGGCCCAAGGTCACCCAGCAAGCTTCCATCACAGAGTGGGGATCTACAGAGGGAGGGAGGAATTGGTGGAAATTGGCACAACTTTATATATGAGCACTAGCACTTTTTTAAAAAAGCTCTAACAAAAGCCATCTGGAACAGGGGCTATAGTAAGTAAGGGAACTGTGCAGAAAAACTGTTTGGATCTAACCCGTGGTTTAGTTTAACTACAGTTGCTTTGTGAAACTATGATTCAACTTGCAGATAAGCATTCAAATCTTGGTTTACCTCAACAATTGCTGGTTGCATATCTCTTGGAAACGATTAGTAACAGTCAGTGGAATGCGAGAGAAGTTTCAGCCTTGCACTCTTAAGGCAAGTCAATGTATGGCGCAATACTGAGGAGTAAGCCACATCCATACATCACGCAAAACCTAGTTAAGACCAGTGTTTCCTCTAAGCTGAGTTAGTGTGAGCTAGCTCACGGTTTTTTAGCCTCTGGCTCACGCATTTTTGTCTTAGCTCGGGAAGGATGGCTCCAGAGCAAACTAGTTTATGCAGTAGCCAAATTGCTCACTCACAACTGTAATGCCAGTAGCTCACAAAGTAGAATTTTTGCTCACAAGACTCCACAGCTTAGAGGGAGCATTGTTTAAGACTAACTATAGCTAATAAACCAGCTTTATTTATTTTTATTTACTTTATTACTTCTTATTGATATTATTACTTCTATACCGCCGCATTCCCTACCAAGCAGGGCTCAGGGCAGCTCACAGCCAAGGAGATCTTCGTTTGAGACATCCTACCTAACCATAGGTAGTGAAGCAGTCTATGTTTGCATAGTAACTACAGGTCGTTCAATGTAGCCATTGTTTCATGTGACATTTAAACTCATGCACATTTCATGTTTTATGTACTCCTGGAAACTGATTTTTCTTGGTATTAAAAATGAGAGGAAGTTATACACTTGTGTACAGCAGACAACAAATACCCATCTGTCACCTGATGTCCTGGCTGTCTCCTCTCCCACTGCTGCCAGTGCTCTGGCTCTTCTCCTCTTCTGGGAAGAGATTTTGAAATGCTTAGCTGAGTGATGCTGGAATATCAAGCTACGAATGTCACATCATTTTTGGCCTGGCTTTATCCATTTCCAGTTGGACTGTTGACTGTGCAAAGCCTCCGAAGAGGAATATCCCAACTCATATTATAATGCTATTCTAGTATTAATTTCATTTTATTCATTGCACTTATATCCCACATTTCACCTGTCACGGACCTCTAGGTGGTAGAGATTGGATTCCCATGGACCAAACCCTATATATTCTTAGCTTCAAAAGCATTGCTATATTACGTGTCCTCAAGCTGCCCAAATATGTAGCTTAATTTAATGAATAGGACTGAGTTAACTATTTGTGGACTGGGTGCACTATTGTAAGATCTAATAGTACTGATTTTGGAAGGTTTGTGTTTGTGGCCCTCGTGTCTGCATTTTAAATAATGCCCAGTCAGACCCCATTGTATCTGCTTAACAACATTCTGTACAGAAATTGCAAAACATATTCTTCTGGATGGACATTTTACATTTCTGTAAGCATTCTGAAATACATTCCCTTTCATATAGTGAGCCCATCCAAGTGAACCCATAGGAACTATAAAATATATCTTTGAAGTCTCACCTTCAGAATGACCTTCATCTTGTATGTGACAAACTTCTCACCTAGTTATGAAACTAATGTAGAGTTTGGGATATTTGGGTCTGAAATGCCAACTTCATACATTTTGTGTTTTTGGATATGTAGTTGTCTCTCACCCATACATACCAAGAAATTTTACCCAGCCAAGCTGTAGTTTTTTCCTGTGAAAGGCGAGACCCTTCACAAGAAGTACATTTATGCAAACTTGTCTTGGCCAAAGGTACATGGCTATGATTTTATTATTATTTACTTCAAACCCCCTCCCCCAACTTTCTTACCAATGGGGATGTAAAGCATCTTACATTGTTCTATGATATGCATATAAACATTGTAACTTCATGAAGAGAACTAATCCCACGTGTTATTCTCACTGGTTGCAGTAGAAAAGAGTAAGAGTCCAGTAGCACCTTAAAGACTTTTCTGCCTTGGCTCCAACCTGGTGGAACTCTCTGCCAAATAACAGCTGTCCCTTCCAGGACTTGTTACAGTTCTTCAGGGCCTGTAAGACAGAGATCTTCTTCTGCCAGGCATTCGGTTGAAGACAGCAACGGTTCCAAACTGACACTCTCCCCTCCCCACTCCTGTGAGGTAGTATCATTACTGGCTTTTCTTGCACTGTCTCTAGCTACATGTCTCTGTTACTGGTTTTAACTAGTTTCGAATGAGGTTTTATGACCATATTGTACTACGCTCTGAGCCTGGTTGCCAGGGAGGGCAGTTGAAAAAATCCAATTAAATAAACTAACTAAATAAATAACAAAATTTGTGGTAGAGTATGAGCTTTCATGAGTCACTGCTCACTTCTTCTGATATCGTTGTTCTCACCTGTTGCTCTCCCTCCTGGTCGTGTGAAGATGAACAGGGTATTACCACCATGTGCGATTGGTTCTGACGAGACCATATGTGTGTTTGCACAAGCACACAGAAGCATGTGAAGAAGGTCTGTGGCTACTTGGAAATATGATATCCCAACAGCAAAGGTACAATCCCGAGAACTAAACTGTGTACCTTTTGCATCAAATATAACAAATACTTAAATATGTGAAAAGAATGAATTTCATCTATTATATTTAAAGCCTCATGATGCAAAAAAAGCAACTGACATTACTACTACTACTACTACTACTATTATTATTATTTGCTGTATTGTAATGCTGTACACATTACACTAATTGTATGGAAGCTCTAGTAAGCTCTTCTGACTGGCTGCAATTCCAGATGGTAAACAAGATTAAAGATACCTTCAACAGGATTACTGCAAATCTGTGGAACATTCCACAGTCAAGAATATATGATGCTTAAAGATATTTCACATAGTTTGGTGGACTAACTTGGTTAGATCTTCTCTCTATATGGTACCTTTCACATGGAACCAGCATTGCAGAAAACATTTCCATTGATCTCCATTCTCTAGTTTTAAGAATTTCACAATATCTCGAGCTCAGTGCACTAGGGTTTCTTTGGCACAAGTTCTTGATCTGCTCCCATTCATTTTAATGGACTGTGTGCCAGAGAACGTCCAAGCAATTGGGCTTACAGTACTGTGCAACACCTAACAAGTAGATTTTTCCCAAACATACTTCAATATAAAACATACAGGATACAGAATATATATGGGGGGCAGTTTGTTTTCTATTTGGTTGAATTTTGTCTGCAATAAAAGGCTATCCCTATAAAAATGAAGTAGAAGATAGATGGAATCTCAAAATATTTCCTAGAATTGCACAAGTCTATCAGGGAACAGAATGGTTCTGTCATGAGTTTGTCAAAATAAATAGAGAGATACCATTACTGGAGCTGTCTCCCCTCTGGTACATTCCGGCTGCCCATCAGCCAAAATGATGCTCCTATTTCCTGCTACTTAATGTTGCGCTTGTGCTGTCTTTAAAGGTGTTATGCAGTATTGGATATGTAAATGGAAGCACAGATCTTGACACATATTTCAGCTTTCTAGAAAATAAGAAACATTTTGCATAAGCTTACTTTTTCTCCAGCCTTCTCAATTCCTATGCATGGGAGGGGAAAAATCCCCACTCTTTAATGTATTTAGCTGTTTGTACTTAAAAGTATAACACTTCCCAATAACTATTTATATCGTTATAATTCATCAAAAAAAAAAAAGTCAAACAGATTTTAAGAAATGATTAGATAAGTTTAGCGTTTGCAATGTAACTTCAATGTCTTATTGCTCACAACAAAGATCTTTCCAGGTGTAACTTGGGTTAAAGGCTATTAGGTATATTTCAATAATATTTACTAAAAATTATTCCAATCCAATGACGGATTATCCAATAATGATCAGTCCCCAAACTTTCCCCTTTCTCAGATCTCTTATTCAATTCATTTCACTAAATATAGTTTTCACAAGGCATTACATTTTGGCTCGTTATTTTAAATGAATATTCAGCCTCTCGTATCTCCATAGCCCCTGGTTATGTACAGCTCTACTTTCTACCAAGTCTTTTTTCCAGTGTTCCTTTCTGTCTCAAATCCCCTCCTGCGGCTTTCTTCACCACATTCCTTTGGAACCTTCTAGGTTCTTGATTTGCCCTCCTTTCTCTCCTCAGAACATTCTAGCTTCTTTGTCCTTAATCACCATTTAGGGTTGCCAACTCTGGTTTAGAAAATTCCTGGAAATTTCAGGATGGAGCTTGGGGGAGGGTGGGATTTGGGGAGGGGTGATATCTTGGTGGGATATAATGCCATAGAGTTCATCCTCCAAAGAAGCCATTTTCTTCAGATGAACTGATAGCTGTAGTCTGGAGATCAGTTGCAATTCCAGGAGTTCTCCAGGCTTTACCTGAAGGTTGGCAACCCATAATAGTATCAGGCATCTTAACCCAGTGCGACCCAGGGGCTCACGAAGATCAGAAAAAAAACCCTCATCCTGTAGGATATCTGCTATTAATCATGCAACTAACCCAATCAGACACACTATATAAAACTAGTAGATGCTACACAACATAATCAGTTACCAAATGAAACATATCTACAGATCCAAATATAAAACAATTACCCCCTGGAATGGAATGTAACAATACAAAAATTACATAGGAAACAGTTTTATGAAAAACCACAGCTGGTGCATGTTACAAAGTCTCTCAGGTGGCTGGTGTTTTCTTCCTGGATCGTGACTTGCTCTCTCCTCTGCTTTCTTGTGGAAGATGTTTGTGCAACTATATGGCTGCGTCAAATCACAAGCTGCTTTCTCAGTGAATCACTTTTTTAGCAAAGCTGTTTCTGAATTCAGCTCTCTACCTGTGAATCTGGAGACGGTGTCACAGGTTCTGAATATGTTGTTTGAGCAGTCAAATATTGGAGTAATACCTGAGTCTCATAAGTAACCAAAGTGATTACATCATTCTTAAATGCAGGTGATACCTGGATAGTACAAGACAAGGCCCTATCTGGTTATGGACAACAACAGTTCTCTATAATCAGGTATCATTTGGCCCGCTTGTAGCTGACAAGGGGCATCATATGCTTTGGCAGATGCTTGACTTATGTGTTCATTTCTAATATGCATAAAACAGTTTCAACCAATCCAAACAAGAGCACAGAGTTCTGCCCCTAATAGCGTTGCAGGTGACAGACTAGTGGTGGCATGAGTTGCATTGCAGCATGTCCATAAGATGCATGGCAGTTTTTGTTCTACGGATCCATTGCCACCTACCATGGTCAAGGTCATATTTATGTCCAGGGTGCACATGTGTTCCAACTACATATGGTAACTCCCTTGATTAGATGAGCCTAGTTTTTTGTACTCCACCTGGGAGTAACTAACATCCCTTTAGTTGGAGATGCCAAAGAGGTATCCTGAGACTTCCTGAAGAAAAGCATGAGCTGTGTCATCGAAGATTTTATATGTTTATCTGTATAGCCACCAAGTCTCAGCTGACTTATGGTGACCCTGTAGGGTTTTCAAGGCAAGAGATATTCAGCGGTGGTTTGCCATTGCTAGCCTCTTGCCTTGTGAGCCTGGACTTCCTTGACAGTCTCCCATCCAAGTACTCATCTGGGCCAATCTTGCTTAGCTCCTGAGACGAGATGAGATCCAGGCGTCTCTCCCCCCCCCCCCATTTCCATCCACTACTTGAAATTGCTTAGAGGCTTTTCTTTACAAGAGCTCAGAAGCACAGTTCTCAGGTTTTGTAGCTGAATAGAAGAAAGCATTGTTCTGTCTTTACAACTCAGCATGCCAACTGCTTCTGTCTTTGAGCAAGGGGAGCTGTGAACTGTGTCCCCGTGGGCTGGTATTGCAGTGGCTGGGCCAGTGCCTAGAAAAATCAAGGCCAATTGGAAAGAGAAAAAAAATATTTACGACTTTTGCTTTCAATCACTTTGATTACTAATTTAACATTACTGAAGCAATAATAATGCTAGTAATAAATAATATTTCATCCTTACATGGGCATGGGATTAATCAAATCCGCTTTAAAGGGTAAAAGGAGATAGTTAGTAGAGAGGAGCTCTATTTCATATATTAAGAAAAATCCTCCAGAATAAATCATGAAGCAAATGAGTTTTATTTACTGAAAATGGAATACTTAACATACTTTAATGGCTAATTCCAGATCAGTTATTCATTTAGTTACCCATGGGCAAATTTCAATATTGTTGACACTGAAATTATTTTCTTAGTAAAATCTAAGCAATTACATGCGGCTGTAATATGCATAAAACTAGAATCAAATGTTATTTAGTGAAACTGCAGTAAACATTACATTTTATCCAATAGCAGTGCTTAATCTATCAGTGTTTGAATATGCATCTGGCAGGGGAGGAACAACCTGTCTTTATAATAAATCAGTTGGTTCCAATAAATCTCATCAAGAGATATATGTGTGTTGCTGTTTTCAGCTTGCAAAATCCTCTGTCTCTTGATATATGAAGTACACTACCAACAGTTTAAACGATAGCTCCAAATATCAGTGCCATCTGCAAAAGATTTATACAAAGTAGGGGTGCGCACGTACACACACACACACACACACAAATTGGAATTTTTCAGATTTGGATATATTGAACCCCCCAAAAAATCAGAATTCCTGAAAAACTGTATGGTATTCAGATGTTGTCCCCCCCCACCAAAAAAATCCTGTCCCACTAAGGCAGTGGCCCACTGGGGAATTTCCCTGTAAGCTATGCTTACAAAAAACAGCGCCCCCCGATCCTCACATGCCCCTGGACAGATCCCCCATTATAGTCTATGGGGATCATTAACTATAATGGTCCCCATAGTCTATAATGGAGCCAGGCGTTGCAGTCCCTTTAAATGCATTTGTGGAGCTGCAGCTTCACCTAGCACAGTGTTTAAAAGGAATGCAATCTCTTTAAATGCCATTTAACTGTGGCTATCCTGTTTCCCCAGATAATCCTGAATTTTTGGGGGGATTATCCATGATTGGCTATGCTCAGCCAAAAATACATTCCCCTCAATATCCAGCTGAAAGAACAGCCAATAAGTACCGATAAGGTATTTTCTGGCTTTTTAAAAAAATCGGATAGAGCTGAACGCATACCCCTAATACGAACTCAGTGGACTTAGAAGGATGTAACTCTTGCCTAGGATGGCAATGTAAGAGACTTACAGTGTCATCCTAGAGAGAATTTCCCTCTTATAAATCCGTACTCTTCAACTGCCTGATAACACTTCTTGGGGCGGACTGGCCATTTAACTTACAGGGAAATTCCCCAGTGGGCTGCTGCCTTAGAGGGACACTGGTGGCCAGAACAAGCAGAGTCAGCCACTCAGTCTCCGGGGCCAGATTCCTTATCAGCCATGGCAGTTTGTATCAGTTCACTATCTCCACCTGTGCTGCTTCCAGTTTGAGGGAATGATGCAATGTAATGCCCACTGTCATCTCCTTTGGCTTCTAGCACAGCAAGGGACCACTCAGCTTGACTTCCTCCAGGTCCACTTTCACTTCCCAGTCCGTTCCTGATTGCACTCTTAAAAGACAGTGACCTCCTGTCAAACTGAATTGCATGATCTAATATGCACCTTCATAAACCAAGAATGATATTTATTTTGTCTGATTCCCTGCAAGTCTGTAATTTTCCATACTGAACCCCATTGGATGGAGCTGGAGGACGGAAGGGAGTGTTGAGGAGGCAGCTTTGCTTTAGTAAGACAACTGTGTTGAAGAAGATAATTCTTTAAAGAAAAGAGGCCTCTGTGTGAAATAAAACACTAACAAGAGGAGTGCCAATCAAATTATATTCTTAAATCTGGGGTTCAATTTTGTAAGAAACCGGTTGCTCCAAGTTAGTCATGTTCCTTGTTTGTACATGCGTGTTCACCTGTTAGTGACTGCAACTTCCATGTGTGTACAGGAGCTGAGAGTAACATGATTTTTGCTTGCCATGTAAAAAGGATCCTGGATCAATTTTTGACCGTTCTGAACGTTCCCCTCAGAATATCACAGTCTACCACATGTGGAAGGAGGAGCCACTGCATGCAGAAGGTTCTAGGTTCAATCCCGGGCATTTCCAGTTTAAAGGATCAGTTAGTGGTTAATGTGAAAGACTCTGCCTGAGGTCCTAGAGAACCTCTGCCAGTCCTTGATGGACCAATGATCTGATTCAGCATGGCAGCTTCATGGATTTAGGACATAAATCATGATGGGCCAATGGTTCCTCTTTCCTTGACAGCGACTATCTCCATTTTCCTTCACCTGTTAGCAGGATCTGTCAGATTCTCAGCAGGCATAGCTGGGTTGTCCTCACATGATGAGCACAATGCACACTTTATCATAGTTCTGACACCACAGACAGAATCCTTAACGTTGCTTTGTATAACCTCATGTACGGTGTTTTTCAGTACAGCCCAGTTTTAGACTCAGCTGCCGATCATATAATGATGATGAACCAAGAGAACAAAGTTTGAGTCCAGTGGCAGCTTTAAGAGCAACGAAGTTTAATTCTGGGTATAAGCTTTAGTGAACATGCACACTTCTTCAGGTACCAGATAAACCAAGTGGAGTGGCATGCATGTAGGGATAGATCAGTCCTATTACTTTCTTGTAAAGGCATATTTTTCTGACCTGTTCTAAATCCCCATTTATTTCAATGGATTTAGAAAGGTACACCTCTGCCTAGGATTGCATTGTACATTTGGTAGAATACTGTAGATCCAGGAGGGCAACTGTGTTGGTCTGAAGCAATAGAACAAAGAGTCCAGTGGCACCGTGAAGACCAACAAAGTTTTATTCAAGGTATGAGCTTTTGTGTGCACGCACACTTCCTCAGATCTATTGAAATGGAAGTTAACAGTTCATATATAGAGACAAATGTGAGGAAGTGTGCATACACATGAAAGCTCATACCTTGAATAAAACTTTGTTGGTCTTAACGGTGCCACTGGACTCTAACCTTGTAGAATACCATAGTCATCATTTCATAGAATACCATAGTCTTGTTAAATGCATCTTTGGGTAGCCTATTGGCTGCAACCCTGTGGAGGTGAAGATGAGTATGAAACAACTTCTTATAAGAAACCAGTTAGATTTGAGTCCAGTAGCCCCTTAGAGACCAAGAAGAGTTTCAGGGTGTAAGCTTTCAAGAGTCAAATCTCCCTTTGTCAGACACGGTGGACCTCCACTTCTACTGTGTCTAATGAAGGGAGCGTTGATTCTTGATAGTTTACACCCCAAAACTCTTCTTGGTCTCTGAGATGCTACTGGACTCAGATCTAACTGTTCTACTGCAGACCAACATGGCTGCCCTCTGAAATTATAAGAAATCACTATAGCCTTTTCCTCTACCCCCAGGACAACTCAAGTTTAATGTGTGCTGCTGCATGTCAATGGACCCTTTCACAACTCACTTCGGACATTCAACAGCCATGGCAGTTTGGTGTAGTGGTTAAGTGCACGGACTCTAATCTGGGAGAACCGGGTTTGATTCCCCACTCCTCCTGGATGACCTTGGGTAAGCCATAGTGCTGGTACAGATGTTCTTGAAAAAGAGCAGTTTCTGTCAGAGCTCTCTCAGCCCCACCTACCTCACAGGGTGTCTGTTGTGGGGAGGGGAAGGGAAAAGGAGTTTGCAAGCCACTCTGAGACTCCTTTGGGTGGTGAATGGCGGGGTATAAATCCAATCTCTTCCATAGCAGAATCCTTGTTTCAGCAAGTTACATACAGTTGTATGGATCACAGTCCCTAATAATTTTTCCAAGTAGCTTTGTGAATCATTTAGTGCAGTGCAACTCTAGTGGCTGTGTAGGCACCAGAAAAGCCTTCTTGAATCATTCAGTATCACATTGTTTGGGAAAGCCAGGAGAGTGAGTGCTTTCGTGACTTTCTCAGGCAAGCTGTTCCATAAGGTGGGGATCACAACAGAAAAGGCAGGTGTAAAGGTAGTTGTTGATTTCACCCATTTGCAGGTTGGCCCTTGCGGAAGACCCTGCTCTGATGAGTGAAGATGTTGTACCAGAGTGTAGGGGAAGGGGCGGTCCCACAGATACGACGGTCCCAGGCCATGAGGGGCTTTGTATGTGATAGCTAATTTTATTATTATTTTATTTTTTGCATTTATATCCCGCCCATCCCATAAATGGGCTCAGGGTATGTTACAACATTTTAATAAATACAATACAATTTGAAACACATTAAAACATATAAAATCAGTAGTCATGCTTGCCGTAGGGAGAATCCAGCCCATTGATGTAACTAGATATGGCCGGTTATCCGTAGGTGGGAGATTACAACCTTGGGGGGGGGCATATGTGGATGCCCACTGCCTCAGCCAAAGACCTGGTGGAACAGTCCCATCTTGCAGGCCCTGTGGAATTGCATAAGATCCTTCAGGGCCCTGGTCTCAATAGGGAGCATGTTCCACCAGGTGGGGGTCAGAGCAGAAAAAGCCCTGGCCCTGGTCGAGGCTAGGCAGATGTCCTTTGGGCCAGAGATCACCAGGAGATGTTGACTCTTGGAGTGTAATGCTCTCTGAGACATATATGGGAAGTGGCGGTCCCTTTACTTTACACTGAGCCCAGAAACTGATGGGTGGCCAGTGAAGTGCCTGCAGGATGGGAGTCATATGCGTGCTCCATCTCTCTCCTGATAATGCCTGAGCCCCAGCATTTTGCACCAACTGGAGTTTCCAAACTGATTCTGAGGGGAAGCCAATGTACACTGCATTGCAGTAGTCTAGTCTCAAAGTTACTGCTGTGTGGGTCCAGGTGGCCAGGTCAAATGTGTCAGACTAATTGGCCATCTTTTGGGCTAGTCTGAGTTAGAAGAAAGCCTTTTTGTAACTGCATTAACTTGCTTTTCCAGTAATAACACTGGGTCCAGTATAACCCCAAGACTCTTAACGGAGTCAGTGAGGGTCAGCAGTACTCCATCAAAAGTGGGGAGCACAGTGTCCTTCAAGATTCTCTGCCTTCCCAGCCAGCATTATCTCTGTCTTTTCAGGGCTTAGTTTCAATTTGTTCACTCTTAGCCAATTTACCACGGCAGCCAGGCAGTTCTTCAAGCCCTCTACCACATCACCAGGGGATTTGGATAAGGATATATAGAGCAGAGCATCATCCTCATATTGATGACATCCAACCCCGAAGCAATGAATGATTTGTCCTAAGGGCTTTACAGATTGAAAAGCATGGAAGATAGAATTGGCAAGCAACCTGAGGAATCATGCATTGATTGGAAGACCATTCCTCTAACAACCCATCATTCATTCCATGGCGGGGACACTCTTAGTGCTGAGCTGCATCAAATAAACCTTTAGGGGTGTGTGTAGCACATTGGGGGAGGAGAGAAAGCTTGGTACCTGTTAACAGGTGAGGGTGAACAAGACTAGGGTAAGTACTTGCCAAATTTGGAGCCAGGGTTAAAGCTGCCCAAATTATGGCAGCTGCTGGGGCTGCGTAGTACAGCCTGCTCTTAAAACATGTTAACATGTATTATGTAGATCATCTATTTAAATGAAACCTGTTAAACCCATGTTGGTTGTCCCATGTCGGCATCTGAGGTAGCTGCTGGTGTCAAGATATTTTACTTCCTTCTCTGCTTATCCAGGATGCAAGGACACAACCATTATCTTCTTTGGGGTTTTTGTTTTGCCAGCTCCCTCACCCACACATTGAAACAGAATGAATCAGACCTGTGTATTTGTTTTTTTTCCTGATTGCCAGGTTTTTAAGGTCTTTTACATACACCATTCAGGCTCCCCACACGTGTTGCCAATGCCATAATTGCACAATTCATAACAACAATATGAAGAGAGTCAGAATGTGCTCTCACACAGTGGTGGAGATTGCTTCCCTCCCACTAGCAACTTATGGCGTTTGATTGCAGGAATAAGTCCTGTGCATCATTACAGTTTTTCTGCCGTCAGCTGTCCTGAGCCAGAGACATTTATCATTAGGCCCGATCGACTGCTGATACAGAAAATCTTCAGTTCACATGTTTTGAAATTTATTAACGTTGCCCTCTGTTTTCAAAAGGAGGGAGGGAAGATGGACACTTTGCTTGGTCTGTGGAACTTCTTCGCCATGGATATGAGATTAGCACCACCACCCCAAGCCTTCCCAAGGGGGTGAAAATGTTTCTCTTTTGGAAGGCATTTGATTTGTAGTAGGGGGACAGCGGTTTCTACAGAGTTTTAACTTACCTCTGTAGATTGTTCCCAATCCTTTTCTGAGCTTTATGTACTTTTACAATTAATTTAATTGTGTATTGCCTTTGGTATTCTTTAAAGAAGGAAACAACTTTACATATTAAAGTAAAATATCATGAAATGTATAAATGCAGTCAAAAACCTGAGTAAATAGAGCCCTGACCTGGATAACCCAGACAACTGCAATTTTGTCAGATCTCGGAAGCTAAGCAGGGCTGACCCTGGCAAGTATTTGGATGGGAGACCTCCAATGAATACCAGGGCCAGGAGGCAGAGGCAGGCCATCAAACCACTTCTCTGAACACCCTCCATGCCCCAGTAGGAGTGATTCACCAGAGGTCACCATGACTTCCAGGCAGAGGCACACACACACACTACACGCATACACAAAATGCAAAAAATACCACCAGAAATCTGAGTAAATAAGAAGGCTTTCAAGCAGTCACCTGGAAAATAACAGTGACAGAACCAGAATGTACCCAACAAGATGGTTCCACAACCTGAAGTGCATCATCAAGAAGGCATTGTCCCTAATAAACACTCACCAGACATCTAAAGGTGGAGTAGGCCATCCTTTGAAGATATTTGTAAGGGGGCAGGTTCAACATGTGTGGATTGTACTTCCTCTCAGAAGAAACAAAAGTGCTTAGTTACACATACAAAGCATTTGATTTCTCCTGTGTGTTGGAGAGAAGCCAGAACCAGAGTGCAGAAAGAAAAAGGTAGCATCTGTAAGCCATGACCACATCAGCACTATTTGGATGTGCAGGATTTTCTAAAAACTTTCAGATTGGTGTCAAAATATTGCCACTGGCAGCCTGCAACTGGGTTAGTTTTGTGGGTTGACCCAGCAAAGGTCCCCTCTTTCTTCAGTTTATGGGGATGCTAAAAAAAAACTGGTGGCAAGTAATGATGGCATACATCAACCACGCAGATATTGTTTCATTCCTGGTCACCAGGAAAAGGTAGAGACATGAATGCTTACACATAGACTTGTATGACAAACCTCCCTTATGTGCTGTTTGCCACCACCAATCCATCGGTGATGCTCAAATCATAGAGGTCTTCCAGGTTCTGCATATGGATCACAATTTAGTGTCCTACCAAGAAAACTTACCTTTAGCTCAAATTAAGTTCTTTTAGCAAGCATGCCACTACAAGTCAAATCAACAGATGACCTCATTAGTAAGGATGGGCATGAACTGGCTCACAGACCTTTGTGATGAATTTTGGCTGGTTCGCAAACTGCAGTCTGGCCATGAATCTCCACAAACTTTTACAGCAGTTTGTGGAGGTCCGTGGGTTTCTCCTCCCTGTAAAAGGTGCCAAAAGACAGGAAATGGCTGAGCTACAGGGTCAGCCTGCTCTTGCAGCTCAGCTGTTTAAAGGGGCTTTCTTGGGTAGCCAGCCCCAGTGGTTAGCTGCCCAAGAAATCCCCTTAAAACAGCTGAGCTGCGGAAGCAGGCTGACCCAGCGGCTCAGCTATTTCCAGTCTAAACACCTGAGTCATGCCCTGAACTGGATAGCCCAGGCAAGCCCAATCTCGTCAGATCTTGGAAGCTAAGGAGGGTCAACTCTGGCAAGTACTTGGATAGGAGACCTCCAAAGAATACCAGGGCTGGGAGGCAGAGGCAAGCTTTATTCAGCCACGTCTCTGAATATCCTCCATGAGTTTGTAGGGGTCAGTCACCAGAGGTCGCCATGACTTCCAGGTGCACACACACACACACAAACACACACCCCAAAACCCCACCAGAGCTGACGGGCTCCCATGGCTCAGTTGTTTAGATTGAAACTGAACCACAGAAGCAGGCTGTCCCCATGGCTCAGCTGCTTTGTGCACAAAGCTGATAAACCCAATTTGGTTCATACGTGAGCCGACTCGGTTCATGGGATTCGTGGTTTGGTTCGTGGTTCACCCATGAACCGAACTGAACCACATTTTTGTGGTTCATACCCATCC
The DNA here is from genome assembly GCA_029375565.1 of Gekko gecko. Classification (NCBI taxonomy): domain Eukaryota; kingdom Metazoa; phylum Chordata; class Lepidosauria; order Squamata; family Gekkonidae; genus Gekko; species Gekko gecko. The sequence continues at coordinate 100,382,698 of JAPDNY010000010.1, read as the reverse complement.
CCACTCATTAGACTCATCTTGACACTATAATATATAGTGTCTTATGAGAGAAGGAAGGTGGCATGGTATAGCCTGATCTCTTCAGATCTCGGTAGCTAAGCAGGGCTGGTACTTGGATGGGAGACCACCGAGGAAGGCTCTACAAAGGAAAGCAATGGCCAATCACCTCTGCTTTTCACTTGCCTTAAAAGCCCCTTGTTGGAGTCATCATAAGTCCATTGACACTTGAAGACACATCTGGACATACATATGAATCCTATGAGCTGTTACTGCTCTGAAGGAAAAAGCCTCATACCGTATCTTTTTGACTCCCTTGCATGTTTAAATTCTCACAAGATGAGAGGAAAGTCTTCTTGCATATGCCACTGAAGCAATAGGATTAATAAAAGAAATCCCTCAAGAGCTAGCCTTTTTGATTGATGCCTGGAAACAGTAAAGAGCATGAGAAATGTAATGAGAGAATAAGTTTAGAAGAGGTCAGGTTATTGAAAGGAAGTTTAATAGGAATCTATCCAAGTGAACCTCAACCAGAAATAGCGGTGCAAATATATTAATGGGCGGGATTCAGTTAGAAAAATGTTATACTTGCAAAATTCTTATACATACATTTAAATCTCCCTGCTACTACGGTGGGTGTCCCATAAGCGGGCAAGAAGAAAGAGGGAAGAAGTGAGCTCCTTGTACTCTTGAGGGAGCCTCAAGGTATAGAGAGTATTTATGCTCCCCAAACCCCAAAGAAGGAGAAGGACTACTGCATGGATTGAATGTACATCCCACTGGAAGCAATGCTGTTCAGATGTTCAGAGGTGCACCTTTGAATGTGCCTGTGATTTACACACCCCCCTTACCTGGAAGGGGCCAGACTAGCCCAATTTCATCTGATCTCAGAAACTAAGCAGGGTCTGCCCTGGTTAGTATTTGGATGGGAGACCACCAAGGAAGTCCAGGGTCATGACACAAAGGCAGGCAATGGCAAACCACCTCTGTTAATCTCTTGCCTTGAAAACCCTGCAGGGTTGCCATAAATTGTCTGCGACTTGACAGCAAAAAATTAAAATAAAAAGTTACACCCACAATTCCTGATCCTGCAAACAGTTGATATGTGGATGTGCACATGTGTATGTCTGTGTGTGTGTGTGTGTATGTCTACATTTTCTTAGTTAGATCAGGGTGAGGAAATATGGGTAGGGCATAGAGGGGCTGCTCAAATTTCCTTCTCTTTCCTCTTCATTTTCCAAAAAACCTTCTTCCAGGTCCCCTACATTCAGAATTTCAAATTAGCACAGCAAGCAAGGATCTAAACTAGACCCACTCTTCATGACATTCTAGTTATTTTTATTATCAGGCAACTGTTACATGAGGGAGCATTAAAATATGACCTTCCACAATACAATTTGGAGTGATTATAGTCCACTGTATTATCCAAATATTCTCCCTCTTCATTCTGCCAAGCATGTAGACCAGGCCTCCACGGCAACTCCAGACTAGCTAATTTTGCAGTTTATTAGGGGAATTCACAGTACCTAAACATGTAGTGCACATTGTTTGTGCTGGCCCAAAAGCATGGCGCAACCCTTTCTGCTATTCACATTGCTTCTTTGTTCCTCCCATAGAAGCCCATCCAATGCCATTGCCAGTTCTCTGCCTCCCTCCTCCAGATCTTCCACAGATTCTTTTCCTACTTCCAATGTTTCCTTCCCTATGATATGCAGGGATGAGCAAATGTTCCATATTCTATATCTCTTTCTTTCTAGTGTTGGATCAAGATGGACAGCTGTGTTAGTCTGTCTGTAGCAGCAGAAGAGAGCAAGGGTCCCATAGCACCTTAAAGACTAACAAAATATGTGGCAGGGCATGAGCTTTCGTGAGCCACTGCTCACCTCTTCAGATACCTGTTAATCTTTAAGGTACTACTTCTTCAGATACCCGAGGAAGTGAGCAGTGACTCACAAAAGCTCATACCTGACCACATATTTTATTAGTCTTTAAGGTACTACTGGACTCCTGCTCTTTTTTTTTTTTTTTACTGTTTCTAGTGTTGGTGACTCTTTTTTTCCTCTCCACTTTTTTGATGTTGGTTATGCAGATCCATAAATATTACGTACACAGGTCTAGTTGATTGATATATGCTTATGGAAAGGAACTTTCTAACCTTTCCCTTCCCTCTACAAACCACCATGGCCCTGAAATCCTACTTCTGTAGGGCTCTGGTTCTCTGGACACAGCACAGGGGCAAAACAGGGATCAGTGTTTGGAGAAGGGATTCATCAGAAATACTGCCATTACATTCTGTCTCTGTAAGTTTTGGTCATCATCCAAGCCACAGCATTTATACGCATTACAATTTCTATACGTAAGTATAGTGCTGATTTGTTGATGCACAAATAAAGTTGGAAAACATACATGTCATGAGCAAAAATCAGTGTGAGAAACAAACAGAAAGCTGCAAAAATACACAGGTTCAGTTCACACAAGTAAGAACGGAAGTCATATTGGGGATTTGAGGTCAGCATATCCATACAATCTAGATATCTAATAGCAATGTGCAAAGCCTTCACCTATGGATACTTAAATCTGTGGATCAGGACCACACCAATGCTAAACATATTTTTCTGCAAACTTGGGGTACTCCCTAAGTTTGCAGAAAAATCCAAAAAGTTTGTTTTAAAATACACTGGGGATTTATATTTACCCAAATTAAAAAAAAAACCCTCCAGGCACAGCCACTATGGTGGAGAATGCCAGGAGTTGCTATGGGTGCTGCTGCCACGGCTGCAGGCATTGGGAGAGGCTACGGGCCCAGAGGCCATGGCTGTGGATGCCAGGAGAGGCTTGGGGCCCTGTTGCAGCCACAGCAGACACTAGCTCAAGGCCCAGCCGCACTGGTGGAGCACTCTAGGAGCTGCTCCCTTCCTGGCTGCTATGGTGGAGTGCTCTGGGAGTCACTCCAGGCCTGGCTACATGGTGGAGGACTCCAGGAAAGCCTCTGAGTCTGGCCATGGTGGTGGAGGATGCTGGGAACTGCTTTGGGCTTGGAGTGACTCCTAGGTACCATCACTATTGCCACAAGTGGGTGGTGGGGCACAGAGTCATGATGGCTGGGGGGTATGGAATTCCTCCCCCCCCCCCAGTGAGTCTCCTGGGCCTCCCACTTGTCTATATTATTTAGTCATACTGGGGAAACAGGTATAAGCAAAACATTCTGTTCTACCCTTAGAGATGCAATGTACATTGGTGTTCTGCTGAACTGGTTTATGGATTCAAGTTCTCACTATTAAAGTATAAGAACCAAAATGCCATAGTCTACTTCTAAACTTTTTATTGATTTCAAGTAACATGAATAATTCCTATGAAATTCACAAAACATTTGGGATGGGTTTTTTTACTAGTCTGAAAAATTGCAACACTGTAAATTATGTTTGAGTAGACTGAGAGCAATTCCCCCCCTGTTGCTATGAAACACGGCTGATGTGGATCTTGTAAAGGCTATAATGGTTTACGGAAAGGGAAAAAATGCTGGTTTTCTTATTGTTTTTAAGCAAAATATAATACATCTGCCAAAGTGAATGCAAAATATAGGATTTTTAAAACATGATTAGGATTTAGAATTAGGAAAATATTCTTCTGTCCCCATACTGACTTATTGAGAAATGTTTCTTCAAAAAAATGGAGAAATAAAAAACTGCAGTTGCAGAGATTAGAGCACATCTCATAATGAAGATTTGCCTTCATGAAAATTAACCTGAGATCCTTTGTTAGAAAAACAACCTCTTTTTTAAAAAAAGTATTCCTGTTATTTATTTCATACATTTGTATCCCACATTTCTCCTGATCAACAAGATTCAAAGCAGTTTATAGCACATCTAGAATCAAGCTCCTTCAACCCAATCCCAGCCCCAGATGAGATTTTTCACTGTGGATCTCTTAGGATTACTGGAGGGAGGTTTAGGGGAGAAGGGGGGCTGTGATATCATCTATACCGCTATATCACTTTTGTAAAAAACCTGGAAAAGATGTAGTGTAGCTCTAGGAATCACTAGAAACTCAATGGTAAGGACATAGAGTTTTGTGGTGGTTCAGAGGTTAAGTTGCTGAACTGTAGACTGGAAGGTTGATGGCTTGGCAGTTTGAGACCCTAGTGCCGCATGACAGAGTGAGCTCCCATCTCTGGCCCTAGATCCTGCCAACTTAGCTGTTTGAAAGCAAGAAACTGCAAGTAGATAAATAGGTACTGCTTTGGTGGGAAGGTAACAGCGTTCCGTGCTACATGACCACGGAAACATCTTTGGACAGCTTTGGCTTGGAAACGGAGATGAGCACCACCCCCTAGAGTCGGATTTGACTGGCTTTTGAGCAAGGGAAACCTTTACTTTTTAGAGCTTCTCTATGTCACTTTTGGTTTTTTTCCAGAAATGACATTGTGGTGCACACAATGGCAACTATGGAAGATGGCAAGAGGCATTCTGCCATAGGGGGAGGCCTGGCAGCCCTAGTATCTCTCTCAGTGTCAAAGTCAGAGATAGCCTGAGACCACTACAGCTTTTAAAAATAAATAATATAAGGGCCAGGCACCATCATAGGATGTCTAGGGATTTGGGGAGCTAGTCCTTCATTCTAATTGGTACCTGGTGTAGAAGAGTGCTAAGTGATTGAGCTATACATCAGGAAGTCCCTGGCTGAAATCTCACAGCTGCCATGAATTCACTAGGAGGACTAGCTAAGTGAGTCTTCTCTGGCTCACTCTCTCACCTGTAATAAGGGGGTAATTATGCAAACCCACCTTTCAAGATTGTTACAAGGATAAAGGAATTAGCTATCTCTATATGAGCCCTTGCAGTTCCTGACAGTCCTTCTCTTAGCACCCTCCAATGCAGAGGCATGATCTGAAGCAGCCCATTCTACGGTCTTTTAAATTTGTTGGAAAGAGCTACCAATAGAAACAAGAACTTCCCTGTTCATGTCTGTTTTTAGGGTTAGGGTTAGGATTTTTTTTGTTTTTTAGGAGTATGTATATGACAGTACAGTTCTTGAGGACCATTTTCTGATTTTGCTGCAGTTTGCTTTAAATGTGGATGTGGATTACTGCTCTCATGGTAACATCAATTTTGTTTTAGATTTTATTGGTTATTATTAAGCTAGGGTCACCAGCCCTTTATTTAATGAGAACTACTTCTGAGTAATGAAAAATATCCCAAACTACTGCCCCGGGCATGTTCCCAAGTTTTGTCCTGTATTAGAAACAGAACATGGACTAGGAAAAGCTCCAGAAATGAAGCTATCACCTAAGCAGTAGAGAAGGAAAAAATCCTATGATATAAAAACTTTTTAAAAAATAATAAAGTCTATAGCAGATCTCTTTATGATCTTTTTCTAGGCCTATTAGTGGATTCATGAGTCAGCAACTGGCAAGTTGCTGGTAGCCTTAGAGCTATTTATTGCAGACCTTTCAAGCATACCTTTAAGCATAAAGTAAGGAAAGAACATAAAAAAATATTTAAATACATGTGTGAAGCACTCTGAACACTTCCCTTAATGTTCTCTGTTGAAATGTACCTGTGTTGAGCAGCTTTGTTTCTGTGCAACAGCTGTTGTACAACAAGGCCAAGTCAGGCCTTAGTAATAACTAACAAATATATTGCAGCTTGCAGCCACTTTTGCATTTTTATCATCCATTAGGGGTATGTATTTATTTATTTATTGTATTTATAGCCCACCTATTCTGCGAGTGGGCTCAGGGCGGGTAACATCATAAAAACATACAATAAATACAATTAAAATTAAACAATTAAAATAATAAGCATTAAAACACAGTCATAATTCTAACAAATCAGCTGGCTGTGGGTTCCCTGGTATATTGTTTGGGTTGATAGATGGATGGGTAGATGGATGGGTGACAACCACCTCAGGGAGGCCATACAGAGACATCCGCTGCCTCAGCCAAAGGCCTGGTGGAACAGCTCCATCTTACAGGCCCCGCAGGGCCCTAATCTTGACTGGGAGCATGTTCCATCAGGCAGGGGCCAGGGTAGAAAAGACCCTGGCCGTGGTGGAGGCAAGACAGACGTCCTTTGGGCTGGGGACAACCAGGAGATGTTGATCCGTAGAGCGTAGTGCTCTTCAGGGCATATATGGGAAGAGGCGGTCCCTCAGATATGTGGGTCCCAGGCCATATAAGGCTTTAAAGGAAAAAGAATAGATTTTTTCTTTTAACTATGTGCAGCAGAAGGATGGCCATGGGTGGCAGCAGCTGTTTGATAACAGTGTAATCATGCAAACAGACACATCCAGATTTGTTTGGATGCATCTGAACAGTGTAGTGAATTATTGACTCTTTACCATGATCAGGAAGCAGGACATCAACTGAATTAGCAGGTGATCAAGCATTCCTCCTAAGGTGCCCAAAATTTATAATTACCTGGTTTTAAATTAATCAATTTTTGTTTCATATGAGGCTCCTTGGAAGAATTATTTTACCTCCTTACTATAAGCTTTTTTAAAAAGTCAAGAAAATAAAGGCCAGAAGAAAATAACAGAGAACAATAAAGCCTATGCAAAGCCAAGGGCTAGCTGGATTAATTAGAAGTTTCCCAGAGTTGTCTAGACAACTGCAGAGATGGCCTGACTTATTTTGCTCAAGGTTCTACAGTTTCCCTGGCGTTGATCATCCTTACTTGCAACCTTAACATTATATTTTGCTGGTATTTCTTGATTTTGTCTGAGCTATAATTTGTGACAGATACTTTAAAAATGAACAGATTTTCATCTGAAAGTGTGTTTTGTACACATGCAGAAACTCTATTTGTAGTTCAAGTTAATTTAGAACACCAGAGGGAAACTAATGTTTTTTTTTTTTTTTTAAGTATTCTCCAACGATGTTCATAATTCCAAATTTAGTTAAGAGGAGTTCACTAGGTCAGAAAAGCTTTCTTTACCTTTGACTTCTACCTTCCTTTGTGTGTTCCTTGCTCTACACAAATAACCAAGTGGTGTACACAAGTAGATCTGATCAACTTATCCTACTGGTTACCCTACAATCAAGTGGAAGATTGACTGGCCCTTGTCCCCTAAAATATATGCATGGCACCTCCTCCTCAAAGGATTTGATTTTCATATACCTGTTAGGATCATTTCAGGAGTTTACCAAGGTTGAGCCTCATGGAGCAGGGTTGCCCTCAGAAGAGTGCTTCCCAGCCACCCTCCATCATCATTAGCTCTATTTCTTTATTTCACTATTGTATAGCTATACAATAGAATCACAGACTCACAGAGAATGGAAGGGGCCATATAGGCCATGTAGTCCAACCCCCTGTTCAATGCAGAATCAGCCTAGAGCATGCCTCTTCCATTAACAGTTGTTTCTGGTTTTCTTCCTTAGCTTTGGAGCCTGCTTGATCTAAGACTCTGCTCCACCTGCACAAGATCTGGGACACCAGCTGGTTTGTTCTTCAGCTGATGGTCCCTCTCCACTGCCTCCCTCAGTGTCTACATTTTCCTGGGCATTTATCTTGCTGCTGATCCCACTGCTTCCTCCATCTTGAGATTCTTCACAGCTGAACTAGGTCTGTGGGATGAGAGTACTCATGCTTCCTTCTCAATGCCTCCGCCTTTCCTTCTTCCAGGCCAGCCCTAAGTTTTTAAAATCCAATCCTGGCTTGCAGGAGAGAAGGCTGCTCAGCCTACAACAGCCCTACGCCATTTCCAACTCAGATATAGTCACATCCGGCCAGGGCATACCAAGAGCTGGTGCAAAGCCCCACTGCCTTCCCAGCCCCACAATGTCACAATATGACTTGATCCACGATCCCCAGTATCTTCCCCTAGTAACATTAGATTTGTGTTATGCTTGTTATAACCATTGCTAATAAAAGTCAACAATACACAGCACAAAAACAATTAAGCCGATATAATTGGAATCCATGCGCTTGACAATTATCTTGATCAATATGTTTCGACATAATTATTCACCTGGTCCTTTGAGATATGAGACAAGATCTGAAAATGTATTACCATGCATCTTGAGAAAGCAGCTGTAAGACAAGTTCTCATTCGGATACTGGAAAAGGAAGTGGATAGTTGTATTGTATGATGCCATTTGCATGAGGTTAACTATTAAGAAGGTGATAGTTTTATATTAATTCCATGTGAAAAGAGGTTTGAGCTTCTTTATGAATCATGATTGGTATTGAAATAGTCTAAAATAGTCTACCCCTTTTAAAAATTATTCTAAGCATTTTGAAATGACAGTGTAATGAATTGCATATCCTAAAAAGGAAGGCAGCATGGTGAACCCCAGTCTCATCAGAACTTGGAAGCTAAGAAGGGTCAGTACCTGGATGGGAGACCTCCAAGTAAGACTCTGCAGAAGAAGGCAATGACAAACCACCTCTGCTCCTCACTTGCCTTGAAAGCCCCTTGCTGGGGTCATTGTAAGTTGATTGCAACTTGACGGCACTTATGTATGTAAAAGCATACTTATTCACTATATACATTTACTTATTATCTGCTATGTGCTGGTTTTTAGCATAGTCTAAAACTGTAAATAAGACTAGAGCTTACCTGCCAGCAATCCTCTAAGGCTGGCATACTAAATCACCCAACTTTGTAGCTGTGCAGTGAATTCTAATTATGTCTAACTGTGCGAACACGGAATAAAAGAGTGCACATTTCTGACATGTGAATGTGAATATACTCATGCACATCCTAAAAGTCCAGAGGAGGTGAGCTGCATCTTTTGTGTAATTTGATAGCTCTTATACCGCACAGTTCCAGGGCCTGGAAGCTGTCTGATGCACATACAGCACAGACCTTCTGTCGTGGTAGTGATGCTCATTCCCTCTATTCCTGAGGAAAAAGGTAGATTTGGGAATATACTGATGACCTTTTTCTGCAGGACCATAAATACCAGCCACAGACAAATGGATGGAAATTAAATCGGAAGATTTTTCAGCTAAACATTAGGAAGAACTTCCTGACAGTTAGAGAGGTTCCTCAGTGGAACAGGCTTCCTTGGGAGGTGGCGGGCTCTCCTTCTGTGGAGGTGTTCAAACAGAGGCCAGATGGCCATCTGACAGCAATGCTGATTCTGTGAACTTAAGCAGATCATGAGAGGGAGGGCAGGAAGGGTTGCATCAGTGCTTATTAGTTCTTGTGGCCCTTTCTTACATGCTCAGGGAAATGCTGATCACCACTTTGGGGTCAGGAAGCAATTTTCCTCCAGGCCAGCTTGGCTGGAGATCCTGGAGGTTTTTTGTCATCTTCGGGGCATGGAACAGTGGTCATTGGGGGTGTGGGGGGAGGTATTTGTGAATTTCCTGCATTGTGCAGGGGATAGGACTAGATGACCGTGGAGGTCCCTTCTAGCTCTATAATTCCATGATTCATGAGGCTGTTTCATATTTATAATTAAATGACTTTTCCCCTCTCTTTGTTTTTAGGGAAACCCCACCCCCTTTCCTGTGTTGCTCCATTCTCTAATAAGGCCCGTCCATTACAATCCTCATGACCCACATCACGTTCTTGCTTTAATCCACATAATTCAGGTTTCTTTTGAACTGGGTATTGAGAGGTTCCCTCTATTAGTATTGACAGATAATTATTGGTGTAAACCATGGGAGGCTGCCTATTGAATTGCATTAGTGATGATGGATGTTTTTAGATATCATGAGTTATTAATCATAGCAAAATGGGGGGGGGGAAGCCCCAGAGCAAGGCAATGGGTGCCTTTGCTACTTCAAGAAAAATACTCAGTAGTAAAGAAAAAAATGATACAATCATAATGGGAATAGAACAGCTTACTAAAATAAAATCAACATTTTGAGAATGTATGATTAATCTTTTCCCTATAAGCCAAGCAGATACGTGTTGTTCCTGGTACAATGGAAGTGTAGTATGACAATATATAAAGTGTATCTTTGTAACAGTAGACTTGGATCATAGTCCAAAATCTATGTTTTAGTAACAGAATACTAAAATACTTTTAAAAAACATTACATGGGACTTTTCCTTTACTGTTAAATCAGCTTTCTCCATAAACAAGGGATATGAGGAATAAACATTTTCAGTTTTAGAAGAATGAATGGTTATGAAGTAGACAAACTGGGCCTTCCCCCCTCCAACTATGTCAGACAGTAGGGTTGCCAGGTCTTACCTGGATGCTGGCGGGGGGGATCCCTCTCTTCCTTGGGGAAATGATGTCATTGCACAAGACACATTGCTGGGGATGTTCTATCATTCGAGAAAAAACTCTATGGTAACCATAGAGGTTTTTTTCTTGAATGATGGAGCATCCCCTGCAAAGTGCCCTGCACAATGACCAGGTAATGTCATTGCACCAGGCATGTTGGCCCGAACATGGCACTTTGGGGGCAGAGTTCCCCCCACCGGCCAAATCAGGACCAGTGGATCGGGGCCTTGAAAGCAGGCAACCCCCCACCCCCGTTGGGGGACTGGTAACCCTAATCAGACACTACTCAGCCATACACGAATTGTAGGTTCTTCTCCATTCCTGAGCATCCAATACTCAATTAGGATAAAAAATACACATATGGAGAAGGCACTTCCAAGTTCTCCCCATGCCATTTTTCCATACTGGGGCTGTAGTCACACACACTAAATGATCTACTGTCAATCCCCTTTCAGTGCACTTTCCAACTGGATTTTACTGTGTGAACTGGTAAAATCCAGTTGGAAAGTGCATTGAAATGGGATTATTTAGTGTGTGTGACTGCAGCCTAAAACAACATGGGGAAAGTGCCATGTTCGGGCCAAAATGCCTGGTGCAATGACATCACCTGGTCATTGTGCAGGGCACTTTGCAGGAGGATGCTCCATCATTCAAGAAAAAAACCTCTATGGTTACCATAGAGTTTTTTCTCGAATGATAGAACATCCCCAGCAATGTGCCTTGTGCAATGACATGTGGATTTCCCCAAATAGCACTCCTCAGGACTGTTTCAGGCTTTGATGGGGGGGGGGTAATTAAGCCCCTTCTCTACATGGACGATGGACCTGACCCTAATTGGACATCACTCGAACAGTGGAGAACCCGCAAGTCTGGGCTGTTAACTGGCAAATCCTGTACAAATCCTGCAAATTAAGCTCCTGGTTTTCAAACTAATTTTCCAGAAATATTGCTTTCTTCTAAGTAGGGAATGTTTTGAATGTCTTATCCGAGCTCTTTTTCTTTTTCTTTTTGGAATATTTCATTGATTGTATGAAAGTACAGCTCTTTCAACCCCCAAATCTCTGTTTTGATGTTGTTTCTCCCGTGTGCAAACTGAACACATTTTCTTTTAATGCCATGCCATTTTCTCTTCCCTCACATTAAAATGTTTTCGACAGCATGCTTTTTTCAATATTACTTGCATGTGAAAAATATGAACAAATTGGGTGGAATCTAGCAGCAGATTTCCCCCTTACTATGCATGCTGTTCTCAGAGGTCGACTGTCCCCCAAGAATAACATTGGCAGGGGAGGATTTGGGGCAGCAGCAGGACAAGGTTGTGAGAAAGTCCCACTGTGCTGACAAAAATCCCTGTCACCAGCAGAAATTACTGCAGGATCCAATTCTATCTTTATGTTGTAAATTAAAATGTGCATATAAATTGCACCTAAATTCTGCACAACATGTGCAACACAACACAAATATGTTTAAAAAAACCAGAGCAAATAAAGAGTACTGGAACTGCTGACAAAAATATAAATTCTCAGATAAAGAAAAGGAACACAGAACATTCAGTCTTCCTTAATTCTAACCATATCAGACATTCCACATTGAGAAGAACAGAGGACCAGCTTCCCTAGGGAAAGGTTATCCATCACTACCAATCTTCACTTACAAGGCACAGCTGCAGAGGAATACGGGCTATGTTTAGAATGCATTCGTGGCCCCTTGCAGAGCAGCAATGAACCTCAATAGTATGACCAAGGACCCCTGTGAATTGACTACAGACCCTAAAACATGTTCTAGATGCCTCTACAAAGCAATATGGACATGCAGGGGTTTCCCAGAACACAAGGACAAGGAATCTCCATTGAGATACTCAAAATAAGCCAATGGAGCCTGAATAGCTACTACTGAGCTGACACTAGAGTGGGATCCACAGGCATAGCATTAATAGTGCCCAGCAATAGTGTTGCACAAACCACTTGTACTGCCAGCTAGAAGAAGAAGAAGAAGAATGAAGAAGAAGAAGAAGAAGAAGAAGAAGAAGAAGAAGAAGAAGAAGAAGAAGAAGAAGAAGAAGAAGAAGAAGAAGAAGAAGAAGAGGAGGAGGAGGAGGAGGAGGAGGAGGAGTTGATTGGATTTCTACCCAGCCGTTCACTTGGAGTCTCAGAGCGGCTTACAAACTCCTTTCCCTTCCTTTGAGGTAGGTGTGGCTGAGAGAGATCTGACAGATACTGCTCTTTTCAAGAACACTTCTGACAGAACTATGGCTTGCCCAAGGTCATCCAGCAGCTGCGAGTGGAGGAGTGAGGAATCAAACCCAGTTCTCCCAGATTAGAGTCTGCACACTTAACCACTACACCAAACTGGATGGATGGAGCATCTCAGTTAATTACTCTCAGCATTCCACAATTAAGGATACATCTGCCCATCAATCTCTAATTTTGACATACTTCTTCCCTTCACTGTGTTTTCCCTTGGATTTAAAACCAAACAAATGGTAACTGTATGAACTAAGCTTGTTATTCCTGTTTGGTCCTTGAATCTGTTAAATAGAGGGGCTTTTTTCTGGGGGAATGTGCCGGAATGGAGTTCTGGAACCTCTTCAACAAAATTCTTTTTAAAATGTTTAAAAGTTCATGAGTTTTCACTATACAGATTGACAACTTCATTTCCCTCTTGAGAGTTCTGGCACCTCTTAAAAAAATTAAAAAAGCCCTGTTTAAACATCTTCATTATGTTGTGTGCTAATTTACTGCTCACCTTTTACCTATAAGTATGGGCTGGTAACTTCCATTTCATTGTATCTGAAGAACTGTGCATGCACATACAAACTTGTACCTTGAATAAAACTGTTGGTCTCAAATAGGGGTGTGCAAAAAAAAAAAAAAATTCGGCCAGATTCGGATTTGGCCAAATCGGGCAGAATCAATTTCGGCCAGCAGAAAGGCTCCCACATGTCAATTTTGGCAGTAGGAGCCCATTGGGGAGTCTTTAGGCCAGCCGAATGTCAATTCCGGCCCCATTATATCCTATGGGCCATTGAAGTCAATGGCGAAAACATAGGATATATTCTGGGGGATGGAGGGGAGGCAGTTTGAGGAAGAGGCTCCAAACTTGCAGGGTAGCTGCTGGAACCTCTTCCCTAGATAGCCACCATGTTTCAAGAACATTGGGCAAGGGGGTCCAATTTTACAGGCCCCCAAACAGGTTGCCTCTATCCCCTCCATTGTTCTCTATGGTGGGAAAACAAGTTCCTTTTTTCCCATGGTGCTGTTAGTGGCTCTGGGGGGGAGGGGGTTTGAGGGAGAGGCTCCAAATTTTTAGGGTACCTTAAGGACCCTTTCCCCACATAAACCCCCATTTTTCAAAGCAATTGGACCAGTGGTCCCAATTCTATGGGCACCCAAACAGGTTACCTCCATTGTTTCCAATGGGAAAACCCAGCCAGCAGCACTTAAGGCAGGCAAGCAGGCAACACCCAGCAGTCAGACTCTCCCAGAGAATCTCAGGGAAAGTGAACTGTCTTGGGAGGTGCTCGTTTGCCATGAGAACAAGTGGCACACTCCAGAACAAGTGGCAAGCATGCCACAGTGCCACACAGAAACCCCAAAAGACCAACAGGAACAACATTTATACAGGCCCTGCCCTGTATAAATTGATGGTGAAACCATATTGCACCACTCACACCTAGAAAAGAATATTTATAGCACTGGGAAAAAAATGCAGAAAAGGGCAACTACGATGATAACAGGTGGACACTTTCCCTATTAACACTGGTGGCTAGTGGCTATAGGTAAGAAGGAACTCTTGGTCTCTGGGGCAAGTCGCTGGGGAGCAGCGCTGGGGAGCAACCCCCTCACCTCTTTTAATAGTACTGAATTACTTATAGTTGTGTTTTTTTAAACAACTCCTGAACACCAGCCACTGATGGACCGCTGCCCTGCTCCAGTCTCCTGTGGCAGTGAACTCCATGTGTTAATCACTGTTTGGGTGAAGAAGTACTTCCTTTCATCTGTTCTAACTTCTAACCTGACTGCTCAGCAATTTCATTGAGTGCCTATGAGTTCTTGTCTTGTGAGAAAGGATGAAAAGTACTTCTTTCTCTACCTGCTCTATCCCATGCATAGCCTTGTCACCCTTCTTCTCATGTCACCCCTCAGTCATTGTTTCTCAAAGCCAAGAGCCCCAAGCGCCTTAACCTTTCTTCATAGGAAAAGTGTCCTCCTCTTATCATTGTAGGTGCCCCTGGACTCAAACTTTGTTCTGCTGCTTCATGCCATGAATCTGTTATGGATACAATCACTGTTGTCTTACTAGAAAACTTTGCTGTTAGACTCAAATATTATCATATTTTGTAATCTGCTGGCTGATGGACTGAATAACTTTTTTTAGTAGGATGTTTTGTTGTTATTATAATTTGTAACTGGCTTATTGATTGACCGAATCACCCTCTTTTGCTTTTAATGTGCCCTGAGTCCCAGTGTGAAAGGCACACTATAACTGAAAATAAATAAAAACAGTAGTTAATGATATAACTCGTTTTAATATTTTGATCTAATGCACGGGCAAAAACCAACAACACCGTAAGGGTTAACTAAGGCAGGGAGTTCGGAGCCCAGCCCAGCCCCCCGCTCCAACCCACACACGGCTTCTTCATCTACCTTCAAGCAGTGATTGGAGCTTTGTAGCGTCTTCCTGCCAAGCAAGAGAGAATTCAGCACAAAAAGGCCTTCTGTTTATTATGAAACCCTTTCTGAGAACTACACTCTTCATCTGCTTCCACTTGCTTTCTTTTTCTCTTTCTCTTTCACTTCAGTATCTTTTGGGGAGAACCTAGCCCACAAGGCAGAAAGTCTATTCTAAGTGTGCACAAAGGAATAAACTAAAGTTATTGTATTCCCACACAGAGGATACAAGAAATGGGGAACGATTCAGCAGGGGCTGGGGCCATTTTCAACTCCTTGCAGCAATTTTCCACAGGAACATGAGTAATAGACCCTCTCAGCACCAGCCCACTCTTTCCCAAGTGTTCCATTATTTATATATATACCTATCAAGCCGCTGCTACTTCCCACCTGATTCCTTCCCACTTCCTGTGGGGCAGACTGAATTCCAGCAAATGTGTGTAAGGTCCTCCTGTACAACCCTTTTCCACCCTGTTCCTCTTTCTGTGTTCCCACAGCTTGGATAGTTTGATTCCAGAGTTTTAGTTTCTTTAAAAAACTGAAGGTTTAAGTGTGAAATGTCTCTTGGGTACATTGGGCTGTGAAGGCGCAACTGGAAGAGAGGAAGTCTGAGCTGAAAGGGAATGCTGAACCCTTTTCTCATTTACTCTCAGGTGTTCTCCTGCGCATCTTGCCCATTAATCTCAGATCTATGGCGGGCAAAGCAAAAATTCAGGAGGTAAAGCTTTCTTGAGCCTCACATTCTGGAGATAGTTTTGACCTGTTGATAGGGTTGCCATCCTCTGAGGCTGATTCTGCATTGGCTTTTCCCTCCGTTGTTTCATGAAACCCATGCTGGAACAGAAATTCCCCTCTGCATTGCATGCTGGTTTCACTTCCTTTGGTTATTGGGTTTTATGGTAGCTTCCACAATCCATGCCATTTTTGAGTTCGTTGGACTTTATTGTACCTTCTGCATAGATTTATGGCCATTTTATGGCTGTTCAGGAGTGATTTTGCAGTCAGTACAGCATTGCCCCGAGGCATCTGAATGTGGTCTTGAGCTGCACTTTCCCCTCCCAGTTGAGAAAATGTGGAGCGAATGCTAGATGCAGAACTGCCCCAAGTCTCCTGCTGTGGACTGGAGATCTCCCACTATGACAACCCTGGAGAAAATGGCTGCTTTGGGGGGTAGATTCTATGACATTGTACCCTGCTGAGGTCCATGCTCTCCACAGGCTCCACCCCAAAATCTGCATGTATTTCCCAACCCAGAGCCAGCAACCTGTTGAATTTCTGCTTGTCACACATTGCTCCAAAAGACAGTGAAAAAAGAAAAGAAAAGAAAACCTGGCAACTCCTGAGAATACTGTATTGCCAGGAGATTACTCCTGGCAAATACTGTAGTAAAGCACCCTTTAGGGAGCAGCGATTTCCCTGCTGCTTCCTTTCTCGCAGGTGAAGCCCAAAAGGCCAACCACAATTTGCTGTGGGTTAAAGAAGATAAGGCGATGAGAATGGGAAGGATTTCTCACCAGAAAATGGCTTCTCGTTCTCTAAAAACTATGCTTTCCTTGCAAAACGCAATCATGGCTTACAAACACATTACTGTGGTGAACCGAGTTCAGCCTCCAGCTGACATTTCTAATGCTTATTTAGACTTAGGACAAATCTGATTTATTGGGGCCTCTCTCTACTGGCACCATAAAAGAAAGGCTGATACGGTGACAGAGTAGTCATAGCGCTCTTTGCAGAGTGGTTTTCTTTGCTGATAACAGAGGCCGTTAGCTGGCCTGTTAAGTTCGTCTCTGATTTTTGTGTTTTTGTAGAATGTCTCTGTTCATTTGACTGGTCTCTTCTGTTCAGTCTGAGGCCTTCCTAAGCTGTATATTTCCCCAGGAGTGTTTTTTTTTTAACATCTTGTCAGATAGCAATTTAGTTAATTGAGGAAAATGTCTTACAAAATGCTGATTGAGTGCTTCCAAAGCAACTTGGCCATGAAGTGGCAGATCTTGCTGGTTTTATAATTTAAGTAAAATGGAATCGAAATGTATCATTAAGTATTAGTGTGCCCAATAACGTTTACAGCCATTTGCTATAAAGCAAAACAGGGAAAAAATATATAACAAATTACAGCCAGCAGCAGCAATAAAGGCTTCCTTAATAAACAATTGTTTCGACATGATTTCAACCAACTGAGAATCCAAATGGGTTTGTATTGTGGCCCAAATAAAAGCCATTAAGTAAATGGCAGTCTCTCCTCAAATGCAATTGATTGCAGATTAACTACTGGGCTGCCAGATCTTCAGATATTCCAGGAAGAGGCGGCCCCTGCATCAGTTCACCTTACTCAAGCGCGAGTTCGAGAAGTTCGCTAAGCCCAGCTTGAATTTAGCTGCAGAGGGTGGCTGTGCTGGTCTGCCGTAGAACAGCTAGATTTTAGTCCAATAGCACCTCAGAGTCCAACAACGTTTTTGTGGTATATGCTTTTGAGAGTCAGCACTCCCTTTGTTAGATATCATCAGAGCTTTGGCTCTCAAAGTCTTATGCCACAAAAATCTTGTTGGTCTCTAAAGTGGTACTGGACTCAAATCTAGCTGCCCAGCTCGAATTGGTTCCTTTAAAGAAGACCATCAGAAGTTGCTAAGTTACACCAAAGATACAATTTGTTTGCATGATGTTCTACAGAGATATTCTGCAAGCTTTAATGTCATCATTATGGAAGCAGCAAAAAAGACACCGATTTGGTGAACGTGATGTGTGATCACCAGCTGGTGCATCTGATGTGCTTTTTCCATTGGTCAATATCTTCAGAGCAAGTCTGGTGTAGTGGTTAAGAGAGGTAATCTGGAGAACTGAGTTTGATTCCCCACTCTTCCACATACAGCCAGCTGGGTGACCTTGAGTCAGTCACAGTTCTCTCAGAGCTGTTCTCTCAAGAGCAGTTCTCTCAGAGCTTTCTCAACCCCATGTACCTCACAGGGTGTCTGTTGTGAGGAGAGGAAGGGAAGGAGATTGTAAGCTGCTCTGAGACTCTGAGTGAAGGGCAGGGTCATCGTCGTTGTCTTCTTCTTCTTCTTCTTCTTCTTCTTCTTCTTCTTCTTCTTCTTCTTCTTCTTCTTCTTCTTCTTCTTCTTCTTCCCTTTCACAGTTCTGATTAGACAGTGCCATGACACTGTTATTTTATATTTTCAGACCTCACTGGTCAGTGTGCTAATACAATCATTGCTTGCACCACAGAAATGAGAACACTTACTAGATTTTAATTCTTCCCAGGTGTGCTATATATGCCCTCCCCCAATTTATCCATGTTTACAGCCATGTGAGGTAGATTAGACTAAGATATAATGTCTGACTAGGGTTGCCAATCTTCAGATGGGACCTAGATATCTCCTGGAATTACATCTGATCTCCAGCTGACAGTTCCTCTGGAGAAAATGGCTGCTTTGGCCCCTGTTGAGCTTCTTGCCCTCCCCAGAATCCCCCCCCCAATCTACAGGAATTTCCCAAGGACATACAGTGGGATTCTTGACACAGCGAGAATTAGAACTCAAATCCTCCTGAATTCTAATTCTAATCACACTGAACTCCATTTCAGAAATTGCCCTTCACCTTTTTCTGAGACTGGTAGGTTAGAAGGCATCAATGGTCATTCCATAAGGCTGAAGGCTTCCATTTTCACTAAAGGGTGGTTCATAAGAGGATGCCACTCTCAGATACCATTGCATTGCACTGTGACCTCTTGCCCATCGCTTGTGCTACTGTCCTCTTCCCCCCAACTTTCATATCTTTTCCCTTTTCCCTTGGCAAATAGTGGGAGGGTTGGGGATGGGTGCGGGAATGCGTGATGTTTGCTGAATTGCTATGTCAAAACCTGGAAGTTACATAGGGTAGCTCTAGGAATCACTGGAAATTCTTCTGAAAACCCAGAAGTGACTTAGAAACTCAACAGATGTCACTTTAAAAAAAAATTATCCCACTACTGCTTGGAGCAGTGGCCTGCAACTAGGGCTGCCAGCAGGAGGTCCCCCACCATAATGGAAGGCCTGACAGTCCTCCTATCCTGGATCCAGGGCAGCTAATGCTCCTCCTCCTCTCTTCATGCTCCAGCCCTCTTTAAAGACAGCCTGCTATGAAGACACCTGGAGAATGATCAGGGAAGGAGTTTTATCTGTTTTGTTTCTTCAGTAGGGCATGGGATGACATGACAATGACAACCATGACAACAGTGACAAGGGTGAAGGCAAGATGTCACCCTCCAAAATGCACTGCTTGAGGAGCTTCCAGTTTTGGCATCTGCTATGGTGGCCATGGTTTCCAGAGCTCCTGGGAACTGTGCACCAGCTCCCGCAGCTTGAAGGGGTTGTGATTGTCCGCATCACCCCTGGAGCCCTTATGTTGGGCTCCCAGCCATGGGGCGCTAGAAGAGCTCTTCCTCTGGTGAATAGCCAGTGAAGGGGGCTCCTCCATGCCCCAAAGGTCCCACCATGGAGTGTCCGTGAATGGAACTAAGAACGCATACCAGAACAAGTGTTTGGTAGCCGAGCATATGAGCTATAAAAGCGCTGATAAGATTGAAATGTGAGTTAAAGTTGAAGCAAGAAACACTGAAGAAATAGCCAAAAACCTCCCCTTAGAGAGCGAGGGGGGAGGGAACTCTCCCCCAATAAGAAGAAAACAAACTTTGAGCATTTGAAAGGGGGGGTGGACTATAAAAGCAAAACACGCTGAAATAGAGAGCTTATAAGAATTTACCAGACTTTCCAAAGAGTTTTTAGAGACTGTGAGAACTTTTGTTAAAAGTAACTTGGGAAAAATGGCACCTCCGAGGAGAGAAAAGAAGGACAAACAAACACAATAGCAGATGTTAAAAGCAATGTACTACAAAGTGAAATTGATATGATCTTTAGGTTGTACTCAGAATTTACAAGAAAGAACAATCTGCCGGGGGAAGTAATCGTGAGATTCTCCAGAAGACAATTGAGGGACCAAATACTTAAAGTGACAACTGGAGTCACTTTGAAAATTAAGGACAAAGAAATAAAAGTGTTGAAGGATATTCCATTTGAAATAAGAAGGAACAGAAGGAAATCCAGAGACTTGGCTTTATTCTTACAGAAGAACAATGTCATCTACAGATGGATTGTTCTTGAAGGCATAATCTTTAAATTTATGGGCAAGAAAGAAAAAATTGACTCTGTTGAAAAGGCATGAGAGTTTTTGCATCTTCATAGTCGTCCAACAGGAAAAGAAGAAGAGGAGAAAGATAACAGCACCAAAGAAAGTGAAGAAGAAGGAGTGGCATCTTCTGATGAGGACTCTGAGTCAGCATTGGGGGCGGCAGCCCCAAAAACAAAATACCGGTTGAGAAAGAAAAAGAACAAAAAATGAAAAGTTTTTACTCTCTGGAATCTCTTAAATTTTTTTATTATGTATAATCATATCTTATTTTGCTCTCCATGAAGTCAGATAAGAGGGAGTTTCAAGGTTTCTTTTAGTTTAATTATATTTTCAGATGATCACATTCAATGCATTTGTATTGTAACTTTCAGCTAAGAACTAATTTTATAAGCATTATGTATGACCACCATCTCTTGGGTTTTTAGTGGGGTTTCTTTATTTCTCCCTTAGTTTGTAGTTCCCTTCCCCAATTTTGTTGTAGTTTATAGAAAAAGCAATTAAAAAATCCCCTATGGGGGGCCAAAAAAAACAAAAACAAAATGCACTGCTTGAGACCACTGCCTCACCATGTCTCACTATAGAACCAGCTGCTATTCATTTGTGTCTTTTGACATCTTTTACATTAACAAAGTTGGACCGCAGTGGCTCAGAGGTTAAGACACTGAGCTGCAGACCGGAAGGTCAGTAGTTTAGCAGTTTGAGACTCTAGTGCTGTGTGACGGAGTGAGCTCCCATCTCTGGCTCCAGTTCCTGCCAGCCTAGCAGTTCAAAAGCAAGAAATTGCAAGTAGATAAATAGGTACCACTTCAGTGGGAAAGTAACAGTGTTCTGTGCACCTTGGCATTTAGTCATGCCAGCCACATGACCACAGAAATGTCTTTGGACAGCGCTGGCTCTTTGGCTTGGAAATGGAGATGAGCACCGCCCCCTAGAGTCAGATTCGGCTAGCTTTCGAGCAAGGGAAACCTTTACCTTTACTTACATTAACAAAAGGCTACATTACTGCATATACATATGATTACATCTAAATGGTCTCTGTGTTACATTTCAGCAATACAGAAAGGTGCAAATCTAATGCAATCTGTGCAGGCTCCAATTCTAGATTTAATGTTAGAAACTCTGCTGCCTAAATTAGAGTTGCACAAGAGTTAAATGCAGATGGAATAAACCAAAAGAACAATATAGAAAAAAAGTATCTTATCACTAAAGAAACTTGAAATGGAGAGGTATGCTTTTTATTTTATTTTTTACTGTTGTCAAAGTTATCCTCCCACCCCCCATAATCTGATGGTTTGCAATGAAGAGGCTATTGTGCTCTCGGTCCTACACAAATATGAATAACTGTGGTGAATTGATATGTTTTAGTGTGTCCTTCACAGTACTTGACCTGACCAAGGTCTGAGCCTCATTTAGATGGCATAACAGAAATCCACTTAACAGATGCTCAGAAAATGTATTTTCATAGTTTCCAAGTCTCCCTGGTGCTCATTTGCTTATACTGCTGAAGCAGGAGGGAATTGCTCCAAAAAAATCGAAGCATGTGTAAGGAACTAAAAAGAAAAGATGAAAATATGTTCATTTTTGAATTAATCAGCTGGTACGCATATTAATTTTAATAGTCAATGGGCAATCATCACTCACTTACCAATGGAGCCTGCCAGGTGTTGTGAATGTCAGAGAACAGGAGCCAAGCTTGATTTCCCTCTTACATTTATAAAGGGTAAGTCCAGCAACAGCAATGAACCATGACAATTCAATGGAGCTTCCATGCTGAAGAAATCTACCTTTGAATACCAGTGTTGGAAAGGAAGTACCAGGTGTCCTCTTGGTTTTCTAGCCTCCTTGCATGCTTCCTGGAAGCATCTTGCTGGATACTGATGGAAACTGGAAGCTGACCTAGATGAGAGATAGGAGAAAGCCATAGAGGTGGAAGGGCCCTCTCCTCTAGTCCACTCCTTGCTCAATGCAGATCAATAGACGGATCTTTGATACTCTCTTTATTGTCATGTAGACTCTTATGCCTATGGAAGTCTAATGTTGCAAGTAGAATTTACCCTAAGGGCTTTCATCTCTGAGAAAAGAAATGAAACCCCAGACCCAACAATGAAATCCCATCCCCCACAATGCAATTCTAGGCAGTTACATCTCATAGAATCGTAGAATCACAGAGTTGGAAGGGGGTATAGAGGCCATCTAGTCCAACCCTGCTCAATGCAGGATCAGCCTACTGACTCTGAAGGAGTTAGAAGGCGGTAACACTACTTAGGGTTGCACTAAGAGTGTTTCCTAATGCTAATGTGTTTCCTAATGCTAAGGTGGTGATTTTAGGCAAGAAAAGAGCAAATAACCCGTTCCCATCTTCTAGTTCTCCTCGACAAATGCCCAACAGTCAGATCCAAGGTTCACAATTATTTAGCAACAGAGGCCATGTAACTTGACGAATAACATTATTCTTTGGCTGTTTGGCTTCATTTTAATTTTTCAGTTAATATTAAAACATCACCTCATCCCCTACACTTGATTTTCATTTTCAGGCACTCACTCCTGCTCAATATGGTTCAAGTTTGGATTAGTCTCACTTGTGTGGTTATAGTAGCCCTGTGTCAAAAAACACAGCACAGAGTGGAGAAAATGGTCACCCTGAATAGGTGAAGGGAGTCCCCTATTTGGGGATCTTCAGGAGGGGCTGCGAACCTTGCTTGTTTGCCAGGGATTTTGAGGGGGGTTGAATTGGCAGGCATTTTAATTGGGGGCAGATGGAGAGATTTGGGATTTGTTATTTTATCTTGATTTCAACTGGAAATACCTTTTGATTTTTATTGTAGCTGCCTTGAATCATGAAGAATGGCAGCGTATAAATGTTTTAACAACAACAACAATGTAAACAAAGAGGGGTGATCAAAATAGTTAAGGAGCTGGTAACCTTTCCAAGGAGGAGGAGGAGGAGGAGGAGGAGGAGAAGAAGAAGAAGAAGAAGAAGAAGAAGAAAGAGAAGAAGGAGGAGGAGGAGGAGGAGGAGGAGAAGAAGAAGAAGAAGAAGAAGAAGAAGAAGAAGAAGAAGAAGAAGAGAGGAGGAGGAGGAGGAGGAGGAGGAGGAGGAGGAGGAGGAGGAGGAGGAGGAGGAGGAGGAGAAGGAGAAGGAGAAGGAGAAGGAGAAGAAGAAGAAGAGATTGGATTTATACCCTGCCCTTCAATACCCAAAGAAGTCTCAGAGCGGCTTACAACTCCTTTCCCTTCCCCACAACAGGCACCCTGTGAGGTAGGTGGGGCTGAGAGAGCTCTGACAGAAACTGCTCTTTTCCAAGAACAGCTGTGCCAGAACTATGGCTTCCCCAAGGTCATTCAGCAGGTGCAAGTGGAGGAGTGGGGAATCAAACCCAGTTCTCCCAGATTAGAGTCTGTGCACTTAACCACTATACCAAACTGGAAAGGATAAAGTAACTGGGGCCACTTAATTTACAAAAAAGGAGGTTAAAGGCCAAAGGAATCAAGAGGGGTCCATGACCCACATGGGTATCTGTATATTTTGAATCCATGGGGGAAGAGCAGTGGATGGACTTCCATTGTGAAAATGGTGAGGGGGGAAGGATCAACACCAAGACCAGTCTGGATTGCTCCCTTCCTCCTTTGATTGCTTTTACTGGGGGGGGAGGGAAGAATGCAGGCAGACCTGATCATGGATTCTCCAGCATTTTATTACTTTGGTCCAAAAGGGGAGGAGAGTTGATAGAGATTTATAAATTATGAATGGTACGGACATATTTTTCTCATAATCATAGAATGTAAAGTTGCCCAATGTAACTGATTAGCAGTACATTGAGCATGGGCAAGAGAAAATACCTCTTCATGTAACGCATTAATGTTTAGAATTCATTGTCACATGTTGGGGTTATAACTGCAGATGGAGAAAATCATAAAGTGAAGTTAGACAAATCTATGAGCGTATGAACTTCATGAATTAGATCGCTGGTCCTTCTAGCTCAGCACCATTTACATTGACTGGTAGTAGCTCTTCTGGATCTGAGACAGAGAAATGTCCTTCCCCAAACCTGCTATTCAGATCTTTTAACTGGATATGCCAAGGATAGGAATTGGGACCATTCGCATGCAAAGCAGGTGATGAGTTATCGGGCCACAGCCTCTATCCTGGAAGGAAAAGAATCATGAAAGTTATGTTTATCTATAGAGTTGCCATGTTTAGAGGCAATATACCTCTAAATACCAGTTGGTCAGGATTTTCTAGCAGTTCACTGTTGGAAATGGACATGACTTACTGTGAAAGGAGTCACTGTCAGTCTGATCCTGCATAGTTCTAATAGTCATATGTCATAAACTGTTTCAGTCGAGCCATTAACACTTATGGACTTCTGCTGAAATGGAAGGGGCAGCTCTCTGAAGCTTCCCCGGGATGTTAAATCATTGAATGTTCTTTCACAGCAGCAAAGGCAACCCTTGAAATATTGATTTAACAGTACGCAAGATGTACTGAAGATTGGCACTGCTAGTAGTCATTTGGCTCCCCTTCATAATCCCAAAGACGTTATCTGAAGGAATTATAATATATTGAGATCATAAACTCTGGCAATCAAAAGACAAGAACTGCACTGAGATGAGAAGTGGAAAGTGAGGATGGAATAAAGAATTCTGCGGTATTAGCTCTTGTAGAATCTGCGGGGTTATCTAAATACAGGGCTAGACAATGGTCAAAGGGTGAAACTGAACAGGCAAAAATGTTCGGGATTTCCTCTGTGTCATGGACTTTCCCCTTAATTTTTACTTCCTATATACCTTGCAAAGAGGATAACCATCCATAGCAATTTCCCTTTCTAGGATTCCCTCCAGATACACACACACACCCCTTGAAAGATGAAGGAGGAGTTGCCTGCCAGTGATCATAGTGACAAAAGCTTTAAAATATACCCTATTGCAGCCAAGACCAAATCTCCCATTGTGGTGAAGTGCTCAGAGTAATAAATGTCCTAGTTAAGGGGGGGAGGAATGTGCAATAACCTTCCACTCTCATTACACACTGGACAACATTTGCAGCTCTACCTCCTACACCTTCTTTCCATTAAAGGGGATTGAAAGACCCAGAAGGAGAAAAATGCATATACAAAATGTAAAAAAAAATAAAAAATGTTGCTATGGATTTGCTGCCATGGCTACCTTCTAGGATAGTCCGTCAAATAAACAGAATCTTAAATTAAAGTGAGTGAGGCACTTACGAAGTGTTAGATTCAAGTCCAGTAGCACTTAGAGACCAAGATTTTCAGGGCATAAGCATTCCAGAGTTAAATCTCCCTTCTTCAGAAATGAGTAGGAATGGAGATCTCTGAGTCTTTATATCCCAGTTAGAACATGGAAGGGATGCTGTAAAGAATGCCTGTAAAGGATGTGAAGGTACCATGCATATTGTAATCAGCTTGATTAAAGCCGAGGGGAAATGCTTGAGGGTTGAAAATTAGCATCTGCGGCTTCTGAAGTTGTGTGGGACATCTCAGAACAAATGTGACTCAGTGGTACAGTATATTCTTTGTCTGCAGAACTTTCAAGCCCCATTATCCCCAGTTAAAGTTCAAGAAGGTTCAATCCCAGGCAATTAAAAAGGAAAAAAGAAAAAAAAAGATCAGGTTTCAGATGACATGAAAGGCCTCCTGCAGAGACCATGGAGAACTGCTGCCAATCAGAGCAGACAATACTGACCTATAGAGACCAATGGCCTGACTCATTGGCCTGCTTCATTTGGTGGACCTGACTGGGCAGAAAGGCAGGACATAAAATGAATACAATAAAAATAAATGTATACAGATGCCGTAGGCTCTAAACCATCTCTAGTGCAAAGCATTCAAGTTATTAGATCTCCCCCCAAAAAAAAACCCTAACTGTGCTATTCTACTGCAATAAAAATGGCAGAGATTTGCTTTCCCTTGAAGACTTGTTGTGATTATTGACTTATTGTGTAGGCAATAGCCCAATTTCATGCATCTGGTAAATCAGATCCTTACTTAGCTCATGCCGTAGTCATTCTGTAAAGCCCAGGGCAAGTCTGTAATCTGAGTTCCCCTTCCTGATCCTATCCCAAACAGCTAATCTCATGAGCTATAAAAGGGGGGAAAACCCTACCTTATTTCTAAAATGTCATAAATAGACCATGTTAGCTCCCCCCAGACCTACTGTTATCCTGTCCAAGCTTGGAGAGAATTGAGAAGTAACAGAATATATCAGAATATATCAGAAACAAGACAAACATTTGGGACCCATCCTCTGAAAGAAGATCAAGGATCTCTGCCAGACTTCTGCTTTTAATCCTCTGAGTGTCAGCAGTGTGTGCTTGTGGGGCTGCTTTTGAGTAATGCTTTACTGGGATTATTTATAGACCACATAATCCCAATGGGGACCCAAAGTGGCTTACAACATCATGCTCCCCCACCTGCACTTTATCCTCCCAACAATCTTGTGAGGTAGGTTAGGCTGAGAGAGACTGGCCCAAGGTCACCCAGCCTGCTTTGTGGTAGAGTGGAGATCTGGGGCTGGGTCTCCTGGTTCCTTGTCCAACACTTGAATCACTGCACCATGCTAGGGTTGCCATCCCCCCAATAGGGGCGGGGTTTCCCCTGATTTCAGCCCCCCCCATTTTAACTGCCAGCAAGTTGACTAACAGGGGAGCCACACCCCCGAAGAGCTCCATGGCTCTGACATGTCCAGTACAATGACGTCACCCAGAGGCACGATGACATCACCACTCCATGATGACCATAGAATTTTTGGCTGAACGCTAGGGTGCCCCCCCAGCAGCATGCCTGGAGCAATGATGTTACTTCCAGGTGATGTCATAGTGCCACATGCATAGAGTTCATGCACAAGAAGATCCAGGAAAGGAGGCTGAAGCCCCCCTGCTAGGAAAAGGTAGGGATTTGGCAGCCCTACACCATGCTAATTTGTACATACTTTGCCAATCATATAAAAGAAGAAGAGGTGTTTTTTTTTAAATATCCCACTGTTCTCTACCTGAAGGAGTCTCAAAGTGGCTTATAATCACCTTCCCTTCCTCTCCCCACAATAGGCACCTTGTGAGGTAGGTGGGGCTGAGAGAGCTCTGAGAGAACTGTGGTTGTGATCACACAAGCAATTTGGTCTGGCATAGTCATCCCACCCACCCACCCCCGGATCAAAGCAGCATGATCAGACATGCACATCTGGCACTCGGCAGCCATCCATCCCTATCCCGTTGCAAAACGACTCCCATACGCCTTAAACAGCCACCGGGGAAATCTGGTGGTTTTCCAGGTGAGGCGCTTCCATGGCGGCTTTTCTGGCGTCTGAACATGCAGGTGTGCCATGGAAGTGTGGGAGCTGTGTGATCGCCCCTCCCATTCCTGGTGCAGCAATACGCCATTTTCAACAACCCAACCAATCAGAGGGGTGCATCAGCCATGGCTCCATGCTGGTGGCATTGTAGCCATCTGAACCGGCCCTCATGGCCTGGCTACCCAATGCAGCCAGCATTGCAGGACCGGTATGAATGCTGCGAAGTGCACCTAACTCCAGCGGCTTTTTTCTCTGTGGGATACTGCTGCGGCAGCTTGCTGGTCTGGACACAACCCGTGACTGACCCAAGGTCACCCAGCTGGCTTCTTGCGGACGTGTGGGGAATCAACCCAGTTCTCTTCTCCGGATTAGAGTTTGCCACTCTTAACCACTATACCTCCACTGGTGTACTACACTTTCAGAATTCTTGGATGCTTGTATAAAACTTCCATGCAAGTTTTTAAAAAAAATATCTCAAAAGCATATAGCAGATTTCGTTCCTGTTCAGGTTGTCTCCTGCCCCCCCCGCCCCCCGTTTTAATGGCGTAAGAGAAAGAAGTCAGTGTGTAGGAGGAGATGTAGTCTCTTGACCAAACTGATGGAACTTAAAGAAATATTTTTGTTTGAATCTGAGCTATATATATATATATATAATTGGAATTGCTTCTAATGTCATGGGGACCTGCTTCAAAAGACAACTCTAGTTCTCATGACAGATACAAAATTGCAACAGGATTAAAGCTAATTTTGAGTTTGGGGTATTTGAACAGGTCCTTCTTTCCTTTAACCCAAATAAAGAATATGACTAAGACAGAAACAGAGTCTGACCATAACAGAAGAAATCTAGCTGCAGCCATTTATCTGGGTGTTCTTATTAGCGCTTTAATTCACTGATTAAAGAGTTTTTGCTTGATTAATCATCTGTCGTTTAACAGATCAATCAGCCTAAAAAAAAAACCCCGTGTGTCTTTCTCTTTCAGACCCACCACTTGAAATTTGCCCTTTCTGATTAAAAGTTGCCCTCACCAATTAATCAGCTACAGCTAAATCAATTACATCTGCAACCCTAATCCCATTTTATCCTCCCAATAGTCTTGAGGGGCTGATGAGTTTAAGGGAGAGATTTCCTCATCTTGGCAAATCAGGAGGCAGCTGGCCCTCCACAGATCCCACCCACACGGCCAAGTCTTTCCTATAAAACCTCCCCTCGTCTCTGCCCACCTCCTCCCTGCACCCCCTCAGCTAGACACATTGAAGCCACATTGTAAGTCATGACAGTTATGTAGAACTTCTGCATTCAGGTCAGAATATCTATGAATAAGAGATGCTGGGCTCAAACAACTGTTGCTGTGTTCCTTTCAGGCTCTGGTTGTAAGATTTTTAATGGCATTTGGTTAGCTACTGAAGGTAACAGAGTGCTGACCTAACTGGAAATAGGAAGATCAAAACCAAATACAAGGCAGAGGTGAAGTGTGAGCCTAGAATACCATTTCCACATCATTTCCCACCAGATTTCCAATAGTTTGACCTAGCATTGCTTTGTTGACACAGTATGCCAAGCTCTGAAATAACCCATCCTGGCCTTTCCATATTTGCCATGATAAATAACAAAATAAATCCAGGCAACACTGGGAAGCAATAAGGCTCCTATTGTATTAGCTTATGTCTGCAATCGTCTGCAAGCAACAATGCTCACATCAGTCCCCTGTTCTGCATCATTTGGAGGCATAAGCATGAAAGGAATCCTTCTCAAATCTGCAGAGGACACAGAACTGGGAGTTACACCTAACGCCGTACAGGACAGAAATAAAATTCAGAATGACCCTGAGAGGTTGGAAAGCTGGAGTGAAACTAGCAGGATGCGATTTAACAGGACCAAATGCAAAGTTCTTCACTGAGGGGGGGAAAGCCCCAAGTGTGTTTTTATTTATTTATTTTATTTTTTGTATTTATATCCCACCCATCTCATGAATTGGCTCAGGGCGGGTAACATCATATTATAATACAATACAATACAAATATCATATTACAATAAATACAGTTAAAATTTAAAAACACTGGAATACCTGCTTGGATGAATTACTAGATGCTTAGAGAAGAGAAAATCACCCTCTTCAGAAACCTAAATGGCTATCATGTGGAGAAGGACAATGACTTGTTCTTTGGTGCTTCAGAGGGTAAATACTATGTTTAAGGGTTTAACTTACAGGAAGGTAAATGATGCTTGAAAATTAGAAGAAACTGACAATAGAACCAACTATCTAGTCAGGGGTTCTCCCTCAGTGTCCTTCAAGCAAAGGTTCTATAGCTCTGTTGATGGCAGTCTTACTTTGGATTTCCTCTACTGAGCAATGGATGGAATAGATGGCCTATAAGGTCTAGAACTCTGTTATGAAGAACAGCTACATGCTGAAAGTCACCTAATTTGTTCAGCTTGCACAGTCTGGCAACCTGCAGTAGATAAGTAGGTATATTCTGCAGTTTTCTGAAGTCATTAATGTGGGTCCGTTCCGTCTATCTGCTGTGGAACATTGTCAGCTAAGTTATCCACATTATGCCATACTAGCTGGCTTGGAGTGCAAACTATCTCCTAACTCTTTCCACTGTTTATGAATGACACCAATAGAAACCGTTAACATGTCTAAATAATTCCGTAATATTAAGTGATACCTCAATGGGCTAGATTGTGTGTATTAGGGAGAAGAAATCAATAATGTGCTGCAGATGGTTCATATCATAGAAGGAAAACTGGACATGAAGCAATCATTAAGAATGGAATCTGTCATTTCCCCCAAGCTACTCTAGAAAGGAAACTTAAACCGTATCTCTCCAATCTCTTGACCTCGGAAAAATCTATAACTCAGTGGGAACTTAACTACAAGAGAAGATTTACCATAGGCATGTTGAAAAGGGAAGGAGAAATGTAGGGTTAAGGGGTCCACCACTCTGGGCTGTTGATTGTGGATTTCAGGGGGGAAAGCGTTTGAGCAACCACAAAGAAGCAAGTCTGGCTAAGTGCTCTGAATAGCTCAAAGAGGTCAAGAAACTTTTTTTACAAACAGCTACAGTTTTCAAGGATTAAAGGGTGTGGGGGAAGGTTACAGAGTTGCTGCAATGACACATTTCCAAAGCACCCATAAGTTGGCTTTTCACTAGCAGGATGGTAGATCCATAGTACAGAAGTCTCAGCTCTGCAGCGGGCTAAGAATAGCCTTTAAAGCCTCACCATTTTGTGAACAGGGGAAAGAATGTGAGCTAAGATGCTTGCACATCCTACAACAAGACAAAGGAAAAATAGAAAACCCTTAGAAGTTTTACATCTTTATTGTGGAATACATTATGCATAAGTTTTTTTGGGGGGAGGTTATCATTCCTGTTTCAAAATCAATTGTCACAACAGAGGGCAAGTTCAATAAAAAGTAAGATAAATGCAGTTTAGGTCAATTTTATAGATAGAACTATTCTCTCCAAACTATCAAGTATCTGCATGACAGCACCACTACAGGAAAATATGTATTGCATTTATAAGACTGAAAATATGCTAGCTCAGGATCCTTACATGAAGTAAGACCACAGGTCCATCAAGACTGATATTGTCTACTCTGATAGAGGCTTTCCAGGGTCTCAAGCATTCTGTATGTATTGATTCATATGTTATGTATAGGTTGCCTTTTTTACCATGACTCAAGAAGGATTACATAGTGTAAAACAATGCATTGGATGGGACACCCAATAAGAAATGTAATAGGATTAGGACTGAGGAAATCTGAAACCAAAAAGAAATCTGAAAAAAGCTGAAACAAAGCATAGGTAACATAAGAACATAAGAGAAGCCAATATTGAATCAGGCCAATGGCCCATCTAGTCCAACACTCTGTCACACAGTGGCCAAAAATACCAAGTGCATCAGGAGGTCCAGCAGTGGGGCCAGGACACTAGAAGCCCTCCCACTGCTGCCCCCCCAACACCAAGAATAGAGTGCATCACCTGCCCCAGACTGAGAGTTCCTATCTATACCTTGTGGCTAATAGCCACTGATGGACTTCTGCTCCGTATGTTTATCTAATTCCCTCTTGAAACTGTCTATGCTTGTAGCTGCCACCACCTCCTGTGGCAGTGAATTCCATATGTTAATCACTCTTTGGGTGAAGAAGTACTTCCTTTTATCTGTTCTAACCCAACTGCTCAGCAATTTCATGGAGTGCCCACGAGTTCTTATATTGTGAGAAAGGGAGAAAAGTACTTCTTTCTCAATCTGCTCGACCCATGCATAATCTTATAAACCTCGATCATGTCATCCCTCAGCCGTCGTTTCTCGAAGCTAAAGAGCCCCAAGCACTTAGTATTAGCATGCTATGTTAAACAATGGATTCTACTATGCTTTATATAGTAGGATATTATACATAGCAACATATACCATGTACTTTGGTGTAGTCCGCAACCTATTTCCCTTTATTAAAGTATCTTCCTGAACCATTTTGTTATAGTACAGTTCTATTGTGTGTTAAGTGCCATCAAGTCACTTCTGCCTTATGCTGATCCTATGAATTAATGACCTCCAAAACATCCTATTATTCAAATGAATGAACTTTCTTCCTGTCAGCTTTCTTCACTGTCCAGTTTTCATAACTGTATATAGTAATGGGGAATACTGTGGTATGAATTATCTTGATCTTGGTTGCCAGTGACACATTCTTACACTCAGAGTTTATCAGAGTTCAACTTGTGACACAGTTTCTTGCATTTATCCCTGGTTATAACAGCATCTTTTTATCCCGGGATGAGTGTGGGGTGAAAATGGGGTGACCTCAATGTAATATGGAACCAAAAAATACCCTGAGATAATTACAGGGGTTAAGTGTAGTGTAGAATGTAAGTTTGGGGACATGGTTAAACCAGGATTTAAGGTCTAGTGTGGAAAGGACCTCAAAGACCTTTTCAAGCTCCATCAAGGCACATTTAGCAATTTTAAGAGTTTCATCAGTCATCTATCAAGCCTTTTCATTTCTGTTGGATACAGGAATAGTCTTTGTGCATTCTTCCTTGATAATAACTCTAGTTTCAAACCATAGTTCTTCCAGTTAATGTTCACTTAAACTTAGTAATGCAAATCTGTTCTTTATATAGTCTTTTAACTCTTCAGGAACGTTGCTTAGATTGCAGTTTGGTGTTTTTCTTCAGCTTTATTCTAATTGTCAATATTAACAATTCATGGTCTGTACCACAATCAGTTTCTGGTCTTGTTTTAGCTGAGAGAAGAGAACTTCTCCATCTTCCAATTATGTGATCTATTTGATTTCTGTTATGGCCATCTGGTAATATCTGTGTATATAATCGTTTGTTCAGTTGCCTGAAATGTGTTCACAATGAACAAATTGTTGTCTTCACAGGATTCTGTGATTTGCTCTCCTGCTTCATTTTCTGCTGCTATCCCAAATCTTTTGACAATATATGATTCTACTTTGTTTCCTGCTTTTGTTTTCCAGTCAACCATGATTATCAGCACATTGTGTTTAGGTGAGTGATCAATTTCTTACTGGGCACTTTGATAAAAGCTTTCAAATTCTTCCTCTTCAGCATCTGTAGTTGGATTGTAAACTTGAATGGTTATATTGATAGGCTTTCCATGAAGTCTTTGCATATTAACCCCAATTGCTTGTGCTACATCTCACCTCGATATTAGAGCAACTGCATTTCTTCTGTGTTTGTCATCTCCAGAGTAAAATACTTAGTAATTTTCTGAATGAAAGTTCACTTTACTTCACTCACTCCCAGAATTGCAATGTTTAAATGTTTCATTTCTTGCTTTACAATTTTGAGTTTACCTTGATTCATACTTCTCATGTTCCATGTACCTATTACATGTAGCTCTATTACCTTTGTAAAAATGTCTTCCTGAATAATTCAGTTTTGCATAGTTTGCTGGATGCCAGGAGAGCTGGAACCTTCCTAGTCTCATCAAGCAAGACATTCCATAAGGTGGGGGCCACAGCAGAAAATGTGCATGCATGGTTAGTTGTTGATCTTGTCCTTTTGCAGCATGGCATCTGCAGAAGGCCCTGATCAGATACGCAAAGCCATCATGGGGAAACATAGGAGGAGAGACCGTCCTACAACTATAAATGCCCAAAGTCATTAGCAGCTTTGTACAGGATAGCCAATACCTTGAACTGAACCCTTGAATTGTGCTGTAGCAGTCTTCCATGTCATCTGCAGCTTGAAACTTAAAAACAAACAAACCTGGAAATGCCAGAGGACTGAATCTGAGCCACAGTCCAACCTCAGGGGGTGACAGCAGATGGGAAATGAGTGATCATCTCTTAAGGTAAGAGGGATTTTCAAACACCTACTTTGTGACAATCAAATAATCTCTAAAGCAAAAAATATAATTTAGAATTCGAGTCTGCCTCTGTCATGTGTGAATTGGAATGAATGGGCAGCCCAAATTTAAGACCAAGCGGAGCATGTTGATAAAGGAGAATTCTCCCACTTCCTGCTGCCTTGCCTACCTCTTGCCAGACACTTGGGCTCATTTATTGTGCCAGAGCTTGACTAGCAAAAAGAGGACTAGGGAGGGGGTTGGATTACAGTGAGTTCTGTTGTAGAATGGGGAAAATCTACTAAACTTGTGCTCTGTTAAAATTAAAGGAGGTTGTGATTGTGGCAAATCTGAGTTTTGACAAACAGATCTGCTGTCAGCATTGGCAGTTTGTGCTCAGTGATATACAGACATCTTTCTTACCCCAAACGTTTGCAGTCTGTATTCCCTGTCCAAACTTTCCAGTGTATTTTTTTTTCTGGGTTAAAGAACTGATACCAAAATATTTACTTATCACACTAATATTCCACAGAACCCCAACATAGGCTACATATGGTTCTGAAGAATATCAGAACCAGGCACTGACTAGATCCAGACCTGCTTAATTTTATCAAGACCAGAAATCTCATACCATCTACCCATTCCCTGGAATCTGATAAGTAGGAACTTGGGGTCATCATTTCCAAACTGTAGAAAGAGAGAGAGAGAGAGAGAGAGAGAGAGAGAGAGAGAGAGAGAGAGAGAGAGAGAGAGAGAACTTATATATGTTCTGAACCCTGCAGTTGCATTAACTATTTTTTCTTATGAGTCATTCTTAAAAAAATGAAGCATTATAGACCTCACGATATCTCCATTTCCACAATATTTCAGCCATTTTGCATTGATACAGTCACATTTTTGAGCTATTTGAATTTGGCATGCTAAACCATATTTATCCTCATAAGGAAAACGTTCATGGGTCAGAATGATAGCCTGCTTGTGCTCATGTGAGACTATAGAACCCATGATACAGTGCAAAAGTGAACCTGAGCATGACAGTAAAACACCTGTGACTTTGAACCGGTGAACCATTGAAGGTAGTGAATGAATGGAAGCAGAAGGGGAGCAGGTTAACATTCAAATAGGCAGGCTGATTTCCCACAAAGTCCACAGCTTTGGGATTGAAAGGTTGAACTGAAAATGGATTTCCATCTGAATCCCATTGCATGAGGAGATGTAATGTCAAAGCTTGACAGAAAGCATGTGTATCATTCTCAAAATGTAAGATGAGAATCTGCCATTGACAGATGGTGGTTTATAGTACTGGTATAGAATCAGAATCCTCACACATTTGTGGAGACATTTCTCCCTAGAGATGGATTCTGTGCTCTTTCCCCCAGTCTCCATATCTAATTCCTGCTTTCCCCCCACTCTATGCATTTTGGACACACATTCACTTTAGTTTGGTGAGACATTGGCTTGAACAGAGTAGTTATTATGTGCCCACATCTTTTGACGTTTCTGAAATTACTTAGGTGGCCAAAGAAAATAGCATGCAACACATTCTGTGTACTTAAAAAGAGAAATAATCATGCATTTTCTTCATAATGATAAGAGGGCCCAACACACAATTATCTTACAGCTAAATGGTAATTACAGTGGAACTGAATGCCCAGCAATTACAATACCATTTAAGTAAGGAGCCAGGCTATTGTAAAGTTTCTGACTTTACTTTCTGATTGCTCCCTATTTGGTGGAAATTCATTTAGAAATCTTTGTAAGAACGACAAAGTTACAACTATTTTAAAGATTTTGGTAGATACATCTGCAAAATGAGAAGGTATTTTGCATTCTCATATAGGCTGTCTTTTCCTGGCTTTAAGTCAATCTGGCTTTAAGTCTACTTCTGAGAATTAAGTTGCTTTGATATTCTGAAGTCACTTTCCTCCAATGGATTTAGCAAAGCGCAACTCTATTTAGGATTGCACTGTTGGGTACCTTGTTCCAGATGAGTCTGGTCAGATTCAGCTATAGGTACATAACTATTTACATCTTTAAACAGGGACTAACTTAAAAGAATATAGTAGTACCAATCAATTGTTTGAGCCTATTAAGTGTTTCTTGCCGAAAATAAGCTGCTTTCACAAGACAAGGAGCATCTTCAAAGAACACATTCGAGATTAATGCCAGTTGCCCCCCCAGTCGGAATAACGAGACAGACAACAGGCTGGAATTAAACAAGGGCCACTTTATTAACTATTTAACAGAACATTGCAGCAATAACCACTAAGCAAGCATGGAACAGGCAAGGCAGGCGTCACTTCCCTGACCAACCCCCTTGCCCTTAAAGGGCGGGTCACCCAGCTCCAGCCGTGAGCCATTTACTCTCTGGCTCGTGACCAGCAGCCCAGCAACTGGTTGCCTTCCTGGAGCGCCTACCGCTGAAGCCTTTCAACTTGCAGGGAGGAGCCTGCCATAAAAGGTTCCCAGTGGAGGTGATCACCATTCCCCACCCTGGACCCTGAAATCCGAAGGCAGTTCCTGATGACCGCCTGATCCCAAACGGGATATGCCGAAAGGTGCTCACCAGTTCCGTTTCTTGCTTGCACAAACCTGCCATAGCCAAGGTCAAGCCTCTGCTTTGGCCTTTGCTCCCCACTCAGCAACCTAGTGCCGACCTAATTCCTTGCTGCAAGTCCTGTAAAAAGATCCCATTGCCCTTGAAAGACAGGTGCACCCCGTCATCCCTATACAGGTCTGGGAACACGACCCGTATATCGGGGTGCGGCAGAAACATCCCCAATCCAGCATCCATGGCCTTTTTCAGCTGCCTATTTACTTTACGCCGGGCACGGTCAATACACCTGGGGTCCTCTAAGTTCCACCACACCTGGCGGGGCAGTATGGCAGACCATACTATTGTTACGCTGGGCCACCTTGCTCTTATCCTCGCAAGGTCTGCCTCAGCCTGCAACACAAGGGCCTTGCCCTTCAATAGACCCAAATCATTGCCCCCCAGGTGTATGACCAGTATGTGCGGAGGAGGCCCCGTCCTCTCGTGGAACAGCAAGGGAAGGAGCGCAGGCCACTGCATGCCCCTCCGTCCCAACCATTCCACCTCCGCCTATGTGCTAAGGCCAAGCTGAGAGCCGCTGGATGTCCTCTTGGCCTGATGAGCCGCCCAGAAGACCATGCTGTGGCCGCAGACAGTAACCCTCTGTCGCATCCTGCGGCCTGCAGCATCTGTAACAAAACAAACATTCATAAGCGAAAGTACACTGAGGGATAGTTAAAGAGTACAATTCCGGACATAACCCTTGTAGCACCTGGACTTCCAGCGCCCTATCCTCTGAATCTCCCTGCCAGTATACCCCATAGCTGCAGCCGTTGATGCCGCTCCTATTCGGAAGGAATGGGTGCCAAAGTGAACACCACCCAGCCCCAAGTGAGCTAGCGCCTTCTGCGTCACACTCCAAAATTGAAATTTAGTGAGGGGGGTACCATCCCTATGCTGGAATAGGTAGCCCCAACCCTCTCCTCTTAATGCCAAAAAATGGCTCAAGGCCCACACTGGGCACAACTCGACCTCTGAACATTGGTCAAGCTCAATAAACTTCCCCTTGCCACACTGATCGGTCTTCGGCCTGCGTAGCCTAATACCCACTTTGGAATCTGAGACAGAAACGTCACGCCATTCAAGAGCTAGGCCAGACACATCCTGCCGTGAGCTAGCAACCAGCTCACTGACCCGCAGAGCCCCAAAAAAGGCGACCAGCGACGCTGCATGAAACAAAGCAGCCTCATAGCTATCAGCGCACACTGTGTGCCACTGGTCCCTGAGACCCTTCAAAATAGCTGGGGTCAGGGGTTCTCTGGGATCAGTCACTATGCCGCTCTCCCTGGACCAACCCTCAAGCATCTTCCGAATACGGAAGTCGCCCGTATGATCTACATGTCCCGATGCTTTGCTAGCATAGGCCAGAGCAGCCAACTTGGATCTGATGGTACGAGGTGAGAGGCCCTCCCCCCTCAACGTCACGCAGAACTCCATTAAATGAGGAACAGGTATGGGCCAAAGCTGCCGCAAGCCTGCCCCCTCCCTAAAGGAGAGGAATTGCTTATCCGCCCTCATGTAAGCCCTGCGGGTGGAGAGGGCGAGGGCCAAGCTCATTGCCCTATCGGCCTCAGCCCGCCAATCTGCCACACCTCGTCTGGCATACGCACCGGGAACTGGTTGGCCTCTGGAGCCAGCTGATGGAATCTCTCCATCTGTTTACGAGAGAGAGCGTCAGCGACCCCGTTATTAACTCCCGGCACATGCCTAGCCTTGAACAGTATATTATTGTGTAGACACTGCAGAGTGAAGGCTCTGACCAGAGCCATGACTCTGGGGGATCTGGACGTCAAGGAATTAATTACATGTACTGTGGACATGTTGTCGCACCAGAAGTGGACGGTGTGGTTGGCAAAGTCCCCTGACCAAATCCACACTGCTGCGACAATCATGAAAAATTCCAGGAAGGTGAGGTCAGCGACCCACCCTGCCTGAAACCACTCCTCAGGCCAGTCCCCAGCACACCAATGACCCCGGAAATATACTCCAAAGCCGGAGGAACCCGCCGCATCAGAAGCAACCTGCAGCTCTGCTTCGACTAATAGGTCCTCACGCCAAAAGGACACCCCGTTGTATGACCCCAAAAATTGCTGCCACACAAGGAGGTCGTCCCGGATCCCCCTGGTGACCCGAGTCCTATGATGGGGAAGACGCAAACCCCTCATAGACTCGCAAAGTCTCCTAACAAAAGCTCGTCCAGGTGCCACAACTTTGCATGCAAAGTTGAGGTAACCAACCAACTGCTGCAACTCCAGAAGGGTTATCTTAGTCTTCCTCCTCGTTGTGTCTATTAATGCCTGAAGTGCAGTTAATTTATCCAAAGGCAATCTGCAGAACTGTCCCACCGTGTCAATTTCTATTCCCAGGAAAGTCAAAATAAGAGCCCGGCCTTCAGTTTTCTCCTCAGCCAGAGGAACTCCCAGCTCCCTTGCCAGATTAATGAAGCTGGACAGCAAAAATGCACATTGACCCGTACCCCTCCTTCCTGCCAATAAAAAATCATCAAGGTAATGGGCAGTACTGCCGAGGCCCGTCCTGTACCGCAAGGCCCATTCCATAAAGGAACTGAACCTCTCGAAAGCGGCACAGGATACTGAGCACCCCATAGGAAGAGCCCTATCCATGTAGAATTTGCCCTCAAAGGCAAAACCCAGGAGCTCAAAGTCATCCGGGTGGACAGGAAGGAGACGGAAGGCCGACTTAATGTCACATTTTGCCAGTTCCGCTCCCTGTCCACAGCTACGGACTACCCTCAAGGCTTGATCAAAGGAGGTGTACCTAACAGAACACAACTCCTCAGGTATCGCGTCATTCACCGACTCCCCACGTGGGTAAGACAAGTGGTGAATGAGGCGATATTCTCCTGGTGCCTTCTTTGGCACAACTCCCAAAGGGGAAACCCTCAAATTAACAACTGGGGGGAACGAAAAAGGACCCAGGACTCTGCCCTCCGCACATTCTTTGGCAATTTTTTGCCCCACTAATTGCTCCATACCGTGTACTGATTTCAAGTTAGGAGCCATGTATGGAGTCCGAGAACCCTGGAAAGGTATCCTAAAACCTAACCTAAAACCATCCAACAGGTAAACACGATCATGCTGATTCGGGTAATCCCGTAACCAACGCGCTAAAACTTCCAACTTTATTGGACTAGGTCCCTTTATCAGGAGGGAGGTTGTAGCCCCCACCACCTCCGGGGCGCTTACCACCTCTACCTCCACCCCGGCCCTTAGGTTTAGGGCAATTGGAGAGGGAATGAGGCCCGGCACATAGTGGGCACTCGTGCCGGAATGAACACGACTTCCGACTACACGTCCCATGGGAGGTAAACTCCCAGCAAAGCGGGCGTCGCTGAACCGCCTGCCCCGCCTGGGCGCGGGTGCCTGACTGGGTTTGCAACCTACGGACGGAATGGCCACTATGAGTCCTCTCACTCCCTGGTGTCCTAAAAGTGGACATAATCTGCAACCATAGATCAGGATGTATCCGGTCCCATTGCATGGCTGCATTCATGGCTGCCCGCATACAGAATTCCTCGTCGTACTGCGACCAGGCCGGGCTCGGAAAATCCGTAAAGGCCTTATAAATAATGTCCATGTATTGGAGCAAAACTGCAGCTCTCCATGGATGATGCCGGACAATCACTGATGCATAAATCAAGAACCCTGGGAACCAATTAGCCCAGGTCCTATCCACTACTCGCCTCTTCAGGCGTTCTTTCTCACGGTCGTCTAGCTCCTCCCTATCCTTCTTCTCCAGTTCTCTATATAATAATGTGAATATATCTATGTATTCACCCTTAAGGATTTTCTCCTTAGTGGCGATAGAAAGATGGTCCCCAAGAGGCAATGCTGAGTCTTCCGACGGCATGGCACCCGGTGATACGGTATCATAAGAAACAGCTGCCGCATTTGTAAACCCTGTTCCTGGCAGCGTATAGCCCCAGCCAGGCCAAACCCCGGGAGGGGGCGGTGGATACCCACAGCCCCAACCCGTATACAGCTGACCATTAATTGGCGCAGTCTGCGGTACAGGCCCAGGGGCATTCTGAGGGCTTGGGCCCCATGGCCAATGTGAACTGCCCTGTTCACCATGCACCTCCTTACCATCCTTCTGTGGCTCCTTGTATAAATCAACTTGCAATTCAGCGGTGCCCGGCTCCTGTTGACCAGACGTCGAAGCATCGCCTCCATCGTCTTCCAAAAAGGCCAGACGGGCCAGCACCTGCTCTTGGAAAGAAGCGTTAGAATCCCCAAGTACACGCTTCCCCCCCTTTTTGGAGGGGCACCCCACTTCTTCTCCAGAGCCTCCAACCACTGCAAAATAGCAGCATTTATGGGGTCTTCCTCCTCATCGCTGGATGGGAGCACCGGCTCCGGCCGTACAGGGGGCCGCTTAGGCGCAAGCTGCTTCCCCTTGGCCTTACCTTGGCCTTTCTTAGGAGCCATTACTAATAGTAAAGCAGAAAACCTCACTAACTATATACCCACTAAACTAAACTTATGTGACTAGGCTCCAGCAGGAAGCCCCGTAACCCCCACCGCAATCGAGAACTGGTAACTTATGCGCACGAAGTCTGCCTAGCAACAACTATAGAAAATGGCTGCCGCCAAAGTTACTTAAAATGGCTGCCTGGGAGGGACATTCAAGATGGCCACCCCTGACTACCCTAACAAGATGGCTGACTTAAGAATGCCACCTAAACTGGCCCCCCCCCGAGCAATGCCCTCCAAAGATGGCCACCCAGGGACCACCCTCAAAAAGGTAAAGAATAGTGAAGTGGCCACCCAGCAAAGTCCCTTGAGGAGGGGGGGTAATCACCCAGTGTGAAGGGGGGGGACAGATTCAGCATCGAGGTAAAATAAAATAAAAAATGTGGCCCAAGCAGTCTCACCACACTGCAGCCACCAGATGTGAAATTGTGATTGGGGGGGGGGAGGGTTTTTCTTTTAACAAAGAACTACGAGGACAGGACTGCCAGCCGCCCAGCCACCTCAGGCCTCGCCGCTGTCCCTCTCCAGGCGCGCCGTCCAAAAAACGCTGAGGCCGCTCAGCGGGCTGCCTCAGCACTACCGCAGCCGCCGCCTCAGGCCCTGAGACGAGCCCCCAGACACAACAGCTGCTGCCTAGTGGAGAGCTTCCCCAAGAGACGCCCGGCACACGCCGCGTCGGCCCACCGCCCCAAAGGGAGATTGGGCCCAGAACAGCTCTCCTAAGCTCTCCTCTGCGTGCTCCGACCTATTCCGAGCACACGGAGCAACTGATAAGGGCGGGAGCGGAGCCTGGCCCTTTGAAACAGCCGGCTCCGCCCCCTGCCACGTCGGGACGCAAGCGTCCCTTCTGTTGCCGTCTCCCTTCCCCCGGAGCGGCAAAACAGCCCCCGCCCACCACCGGCGTTGCCGGGTGGGCGGGAGCTCCGTTCCCATCGTTATAGGCTTTCAAAATTGCTTTCCACCCATAGCTAGCTGTCCCATCTGATAAGGTCTCACATGCTTAGTTAACAACTTTTTGTTATAACAAGGAATATTAAAAATAATAATTATGTGTTGGCCCTTAACTAGTACTTCCCATCTTTGAACTATAATTTGACTTTTATATTTAGTTGGGACATTGTTTCTTCTCATACCAGGGCCCCAACACTTATTATCCATTCATCCAAACTATCCTGTTTCTTATATGTTGTTGAAGGTTTTCACAGCCAGAGTGTATTAGATGTTGTAGATTTTCCGGGCTGTATGGCCGTGGTCTTGGCATTGTAGGACCTGACATTTCGCCAGCAGCTGTGACTGGCATCCTCAGAAGTATGACCTGGAAAGATGGAGTATTCTCTGTGTCAAGGTGAGAAGAAAAAATGGTAGGCAGGTAATTTATATCTACTCAGGAAGGTGGGGTAGGGAAGAGTCATTATCTTGTGGGAGTTCCCCAGGCTGTGACATGCTAATGGAGGAGCTTTCATGAGAAGGTTCTTTTGCATATGGATTGGCTGTTGAAATTTTAATCTTATCTGTAGTGCTAAATAGGGCATGGTTTCCTGTCCTGAAAAACACAAAATGCTCTACATCTTACCATAGCACTACAGATAAGATTAGAATTTCAAAAGCCAGTAGCATCCACCACAATCTTTTTAGTCAAGACCAGCAACCGTATCCTGATATTCCTGGCCATATCCTTGACACCTTGATGAGTGATCTGTACCAATAGGCAGTAAGAGTGTGGCCCAGTTGATTATGTTCAATTACTTGGTGGCTTTTCATACCATCTACAATGGTATTCTGGAGCATCTATTGGATTGGATATTGAGGGCTCAGAGCTCCAGTAATCCCAGTCCTACCTTTCCAGCCACCTTGAATTTATGGAAAGGTAGGGTTGATACTTTTAAAATAAATAAATGTGCTGAAGTTTTGTTTGTTTTGATTTTCTCACTGGAATGTGGTCTGTTTAAAGACTTTTTTGTTAAATCAGCAGGAAAGTTATACAAATAATCAGAGTTCTCAAAGCTGTTTCAGATCTTGGAACCATGCAATCCACTAGAAAGCCCCAGGGACACACCAGTCTCTCAGCTCTTTTGGCTGAGCCAAAAGTTCTGGTATGACTTCCTTTTCCTTAAATAGCTGAGAGAATGATATCATCCACACTTTGAGAATCAAAATGACATTGAATAAATATATGCTTAATCATAATGCTGAAAATCAGTTTTCAGCAGCTCCCTGAATGTGAATGGTATATTCTATCCATTTGGGAATACCGAGAATGATTCCTAACTCAGCAGTGCAATATGTAGAAGCTTTTAGAATTTCATATTATACACATACATGTCACCCCCCCACCCAAGTCTGTATATAAGAAATTGGCCTCCATGAGTGGGATAGATATTACCTCTCACTTCTCAAATGCCAACAGTCTCATTGATATCTCCATATACCCATTGTTTGTTTGGAAGGGCAGAAGAGGGAATAGAAGGATCCCCAGAAGAAGTCAACATGCAGTATCATCACTCTCAGTCCATTGGTTCAACTGGAGATCACTTTGTGGTTAGAAAATCTAAATGAAAACATGAATGCTATATAATGCCTTTGATGACAGTCAAAAACAAACTGCAATGTGGAAGAGAAAGCTTAGATATGTTAGGAAGATAGCATAAATCTGGATTAGGTGAAAGAGTCGGGACATTTGCAATAACACCAGTGCATAGTCTCCCTTTAATGGCCATTTAAGAGTTAGAAGTTTGCAGGGGGGCATGGGAGGTATTGCATGTAATTTTCCACATTCATTTA
This sequence comes from Gekko gecko, assembly GCA_029375565.1. Classification (NCBI taxonomy): domain Eukaryota; kingdom Metazoa; phylum Chordata; class Lepidosauria; order Squamata; family Gekkonidae; genus Gekko; species Gekko gecko. The sequence continues at coordinate 100,339,191 of JAPDNY010000010.1, read as the reverse complement.
TCCCACACCTAAAATGGGGTGGGTGGGTTTTGAAGTATTCATTAATATTCAAAAATCAGATACGAAAATTCGGTTTGTGATTTGAGATGGTGTGAAATTAAATTTATTCCCCCAATCAGGCCTTATTTACCATCTAGACTGGAAGACTGTCCATTTAAAGCCAATTATCTCTGGATCTGTTTCATAAAACTGGTTCACACTGATGATTTGCCTGATTGCCCTGTCTGGAAATGATGCTTCGTGCCAATTCTGTTAGCTGCACAGACAGCACCAAGGAAAGATGCTGGTTTTCACCAATATTGCCGTCGTGTACCCTGCTGTGAGACCTGTGATGCCCCTCCCATGCCCATGAAGTGCTTGTGCAGGGCCACAGTCAGTGCCGAGTAACACTTTTTAGTGTAATTTATGCAGGGCTTCCCACTTATTCTTGCACATATTCAGACAAGTGCAATTTAATAATCTGTTTTTTTGAATTTGTAAGCCCATTAAGGATGAGCAGACTTCCTTTGCTCAGTGCCCTCACTTTTCTGCAATCTTCCTCTGTGCTGCATTTCTCTCCTCCTTGATTTGAGTTTAACTAGGAGAATTTCTAAAATTAATTCCAGAACTGGAACTGGAACAGGAGCAATTTGTTGCTGCTTTCAGTGGTCCCTCAGTTCGTTTATATTCTGTTTTGTTTTCCTCTTATATATTACCAGTGTGCATCAATGAGGAAACAGTGCAAAAAAACCAAGTTTGATGTGACTATATACTTAACTGTATCAAAATTCTTTTTGTGTGGCATTATATGAATGTGCATACGAATTCTATGCATCGGTGAAGAAAACCCACTGCAAGAATCTTGAAACAGCTGAACATAAAGCCACATGAAAACTGCTGTTTTGATGTGTTTTTATCAATGTGCACCTTGATTATAAATGTAAAAAGGGAAACATCAGAAGGATCTGAAATCTGGAGTGAACTGCATGTGCACAGCACAGCATTCAGAATTAGCGTGATCTTTACTGTCTTTCAAAACAGGTAAGGTAAATTTCAAAGAAACACAAACATGGAGATGGTTTCAGAGAGTAGCCATATTGGTTTGCAGTAAAACAGATTTGAGTTGAGTATCACCTTAGAGACCAACAAGAGTTTCAGGGTGTAAGCTTTTTTTAAAAAAAAATTATTAATGTTTAATGAAAGAAATTCCATATATATAGTGAATTCAATATGCTCAATCAATATTATATAGCAAAACATATCACAACACCATGAGACTCTGTATCATTAAACTAATGCAAACACCTAACACTACTGAGAGACCTTTTCATAACCTTAATTTTAAAACACTATTTGTGGTACCAATAGAATTAAAGGAGTGCTCAAACCTTAGTAAACCATTCTGTGTAGCTGGGATTTGCTGGTAATATACAGTTCTCTGAGAAATAGGCTAATAATGGGAACCATTTATGAACAAATTTAGAGTGGGATCCCATGTGGCCTTGTGTGTGAGTATCATAGGTTACCACAACTTTGTCCATCACGAAGTGGTCCCAGCATTTATTCTGCCATGAGAAAGAGATGGAGGATCAGCATTTTTCCAGGAGACAGTGATCGAGAGCCGAGCTGTGGCTAACAGGGTGGAGGCAAGTTCAGAGATCTTTATTTCATGGTTATCAGTGTTGCATGTCGAGTTAAGAAGCAGTAAAGCTGGATCAAGTGGAATGTTTTCTGACATTATCTTCTTTATTTCTTCCAGAACTTGGGACCAAAAGGCTTGAATAACTGTGCAGGACCACCAGCAATGGAAAAAATCACTGGTGGACCCACCGCTCTTCCAGCACTTGGACCTATATTGTGCTCACATGTGTTGCAGTCAAGCCAGGGAGAGATACCACCTGGTAAATATTTTTAACAATTGGAGCCTTATATTAAAGATCTTTGATTTGTTTGGGTGGGAGCTCCAGATGTTAGATCATTGCTGTATATTAAGATTTTTGTGCATATCTTTGTTCCAGGCTTTAATGTTAGGAAAAGTCTTGTTTTTTTCTATATCCCAAAGAATCTTGTAAAGAATTGAGAGCAAACCTTTAGAACTAGACAACGGTTTGCTTAAAAGCATTTCAAAGGCTGTTTTCTGTCTTGTAAAGGAGCCCATTTCCTTTATCCATTCAATTAGACTCCTAAGTTGGTAATATTTCAACCAAGAGACGTTATCATGTATAATTTCCTCAAATTGCCTTTTTGCCAAAATCTCTCATTTGTCTGTCAAGTCCTTTAAACAGTGCAAGCCAGCTGAAGTCCATGACTTGAAGACGCCTGCTTCCAATCCTGGCAGGAACCAAGGCTGAAAAGTATAAGTGGATAATGGAGAGATTGTTGGGGCCAGTAAGTGTCACTTCAGGTCCCAGACTTTAATGGTTGGGGCCAGAAAGGAGTTATTACTTAGTGTTGCTGGTCTCCTCGTTGGAAGCATCCATATGACTTCTTGAAGGGTATATGGCAAGACATAAGACTGTTCAATTTGCATCCAGTTTGTGAGCGAGGTATGCTGCAGCATTTTAGTAAGATTAGTAAGTGTAGCTGCCTGGTAGTATTGACGTAATGATGGGAGACCAAGACCACGCAGCTCCTTTGGTCTAACCAAAATGACAGTGATCCATCCTAGATTTATTAGAATTCCAAAAGAAATTAGATAGAGAATGCTGCCAGAGCCTAAGATCTTTGTCGGGGATGTGGATGGGAAGTGCTCTGAATAAGAAGAGGAAGCATGGGAATAAGAAGCATTGAACCAATTGAAGTCGGTCAGCGAGCACTAGTTTTTGTTTATTCCAATCCCTTATTTTACCTTGGACATCTCTATGAAGCCTGTAGAAGTTATATTCAGTCAATTTATTTAATTTTAGGGGTATTTGTATCCCCAGATGTCTCCATTCATCCTTGATCCAATGGTAACTGAAGTTTTGTTTAATTTGTTCCCTGGTTTCCATGGCTAAAATAATGGGATAGATCTCGATTGAGTTGTATTCAGATGTAGGCCCGATATGGTTCCAAAGTTAGTGATTGTTTTTGATATCTCTGGAAGAGAGTTTAAAGGGCCAGATAAAATAAGGTCATGTCATCTGCATACATTGTTAACTTATGCGCAACTCCCCCAATAGTGATTCCAGAGACAGTTTCCTTTCTACACAGCTCTTCCACCAGTGGTTCTATCGCTAGTGCAAATATCAACGGTGAAAGCGGGCACCCTTGCCTTGTGCCCCTGATGGGTTGAAAAAAGGATGAGTTGACATCATTTACTCTGACTCTTGATTTTGGTTGTCAGCAGATGGACTTTAGAGCCAATAAGAAGTTCTACCTGAAGCCAATCTTTTTCATAAGTGCCTGCAAATATGTAATTTCAATAGAATCGAAGGCCTTCTCAAAATCAAGGGCCAGGATTAGTGTATCTTGTAAGGATTTCTTTCCAAAGGAGATAATATTAAAATTGCACCTTATATTATCTGTAATTTGTCTGTTTGGGATAAATCCCATTTGATCTGTATTGATTAAGTCTGGAACCACTTTCTTTAGACGATTTGCTAAGATGGCCGAGAAGAGTTTGGCATCATTATTCAGTAACGCAATTGGACAATATGAAGATGGCTCCATCAGATCTTTCTGGTTTTTTAGGAATAACAACAATAGACGATTCAGCCCAAGATGGAGGGGTTTTCCCTCCTTGCAGAGCGTTATTGCAAAGAGTTATAAAAGTATCTACAAGGGGGGCTTGAAATGATTTGTAGAACTCTGCCGGGAGTGTGTCAATATCTGGAGCTTTATTCAACTTCATGTTTTTGATGACATCTATCATTCCTGGTCCAGATATCGGCAAATCCAGAGATGCAGATTGGTCAGCTGAGAGACGCTTCAGTGTTAAATTAGAGTCTAAGTACGCAGCTATTTTATCCTCTGGTGGAAATTTTGTAGAATATAGGTCTTCATAATATTTGGCGAATATTGACGCTAATTCTCTAGATTTATTATGGATTTTGCCATCCACAGACTTCAGGGCAGTGATATAAGCCTTCTTCTTTTTATCCTTCACTCTCCATGCTAACAGGCACATATTATTTGCTGATTTATGCCAAAAATTTTGTTTCAGAATGACAAGATTTCTTTGAATTTTCTTCAGTTCAATAGATTCCAGCATTTTCTTTTCTGCTTGTAGGTGTTTCAACATTGACTCCTTTTTGGATTTCTTGTGTTCTTGTTCCAAAGCTGCTATTCTGTGTAATGTATCAGACTTTATTTGTTCTGTTTTTTTCCCCAGGTGTGTCATAGCCGAGATGATGTTGCCCCACATAACCACTTTCAAAGCGTCCCATTGGATTGCCGTATCTACTTCAGAGTCCTTGTGGATCTCCAGGAACTCCAGGCTAATGTCACTCTCCATTTTTTTTCTTTATGTCTGTGTGAAATAAAATGGAAGTGTCCATCACCCATTTTTTGCCTGTGGTTTCCTGTGAACAATCCGAAATAAGGCAGCTTAGCTAAGCATGATCTGTCAGATGCCGTGTGCCTATATCGGTTGATTGTAGAAAAGCTACTAGTGAGGAAGAAATTAATATATAGTCAATACTAGTAAAGATATCGTGTCTTGCTGAGTAATATGAGTAGTCCCATTCCAAAGGGTGATGATTCCTCCAGGCATCTAGCAGATCAAAATTTTCTAGCAATTTGGCAAACCTTGATCTGGTGCCCATCGTATTTCGTTCTTTGAGTTTAGCATTGGATCTATCTAGCTGATTATCTATTATTAAATTAAGATCTATTATTAAATTAAGATCTCCTCCTACTTTCAGGTGGCCCTCCCTAAAAGCTTGCAATTTAGAAAAAGTGTCTTGTAAAAACTGGATCTGTACAGAATTCGGAGCATATATGGAGGCAAAGGACCACAGAAAGCCATTTACTGTGCCTTTGAGGAAGATATATCACCCCATAGGATCTACCTTCTTCTCTTTCAATCTAAAATTAATCCGTTGTGCCAAGATTATGGCTACCCCTCTAGATTTTGAAGAACCCAAAGCCATATATTGTTGTGGGAACCCAGAGGATTTCAATATAGGGTGAATGGTTGATCTAAGATGTGTTTCCTGAATAAACAATATATCCGGATTGAGTTGTCTGATATGTTGCAATACCTTCTTCCTTTTAATGACATTGTTAACGCCTCTGATGTTTACTGAGTAAATTCTGAGAGAAGACATATTCTAATACTGAGAAGGCATCTACTTTCAGCCTTTCAGATGTATAAATGTTGATTTTTTAAATTAATTTATTTATTTTGGAAAGTTACAAATTAGTCTGAGCAGCTCTTATCATGGTACCGGATCATATTATAAACAGTTAACTTTATACCTACTCTTTATAAAGGATTAATCAATATTGAGGTCACCAGTAGAATAAAGTTAATTATGAATTCTGAATCAACACTTAAAACCAAAAATTTAACAATCAGAAGGGCAATCTTATAATCCTTGGATTAAAAATTCAACAGTTCAATCAAATCTTTAAAACCAGTGCAATAATATATAGTTGTGTTTTGAGCTTACAATAGAATTAATTAGTATCAGTTAGTACAATTTATATAACTTGGTATATAACTTAGCAGTGAACTTATTTTAAAAATCAATTTGCAAATCTTTAAATCTATGCAAACTTAACGAATAGTGATCCTAACAGCAGTACTCACAATGCCCTATGGTGTACTTTTTATTCTGAATCAATATTAAGAATTGTTTTGTAATAAAGTTGAATCAATTTAACTAATAAGATGAAATCAAAGTGAACAGAAGTATAAGAATTTTCAACAGTATATATTACTTACAAGTCTCAACTATCAATCCGAACATAAGTCTGTGGCATAGAGTTTTCCAGTACACAATAAGAAGGCTAGGTTTATTAATCTTGTAAGGACACACTAGAAAAAAGAGCAAAGCTCTGCCCAGCAATAGATTTAGGAAAGAGTCAAACTATCCTTTGAAACCTTAGAACAATGCTGCACCCTTCCCCCCCTCTGCAGGCTGTAGCAGACCAAATTACCCTTTAGAAGCTAAACACCGCCCACTGTATGCAGTTGTTAGTGTACAAAGACCAGTTGGGGGAAGAGTGCTTCTGGTAAATAAGCCTTTTAAATTCAAGAACTAAACTCTTGACCTTTAAAGCCCTTAATGGTCAGGGGCCTGCCTAACTGAGAGACCGCCTTTCCCCGTATGCTCTCCAGAGAGCACTACGATCTGGAACACAAAACCACCTGGCCCCCCTGGCCCTAGGGATGCCAGGTTGGTGGCAACTAGGACCAGGGCATTCTCCCTGGCAGTGCCAACACTCTGGAACGAGCTCCCTAGTGAGATTAGAGCTCTGCAGGACCTCCAGCTATTCTGCAGAGCCATGAAAATGGAGCTGTTTCGCCAGGCGTTCCAGTAAGAACTGTTATTACTGGCTGGGTTGCACTGGCACTTTATTACATGTTGCTGTCACATTTCAATTGTTTAACTGTTTAACTGAATTCACTGGAATTTTATGCAATTGTATTTTAAGTCTGTATTTTGCTGGTTTTAAAATTGTATGTTGGTTGTAAACATGATGTAAACTGCCCTGAGCTGCTTCAGCGGGAGGGTGGGTTAGAAATCTAATAAATAAATAAATAAATAAATAGTTATGTGAGACTATGGACTGTCTCTGCCGTAAACCCGACTTTCCCCAAAACCAGGGAACCAGCAGCGGTCTTTAAAATGGAGCAACTTCCCCCTGTAAACCCGCCCCCTCCCCTGTTTAAAAACACATTAAAACCAACTAAACCATCACTACATATCCTATATTTAACCTGAACAACTTGGTGATTAGTGCACTAAAGTGTCACTTCAGATTTATACTACTTGGATCCACTTGCTTGGTATATATGAGAATGATCATACAGTAGCAAAAGAACTGCATGTGGGGTATAGAGAGATTCCCAGGGAACCATTTTATTGCTCTTTTCAGGGGACTCTGGAGATTGGTGTCGGTGTTTTGCAGATTGCTTGCTTGTGTCCGTTGGTTCCGCTAACTTCAGGGCCTCTAACAGATCATAGCCTGAGTCCTCATCAATAGTTTGTATACTCTTCCCCTGATAATTGACTTGCAAGCTTCCCAACAGCATCCAGCAATATCTCACGTTTCTTGATGGAGGGGGAGGTTATTGGCTTCAGCGATCTTCTGATTTCAAGGCTTCCTGTGGTATGTCTGGGAATACTTGCACTTGTGTAATTTAATCATCCCTAATCGCCACTTCCTTTAAAATCTTTTGTTTGGTTCTGACATTGGCAAATTTTGTTAGAATGTCCCTCGGCCCATGGTGTTTTGGTGCGTTGAGGGGACTGATTCTATAGGCATTTAAAATGGCCAGTGCTACCCCTTCTTCAGGAGCTGCGGTGGCTCAAGTGGTTAAGACGCTGAACTGCAGGCTGTGGAAGGTCAGTAGTTCAGCAGTTCGAGACCCAGGAGTGCCGCATGATGGGGTGAGCTCCCGTCTCTAGTTCCAGCTCCTGCCAACCTAGCAGTTTGAAAGCAAGAAATTGCAAGTAGATAAATAGGTACCACTTTGGTGGGAAGGTAACAGCGTTCCGTGCACCTTGGTGTTTAGTCATGCCGGCCACATGACCACGGAAACATCTTCGGACAGCGCTGGCTCTTCGGCTTTGAAACGGAGATGAGCACCGCAACCCTAGAGTCGGATTCAACTGGCTTTCGAGCAAGGGAACCTTTACCTTTACCTTTACCCCTTCTTCTAACTGAGAAATGAATCAGAACTACCCTCCTCACTCTCCAGGATCCCTTGAAATTTTAAATTAAGGTGCCAGATTTTCATTTCCACAGTAAGCAAACGTTCTCTGTAATTTATTTCTCTTGCTTGCATTTTGCAGACATCAGTTTTAAGTATTAGACTCATGTTAAGGGCCGTTTCTGCGTTGCCGGCAGTTTTATTTAAAGCTGCCTGAATCTCTGCCAGCTGATCTCTTACAGGCTGCAGAGAGGCTTGTATATTGTCAGTAAGGCGTTTTTCCATGTTCACAAGAAGGGTAAGCAAATCTGAGCATTGTGTGCCCTCTACTCATGCTTGTGTTGAGGAGTTTTCCACCACCATCGTTATTTTCCCCACTCTTGAGGGAGTCTGGTCAGGGCAGTTATTTTTTGGTGAAAAGAAGTCTTTAACGGTCTTTTGATTATTTTTAGAAGAAGCTGTATTTGATCTGTAATTTTTTCCCATTCCTGGAATATCGAAGGTTAATTCTGATAGTTGGTTTTATGGTTGTGAGGAAAGAGGAGGGTCAGAGCTCACAGTTTACGTGACTGCCATCTTCTGCGGCATCTCCACACACCCCAGGGTGTAAGCTTTCAAGAGTCAAAGCTCCCTTCATCAGACACAATCATGGAGGAGACTTACAGTGAAATCCTATGCCAAGTAACTCCAGTCTAAGCCCATTGATTTCAGCGGGCTTAGAATGGAGTAATTAAATAAGAGTGCATTGTTAATATGTCAGCTTCACTTTGGAAAGAAGACCAGGTAATTCAGAACTGCCCTGACATGGATGGCCCAGGCTAGCCCAATCTCATCAGATCTCTGAAACTAAGTTGTGTCAGACCTGGTTACTATCTTGGATGGGATACCACCAAGGAAGTCCAGGATTACTACTCAGAGGACAGCAATGGCAAACCACCCCTGAATATCTCTTGCCTTGAAAATCTACAGGATTGCCATAAATCAGCTGTGCCTCAATGGCAAAAAAATAAAAATTCAGAACTCCCAAATCCAAGAAGGAATGCCAGTGAGGCACATTTCAGAAGCATCCTTAGGCCTCTCTCTGCTTTCCCACCCCCTCTGTTTTATTGTTCCCCTGACAAACTTGAAGCTTTCCAGAATCACTGATTTTATTACACTATAATAATGCAGAGTTAGCATTGCACAAATCATCATTCAGTCTTGGGTGAGCTGGCTTTTGAAACCGCTGTGCCATCAATACTGATGAATTTATTCACTAATTTATTTTTAAATAAGATAAGTGGACAAGTAGTATTGATAGACTGCCAACACATCACCTGGTTTCCCCCATTATCATTAGGAAGTCTGGATGGCTGAAGTGATTCAATAACAAGAGATGCTATAAAACCAGTGTAGCAATAATTTCGCATTGCAGGATCCAGAGGTTGTATTAAAATATCTGAAATAATTTCAGACTCTGGCATTGTTGTCAAGACCCATTGCAGGGAAGGCGGTCCTCTTCACCTAATGCTGCTAGCCATCACTATTGACTTTCCAAAATGGTTCTCCTTGGCAAAAATAAAATTGCCATAAAATTGTCACTGCAAGGCTTTTTTTGTGCTTAATGCCAGCCCCCAGAATACAAACCTCATTGTGTTGACAAGCATTCTTGCATAGTATATATTTAATGGCATGATAATAGAGGCATATAGCAGAGGTTTTATATTGTTGGTAATAAATTGGATGGCTCATTTTCGAGGAATCGTTTGCTGAGCTGAGAGCCCGGGTATTTCTCGGATCTCCTGCGTGTATTGCCATCTGCTCTTCAAAGAGTAATGTACCTGCCTACCTTCCAGCTATTTTGCCAGTGACTCAGGAAATTGGATGTAGGATCCAACAGCTTGACACAGATAGTGCCATTTCCCGACTTCACCATAAGCAATGACAGTAGTTTTGAAAATTACACAGCAGGATGGTTTTCCCACATGGGAGTCACCTGGCTAAACTGCCGTGGTCCAGAGGAAGGGGGGGAATGGATATTGAACATAAGAGTAGCTTATAGGTCTGAGTCTCTTCAGGCAAGCATGTCACTTGTACAAGGATGAGGGATCCGGCTGAAAAGGCAGTGGAATGTAACTATGATTTGTGCAGCAGCCGGCATTATCCTCCCTGTCAATCAAAGTGTATAAACACAAAAACAGTATGGCACTGTAAGGGAGGAACTGGTTACTGCAAAAGCGTCCACACTGCCAAACATTTCTAAAAGCATATCCCACAACATCATGGTCAGGCTAGTATTGCTACTGTTCGCCAAATCTGGGCAGTCCAATTTGTGTATTGTATGACAGTTGCTAATTATGCAACTCAAGAACCTGAATTGGTTACCCATTGTTTTCATGTCTGTTCTTTGTAACTACCTGGGGATGTGCATTCAGATATTTCTGATCCAAAACAGTGCCCCAAATTTCCAGTCTCATTTCATACTGGAAATACCCCAAATGAAAAAAGGTTCCATGATATTTTGGGATTCTTGAAATTAATTACTTCCAGTTTCAGGTATGATTCTGGTTGTTTCAGCTTGGGTGACAGACCGGACATCTAGAGACCAACTCCATTCCCATTCCCAATAGGGGATAGACCTGGTGTTTGAGTCTGGATGCCAGGTCTACTGCCCATTGAAACCTCTGTTGATACCTAATATTCCTCCTGAACCCCCAGATTTTCCTGAAATGGATTATGAAATGATACCCTCACTCCCAAAATTTCCTGAGAACAGTAATCAGGCCATTTCTGAAATAACAAAATAAAACTGAATTGTTTGAAGTATATATCTATAATAATACCCAGGAAGATAAAAATAGGGAAGAAGCAGAGGAGATATCTTTTTAGCTGTTTGTTCATACTAGGACTTTCTCAAGCTTTCCCCACAGAATATAGAAAAGGCTGTCATGGAAAGAAATAGTAAGCATGTTAATCATAGCTGTAACTTTCCTCATTGGCTAAAACGAGAAGGTGGGTGTCTCTTAGTGGGGATTAGTAGGAAATCCCAATGTTCAGCAAGCTTTGAATACCCAGGGGACAGGTTTCAAATGTTGTTTCCATGTGGAGCTGACCACCATGATATCTATATAAGTGGCCTTTTGAGGACCTGGTCCATCACTTGCCGAAGTATGACCCAAATGCCATGGAACCTGAACAGCATCCTCACAAAGAAGACAAATCATTGGTGGGTTGAAAAGACAGTCATCTCCTATGAGCTCACTGACAGAGGAATTTGCCAGTAGGCCTTAGTGAGATCAAAGATGGACAGGTATTGCACTGAATGCAACTTCTCCAGTGAGATTTCCATTCAGGGCTTGAGACAGGAATTACATTTGGAGACAGCATTCACTTTCTAGAAGTCTGTTCAGAAGTGTACACTCCCAAAGAATCTAGTGCTGACAAGTCTGAGTCTAGCCCTGACAGAGAAGGGTTTAGTGCTGACAGGGTTTGTGCATGGGCATCACTGAAAGTAGTTTAACACAGATGGAGTACTGGGGAAGTTGGCAGAAGAAGTGGGTAGTTAAGTGAAGACTTCCATTCAGGACAGAAAAAGGGGATAGATCTTCTACTGTGAGAAGAATTTCCCTACTCAGTGAAAATAGGGAGATAGCTCTGAAGAGTGGAGAGATCCTTAGTCTAGTGTTTTTAGAAACTGCCTTTTAAATCCTGAGGACTTAGTTAAAACTCAAGAAGAGTACTGGTGTATTTAGTGAAGGAGTTTGGGTACTGGACAGAGTATCCTTGCCTTCTGGAAACCAAAAGAGACAAATACTCCCAAGGAAGTATCATTTTAAAGATTCAAAGTCAATGTGAAAACCTTAAAAACTCTCAATTGCTTGAAACATATGAACTGTAGTCTGTGCCTATATTGATTTACCTCAGACCTTTCCCCTCCACGTTGAATAAAATATTTTGTTATTTTTGAACTTTAAAAAGCCTTAAGTACCATTTCAGAGGTTTAAGTTAAAGGGTGGTCTCAACACTTCCCTCAGGTTCCTGTGCTGAGCCAGCAGCAAAATTTCATACTGTGACAGGGTGGGACAGCCATAGTTCTTCAAAAAAGAAGAAAATGGAGGGAAATCCTTGCCTCTGAGGGGGTGAAGTGGGTGAGGTTGTCATAGCAGGCAATTAATGGGATTGTCAGCAGGTTGCTCATCATAGCAGGAGACTTGGCATCCCTACTTTAGTCCCAAGAAGCCTATTCACAAGGCAGCCTTTACCCCCAAAGAGGCTAACACTGGCAGTCTTTTCTCTTGCCTGCCCATCAGGTGTCCTCAAGGACCAATCTTGAAGTTCACTCCTCTGGGTAGCTTAAATGCAACCCTTCTTGGGGTTGTTCCCAGGTTCCACAACTTCAAATGCCAGCCTGGGATACTATGGGGTGTGACAATAAGAAAAAGCTGGCTTCTCATTAAATTATACCAGGATATCACCTGCACATTAGGTCTCTGGATCTATAAGAATTTGTTTATTTTTTTAAAAATGGGAATCTGTATAGTAAATGTTGCTCAAACACACACCATTGCACTGTTATCATACTACATCTGAAGACCAGCCTGGCAAAAAGAGTTGGGCCTCTTGCAGATATAGGGCTGCCAGTTTTGGAATTTCCAGAGATTTCCAGGGACAGAGCCTGCAGTGGATGGAATCTGGGAACTTGGCAGGTTTGTGATGCCATAGAGTCTACCCTCCATTTCCTCCAGGGAAACAGATCTATGCCCTCTGGAGATCACTGGAAATTCCAAGAGATCTCCAGGCCTCAGCTGAAGGTAGGCAAGACTTTGCAGACAGCTCTACTGCCCACTGAAGGGCCGGCTCCCTGTTTGCCACTGGAGGGCAGGGAGTGAGCTGGGTTGATGTGTGTTCAAACATCCCTCAGTTTAAATAACTGACTAGGAGACCCCACCCCTGCTTTCTTGAATACTCCCACAAGATGCTAGTTAGAGTTGAAAGAACTCAACTATCATATGAATCTTGCCTTTGCAAACAGCAGCTTTTGTGTGGACGCCCCACGGAAGAAAACACACCATTTTCATCCCTATTTGCTGTAGATAAATGCTGTCATCGTTCAGCGGTTGCCTTTGGTAACCATTGCTATTCTTCAGCAGTCCAGAAGTCACAAATGGTACTTAAGAAGCAGACTGAGCAGGGCGTGACTGACACTGATTCTAATGGGGCTGCATGACATGACAAATATTTGCCTTATTTCCATTTGGCATTCAAGAAGAGACCAAATTGTATTTCTCTGCTTTCCTCGGTGTCCAGATGATGGGTTTGTCTGCTCCTTAATGCAGTCTCATGATGCCTCTGTGCAAATAAAATCAGTGCCCTCTGTACTCGGCTTTCACAGCAGCGATATGTATACGGAAAAGAGCCGAGCCTTCATTTTTTTCATATACAGAGAGTTGCTAGGAAATTAGGATGAGGATGAGGATGGGGAAGAAAGACTTCCTTGGCTTCTTGCCCCCATTCTCCAGGGATATGTTGACTACCAAAAAGAAATTCAGCCTATTGCCCTTTTTGCCATATATTGTTATGCACATGTGGTCTTTAGACCCATGGCCAATACTTTCCTGTTCTTTAGAGCCCACATTTACAACCTGGCCTCAGAAGTCCCCTGCAGAGGACCTTCCATTTCTTTCCTTGAGATCCAGTTTGATGTAGTGGTTAAGAACAGTGGACTCTAACCTGGAGAACCAGGTTTGATTCCCCACGCTTCCACATGAAGCCAGCTGGGTGACCTTGGTCAGTCACAGTTCTCTCAGAGCTGCTCTCTCAAGAGCAGTTCTCTCAGAGCTCTCTCAGTTCTACCTACCTCACAGAGTGCCTGTTGTGGGGAGAGGAAGGGAAGGAGATTGTAAGGCGCTCTCAGAATCCAAGTGGAGGGTGGGGTATAAATCCAAACTCCTTCTCCTCTTTTTTTTCTTCGCTTCTCTAACTATTCTGGACTGTAGAGCTGTTAATTCAACAACACTGGCTACAATACAATATCTTGAAAGCAGTTCAAGGTGGGGAAGTCAGCTGAATTGGCCAAATACATAATAATGAGCATCAGGAAGACAAGTAAATTGCCTCATTTAGGGCCAAACTACACAACTGGGTTTTTAAGTTGTGGGGTCTGGGTCCCTGCCCCCCCAGTACACTGGTTGCCAGACTTTGCTTGGCAACCCTATTAAAAACCCAAATGTCTAGTTTATCTCTTAGAGAGAAGAGAAAGGAGGAGGGAGGGAGGAGGAGGAAAGGAAAGGAAAGGAAAGGAAAGGAAAGGAAAGGAAAGGAAAGGAAAGGAAAGGAAAGGAAAGGAAAGGAAAGGAAAGGAAAGGAAAGGAAAGGAAAGGAAAGGATTGGAAAGGAGTAGAGAGAATAATAGGTACAAGTTAGGACTGCCAGCCTCCAGATGTGACCTGGAGATCCCCCAGAATTACAGCTTATTTCCAGACTATAGAGACTAGTTCCCCTGAAGAAAATGGGTGCTTTGGAGGGTGGACTCTATGGCCTTGTATCCCACTGGAGTCCCTGTCCTTCATAGGGTGTATCCCAAATCTTCAGGAGTTTCCCAACTTGGATCTGGCAACCTTACCCCCTCATTTCCCACCAGTTTTACTGTAGAGAAGATTCACTCATCCCTAATTTTAGTGAGTGATATACCTGGTCTGAGATTGTAACAAACCACTGGAAGCACAGGAAATCATTGGCAGGGTTGCATAGGGCCAAATCCATGCCAAGATGGGTGCAGGGCACTAGAAGACCTCTAGCACCATTTGTGTACCCATTGACAACATCATGGATGTAAAAGAACCTAATGACTAGGCCAGTTTCAAATTAATACTGAAATTAATAAAGGAAAAGCAGCACATTCATTTCCTGATATCTGACAGTCATCTTGGGTAATTAAACCATTTTTTTTCCAAATTAATTATGAATTGATCTCATCCATCACAGGAAAGGATGTAGGACTGGTGACACATTCAGAAAAAAGATGGGAGAGGTGGTTATTATATCATAGCCTTTCTCTTGCACTAAAAATAAAACCAAACAATATATATGTTATGTGCAGAAATTTGTCTTCTGATATTGGTTGTGGTTGAAGACTGATCAATGGCTTTCAGGTCAATATTATCCTGACTGGTATTACTGTTATACCAGCTATGAAACAGCTGATTTTCTACTGAAGATCTTTGCTAGTAAACACTGTTCAAAGTGACCTGCTATAAACCATAAGTGAAAGGTTCAGTGCTGATAAATTCATTTGGACGGCTTTGATTCTGGAAGCACAAACTTTCTTCTGGCACAAACCCTATTCCCTTGAATGGGCCAGGTTTCTGCTTTGAGGGCCAGGTGTCAGAATGGAAAGCCATTTATCTGGTTAGAGATATGACCCAGGTTATTTCTAACAAGACTCATTTCCAATGCTTAAAGATTTTCTCCCAGCCAATTAACTGTACAGTGTTGTTAATTAATCAATGTATTATTTGATTTTAGAAAATCAAAATGCCCTCTCAGGGATATTGGTTTGTTGCACATGATTTATTATTTTCTTTATAGTTCTCCCAGAAACAGGAACCCCGTCATACATATTGTGCCTCACACTATCACTTGTCTAACACAAATAAGGAAGATTTTGGTGTAGTCCCCCCCCCAAGACTAAAAGAAGACAGTGTTCCATAAGTACAATATTCAGACCTTATGTTTAAACCTTGCTGGTTGGGTAAGGGCATAGAGCCAAACTACAGGTTACCATTTTTAATTTACTGTCTTTTTTTTTTTTTTTTAATTTACTGTCTTGAGGTTCCCCTGACCTGGGGAATGGTAGTGGAGGACAAATAACATTCTCACCTTGGCTGTTTTGGCTTGAGGAAACGTCACAAGGAACATCCTGAGGCCCTTTTACCGCCCTGCAGTCCCAGTCTAAATCCGGGCTCTGCATGCTTGGAAACAAGTTCCCACATGACCGATGTGTGAATGACTGCATCAAAGTCAGATCAGGAGAACCCAAGCATGTTAAAAATCATGATCTGTAGGTCAGCCCATAGAAGCTGACCTATATATTGAGCAGATATACAGAATATAGTCTTCATTTGATCATTGCAGTTCAGAGTGCTGATGGGAACTGTAAAATTGTTTGCTACCTCACATCAAAGACTCCTATGCTGTAGAACAGGGGTCCTCAAACTACGGCCCGCGGGCCATATGCGGCCCGCCGAGGACATTTATGTGGCCCGCCGAGTGTTTATGCCCACCCCCCCGCCCGGAGCCGCCTCCTCCTTGAGGAGCGCAGCAGCAGCGCCCCCGCAGCCTCTTTCTTCCTCCAGCAGCCCTGGGCGGCAGGAGCGCCCAGGAGCTGAGGAGGAGAGAAGGGGCAAGCAGGCTGGTCGTGGGGGAGGGAGCCAACGCGGCGGCGGTGCGAGCAGGCTGGTGGGGGAGGGGGCGAACGCGGCGGCGGGGCGAGCAGGCTGGTCGAGGGGGAGGGGTGATCGCGGCAGCGGAGCAAGCAGGCTGGTGGGGGGGAGGGGCGAACGCGGCGGCCCTCCAACGGTCTGAGGGACAGTGAACTGGCCCCCTGTTTAAAAAGTTTGAGGACCCCTGCTGTAGAAGATCATCGTGTTACAGAGATCATCGTGTTATAGACCGGGATTTGTTTTAGTTGGGAAATGCATGTCCCTCCCCCCATCTGCAGTCAGAAATGGCACTTTTTTTTTTTTGCCTGTGTACCTGAATCATTCCTCAGCCAGAGGAATGGGTTAAATTATTTCTCTTAGTCTATTCATAAGCTTTCTGGAAGCATGTAGCTTCTCCTTCATGTCACTGTTGGAGCTAGCCATGGTTAGCATTGTGGTTCAAACAACAACAACAACAAAAGACAGCCAGTTTCGTGTAGTGGTTAGGAGCGTGGACTCTAATCTAGGAGAACTGGGTTTGATTCCCTACTTCTCCACATACAGCTGCTGGTGTGACCTTGGGTCAGTCATAACTTCTTTCAGAGCTGTTCTTTCAAGGGTAGTTCTTGAGAGAGCTCTCTTGGCCCCACCTACCTCACAGGCTGTTTGTTATGGGTAGGGGAAGGGAAAGGAGGTTGTAAGCCATTCTGAGACTCCTTTGGGTAATGAACAGTGGGGTATAAATCCAATCTCCTCTTCTCTTCTTCTTAGTGTAATAGTTCCATAATTTTCTCATTAACCTTGGTTAGCTCCAAAGCTCAGTTCTTTATCATTGCTTGAAGTAGGGATGCAATGTTAGTTAGCCATGAATAATAAAAATGAAAACCGTAGTAGATATGTAATTCTAACCAGGGCTATTTTGGGGCAGGAAAGCACAGGAACGGAGTTATGGCTGGCTTCTGAGTTGGCCACGCCTACAGCCCCCCCCTCAGATTCCTCAGGCACCTCACAAGTCGCAGGACATCTGGGGAAGCCAGCCTGATCCAGGGAGGGAAGGAAGTTTAAACTGTCTCCCCTCCTCAGGTTCCCCAGGCTCCCCGCAGCTGCGGGGTGCCTGGGGAAGCCAATCCAGAAACTGCCTTCCTACCCTTGGGTTCCCCATGTGCCCCACAAGCCACAGGGCACCTGGGGAAGCTGATCCCGGGAGGGAGCTGCATTGTCAGGGGTGTGGCCTAATATGCTAATAAATTTCTGCTGTTGGGTGTGGCCTATTATGCTAATAAGTTCCTGCTGGGCTTTTTCTACAAAAAAAAAAAAAAAGCCCTGATTCTAACAATGGTTAACACCACAAATCAAATGAGGAGAAATTCACTCATAAGAAGGGACAACACAGAAGGAAAAGAATATGAACTCATGATTGAGGGTATTCAGTCAGGCAGTACTACAGTTGTACTAGACTAATGAATCACATTTCTTTTCAGAAGAATCTACTCAATAAATGTAATTGCCCAACAGTTTAAGCCTAGCCAAGTTTACTTGAAGGGCCTATTTTTAATGAGATTTACTTCCAAGTAGGAAGCATACTTAAAATTGCCATGTTAGGTCAACTAATCACAACAAAATATTTTCATACAGAAATAAGCCGTTGGCAGTCAAAATTTCAATGGATTCAATCAATGTGGTGGTGCTCAGATACCAATCCCTTATCAGAAAGTGTTTTTTCCCCAACAAAAAATTGCTGTGTATACTTGATTTTAAATACCCAGCCTTGGTTGTAGACTTGTAGAAGATCTTGATTTAGAGTTTGAATGTAGAAGCCATTTTGCTTCAGATTATATCTGATTCCACAACTGCTGTGTTTGTTTCCCCAGTTTTTCTATTATCGATGCTCTTATTTTATTAAGAAATATAGATCTAATATACTTTTGGATGCTCTGGTTTTTATGAATTTCTATTACTTCTCTAATAAAATGCCAGGCAAATGAATTTATGTGAAAACATAAAGAAACAACAGAAAATGAATCCATAGGCAAGACAGAGATAAAGGCACCACAGTATGTGTTCAGTTATTACAAACTTAAAACATTTTGTTTACTCAACAGCATATGTCAGCAAAAATTAACTTTTTATAAAGCCAAATATTCTTCCCCAGGCTTCTCGATAGTTTAATTTTTACATTATTCTTTGAATGCTTCCTGATATTTTGCCCATAAGATAAGAATCACCTCAGAGCTTAAATATCCATATTTTTTTAAAACACAAAAAGACTGAAAACTTTGGTAAGGCTATAAAAATGCAGATGTAATATTCTGGATGTAATACTGTATTTGTTTCAGGAGATAATGTATCCCAGGGCATGGCTGGAAACCACATGATGAGGAGAACTTGATGAAGCTAAGCAAGTTTGAGTCTGGTCAGTGCATGAATGGGAGTCCTCTAAAGAATCCTAAATATTCCCTTTGAGCTCCATGATGGAAGAAAGGAGTGTGGGATAATCATGTAATCTGTTAAATAAATAAGTTGTCAATGCTCAAGAAAACCCAGATGAAATGACATCTATGAACCACTAGGGAAATGAAAAGGGCAGGACCAAAAATGGTCAAGGTAACAAAAAGACACGGTAATCTCAACTTAATGCTGATTTTGTTTTAAAACATATAATTGCCTGTATTACGTTGACAAAATACGTTCTTCTCTGCAGAGTCCAGGTCTTCTGATCAAACTTTTCTGCTGTGAGAGACGTTACCTGAGAACCAGAAACCAAGGACCCTTTTCCTAGACTGCTGCAGCCAGCAGGGGATACACATGCATTGCGAACCAGCTCTTAGGCTGCAGTAGTTTGGTGATGTCTTTGCATGACTGTCAATGCAATCTTGTATGTTTGGCTCAGCACAATGAAACTCTTCTGCAGTGAATGTTTGAAGGATATAACTCCAGCTTGTTTGAACATGTCCCTTACCCTAAAGGAATTTATGTCTCATGAATTCTTTATACTTACCGTTATAAGGTACTCTCTTAATGTGAAGCCAGTGTGCTTGTTTTAAAGCAGATAAAAGATGTGGCTTTTATACAGTCTACTGGAATATGATTTTTAATAGGCCAATTCTTTTTTACTTCTGTGTAAAGATCCCCATGACCTGGATGGCCCAGGTTAGCCTGATCTTGTCAGATTTTGGAAGCTAAGCAGGGCTGGTCCTGGCTAGTATTGTGATTGGAGACCACCAAGGAACTGCAGAGCTGCTATGTGGAAGCAGACAGTGGCAGACCACCTCCGTTTATCTCTTGCCTTGAAAACCCTACCGGGCTGCCGTAAGTCAGGTGTGACTTGACAGCACTTTTCACCAACAGAGATTCCCGCAATGTTTTCATTGTTTGAATTATATCTGTTTTTTTTCCCAAGTTCCAGATGACATGGTCTTTTCTTTTTTAAAAAAAATATATTTTTATTATTTTCATGAAAATACAAACAATTTAACAGTCTTCTTTCCAAAGTTGAAGTGATGTGTTAGGATTTTTCCATTGCTTAGTGTGTGTGTGTGTGTGATTTTAGCCTATAGGGTGTCAAATCTGGTTTGCAGCAGCTTTCCATTTTTAATGATTCATGTACAATAATATACATTACAAAAAACCAGTCTTGATATCATTGTCCATACCATCATTGTGGCATTCTTTCTGAGAGGTGATCTGATAATGTGCCCCTGCTCACATGTACATCAACAAAACTATTCTCGCTGCAATCATACCTATGGGTTATGATATACAATGCTTGATCAACACGTACATGTGTTGGCATTGCAGGGAAAGAGGAGACATCAAGCAACAGAACACAATGAAAGGTGTGGCCAGCTGCACATACTTCAATTCAGGAATTAATTTTAGTATTTCATCTAGCTAAACTGGTATTTTGAAGGAGTGGAAAGCAACATGGAGCAATCTAGAGCTACGAAAAAAACAACCCAGTGGGGAATATCTATCCATCGCTGTTTTTATAATATCTGCAAGGGCAGTAGATAAAATGGCACATACAGGGTGCGATGCGTGGTTTTTTTAAAACTGGAGAATCGCGATCACACACCTCCTCCTTCAGAGCTCCCCGCCGTCCTCCTGCAGGTGGGGGGGGGTTTCCCCTCTCCTTTGAGCATGCGCACAGGCAGCCCTCTCCCGAACAGGAAGTTTGGCGCATGCGCAGAAGAGCAATCTTAACTGGTCCCTTTAAAGTTTAATAGAAGACTCCTTTTTACATTTTCTCCTTGAAAATGGCCTCCCCAAGATCCCAGACTCGTCTAAATGCCTAAACTAGGCACCAGTGAAGCTTTTCTTCATTTAACTTAGGAGCGGAGCTCCGCTCAAGCGCACACCGCTAAGGAAAAAAAAATGGCGGGCTAAAACCGGAAGCCGGAGGCAGCTTCCCAGAGGGGAGGGGGGTTGAAGCACCTGGAAGTGGCTGGATGGAGCGATCAGACAGCGAAAAGTGCGGCTTGAAACGGAGAATCGGGAAAACACCACTTGGGTAAGTGGTGTCAAAATACTCCAGTTTACAGAGGGTTTGCTCCAGAAAGCGACAGCTGGGGACGGTGGGCAGATGTTGGGCGTGTGAACGCACAGGTAAAAGCCGTTTCTGAGCCGTGCTGAAAATGGCTCAAACGGCGCGTCTGAACGCACCCACAGAGTCAGAGACCGGTAGTAACTGCATCAAACTCACAAGTTATTTCCAAAGATAATTTTCTGCTAATTGAAAGGAAAATATACATTCCTGTCTATTCCCCATTCTTTCTGCAGACCTCCAGTTTGCCTCTCATGTTATTCTCTGGGGTCCTCTCCTTGAAGCAACAGCATTTTGCATAGATCCATAGGCTGCAATGGAAAAGTTCTGTTCTGCTGACAGATTGTCATGGATATGGCCAGAAGCATAGGGGAACAGTTGCTGGACTTGATGAAAAAGACCACAGAGGATGTTGCAGCACAGATAACCACAACAAACTTGGCCTCTCAGGGAAGCTTGCCAAGAAGGGAGTCTAGGGACCCAGAACAAAGTAGCCTTGGGAGATCAGTAAAAAGAATACGAAGCAGTAACAATTATATGGCCTTGTGTCGATTGGAAGCCATCTAACCCCTTATCAATGAATACAATTTGTTAAGGCCCAGGTGCAGAAATGTCTGATAATCCTAAGAATGTCCAGCTTCACAGAAGTGATGATATGGTTCAAGGATGGGAGTATTGGTTGAGGGTCAGAAGGCATTCATTACATAGAAGAAACTTGTAATCATTATTCTTTAATAGACTTTTTAAGATTAGAAGTAGTGAGAATGAACTAACATTTTCATACAGTCTGAGAAGATATTTTATGTATAGATAACTTGCATGCTGTTTGCAGTTATAAGATAATGAGTTAGCCAGAAATGTGCACCCTTATCAAGTGGGACGGTTAGGTAACATTAGGAGATGGTTTTATAATCCTGTAAATATGGGAAGTTGTATTGATGAAGAGCTTCTTCTCAGAAGGACACCCTAGCCTGTGACCTGCTTACTTCTGGAGTAAGAAACTTTTATAGACTCATGTAATTGCTCTCCTTTAATTATCTATGTAACAATGATGGATGGTATAATGCTTTGTGGATTTAGTCTGTGTTAAGAATGCAATGGATATGCTTTTATTTAAAAAGCTTAGAATGAAAGCAGAGATTCTCCGATAGTATTTACACATGTGCTATACCCAGAATGAACCTATAATATAGTATTACTGAGTTGTTATTCTGGCTAGGGATAGGAGCTGCAGTGGCTCAAGTGGTTAAGACACTGAACTGCAGGCTGTGGAAGGTCAGTAGTTCAGCAGTTCGAGACCCGGGTGCCGCAAGACAGAGTGAACTCCCGTCTCTAGTTCCAGCTCCTGCCAACCTAGCAGTTTGAAAGCAAGAAATTGCAAGTAGATAAATAGGTACCACTTCGGTGGGAAGGTAACAGCATTCCATGCGCCTTGGTGTTTAGTCATGTCGGCCACATGACCACGGAAACATCTTCGGACAGCGCTGGCTCTTCGGCTTTGAAACGGAGATGAGCACCGCAACCCTAGAGTCAGGATTCGACTGGCTTTCAAGCAAGGGAACCTTTACCTTTACTTATTCTGGCTAGGAGTTAAATGATCTAGTATAGGAAAGCTAACTTGATGCTTAAGGTTTCTTAAGTGCATGCCTATATCTGAATCAGGCCTGACCAGAGTCTTCCATTAGTGCCTTCTATTAGTGGAAAATTTAGTCTGGATCCAACCCCACATCTACAGTTATAGTCAAAAATTAAATTGTGGCATTGGGGAGTAGGGATGCTTAAGCACCGGATAGCTTGGCTCATGGTCTGTTCACTAGTGGAAGATGGGGACTCACTGGATCTATACCTTGTGACTGAGTTATGACTACATATTCAGGACAGGTCACTACAGCCCTGATATTCTTGTCACCCGCTTTCCAAATGTGCATCTCAGCCCTTATGCGGGGCTGGAAGTGACTGTTATACCATCAATAAATTATGGGGAAGAATCCTTAATGCCTGGGACTGTTGCCAAAATGGTGGTACTGTCCTGAGCTGTCTTCCATCCCTTCTTCATATTTTAGAGTCAGATTTACTTAAACAATTTCCTTGGGATCCCCTCCAACGTCCTCATTAGTGGCAGCCCAGGAAGTGAGTGGTGGGGGAAAGAAACAATACGAGTCTGCAAAGGAAAAGAGGGATAATATGACATGGCTCTGCTGATGTGGCAGCCTCACACCACACACCATGCATTGGCATGTGCAGGTTCTGGGGGCCCCGGGCAGCTAGGAGTGCCACTGCCAGGGCCATCAGAAACACCGAGGCTTTGTACACCACCCACAGCTCCAGCCCTGCTAGGCAGCACATGTAGCTGGGAGCACAGGGGGCACACACTAGCAGGCCATGGAATGGGTATGAGGGCAGGCATCAGAGGAGATAAGGATGGATGGAGTCAGCACCAGTGACCCCACCAGAAGCATGGGCGCTGGCAACTGCCTCACTTCAGGGCATGCTAATGCCAGATCTGGTATGTCTTTAATGAACAGAACCAATTACTAAGCTTTCTAAAACTTCCATAGATGTTAAAATAAAACAAAGCATGTGCTTAAGTTTTCACCGGCTCTCTACTGTTCTCAAAGCCAGATATTAGAGCTGTCAGAGGAGTAGCCTTTTGCTACCCATCAATTATGTTATAACAGTCCAAAGAATTGTTCACTTAAAGATATGCAAACAACATTCCTCTTATGCAGCATTCTTGTGGGGCAATTTAAAACAACAACAAAAAAATCCCCAGTGTGTAGCAATTCTCAGCTGACAGTGTGAAAAGAAAGGAGAATTATTCACACTAGGGAGGTTTCTAAATTAGACCCCTAGTGTGACTACAAGATGATAAGAAAGCACATTAAGTAAACTGCAGACTGATACCAGATTAACACTACTTCTGAGGAGTGTATGAGAGCTTGTGCATGGAATGATTTCGTCATGTAAATTATTTGGCTATACAGTAAGATAGATAATGTTTTAAAATGGAAAGTGACCATCATGTCTTGCAACCTGTTGGCAGAGTAATTAACACAGCAACTGTGCACAACCTGATTAAAGAGAAGAAAAGGTTTATTTAGGAATTAATATACCTGATAGGAAAGAGGAGAGGCAGAGATAGGTTCCTAACTACATCTCTAGCTGAGGGGGAGGGTAAGGCTGAGTGTGGAACTTCTGAGAAGAAGGGGGAAATTGCCCTGAGAGTAACAATCTGGAGACAAACAAGGAATGACACAACAGGAGAGAAGGTGCTGACCTCACTATCCTATCTAATAGTCTTCTTGCTGCCCCTTGCAGGGTCTTCTTCTCTTCTTCTCTTGTTCTTTGTACATCAGACATTGCTTTCTCCAATATAGTGGAGGTACATTATGCAAACATGTCCAATAAAAACAAGGTTTGTGGGTATTGACTTGAATTCTGAATTTACACCTACAGTTTCCTATAGCAATACTGCAGACTGACATGGCTACCTTCTGAAACACTATGTCCTTAGATGGATACCATCAGGAAGATGAGACATACCGGAAGTAATCTATTGTGTTGGGACAATCTGTGACCTTCTGCTTGAGATTTGTACCCCTGTCACAGCCATGGAAGACACGGCCCTCAGTTTGTAAGACCTGAGCAAGGCTGTCAATGATAGGATGTTTGGGTTGACATTGATTCATAGGGTCACCATAAGTTGGAAGTGACTTGACAACACTTAACACACACACACACACACAGGGCTGCTGAGAACCACCATGGGTCCCCGGACAAAGATTCCATTTGTCCCACCCCCATATGATCCTGATCCAAACCAAATATAACAAAATAAACAAATCACTTGGCTTGCTGTTACCATGAATCTACAATAATATAGTAATTGGCCTGTCTGTCCATGCCTGTTTATATATTTATTTTATTTAAACCCCACCGTTGTCTCCAATGGGGACCCAGAGCAGCTTATATCATTCCATCCTCCATTTTATCCTCACAACCCTGTGAAGTAGCTTAGGCTGAGAGTGTGTGACTGGCCCAAGCTTGTTACCACTACCTGCTTTGATTTAAGACACTGAATCGCTGCCTTCAGTTTCTGGGGAAATTAGTCAAATGGCAAGGCTCAGCAGGAGGTGGCGTATTAGCGGGGATTGCCCTACGTATTTCTATAGGGATCTTTCCCTTTATGAGAGCTCTTAATAACCAGACAGTTGCTTAACCAAAAGGGTTGCTTTTATTAAACAGAAGACAATCTTAATAAAATGCACACATCCAGAATTAAAACATGTTAAATCATACACATAAGTAATGGAAGTACAGAGGTGAGCAGGAATAATAGGAGGGTGTTGGGGAAATATACTTTACCTATCCAGGAGATTAGGGGTCCATGGAGCAGAGACTGGAAAGATGGAAAATGATCCAAACAAATCTGGGGGTGATGTTCAGCTGGATTCAGCATGAAACCGGCTTCAAGGGCCCTCCAGCTGACTTGGGCCCTCTGAATTTTGTCCCCCTCTGTCAATGGCCCTGTATGCATGCACACGCGTGCACACACAGAGACACACACAGACACAGACGCCATTCTGACTCAAAGGGAACACGTTCTCTGACAATTCAGAGCAACGAGCTGAATTTTATTCTTTTTCTGGCAGGTCTCCTGTGCTTCCAATAGCTGCACAATAGGCAGAGATTCTGCAAATGAAGTTTATTTTATGGCAGAACAGGTCGCTTCTGATGAACTTTTATTGTGCAGCTAGGACCTCTAGCAGTGTTTTCTGTTGATACACCTTGACTAATCTCCCCTTTTCAATTGTTCACTGGGCAGAGGGATCATCAAGTGCTGTTTTTTCCTGGTCTCCACCACTCCTCCCTTTTCATATGTGAGGAAGACTATACTCTCATTTGAGGGCTCAGATAAAGTTGAATGCCACATAATCTATATCCGCGATGTATTCCTTTATGTATTGCTTATATCCTGTTTTTCTCCTACTATAGAGACCCTGACCTGGATAGCCCAGGATAGCCTGATCTTATCAGATCTTGGAAGCTAAGCAGGCTTGGTCCTGGTCCGTATTTGGATGGGATTCCACCAAGGAATAACAAGGTCACTATGCAGAGGCAGGCAATGGCAAACTACCTCTGAACATCTCTTGCCTTGAAAACCCTACAGGGTCGCCATAAGTCAGTTTGTGACCTGGCAGAAAAAAAGGGAGAGAGGGGGAATATGTTATAAACATATGGAAGATCTCTTGCACATATACTTCCCACTGAGAATATATCATATCTGCAAAGATTACTGGGGAAGGGGGCACCATGGGGAGGCTTTGTCATCTGTCACCTGTTTGGAAGTCTTCTCAGAGCACTTGAATGGCCATGATGAGAAACAGGATGTTGGACTGAATGGATCATTGGTCTGATTCAGCATGGCTCCTTTTATGCTCTTTTGCAAAGATGCAACTTACGCTAAGTGGCTCATAATTTTGCATGGATAGGGCAGATCACATTGACAAATACTTAAAGAGCATCAGTGTTGTATTTAAATGTTTGAATGCATCAGACAGACATCTTGAAAGTATTTAGATTTATGACCCTATTAAGACATACTAAACAATCAAGCCATTTGGATGGTTAAAGCACAAAGCTGCCTTTATTATTCAGACAATTCATTAAGTTTATTCTAGATTTTGAATGTCAGTTTCCAGCTCACGATTTTGGTGACAGAATTGCTTTAGAGGAAGCCATTTAGTACAAGGGTCTTGGTGTGAATAAAAATCAGTATCTGCCACCATTGAATAGGGAGTGGGTTTTAATGAACTCGCTTGTGACTTTATTAACGGAAGTTGTTGTTCTTTTCTTTCCTTACAATTAAACTAATCTCATCTTTCAGTGCTGCTGGTTGTATGAAATAGTATTATAGTTAAAAGACAATTTGCATAATGTTTTATAAGGACTTAATAGCTACAATAATTTTAATCTACTATGGGATGTTTATAACATTTATTAAACAGATTTTTTTCTTTGTGTAGAAGGATTATTAAAACCTATCTTCTAATAATAAAAGGACTGAAAAATATTTGGAAGAGTATGTTTTGCTATATTTTTCCCTTGGACTATCAACCAGCATGAGTACTTTGTAGTTCTGTAGCATTTGCCTCTTGACCAATTGATCAATCACTTGATTGATTAAATTTCAAAATTAAAAGTTCAATATTAAATGTGTTACTGCACTGCTGATGAAAGTATACAGTAACATACATTTTTAAAGAAACAACTTATTTTTTATTTTGCAGGTTCTGGCAGTATACCATGATGGCTAAGAGAGAAGCTATGTCTACATATCTTCTCTCTGCCAAAAACTTGCCACGTGACTTTAGGCCCAGGACCGGCTCAAGGTGCCTTTGCGCCCTAGGTGGGCACAGATGCCAACCTCCTGGCAGGGCCTGGAGTCCCTGCTGGCTGCCGCCTCCTCCTCCAACCAAGGGGGGAGGGGGAGGGTGGGCGAGCTGCACCGCCGCCACTGCTGCCTCCTGTGCCCCAGCCGGCCGGGCATTCTCCAGCGGTGGCAGACTCCTGTGCCCCGGCTGGCTGCCGCCTCCTGCATCCCGGCCGCCTCCTGCATCCCGAGGGGGGAGGGGGAGGGCGGGCGAGCTGTGCTGCCGCCGCCTCCTGCATCCCGGCTGGCCGGGCATCCTGTTACCAGTGGCGGTGGGCAGCAGCAGTGAGTCCCTGCTGCCCACTGTCATGCTGTTGAGGGGGAGGGTGGGCAATCTGCGGGGCACAGGAATGCCCCAGCTGGGGCGGTTTGGTGCCTCTGAGGGCCTGTGCGCCCTAGGCGAGCCAGCCCTGAACTTAGGCCACCCACTCTCTCTTAGCCCTAGCCCCCGTCAGAAATATGGGTAGTAATACTGGCCTGGTTTATAGGGCACTTGTAAGGATTCTGGCAGCAGCATTTGTGAAGTACTTTGAACACTGAAATGCTAAGAATGATTATTAAATAATACACTACAGTTGATACTCAAGGACACTTCTTCTTACTCCTGTCTTTTCCATTTGTACTGTAGTACAGTAGCACATGGCGACTATGGAAGTATAAGCAGGTATTCATTCATTTTAGAATCATAGACTCATAGAATCATAGATTTGGAAGGGATCTCCAGGGTCATCTAGTCCAACCCCCTGCACAATGCAGGGAATTCACAAATACCTCCCCCTCCACACCCGCAGTGACCGCTGTTCCATGCCCAGAAGATGACAAAAACCTCCAGGACTGCTTCCTGACCCCAAAGTGGCAATCAGCATTTCCCTGGGCATGTAAAAAAGGGCCACAAGAACTAAGCACTGAGGCAAACCGTCCTGCCCTCCCTCTCATGATCTACCTGAGCTCACAGAACTGGATTAAAAATTGCCCTCACCAATTAAAAGTTGCCGTCACTGCTTTATTAACTGAGATCACAATGCAGTTAAAATTAGCATGACTTAGTGCCAACCTAAAGTCAATGCGCTTAGAAAGGTGTAGCTCAGATTAGGATGTTATAGTTTGTCCCACTGAAATCAATAGAATAAATTAATTATTACTACCTTTAACTCCCATTGCTTTTGATGGGATGCAGTCCACGTGAGCCATTATCAGAGTGTCAGACTAGGATTTGGTTCACCAGGCTTAAATCCCCACATATTCTCATCCTGACCTACCTCATGGGGTTGTTGTGAGGATAAAATGTTTATTTATTTATTATTTATTTATTTGTTAGTTTGTATCCCCCCGCCGAGGGCGGCTTACAACAGTAGACTAATATCATACAGCCGAAAATACATTAAAATACATTATAATACATTTAAAATACATTAAATACATTAATACATTAAAATATATTTAATACATTAAAATATGGCGGTTTTATAAAGTGCTGCAGGGATGTTGCCAATAGGCAAGCATGTCAGACGCGCTGAGGGCGGTTACAACAGTAGACTAATATGCAATACAGCCGCAAAATACTGTTGGAAAAGCTACGTTTTTACCACATTTACAGAATATGTTGTAGATACATGTAAATACCCAGATCTCAACCGAGAGCTATTCAAAATACTTTGGTGCAGCTAACGAGAACGCCCTGGATCATGTTGTTACTAGCCTGGCGTCTCGAGGGCCAGGAGGGACCAAGCAGTTTTGGATCCCTGAACGCTGGTGCTATTGGGGGAACGTGCGGGGAAAGGCAGTCCCTCAGATAGACAGGCCCCAGACCATTTAGGTGCTTGTTAAGGTCAAAACCAGCACCTTGAAGCTGTATCCGGAATGCTACTGGCAGCCAGTGCAGCTGCTTCAGCATCAGGTTGGATGTGTTCCCGCATGGAAGTCCCATCAACAGCCTGGCTGACGCATTCTGCACCAGCTGCAACTTCCGGAGTTGCACCCAAGAGCAGCCCCATGAGAGCTTGTTGCAGTAATCTGGCGTCTCGAGGTGACCAGGCATGGATCACTAAGCCAGATCATTGGGTCCGAGGAACGGGACCAGCTGCCTGCTTAGCCGAAGATGGAAAAGGCTGCTTTGGCAAAGCTGCTACCTGGCCTCCACTGACAAGATAGCATCCAGGGCACTCCCAGACTCCTGATCCTCGGGCTGGCACCAAGGTCACCAAACCAGCACCTTGAAGCGGACTCCGGCGCAACCTGCGTACTGGCAGCCAGTCGCAGGCTGCTTCACCGGTTGGATGTGTCCGGCAACGGAGTCCCATAGCAGCCTGCTGCATCCTGCACCAGCTGCAGCTTCCAGAGTTGCCCCAAGGCAGCCCCATGAGAGAGCATTGCAGTAATCAACCTCAGGTGACCAAAGCATGGATCACTGATGCCAGATCATTGCGTTCGAGGCAGGGACCAACTGCCTGATTAGCCGAAGATGGAAAAGGCTGCTGGCAGTGGCTGCTACCTGAGCCTCCATTGACAGGATAGCATCCAGGAGCACTCCCAAACTCCTGACCCTCGGCGCTGCACCAGGGCGCCCACCAAAGACCAGGAGGGTGACCTCTAGCGACGTAGCTGCTCCAACCAAGACAGGACCTACGCCTTCGTCGGATTCAACCTCGGAGCAACCAGCGAGCCAGCACGCTACATCCCGTAGCACTCAGGCAAGGTCTTCTGGTTAGGCCAGACTGGCCGCCCAACAACAGCTAGAGCGGTGGGCGTGCAACCGCATAGGTACACCCAGCCCATGCCTCCGTGCAATCTGGGCCAGCGGCGATGCAGATGTCCAACAGCATCAGGAGCACCACCGTCCTCACTCCACAATCCAGGAGTGCCTGTGGGACAGCTCATCTGTGAGCGACGACCATGTGCTGTCCCAGCCTGTGGCCAGAACAGGAGACAGGCTACTGTGAAGGCAAGGTCCCAATGTCGCATCAGCGAGGCGGGCAAGCAACTCTGGTCGACCATGTTGAACACCACCGACAGGTCCAACAACAGGAGCACCACCGTCCCACCCCATCCAGATGCCTGCGGAGGTCACTGTGAGGACGACAGTGCTGTCAGTCCTGTGGCCGGGCAGAGCCGGACTGGAAGTGGGCCTAGGTAGGCCTCTGTCTCGCCACCGCCCTCTCTATTAATTTGTTGAAGGAAAGAATGTTGTAAAAGCTACTTTGAGTCCCCATTAGGAACAAAAATAGTGTACAAATGAAGTAAACACTTCAGTAAGTAAATAATTTCACGTGGTCATGGTTAAATCAAGATGGATGTCGTGTTTTCAATGATTTACAAAGCAGACCAATTAAAGTTTGAGTCCCTGGGCTTTAAAAAAAATTGTTCTTGAAAATTTAAGATACAAAAAGTTGTGGATGAATGAATGCTGATATCTGTATCTGTTGCTTTATACTGAAACTGAAGCTGGTTTACACTCTAATCCTGAAAGTAATTATGCAGTATAGGTAGGTGGTAGCATGCTTGGTTGATACAAAATAGACAGGCGGGCCTGGCATGATGTGGTCATGAAGAGTCGGACTTGACTATGCAACTGAACAACAACAACAACAACAAACAGGATTTTCTGATCCTCCTGCGGTGGAGGTGGGGGTCCCCCACTGCCAGGCCCTGCTCCCAAGCTGCCAATCAGCTGGCTGGTGGGGGGGACTTACCAGTAAAAATAAGGCCTAGGCCATATTTCCAGCATCACACAGGAAGTGACATCATCATGTCAGGGACGTCTGGGTGACTGTTAGGCTGCAGTCACACACACTAAATAATCCACTTTCAATGCACTCTGAATGCATTTTCTAACTGGATTTTGCCAGTTCACATAGAAAATCCAATTGAAAAGTGCACTGAAAGTGAATTATTTAGTGTGTGTGACTGCAGCCTTTGAGTGTTTTATTTCATCATCAAGAATTTAGCAAAGATTTAAGATCTTTGATTAGTGAGTTTATGTCGATTTGACAATATATTCCTCCCTAATCCCCCCCCCATGTAAATATGTTCTTTGACCCCCTCATCTCTAAGCAACCATATCTCTGTCAAGGGTCAGTGCCATTCTTATCTTTCAGGGAAAGTGTAAAAGGTTTGTTTTCTTTATGTCCCTCTTAGAAATGTGGAATGTGCTCTAAACAGAGGGTAGGGTGAATTATGTTTATGAACAAAACAGTTGAACCTTTTTTTCCCAAATGACAGGCTCTGACCTTTTGCCTGTTTTATCCTCTAAAGGAAGAAATTTGAATCTTGGTCAGTATGCCAGCTTGATAGGGAGGCCTGAACACTATCTCGAGGCCACATCAAGAATTGTCATTCTGAATTAAATTGTATGCTCTGTCAGCCAAAGCCTTGAGTGAGTCTTCTCTTTTCCCGATTGACCTGGGGGGGAGGGGAAGGTTGTGCTGGGTTTTAGTAAACTTTGATAGAAGCTGGTTTTACGATAGAGTTTTTGCCAAAATATCAGAGTATCACCCAGAAGTCGCTGGCATGATGATGTCACTTGCTGTGTGATGTTGGTGACATGGATTGACCTTTTCTCTCTCTCCCGGTAATTCCTCCCTATCTGCCAGTGGTTGGGACCTGAAAACCCAATCACATGTGCACTTTGGTATATCATAATTTTGCAATTTTGGACAGTGGAGCTGTTCCTAAAACTAGTATCCCACAGAAAACAA
The DNA here is from genome assembly GCA_029375565.1 of Gekko gecko. Classification (NCBI taxonomy): domain Eukaryota; kingdom Metazoa; phylum Chordata; class Lepidosauria; order Squamata; family Gekkonidae; genus Gekko; species Gekko gecko. The sequence goes on along the minus strand of JAPDNY010000010.1, from coordinate 100,307,339 downwards.
ATGTATACATATGACTATTTGAGTAAGGGTTCATGTTAGAACCTGGTAAGTCAGCCTGTGGATGGAAGGAAGCCAGTGGTGGCTCTTGGCACACCTGGACCAGGTCTCCCTGCAGTTGGTGTGCTTGGGTCCTAAGTATAAGCACAACACCTATAGCCAACAAGTATTTCCAGGGGAAGTGGAAAAGATATTTCAAGGGAGAGTTCAAGAGGGTATGAGACCATTGAAGATGGGCTGTGAATATATATAATGAGTGTAGAACAAAACAAAATCAGTCACTTAAATTCTGGCTAATTCTTCTTGGCGTATAGTCAATCAAAAGTAACCTTTCTGTCATCTATAAGTGGATGCAGCTGCTCTTCAGCAACCAACCAGATGTATTGTGTTAAATCGTTTAAGCTTCTCTTGCATCGCTCATTGTTTGTTTCATGACAATTTCACAGCACATGACTGAGGCATGCTGTTTGGTGCAAAAGGTTGTAACCAGAGAAGTGCATTCCAAAAAGGAATCTTCTGCCTCCCCCGCTTTCTCTACAGCCCTGCTGCACCCCTGAAATACCACATTCAGGATGGAAGTGTCTACTAGTGATTGAGGTGGGCATGACAGGGAATTTTCCAACATCATGCCCTCCACTGGCAGAAGGGTCCTTCTGTTAGTGAAAGATGACCGTTGGTTACAACATGAAGTTAGACATTTCACTGCTTTCCAAAATTGCCTTGGACTGTGAAGTGCTCAACTATTGGATAGTGAAATCTGGGAATTATTTCATAAACTATTTAGAATTGCCTTTGTCTGTTTTCCACCAGGACCAAACCCAACACAAACACTAGACATTTGTGAGAACCCACAGGTAGAATTCCATCTTTCTGACCCAAATCAATTAATTGATTATTGATTGATTAATTGACTGATCTGATTATTTAAGTTATGTGAAATCCCACTTGTACTATCATTCTGAGGTGCACATTACATTAAAAGTCCCCAGATTTTTTCTGCATCTAGATTTTGCTTATATTCAAATAGTATCTTGGTCAATGTAGTATTAATATTCCCTAAACAGATTCAAGCTCCAAAAGCTTATGTTACAACAAGTCTTTGCTGAAGATTTTTTGTTATATCATACTACTAGTATTTTTAGGTCAATGTTGTCTGTTCTGAATGGTAGTGGCTCTCTAGGACAGAAGAGTTTCACATTCTTTGCTGTCCGTTCAATATAGAAAATTGCTTTAAGCATGTATGGAGCTTCATATGTCCCACAATAAATAGCTGTTATTGACAGCTGTGTATATGATGATCTTTAGATTGTGCAGCCCTTGGCAACAAGTTGAAAACAAGGAAAACATTCAAAACTGCATAGTATTGTACTGAAATTCAGTAGACTACCATCCACTCCAAATCGAGTCTAGAAGTGAAACCAGTGGGGTTAATTCTCCTAAGTACAGGGTTCTTTTTGTAGCAGGAACTCCTTTGCATATTAAGTGACACACCCCTAATATAGCCAATCCTCCAAGAGCTTATAGAGCTCTTCTTACAGGGGCTATTGTAAACTCTTGGAGGATTGGCTACGGGAGGTGGGGGGTGGGTGGTCACTTAATATGCAAAGGAGTTCCTGCTACAAAAAGAGCCTGTCCTAACAACACTGAAAACTTTGGAATATTTTGATTACTTTTCAGTTTCCCCAATTCTCCAGGTGTTGTTTGTTGTTGTTTTTTTAACAAAGAGTGCAAAATTCTGAATTGGGAAATTATTATTTAGTATAATTACCATTCAAATCTACCCATTCAGAATACCTATGATCAGATATAGGTACAGCTCATATCTCCCCAAGACAGACACATAAATCTTTTCTTATTTGTAGCATTTATAAGATGCACAAATACACCCAAGTGACTGACACTTCCCATATTCATTCTCTCCCTCTCCCCACCAGTGTGGTATAGTGGTTAGGGTTTCTGACTAGGATCTGGAAGACACAGATTCAGATCCCCACTCTGCCATGGAAACTCACTGGGTGACCTTGGGCCAGTCCTCATTTTCAGCATAACCTCACAGGGTTACTCTGAGAATAAAATGGAAGGGATGAGAATGATCTAAGCTGCATTGGGTCCCCATCATGGAGAAAGATGGAATATCAATGAAATAAACAAACAATAAATACAGCTGAAGATATGGCAGCAGATAAAAGGTGGGTAGGTGGAAAGGAGAAAAGTAAGCATTGAAAGATGAGGATATGGGGGGCTGCCAGGAGCTGGCAAAGAAGAAGTAGTGTACAGAGTGGAACAGAGAGGAGAGTGAGGTGCCTGCCACAACTACTTGTGCGGCCCCCACTGCAGGACTGGGCCAGCAAACAACACTGTGCAGGGGCTGGAACCACACAGTGTTTTCCCCCATGTCCCCAGGGATTGCAACCCCATCCCTGCACTCACCTGCTGCAGAGGAACTCTGGCCGGGGACAGCCTCACCCCTCACAATGTTTCCCCCCAGAATTAAACCCAAACAAATGGTAACCATATAAACTAAGCTTGTTATTCCTGTTTGGTCCTTGAGTCTGTTAGACATCTTCATTATACTCTATGCTAATTTACGGCTTACCCTCTACTGTATGGACTGGTAACTTCCATTTCACTGTATCTGAATAAGTGTGCATGCACACCTTGAATAACTCTTTGTTGGTCTTAAAAGGTGCCACTGGACTCCAACTTTGTTCTGCTGCTTCAGACCAACACGGCTACCCCTCCTGAATCTACCTCTTAGTCACTATGATTGACATTGAGCTATGGAGAAAGGAACAAGGGTAAGATCATGCATGGAGAAGTGCCAGCAGCAGCCTCAGACCCCAGCAAGCCTAGGGAGGCAGAGCTCAGGCAACAGGCTACAACCAGAAACAGGCTGGACAAGAGTCAGCCAGCAGGAGCTTGGGCATTATGGGGTCTGTGTAGACTGACAGAGTAGTCCTTTAAAATCTGAGGGAAGGGTGGTTTAGGAGAAGGGAGGGCTCAGCCAGGCAAGCCATTGGCCCAGATTCCCTTCACTCACTGTGGGCCCGACCCTAAAGAAAGAGCACTGGGGGAATCCAGGGTCAGAGTGGCCCCAGAAAAGCCTTTATTAGGCCAGCCCAGGAGGGGTCAGATCATACCTTTACAGCCATAGGACTGGCTGGAAAAAGTGGGCTTGGAGTGCAGCTGAACCTCCCCCCCCCCGCTAAACTGAGGCCTAGCCCTTAGGCTTGCTGCACTGGAATCTGGCCTGACTGAGTTGGAAACGGAGACCAATAAGAAGCTTCCAGAAGCTTCCAGAATTAGAAGAAGGAGGAAAGGCTGAGCAGCAGAAAGGAATCAGGAAGTGGCTGGGGTGGCTTTCTGGAAGGGGAAAGAGAAAATAGTGGGGGAGGCAAAATGAGATACCCCCTTCAAATCCTTGTAGGTCTCCCACTTGTATGTGTATGTATATAATTTAGTGCTCTCTAGTCTCTTCTTTAATTCACTTAACAGGTAATGTCCCCTGACTTTAGTAAGCTAATATTGTTTGTAATGATTCTGTGTATTTACTGGCCAACTCATTTTCTGAGTGTGTAAGGATTAGTTCTATTAAATTAGTTTTAGTGGCTGTAACCATCTTACTCTGTGATTTATGGGTTGCCAGAGTGTTTGTGTGTGTTTTTTGTCGTTGTAATAAGCGCACAGAAGAACAGAAAGTCAGAACTGTCTTTGTAGTGATGATAGTCATCATTCTTCAAATGCGGAGTCTGGGAAAGTTGGCTACAAGCGTTGTGTTGAATATTTGGTAATTTTAGTTTTGGGGACAAAAAAAACATGCTTTCAAGCAAGGGGAAGATGAAATGTTTCCTCAAAATTTGTTTTAAGACTCCTTCTCCATTCTGGAGTGATGCCATCAATCTGGGGTGATCATGGTGACACCCTGTAGACAATTGGAGGAGCTGCCTAAGTGATGTCCTTAATGGTAAATGAAGCTGTTTGAGGGCAAAGCTCCCTGCATAGCATTTTTCTCCCTCTGCATTTGAGAATAGCTTCCATCCCCCTTCAATGTCATAACTGAAAAATCCCCCAAAAGGAGGAGGAGGAGATTGGATTTATACCCTGCCCTTCACTACCCAAAGGAATCTCAGAGCGGTTTACAATCTCCTTTTGTTCCTGAACTCACAACAGACATTCTGTGAGGGAGGGGGAGCTGAGAGAGCTCTTTCGAGAACGGCTGTGAGAGAAAGGCTCTGAAAGGACTTGTAACTGACCCAAGGTCACACCAGCTGCTGCATGTAAAGGAGTGGGAAATCAAACCTGGTTCTCTCAGATTAGAGTCCACGCTCCTAACCACTACACCAAACTGTTACAAATGTTTCATACTGTTCAATTCCAACTGTTACATGCCTTGCATAACTTAATTGACCTATGAACAAATGTTAATGCTTTAGAAAAGGGTAAAGTTGAGTCTGCACCTATATGACTTGCTGTATTTATTTCTCCCGTATTGTGTTCTTTTGATCCTATAGGAGAAAGTCAAGTGGTAGCAACAAATGAGACCTTTGAGAGTTGGTCAAACACATTGCCACATATATAGGATACTGATTTAGCTATACTTGTCATGGGGGAGAGTTTTTCCCCTGTTGTACTACAGGGCTGTTTCTCTCACCAAGCTTGGAGTGGTTCACAAAGGGTGGCTGCCATTCTAGCGGTAGTGCAGAACTGAGACACACAGGTGGGCCACTTTTCCCCATGATGGGCTGACCCAGGACAGGGAAGTCCAGGCATGGTTCAGGTCTTATGGGGGAAGAAGGTACTCCTGGTTCCTCTGCATTGCCTCCCTCCTCTCTGGTCCACTTGTGTCTCTCACTCTTTGGACAAAGTCTGGAGCATTCTCATCCAGTCCTGATTCTTCTGTCAATAGCCTTTCTGTAGCAAGCTGTGCATGCCTAGTCATGAGATGAGGTGCCATTTGGATGGCATTAGCAAACTCATAGGACAGTCAGGCATTTGCTTTATTTTCTCTCACATCATCTCACAGTCTTGATGGAGAGGTCAGCACCCTCATCTTACCATTGGGCCAGTCCAGGATGGAAAGGTGGATGGGGAGCCGATGGCAAGGACGCACCCTGGTGTATCCAAACAGTGAAGAACAAAAGTGGAGTAGAGATGAGGGAGAGGGTGTGGAAGAGCCAAGCACGCAACTGTAGGTTCTTTCCCATAACCCATGTTGTGGTGTTCATAACATGGGGTCACAAAATTCTACTTTGCTTGGGGTGACATTGAAACACCCTCTCTTCAGGAACTCATTGTGTAACCCCTGACTAAGAATGGAATGAGCCAAGAAGAGGTGGTGAGTTTAGATGCAGGAGGGTGCAGGATGTGTGGAAAGCAAAAGAGAGAAGCCAGACTGCCCTGCTGGGGACCTTGAATCTTGACTGTGGGCTCTTAACACCTTGTTTAAGGTAGCTATGATTTGTGTAGGGAAACTTAAGGGAGGGAGACTTTTGTTCTAAATTATAAATTTTAGAATTATTGTTTCACGGTTGTGTTATCTAATTGGGGAGTTCATTAGGGACCTTCATCTTGGAAGCCGGTGCACAGGGTGTTCAGTTGGAGACTTCTTGGGCCACCAACAAGAGGAAAGAGATGGACTTTGTGGGTGACAAGCTGTGAAGGAGAGAAAAGTGAATTGTTTATACTTTCAAATATCACTGTTCTATTATGCTATGTGATATGATGTTAAGTGAAAAGTAAAAATCTTTTATTTCCTTTAAATTATTGCAAAATTCATTCTGAGTTCTACCCCACAGAACCCACAAGCTGAGGTTACAATTGCAGGCCCTTTACTTTCCCTACCAGAAAGGAATGGCTCCCAGTCTTTCACTTCTGTGGGAGAAAGGTCTACAGCTGATGGGTGCCAAACCTTGACTTCCCTCACCTTAACCTGAGTGTCAGGGCAGAGAGAAAAGTTGGTCTCCAGGTCACCAGTCTTCCTTATGAGACACCAATAAGCAGGGCTCTTTTTGTAGCAGGAACTCCTTTGCATATTAGGTGACACACCCCTGATGTAGGCAATCCTCCAAGAGCTTACAGTAGCCCCTGGAAAAAGAGCTCTGTAAGCTCTTGGAGGATTGGCTACATTAGGGGTGTGTGGCCTAATATGCAAAGGAGTTCCTGCTACAAAAAGAGCCCTGCCAATAAGCATTTCCTGTAGAAGCCAATGGGGGCATGTATTTGGCTTAGCATATACTCACAGTGAAGTCCCAACTTCCTGTGTTAATACAAATACAGCAAAGTGTATGATCTCCACCTACAGAGACCTTAGAAGGTTCCATGTGTTTTTTTCCCTATACTGAAATAGGAAGATCCTAATATCTGATGTGAAACATCTCAAGCGATTTGTTGTGGTGGAAAGTGCCACTGTGTCACAGCTGAGTTATGGCAACCCCACAGAGTTTTCAAAGCAAGAGATGAACAAAAAAAAGGGGGGGATATTATAGCATTGGAAAAAGTGCAGAAAATGGTGACTAGAATGATAAAAGGGTTGGAACACTTTCCCTATGAAGAAAGGTTAAAACACTTGGGGCTCTTTAGCTTGGAGAAATGACGGCTGAGGGGTGACATGATTGAAGTTTATAAGATTATGCATGGGATAGAGCAGGTTGAAAAAGAAGTACTTTTCTCCCTTTCTCACAATACAAGAACTCGTGGGCACTCAGTGAAATTGCCGAGTGGTCGGGTTAGAACAGATAAAAGGATGTACTTCTTCACCTAAAGAGTGATGAACACATGGAGTTCACTGCCACAGGAGATGGTGGCGGCTACAAGCATGAACGGTTTCAAGAGGGAGTTAGATAAACATATGGAGCAGAGGTCCATCAGTGGCTATTAGCCACAAGGTATAGATAGGAACTCTCAGACTGGGGCAGGTGATGCACTATATTCTTGGTGCTGGGGGGGGGCAACAGTGGGAGAGCTTCTAGTGTCCTGGCCCCACTGCTGGACCTCCTGATGGCACCTGGTATTTTTGGCCACTGTGTGACAGAGTGTTGGACAAGATGGGCCACTGGCCTGATTCAGCATTGGCTTCTCTTATGTTCTTGTCTTCTTATGTTAACAGAAGTGGTTTGTCATTGCCTACCTCTGTGTACCATTCCTGGACTGCCTTGGTGGTCTCCCATCCAAGTAATAATGAGGGCCAACCTGGCTCAGCAACCAAGGTATGAAGAGATCGGACTACTTGTGCTGTCCAGGTCAAGGGAATCCACTGTTCTTAGGAAAAGCTATAATTGTAGCTCAGTCCCATATCTTTATTCAACAATTAACACCATGTTCAGTGAGACTCCAAAGTAAGTTTGCATCAAACTGTACCCAGTACAAGCCATTTGATTAGTGTGTGAGTAGTTTTCTTTAATGAACTACCATCCATGTTGCAAGGGATTTTGTCTCCTCTGTAGAATGTCATCACAACTTGTCAATAAATTAAATCCAACTCTTTTCTGTGTGCCTTGATGCTTATACATTTAGGATGCAAGGTCTTAGGTATCTGTTCATTATTTGCAGTTCACGTTCTGCTAATGAAGCAACCCATCAGCTCCCCTCCCCCTGCCAATGAGCACTTAATTCCTTCCCCCCAGAATGTGTCTGTTTGCTACAGCGCTCTCAGCTTTTCTTGCAGAATCAGCTTTTTTCACGAAGCCTGTTTCACGGGTCAATTAAATACCAAATCTAGTTACTTCGCAGTAGTGAATCCTTTTTAAAATTATTTCCCTTTTAGATCTGTAGCAATATTTAAGATAATATCTGGGAGGGGGAGCAGGATTAGGAACTCTAGATCCTACTTTAAGACATTTTTTATTCTGTGCCAGTTCTAAATACTATATATAGGAAAGGTCTCTGCAAAACCAATGTCATTGTGCTCCGATTCTGGCTTACTATTTGGTTTAGTACTGCTGTTGCAATATATTCTTCCTTCAGGCAGCAGCAGCAGAATGGAGAAGAGGGAAACTTTATTTTTCAGAGTGTTAAAAAAAAAAGAGTGTCAGAAAAGCATAACAGAGAGAACTACTTTATTGGCTAACTACAAGCAGTATTCCTTCTAAGCTGTTTTAGTGTGAGCTAGCTCACAGTTTTCTAGCCTCTGGCTCACACATTTTTGTCTTAGCTCAAGAAGGATGGCTCCAAGGCAAACTAATTTATGCAGTAGTCAAATTGATCACTCATAACTTGAATGCCAGTAGCTCACAAAGTAGAATCTTTACTCACAAGACTCCACAGCTTAGAGGGAGTATTGACTACAATTAACATTGGTCAACGGACAAGGGAAGGTCCACAAGGACTGCCTGTTACATTCATTGCCAGTTGGGCCAATCAAGATAAACACAAAGTTCCCCTTCAGATGCACACATATGTAGATACATAGACAGTATTATGCAAACTAGGGATTTTACTGAACTTCTTATTCCTATAGGTTTGACCCAAAAATCCCTGTTTTAATTTTGCTTCCCCAGTGTGTCACAGAATCACAAATCTATGGGTTGGATCCCATTGATCTGTTCCACTAATAGTGGCATCATCTTCTGGCACAAGGTGCTTTCCCCTGAAACAAGTGGCTTTTCTGTTAGTCAGCCTATTTTGCATCATGGGAAGTTGCCTTGAGTTGGAGAAAGGCATCACCATTAGGGCATATGTGTCACTTTCTGTTTCCTTATGCCAGATTTGTCATGTTAAAATCACTGTATTTGCAACATTATTTTAGCATCAGCTAATATAAATAGTGTACAAATGCAAAAAAGAAACAAAACGGGAACACCAGCAATCAAACTGAAGAAAGAAAAGGCTTACACAACAACATGGAAACATGCCTATACCTCCCTAGGGTCCATCCCTTCCATGTACTGCCACCGAGGAGTGTGTGTGAATATTCCAACCAAATGGGTTATTCCAACAGCAGGAGATTTTCCTTCACATGATTAATGATTTTCCTCCAGGTGGCCCTGTTTGTGTTCCAGGTGTCATATGCCATTTACACTCCAGTGATATGCAATTGACATGAAAAGAATGGTAGAATCATGATTAAAAATTAAGGGCATGCTAGTCATACAAAAACAAAAGGGGGGTTCAAAGTTTAAAAGGGAGGCTGAAAAATTCAGTGGCATCCCGAAATAAAAGCCACAAAGTGCTCTCGTACCAAAAACATTGACTCACCATGACACAATGATGACCAGGCAAACCAGCCAATGTTTGCCCTGCTTCCCCATTGTGTGCTCAATCGATGCATAATGTTTCTTTGAGAAACACCATGAAAGGTCCATTTCTAAACGGTACATGGATGTTGCTATTTAGAGACACCAGGGGCAGCTTCACAGGGAGAAAAATCACAGTAGATTTTATATTAAAAAAAACCTTTAACACTATTATTCAGCAACTCTGTGTGTTTGGAAGTACTAGAGGGATACGTCAGGTTTCCCTGGAATGTGTGGCATATATAGTTAGCACCGTCACGCCATTCTGTGCATGTTATCTTTTATCTCTTAAAGACGTACATGATGTGTATGTTTGCTGGTTGGGAACGTGATTCCCAAATCAATTGAGCTTTAAAAATATATCAACTCATATTGATTTTCTTCATCATCAGGCAGTCCACGTTACCATCGGCCCTAGAAAAAGGGAGTCAGACTTTGAGGGGGATAAGATTGTACTCTACAAAGGCATTCAGTCGTTTAATGTGAAATATGAGATGGATTACTTGGATTAAGAAAAAACATAGGTAGAAGAAGCAATACTTGTTACTCACTTCTTTATCTATTAATACATTTAAGTTGCAATCCAGTGCACAGATGGACTTCCCTGGGTCTCTGGCTGTGGTGTTACTGGAGTTGCCAACCTCCAGAGGGGACCTGGAGATCCCCCACTATTACAACTGATCTCATGACTACAGAGATCAGTTCCCCTGGAGAAAATGGCTCCTTTGGAGTGTGGACTCTACAGCATCACACTTCTATGGCATTGCACCTTTTTCCAAACCCTGCCTTCCCCAGGCTCCACCCCTACTCAAAAAATCTCCAGGTATTTCTCAACTGAGAGCTAGCAACTCTAATTGTTTCACTTCTCCTAAGTGCCAATAAAACCAGGAAAAAGAGAAAAATCTCTAATGGCAGCATGTGAACTTCACTTCAGTTTTTGCTTCCTCCATTTGTCTCTCCCTGATACATTACTGGCACACATTTGTGCATCAGTAAAATAATGATGTGTAATCTAACTGCGCTGACTTTCTTGTTGCACAGAGTTTTTCCTAATACACACATATGCTCCAGTGACCCTCCAGAGGAGGCAATAATGACCTTGTTAGACCAATGGCAGTTTTATGTGTCCTTGCAAGAATCCTACATGGTAGACCAGTGTCATCATCCCCATATTTTAAGGTACATTTCATTGCAGAAGTAAGATTAGAACTGAGAACTTCATAACTGTCAGTTCACTCTCTCTGGTACACCAGCGCCTCTTATCACTACTACCATTGGGGCTCTCCATTCTCAAATCACTGCAGAGATGTCTTTCCTTTTCCTGGGATATTCAGAGTTGTTTTGAGCTACATTTGAAAACATCCAGACAAAAATGACAATGAGATGTCATCTGCCATTTATACTCCAGTGATATGCAACTGACAGGAAAATAATGGTAAAAGTCAGGACAAGGAAACAGATCATGGCTCAGGATTGAAGATGCATAGGGTCTCTTCGCACAAGGGAAGAACAAGAACAAAACACGGGGCTGAAAAATTCAGTAGCATCCCCAAATAAAAACACCAGAGTTCTCCCATAATAAAAGTGGACCCTGATCCTTTTCTAAATACAGTGCCCAGGATTGAACCCAAGAGCTTCTGAATAAAAAGCAGATCTTCTACCACTGAGCTGTGGCCCCTGTTACTAGGCAACAGTGCACTATGGTTGTCCTGTCAAGTCTGCCTGCTTTGGGGGGAACAAAAGAAAAACAAACCCAGCCCTATTACTGGCCCTAGCTCTTCCTTAAATCTCCTTGTAATGGGCTGCTCTGAGACGGCAAAACTTTCTCCAAAAGGGTGCCCGAACTGACCTTGACTTGGCTTTTAACCCTTTCCGTGTAGACAGCTTGTGCTGCTTTCTGACTGCTGGCTCAAGAAATGGGAGTATCATTCCTCCGTCACTGCTTGGGGTTGTGGGCTCTGACCTACAGGGCGATTCGACCTAGTGATGCCCAGGCCTACAATTCAAATTTTTTAGAATGTTATCATAACAATACTTTCCTGGGAGTAAGCCCCAACAAATAAAATAGTGCTTACTTCTGAGAATACCTGTTTGCTACCTTTACTACTCTACACCAGCAGTAGGTGGATGAGCATACAATACTTTCGTGTGCATACCATCTACTACCTTAAGCATGTTGCTTTACAAGTAAGCCACACAAAAAGCAGTGGGATTTGCTTCTTAGTAATCCTGTTTGGAATCCGGCTGATGCAGCTTCCCTCTGTTCATATGCTTTCCCACTGACTTCAGCAGAAGAGACTGCTCTGGGCCTCAATTTGTTACAATTATTTTATTTAATATGATGCAGTTGCTTTGCTTGCCTGCTGGATATTTAACCACATCCTTTCCATTATATTTGATGAAGCTGCGTAGTCCACCCCATTGCCAGAGCTGGGTAGTCATTTTTATGTGTAATGTAGGGAAACAAACACACACACACACATACACACTTGGAATAGTCTCTGTACTTTTTAATACTTTCTCACTTAAGAAAGGCACAGGCTGAAGCTATGAAAGTCAATACCCCTCAGCTTTACAGGATTTTTTTTAAAGCCCGCAGAGGCAACTTCTCAAAGACACTGGTTCATTATCTTTTCAATCTGTAACTAATTTGTGCTGCATAAAGTCATTTAACTTAAATATGAGCATTGACAGTCACAATTATTTTTACTGTGTGAGCTGAATTCACATTTCCCAGAGAAGATGTGATTTAAATAGACTGTGAAACACCAAGGGACTCTAGGCCAAGTCTCATTTTACTTATTGTACTCATGTATACATAACTGATCATATCTGATACCATAAAGTATACAAATGTATCTGTTGCAGTTTTTGTCCCTGTAAAAGGCACACTTTGCATGAGAGGCAGCAATACACACTCGGTACTAGAAAATACCTACATGAATGGGACACGTCGAGAGAGGACTGGCCTGAAAGACTTGGTTGCACTACAAATCTGCACATTTGTCCCAATGCAAACATGTTAATGATGTTCCCAGAGTTCCCACACACTGCAGATGGTGTGACAAGCCTGTTTCTTGACTGTACAGCTTCAGATTTCAAGTGGGAATTCTACAGTTGCCAACTCTGGGTTCAGAAATACCTGAAGGTTTGAGGGTGGACCTGGGGAGAGTAGAGTTTAGGGAAGGGGGGGAACTTGGTGGGCTATAAAGCCATGCAGTCCAACTTCTAAAACAGCCAGTTTCTCCAGGGAAGGAAAAAGTGATTTATGTAGACTGGAGATCAGTAGTAATTCCAAATCTCCAGCCTCCACCTGGAGGTTGGCAACTCCAGGGAATTTGAATAAATAAATGAATGAATGCACTACCTATAAAATCTTTACTTGCTAGCTTTCTTGGTGCAGAAACAGGTGTGCTACTACATGTGCATGCTTCATGCATTAAGCAGCTCGCTATATCTGTCTGAGGCAGGTTCTGAAGAACGAGGGATATAAATCTTTCAAATAAATATAATCACCCCAAACAGGGCATCAGGAATACTTCTTTTTCTGCATGCTGGCATACCTTTTGTGATCTCCGGTCATTATGTGAGTTGCCAAGTTAAGACGACCATCTACTATAATAGTGTAAAGTGCAGCACAACCGCTTAATAGGTGGGGAAACTGTGAAATCCAGAGGGAATGCCAATTGTAGCCCACCAGTATGCTTTTTCATGTACTTTTAGGAGTGGGGTTGCTCCATGCTATAGAAAGTTTTCTCCATCCCCAAAATATTAATGCATGGCAAATCATTAAGGGCTGCAACCACACATTTTTGGATATTGCGTTATTATAGTGCCTATAGCAACCACTTACAACTGCATTGTTTTATCTACAGAGGAGAATCCAGTTGTAAATGACTGTTATATTCAACAATGTGTCAATGTAGCCCAGATATTGGAAAACATCCCTTCCTCACTATTCTGTTCATGCATGCAGTTCTAGTGGAAGGCCAGACAACCAAACCAAAAAACCAGAAACAGATCATCATTTACAATCAAATGCCAATGACTGGTATACACTGAGTGGAAGTGATTTGAGTGTATAGTCTCTCCACTCTGCAAACCAAGGCCATGGAATAATGCAAGTATGTGTTCGAAGTTATTCCACCATGCTTCACAATGGCTTTTTGATCCTGTTTAAACAGCGCACCATGCACAATAAACACATAGTCTCCTATCTGTCATTCTTGGGCAAGGTGCTTGAGTGGGTGGTTGCTTCTCAGCTCCAAGGACTCTCAAAAGTGACTGTTTTTCTGGACCCATTTCAATCTGACTTCAGGTTGGGGTTTGAAACAGAGATTGCTTTGGTCACCTTGGCTGATGACTTCTACTGAGAACTAAACAGGGGGATATGACCCTGCTAGTTCTGCTGGATGTCTCAGCAGCCTTTAATACTATCAGCCACAGTATCCTACTGAGTTGCCTCTTTGGTGAGGTGGTTAGGAGCGCAGACTCTAATCTGGGAGAACCGGGTTTGATTCCCCACTCCTCCACATGCAGCTGCTATTGTGACCTTGGGTCAGTTACAAGTTGTTTCAGAGCTGTTCTCTCAAGGGCAGTTCTTGAAAGAGCTTTCTCAGCCCCACCTACCTCACAGGGTGTCTGTTGTGGGGAGGGGAAGAGAAAGGAGATTGTAAGCCACTCTGAGACTCCTTCAGGTAGTGAAGGGCGGGGTATAAATCCAATATCATCTTCTTCTCTTGGCACTGAGACTGGGGGGCACCATGTTATGATGGTTCAAGCCTTATGGGGGGGGGCGATCTCAGAAGGTGATGCTGTGGGATTCCTGCTTTGGCCAATGGCTGTTGTCCTGTGGAGTTCTGCAGGGTTCAATCTGATCCTCCATGCTATTTAATCCCTACATGAAGCTGCTGGGAGAGGTTCTCAGAAGGTTTGGGCTTCATTGTCCCAAATTTGCAGGTGATACCCAGCTCTACCTTTCTTTCCCACCTAAGTCCAAGAATGCTGTTTATGCTCTGAACTGGTGCTTAGAATCAGTAATGAGCTAGATGGGGGTGAACAAGGCAAAACTTAACCCAGACAAGACAGAGGTTCTCTGGGTTAGTAGAAAGGCAAACTAAAGATTTCAGACCTCTCCTGCCTTGGATAGGGTTATGAAAAGCCAGGTCTACAGCTTTAGAGTGCTGCTCAACACAGTGGACAGACACCTTAGAAATCCAGGTTGCCATGGTGATCTGGAGTGCTTTTGCCCACCCTCAGCTAATGTGCCAGCTACATCTGTTCAGTCAGATCTAGCTATATGATCTAGTTATGACACCAAACGAGAGGGAGACATACTAGGAGCTCCTGAGGGCAGGAGCATGCCATGGGCAAGGATACCATCTAACAGAAGCCATGAGCTCCCTGGTATCAGAGTTTCATGCTCCTGCCACTAAGATCAGTATCCTCATGCTAATGGAATCACTGGATTCCCGAGGAACCACTACCCTGTTCACCAAAGTCCTCATGATATGCCTAACTAGAATGTCTACAGATCTCGGCAGGCTTTCGCCTTCTCAGTCAGCGACCAAAGCCTGAGCAAGATTGTCAAGCTGGTGGCAAATGTGAAAGTTTAGCTTGATTTGGGAGCTTGTTGGAGCAAATCATTTGCTCCTTTGGAACTGTCCAGGGTGCTAGAGTACCTGAATCCAGTGGCTCTCATTTCCTGCTGCATGATCGGGTCTTAGTTCCTGACTTATGGTTGCATTTAGTTTCGACCTGCGGAACAGACCACTCCAACCATTGAACTTGACCATGTTCTTGAACCTGATCAGCTCAACATGATTTTCCTGGCTCAGCCAGGCACCAATGCAACATTTTGGCCTGCAGATTTCAATAGGCTGAAATGCACTCAACTCTCTGACTGATTGTGGTCTTTGACTTATTCAGAAGAAGTGATCTTGGAGTTATTTGAGTCAATCAAGGTGATCATTTTACAGCCTGGAGTTCAATATTGATGGACAAAAGAGAGCCATCAAGCACCGTCCTTGGCAGCTGACAAAAGACTAATTAGTTTGCTAATGCTGCCTGACTTCTTTGCTTAAAGGTTACTTTTACCATGAAATTTCCCACACAGTGAAAATGCTGCATTTTGTTTCAATAAATAAGGAGACGTTCTTGAAGCATTGGTTCAAGGTTGTGAAACATGGAAAGGCTTTCATAAAAGGAAGATTCTGTTATGATGTGTGCAATTTTACATTATTATTTTTTTGCAATCCACCACAAGTGCAATGGCTCTGATGGGAATGTGTTCTGAACGGCAGCAATGGAGGGCGAACTTGAACCCTGGATTTTCCATGAATAGTACCACTGCTTCTCTGCTGGGCAAGATAAACAGAGTTCCCCAGCATGCAACAAAATGCCATGATACTGAGATTGTATGTTCTGGCTCTGAAAAAGGCAAATGAAATCTAGATAACATGATTGGTATTTTGGGAAGGTCCATAAAACGTGACAGGTATTTGGTATTTCCATCCATATTTCTTCTCCCTATATTTAATATGACCTGTCCATTCATTTGAACTGTGGGAGATAGATCTTCCACTATGTTAGAATTCATCAGTAATATTTTACCATAGCACTACAAAGGTGGTCTCCTTCATCCAAAATAGTATTGCTTTTAGCTCAGCTGTAGTATATGATAAGTCTGATAAGTTCTGATTGAATATATATATATATAATATATATATATATATATATATATATATATATATATATATAATAAATCACTTCACTGGAAAAGGTTGAGGAAAGTGTGAAAGAAGGTACCTGAGGGATGCGTGCTAACCTCCATTCTTGAGCGATTAATCACCTGAGCCTAGACAGGAGTGACAATGTCTGTAGGTCATCTGGTTAATGAGACAGCATGGGGGGGGGGATTCCTTTGCAACACTTTGTTCTACCTCTTAATCATTAAAATCCACATTAGATGCCCAGCTTATCTTCTCTTTCCTTCAGCCTTCCTGGCCTCTGAGACTTCAGCCTAGGGAACGAGTTTGGAAGGGAGAATAATAAATAGATGACACAGAAGATTATGATGAAAGGCTGTGATGGATCATATCATTGGTCTTTCTTCATGGTCAAACATGAAAAACCTTTATGTGGAATTTAGCAGATGTGAAATATGATGTGAGATAAGTTGTCCACAGTTAAGGGCTAATTTGTAAAGGCAAAACATGAAATGGAGTGGATTCCATAAGACTTTATGACAACTCTCTTTTCCTTTCAGTTGTCTCTGAGCATGCTCTTCAGAGGAAGATGTGGCCTACGGGAGTCAATGCACCAGCTGATAGCCTACCATCCCTGGTGGAGGCCATATCAGGCTGGGCGTTGGAACACCCTAGACCAGTGGTGGTGAACCTACAGCATGCGTACCAGAGGGGACACTCAGAGCCCTCTCTGTGGGCACACGTGCCATCACCCCAGCACAGAGTTTGCCAGAATATAGGGGCTACCGCTCACGAAGCAACATGCAAACACCTCCCAGAGGTGGCCAGGAGGTCAGCCATGAAGCACACACCCCCTCCCCTTTGGGGCCTGTGGGAGGGGGAAGCGGGAACTTGGGATGGGCAGGGGAGGGGGAGAAAGTGGCACTGGGGTGGCCATGCCTCCCCACGGCAGAGAGACTTCACCTGGTGCTGGCGGTTCCCTTCAGCAGGTGAAGAAGCTCCATAGCCTGAGTCCCATCTCCCTCCTCCCCTCTCTGCCCAAGGAGCAAAAGTGGTGGTGAGCAAGTGAACGGCTTGGGCCTCCCCTCCCCCTGTGCATAAAGTGGAACAGCAAAAGCCACAGCACCTCCAGCCCCTACCACAGCTCCCTGGGCACATGGGTGGCAGTGGCATTCCCTATCCCACTCCAGCTTGGGCTCGTCATCCCTCCCCTGCTCTTGAGGGATTCCGCTTGGGTGGGACAGGGCCACTCTTTTGTGGGCGGAAGGGGCTGAGATATCATGAGGGGCATGCGGCTCACAGGGGCTCACTCTGCCTTGCCCAGAATTAAGTGCTGCGGCAGCCAAGGGGGCTTTCTTCCTCCCACATGCACAGTGTAGGGTCATAGCCAGCCGCAGCCTGCAAAAGAGCACTGGGAAAAGGTGATGTAGGTGATGAAAGAAGGGTGTTTGAAGGGCCTTCTCTTTAAGCTACTTTGTATTGCTCCCTCTTTTTTTAAACAAAACAAAACTCTGCTCACTCTCTTACAAGGCGATCCAGTGCATGTTTACTCCCAGGTAAGCCCTACTGTGTTCCACAGGGCTTGCTCCCCTGGATCAGAACTCCTATGCCCAGTTGACCCCAAGGTAGAAGCCCTGTGAATTTCACAGCCCAGGAGGAAGTCCTGGGGAGTTCAATCCCCAGCATCTCCAGTTAAAAGATCTGGCAGTAGGTGATATGAAAGTCCTCTGCCAGAGACCCTGGAGAGCCACTGCCAGTCTGAGTAGACAATACTGACTGATGGACCAATGGTCTGTTTCAGTATAAGGCAGCTTCATGTGTATGTCCTCTTGGCACTTTGCGATAAATAAGTGGGTTTTGGATTGCAGTTTGGGCACTTGGCCTCTAAAAGGTTTGCCATCACTGCCTTAGACTTGGGTGATTTCAATGTCCATGCTGATGATGCGGCCTCTACTCAGGCAATGGACCTGGGGTGTCATCCATGGTGGCACTGGGACTCTCTCAATTTGTGATGACTCCCACTCACTAGACTGGGCACATGCTTGATTTGATTTTCATGGCGGGGGTTACAGTGGACTGGATTGCTACTTCAGCAGTACCATGGTCAAACCATCTTGCCTTGGAGGCCCATCTGAATGTCTCACTCAAACCCTGTTTGGGCAGTGAGCCTTTTTTGGCTTGCCCATGGAGCCATACATGGCTTCAGATGGCTCTCCGGGATCCAAAGCCCCCTGGCTGCTTGTTAGATGAGCTTGTAGAGGATTGGCACAACCGACTCTCAACAGTCATCAATGAGATTGCCCTCCGACACCCTCTGTGCCCTTTGTGTTCTCTAAGCTCGGTCCATGGTTTACCCAGGAGTTGCAGCTGATGAAGTGAGGGCTTAGATGGCTAGAGAGAGACTGGTGTAATGCATGTGATGAAGCTACAAGAACATCCTATAGGACGTTTATGAGATCCTATGAGATGGCAGTCAAAGCTGCTAATTTATTATTATGTATCTGCGATTGCGTCTGCAAGCTCACGCCCAGCCCAATTGTTTAGAATGATTTGGTCCATTACTGTTCTGCCAGAAGGCAAACCAAATGCTAGGGAATTGGACATCAGCTGTGAGGCTTTTGCAAGCTACTTTGCAGATAAAGTCTTGTCGCTCCACCGTGACCTCCCCACCACAGTTGATACAGTGAGTGAGCTTGAAGTTCCATGCATGTCTTCTAGTCAGGTTATGGATCATTTCGGCCTGCTCAGCCTAGAAGAAGTTGACAAATTGCTCCTAACTGTATGCTTTACCACTTGCTCCCTTGATCTGTGTACTTCATGGCTAATTAAAGCTGGCCATGAGGGTTTTCAAGGTGCCCTATGGGAGATTGTCAACAAGTCCTCTTGGAGGGGCAGTTGACAGGAGCACTTAAGGAAGCAGTGATCTGCCCTCTCTTGAAAAAGTCATCCTTGGACCCTGTCTGAATTGGCAAACTATCAGCCAGTCTCCAACTATTTGGGCAAGATAATAGAGAGGGCAGTGGCCACACAGTTACAGGGATACTTGGATGACACTTCCACCCTAGATCCCTTCCCGTCCAGCTTTTGCCCAGGACATGGGATGGAGACGGCACTGGTGGCCCTCATAGATGACCTCAGGAGGCATCTGGATTGAGGTGGATCAGCAGTGCTGCTGCTGTTAGACCTGTTGGCAGTGTTTGACATGGTCGACCATCAGCTACTGATCCACCGCCTCACCAACATTGGGATTCAGAGGCTGGCCTTGCAGTGATTTGTCTCCTTTCTAAAGGCTGGGGACAAAGGGTGGCACTTGGGGGTCAACTATCCCAAAGGCACCCACTGGAGTGTGGAGTGCCTCAAGGGGCTGTGTTGTCCCCAATGCTCTTTAACATCTATATGTGCCCCCTTGCCCAGATTGCCTGAAGGCATGGGCTGGGATGTCACCAGTATGTGGATGACACCAGGCTCTATCTGTTATTGGGCAATCAGTCTGCCTCCAAACTGGGCAATCAGTCTGCCACCAAACTCCAAAGATCTAGATTGGGCATTACAAGCCATGGCTCATTGGCTTAGGTTGAGCCAGATGAAACTGAATCTGACAAAGTCCTTTGCCTGAGCTGGGGCGGTCCGGGGGTAGGGATCCCACTTCCAACTTTTGATGGGGTGCCTTTGGTGTCCGCACCGGAGGTGAGAAGTTTGGGAGTGCTCCTGGACGTTTTCTTAACAATGGAGGCCCAGATAGCAGCCACTGCCAAATCAGCCTTTTATCATCTCCGGCTGATCAGGCAGTTGGTTCCCTTCCTTGAATGCAATGACTTGGCAACAGTGATCCATGCAATAGCCACCTCAAAGTTGGACTAATGTAATGCTCTCTATATGGGACTGCCCTTGTCTCAAATCCAGAAGCTGCAGCTGGTGCAAAATGCTGCGGCCAGGCTGTTGTTGAAACTCCCGATTCGGGAGCACATCCAGCCTGTGCTAAAGGCACTGCACTGGCTGCCAATAGCATACCGAATTCATTTCCGGGTGATGGTTCTTACCTTTAAAGCCCTTTATGGTCAGGGGCCTATGTATCTGAGGGACCACCTTTCCCCACATATTCCCCAGAGAGCACTGTGTTCAGGGGCCCAGAACCAATTGGCCCTCCCGAGTCTTAAGGAGGCCAGGCTGTCAACAACCAGGGCCAGGGCATTCTTGGTGGTGGCTCCATCCTGGTGGAATGAGATCCCAGAAGAGATCAGGGTCCTGCAGAACCTCATACAGTTCCGCAGGGCCTGCAAAACAGAGCTCTTCCACCAGGCTTTTGGAGCCACCGCCACCATCGAACATCATTAACAACTTATAGTTGAAGGATAGGAAGCCCTGCTGTCCCTGGACTCTATAACATCAGCCTGTGCCAGCTGCCTGAAAGACACCTGGAGCAGACCTAGGAGCTGGTTATGAAAAGACAGAACTAATATGGTCACCATCATTGATTCAGCAACAACAATACTAGCACTTACTGTATCATTGTTAACTGGTTTTAGCATTGTTTTAAATGTTTTAATATGCTGATTTTATGTATGCCGCCCTGAGCTGGCCTTGGCTTGGAGGGCGGGGTATAAATTTGAGAAATAAATAAATAATAATCAATAATAACAACTGAAACTCTCCTGGCACCTACCAGTCACTTATAAAGCTGCCCTATATCATTAGTCTATGTAGCTTGGCACTGTATAATTGGCCACCTGGAAGGCATAATAATTGTTGCCAAGAATAAGAAGAATAGGAAAAGTCTACTCAGTGAAACATGTGATTAATAAGATCTGGCAAATTGCCAAGCTTTCAAAATAAACTGAAATTGTTAAAGAGGGAAGAATACAAGAATTAACTGTAAACCTGTTGTCTTTTGATTATGTTTAGCGGACACAGCATGGCTCCTTCTATACATATTCACAATTGTAGAGACCCAGGCCCAGGACAGACTGGCAATTTGCCCCGGTAGCCAGTCACGGCAAAAAAAACCCGGATTAAACAATACCAGGTTTTCCCGTCCACACAGCGGGGGCCGCTGCCGGAAGATACAGGACGGAGGCGCGCGGGAGCGTTCAGACTGCCGCACCGGAGGCATGCTATATTCGCCCTTTCCCCATTAATTCGGCTGTGGGTGTATGTGCGCATGAGCGCATGAGCGCATGAGTATGTGCTCATGCGCATAAGCGCATTTTGCCGATTCTTTTTTTTGCCCTGCAACGCCAGCACCGCATTGGGCAGTGGAGCGGAGCGCAGCCAATCACACCGCTGCTGCCTCATGCCCAACGCGGGTTGCTCCCGGCTTTTCGGCTGCGCGTTCAGACTCCCCGGAAGCGGAGAAACGCGCGACGAACGCAGGCTTTCAAGATTTGCGCCGGCTTTTATCAGGTGTTTTTTTAATCCAGCAGTGAAGCGCAACAGCACCGGTAGGCTACGGGTGGGGGACACCAGGCAGATGTGCCTGTGTGAACATTCCATTTACTCCGGTATTGAATCGTTGTCAGCCCGGGTCCCATCCCGCGGCAAATTGCCAGTCTGTCCTCGGCCCCAGTTTGGTGCAGTGGTTAAGTGCATGGACTCTAATATGGGAGAACTGGGTTTGACTCCCCACTCTTCCACATGCAGCTGCTGGTGTGACCTTGGGCAAGCCATAGTTCTGTCAGAGCTGTTCTCTCATGGACAGTTCTGGAAAGAGCTCTCTCAGCCCCACCTACCTCACAGAGTGACTGTTGTGGGGAGAGGAAGGGAAAGGCGTTTGTAAACTGCTCTGAGACTCTGAGTGAAGGGCGGGGTAAAAATCCAATCTCTTCTCTTCTTTTCTCACATTTAGGTTTGTCTCAATTTGCCGGTTGTAGTTATATTTAGGTTGGCCTTTAATATCAAGGGTTTTTTTATAATGAAAAACCCAACTGAACACACAGTTTATAGATTAGGGAGATTACAGATTTGGGAGCCAGTGTGGTGTAGTGGTTAGAGTGTCAGAGTAGGATCTGAGAGACCCAAGCTTGACTCCCCATTCTGCTACAGAAGCTCGTTTGGGGACTTTGGGCCAGTCACACACTCTCAGCCTAACCTGCCTCACCAGTTGCTGTGAGGATAAAATGGAGGAGAGTTAAGATTTAAGATGCTTTGAGTCCCCATTGGGGGAAAAGGCAGAGTATAAATAAAGTAGGTAAGTAAGTAAGTAAATAAATACTCTGTGGTGGTAGGAACATGCTCACATTTATTGATCGGTATTAAATATTCACAGAATCATGCAAACTGTTCCTCAAACAGACCAAACACATTCTCTAGAACCAGTTCAGCCCAGTTTATGACCTGGTTTTGTAACTCTCACTGCCTAGCTCCTGCTGACTGATGATCTCTGCCATGAGAGAGGTAGATCAAGATGGGTAGCCGTGTTAGTCTGTCATAGGGGTGTGCATTCATAAGAACATAAGAGAAGCCAATGTTGAATCAGGCCAATGGCCCATCTAGTCCAACACTCTGTCACACAGTGGCCAAAAATACCAGGTGCCATCAGGAGGTCCAGCACTGGGGCCAGGACACTAGAAGCCCTCCCACTGCTGCCCCCTCCAGCACCAAGAATAGAGTGCATCACCTGCCCCAGCCTGAGAGTTCCTATCTATACCTTGTGGCTAATAGCCACTGATGGACTTCTGCTCCATATGTTTATCTAATTCCCTCTTGAAACTGGCCATGCTTGTAGCCGCCACCACCTCCTGTGGCAGTAAATTCACTCTTTGGGTGAAGAAGTACTTCCTTTTATCTGTTCTAACCCGACTGCTCAGCAATTTCATGGAGCGCCCACGAGTTCTTGTATTGTGAGAAAGGGGGGAAAGTACTTCTTTCTCTACCTGCTCTATCCCATTCATAATCTTATAAGCCTTCATCATTTGGTAAAGCTGAACTGAAACCCCGCCCTGGGGGAAAAAAAAACTTATTTGGGTATTCAGCATACTGAATCAGATCCCCTGAGCTGATTTGGCTGCCAAACACTGAATGCCAACCGCCTCCCCACACACACAAAAAAATTCAGCTTTCTCAGGGAGATACTGCTGCGTGCTTTTTTCTCATCCCCTTAGGAAACAATGGAGGATTGGGGGCACCCTCTTCGGGTGCCCCTAGAATTGGACCCCCTGGCCCAATCTTTTGGAGAGAGGCTTCAGCAGCTACAGTACAAATTTGGTGCCTCTACCTCAAACCCCCTTCCCCCAGCCCCCTGAATACTTGTTAGAAGATTTTTGCCATTGACTACAATGGCCCCATAGGATATAATGGAGCCAAAAAATTTTGGGAATACCAAACATTTTGGGGTACCAATAGAATACTGGTATTCAGGCACATTTGGGAATCCTGAAAAAAAAATGGCTTTATTATACCTGAATCCAGAAAAAAACACATTTCCGCCCCCTGCACACCCCTAGTCTGTCTGTAGCAGTAGAAAACAACAAGAGTCCAGTAGTACCTTAAAGATTAACAAAATTTGTGGCAGGGTAGGAGCTTTTGTGAGTCACTGCTCATTTCTTCAGAAAGAGGTAGGGGGAGTGTAATATTGTTGATTCACCAGGACCTCAGCAACTTTCAGCACTATTGACCACAGTACCATTCAGAGTGACGTGGCTGACATCAGTATGAGGACCACCACAGTCTGGTGTCTCCAGTTGTATATAGTTAACTGGTAAAAAAAAGTGGGGCAGCTGATAATGATGGGATCCTGCAAGGTTCCACCTTGTCTTCCACTATGTTTAATGTCTACATGAAACTGAAGTTTGTGCACAGTTTTGAAGTGGTGTGTTACCAGGCTTGGGAACAAGATATCTAAGACCTGGATGTACTGTAGCCCAGATGTTTGAAAGTTAGCTGGTACTCTCAGCAGTATTTCAGGTGAGAAGATCCCCCTTGTTCTGATATCAGGAGTAAAGAGATAAGGGCCATGGACTAAGGACAATTTTGTGGTGGTTGAGGAAAATGGTAATTCCATATGAACAGGAGGGTGAAATTGCAGAGGTTGTAGCAGACCCACTGGGTGATTACAAAGCGTACGAAAAAGGATAGTTAAATGTGTTTGTTTACATGGGTGATCACTTCTTCATTTCTGGTACTCCTTCAAAATCAGGACATGTACCTGAATCCAGTCAGTGTGTTGAAGCACTATAAAAATTTATTTTATAGAAAGTGCACCTTCATTACAAGAAAGGAAGCACCCTCTCACTAAGACACACACTCTCACAGAAGTGAGGAAGGGACATACGGTTGCAAGATGGAATATTTTACCCTCCAGTGTGTTCAGTAAAGTTTTGTTAGCATTTGGAATAAGTAACCGTTTCAGCTGAGCCATTATTCATGAACAACCCTGTACCAATGGACACTGAAATGAAATATGTAAGACAGAGGTCATCCAGATGGCATAGCCTTTGTTGACCATTTTCTTTTCCTCTGGCCCAGATAAGACTGTAATTTGTTCGCATGCAGCTGTGTCAGATGATAACAGGGCTCGGGAAATGTTTGCAGCCTTAAAATGGTGTCCATTTTTAACTCATCCACTATAATACCTAGCAGTCGATATGTGGGTATGATGCGGACTCAGCTCAAAGCTTATGTCTCATAAGCCTGGGTGTAGCACTCGCACATTCATTAGGAAAAAGTGAATGCCATGGTTTGCATATCTTTAGCAAATGAATTAGCAATCAGTCTCTTTAGCTCTAAGAGAATAGAGGAATTGTCTGTCTCCAGGAGAACTGCTCATAGGTAGTCTAAGTGGATCCTAAGACTGGAACAGTATAGAGAACATTTATTTTAAGTATTTATATCCCACTTTTCTCTGGATCAGCGGGACTCAAAGCAGCTTGCATCATCAAAACCAGCTAAAATCCCAGTACACGGAAATATAATACAAATAAAAAGAGAGCAAGCCATTACCTATTGCCTATCATACCCAAAGGTAACATCTTCTTTAGTGGCAATTTTATACAGCATACAACATTTACAATTGCAATACAAGTCTCTCTTTTTACTTTATTTGGCAGGGGCATTGCATTTCAGTCACTTACGTGAATGGAGCGTTTTGTTTCCCTGCTAATGGATTTGAATACATTTCCAGCATGCAAGAGACAGATGATACCTCTTGTTGCCTTGAGATCATATAAAAGATCAAGACAGACACCCAGAGATGTGCATTAGGGCTTTGAATTACATACATTAACATAAAAATGTGCAGGATCAGAAGGATTTGTTTCCATGGCTGTGTGAGAGCCTCAGGACACAACAGCAGCTTGTTCTGTCTCTCAATGTGAAATTTCTTTTTTGCTTCTTGCTTTCCTCAAAGTCAACAGTCCAGCTGGGGGGAAAGGGCCCCAAACGGGGTTGTGTCCCAGTCTAAAGTGGGCCATCCAATGGCATCACCACCATCATTTTCATTTTTTAAAGAGAAGGAAGAGGGGGGAAGGGAGGGTACAAATAAGGAGCATGGCTACAAATAAGATCTTCCCAAATGTTACCATCATATATACTGGGCTAACCGCATGTAATAAGGGCATTCATTCTCCACAATCCTCACAGTACACCTGATTGCCATATCATATGAATAAGGGCAATACAAGTATCTGTCACATGCATACAGCTTGGGTAACACGTTTATCACAGTTTGATGAGCCAGTTTGGTGTAGTGGTTAACAGTGGCAGACTCTAACCTGGAGAACCAGGTTTGATTGCCCGCTTCTCCACATGAAACCAGTTGGATGACCTTGGGCCAGTCACAGTTACATAAGAACATAAGAGAAGCCAATGTTGGATCAGGCCAATGGCCCATCTAGTCCAACACTCTGTCACAGTGGCCAAAATACCAAGTGCTATCAGGAGGTCCACCAGTGGGGCCAGTTCTCTCAAAGCTCTCTCTCATCCTCTAAAAACGAGTCTCGTTCACCACTAGTACAATGCTAAGAGCTAGAACTTGCAGCTGCCAGGCAATCCAAGGATCTCCTCGCTATTCTACACACAACATCATACACAGAACACCATACTGTTGCAGTTTCACAGGCCTGTAAAACAGAGCTGTTCCACCAGGCCTTTGGTTGAGGCAGTGGGCATCTACCAGCTGCCCTTTCTACTGCTGCTACATGAGACCATCACGGCTTGGCATTGGCCCACTTATTTTTCCCCTGTAGAAGCTGAAAAAAACAAGAAAGGATCACAGGTTTAGGAAATGCAACAAACAAGAAAATACTGTGATATAGATGACAGCACATGTTAAGTAAGAATCATGTTATATTGTAAAAATTGGCAATATTACAGGTCCATCATTTTCAATGAGCATCTGGATATAAACTCATTTTGTCCCAATCTTCCTCAGGAGTAATCCTATAACAATGTTTAATTTATTCTTTATATTTTTCAAATAATCCTGAAAAATAACCCATGGTATTTTAAATGAATAACATGAAGCTGAATGGAATATTATACAATTTTTTCATATTAATTTATAATTTGAATTATTTAATTTTTAATTTTTTTAAAAAAAACTTACTTCTGGCTCCATGTTCAAGTGTTTATAAAGGAGCAAGCCAGTCTTGTCTTCTTTTACATAAGTGCAAAAGCCTCCTGTATTATGCTGGTTTAAGAGCTCTCCATGAACACTGTATATATTTATGGTAGTAGCAACCAGTCCTCTTCTCTCCCTGGCTAGAAGCCTTCAGTTTTAAATTCCCATCACCTATTACCTGATCCTTTTAACTGGAGAAGCCAAGGGTTGAGCCTGGCACTTTCTGCATGCCAAGCAGATGCTTTACCACTGAGGCATGGCCCCTCCTCATGACTGTATGTGTACCATAAATACATGTCATGCTTTTGTTCACTCAACATGACAGCCACACATTTCATGAGGACCGTGGAGATTGCGTGCCCCTCTGAGGCAGAGCTTTTTAGGATCCTGTATGTGTGTTTGTAACATCTGCAAAAGACTACAGTAAAAGACTTGGGACAAAAACCAGCCAATGTTAAATATTTTAAAATGAGATAGATTTCAGTGGGAGAGAATTAAACCAGAGCCCAACCCTTCCTTTTAAATCAATGAGATTAAAAAGTGCTTCACTTGAGTTGGTTCGTGGTATACCGGGTACAATGTTGCAGGCTAAGGCTGGATATGGTGCTCAGGTCTGAAAAGACTGAAAACTACAAATGAACACATTTATCCAGTTCTTTTCTGGTTAGGATTAATTTCATCTTTCAACCAGGGCTTCACTTCAATGATCTCTCATTGCATTTTGAAGAACTGTGAGAAGCAGAACCTATTGATTAGAATGTTCCTCTGTATCTGTTCAGCATCCACACCGACCACAGACAGATAAGGGCAAATGTAAATCTCAGACATTTCTGCACCTCTAAAAACCGGGGAATGTGGGCAAAGCAGCCTACGTGCTGGAACATTAAAAACAACAGCAAAGCAAAGCCCTTGTGTTCTGAAAGCTAAACAAAAAGATGGCTTTTAGCCTGTACAGGACTCCTTTTGAAAGGGCTTCTTGTTTCCTTGCAGGATACAGAAAAATGAAATTGTGCACCTCTGCAACACAGAAAGAGAAAAAAATGAGAAAAAAATTCCCCTTTGTGTACCCTTTCTGAGAAAGCCTAACTCTCAGGGATGCAAATGTTCTTACCTGAGAGACAACCCACCCCCCATGTCTATGGTCTGTTTGAACACCAGATTTTGTAAAAAAAAAAATCCCAAAGTCAGACCCTTTTTGGACTGCTCATCAAATTTCCCATAGATCAGGTTTCTAAAGAGCACTCCAATGGGAGGCATTTGATTGTCAAATCTACTTTCATAGCATTTTGCAATCACCCCTATTGAAAACTGCCTCTCTAACAGTGCAGTCCTAAGCAGCCCTACGTACTGAAATCTACTCAAAGAAGATCACTCCCAGGAAACTGTCCTTAGGATGGTAGTACCAGTGGCCTGGAATTCCATATAAAAGGAGTAATCAGAGATACTGGAAGAATAGAATGATTGGCATAGTTATGGGAAGGAGAAGATAAGGATGATCTCATTATGTCAATCCCTTTGGGGCAAATCACAGAGTAAGTAAAGAGCAGGCTTGTATGAACCAGTGCAGAGAAAAGCAGAGTCCCATCTTATCTATCTAAAATGCAAAATTTACTGAGATTAGCAGTGCAAACCTAAGGACGTTCTGGGTAGACTTGCGTAGAATTCCTCTTTTAACTTTCTGTATGTGCACTGTAATCTTCTTAAGAGAAGTGAACCTGTTTATTTTTGCTTATGTAATTCTTAAATAATTATTTTATAAATAAGTAAAAGTGGGCTGTTCTCCTTCTGCCTAGGCATCAATATGGTAAAAATGGGTAATGGAAGAGCACTACCCAGACTTGGGGATAAAGTCATTCATGGACACCTGTAAATTATCTGAAATTATGAATCTGGATGGTCTTCACATGGTCACACATCTTCAGTGGCCATGTTTGAGGACTTATAAGCACAGAAAATTTCATCATGACTTCCTGCCCCCATTTGTCTGTTTTTTCCTGTAGAGTTTTGGCACTGCTAGAACAGGAAAGAAGAATGAGTTTGCCTTGCTAATGGCACAGAGCATAGAAATATACATTTATATCAGAGGTACCTAAAAAGTTCACAGACTTTCTTCTACAGTGACACAGTATAATGATGTCAAGGTCTAGAGAAAAAGACCATGACATTAACAAGATGGAAGGCTAACTTAATGGAAATTCCATTGATAAAATGCCATCCTCACATAGCAAGTAATTGTTCTTTGGCTATTATACTCTTACCAAAGATGCAATATATCAGGGGCTTGCTCATCTAAGCATAACTCTAAAAGATTCTCAGAAGCTGCAAGTTGTATATCACCAAACCATGGAACATTAAAAGCAACTAACTTATTCATTAATTATTGTATTTCACCAGCTATAGTCAAGAATTATGACAGGCATATTAATCTAAAGATATTTTGAGTATAAGTCAACGGAATGCATTATTTTCTTATAAAACTGCCATTGGTTTTAGGAAAAGATCACTACAGATATTTGCTGGATTTGATTCATCTGGCTGCAAGGCATTGCAATTGCTCATATGATGCTGGCATTAATTTGGATAAGAGACTTTGCAATGTATAGCTGCAGAATGGGATGAGATGAAGACTGCCTGTGGATGGCTAGCTTCCATGAAAAACTAATGTAAGAAGCATCCAGCTACTCAGCCAAGATGAGCCTGTTTTACATACGGTTGGGAATATCTTTGCACCAGGTGGATGAGATCTGGGGTGAGCTTCTGTTCCTCTTCTGTTGCAGGTGCTTTGCCAGGGTGTGGCTGGGGGCATGAGCCTTTGGCACAGGATGAAGGGCAAGAGCCCAAGGGCTTTTGGCTTTCAGCCTTTGGCCCTGAGTGACCAGCCCACTGGCTTCAGGACCAGCCCAGGAGCTGGAGCTGTGCTATGTATTATTATCTTTATTTAAGTTATTTTTTCCTGGGTTTTGTAAGCTGCTTTGAGTCAATAGTGGCAGAAAAGAGGGATATAAATTAATAAATAAATAAGTAGGCCATCCTTTTTAAATTTTAAAATATGTATTAATATTTTATAATAGGAAATATTTAAACTCAGTGAGTTATAGTAATTGAACTTAGCGAATATACTAGCAGTAAGTAAAACAGTAAATTACATACATGTGCATCATAAACAGCCAGAGTTGTCTATCAGTGCCAGTAAGCACTGCATGGCCAAGCACTGCCCCAATCAAGGATATAACAAATCCATCCTATCTAGATGAGTTCCTTTTCAAGAAATCAGCAACTCCTTAGGGAAGTGCTGTGGCTCAGTGGAAGAGCTTCTGCTTGGCATGCAGAAGGTCCCAGGTTCAACCCCCAGAATCTCCAATTAAAAAGGTCCAGGTAGTAGTTGATGGGAAAGGCCTCTGCCTGAGATCCTAGAGAGCTGCTGCCGGTCGGAATAGACAAGACTGACCTTGATGGACTGACGGTCTGATTCAGTAGAAGGCAGCTTTCATGTGTATTCATCACAGGAGCAGGGCTCCAATGGAAAACACAAAATAGGACTTAATTGCCGGGGATGAAAAAGACTTTTGCAAAAGGAGAACTGAGCTCCCCAGTTCAGCCACCTTTGAGTCACTACTTTGCCGAGCCACCTATTCACATTTCTTTGAATTTCACTTCCACTCCAAATGGCTCAGTGTTATCCTCTTGTCTGCCAGTTTCTCTACACCCCCACCACTTTCCCTAGTCTTTCACAAATGTAACAAGTTGTGAGCAGCGGGAGGAGGCCAATGGCTGCTTCGGTGTTGGAACGAGTGTCCTTTTATAGTTCCCCAAACCCATCAACCAGCTGGATTTTTAAAAAGGCCTTGCTGTCAGAGTGAAACAGAAGGAAACTTCTAATCAGTTCTTTCATCTGCAGTAAAGACTTCAGAGTATGATTTATTTACCAGAATAAATAAATAACCCAAATCCCCAAAGTTCCCATCAATAATGGAAAGTTCCAGCATGTTATTGCATTGTGCTAACTAGTCAAGGAGACCTGTGGCTTTAGCAGACCCTTTGGCTTGGCTACCATCTTCCTTCATCCACCTGATGAGAATGGGAAAGTATGAGGAGGGGGGAGAAAGCAATTGGAATTCAAGAGAAATTATAACAGTGGAAAGAATCAACCAGGCTGATGTTTGGAGCCCCCCCCCGAGAATACCTGGAAAAGGCTCAGAAGATCCAAGTCATCAAAATGGATAGGGTTGGTCATTAATGTGCACAGTTCCAAGCATTACACATGATAGCTTTAAAATGGATGGTATCAAAATAATGAAAAGAAATGGATTATATCAAATTTGTAGAAATGTAATTATATATAGAACTAGGAATAAGGCCTGTTGTGGAAATAGATACAATGAACTCTAGAAATAGGCTGTGGGCGAGTGGCCTGGGCTTGAGGAGTCTTTTTAGCATCAGTTTGCCAGGCACGCCCCAAGGCCAGGTGCTCTGAGCGAAGAGCTGGCACTTTCCAGGACGGGACAGGATGGGAGGAGATTCATGTTGCCCACAGAGGAGCTTTGGTGGTGTCCTGCTCATGTTCCCCCCACCATGGAAATGGCACTATGCAAAATGGGAGTGCGGGCGGCCAAGGAAAGGGAAGCAGCAGCCAGGGTGGGATGGGGGCAAGAGCTCTCTGCAGCCGCTGCTCTGTGCGGGAGGGGGGTTGCTGCAAGACCGCACTGCAGCGGTGGGTGAGGGACAGGCCAGCAGCCTGGCCGACAAAAGGGGCCTCCCAGCTTGGCTTCGCTTTCTCTTCTTCCACCCATAAGCAGCCCATTGAAGGCTGGAGTGAGGTTTTGCTTCAAGTGGTGCAGCTTTGCTTCCGTCCCAGCCAAAACCTCATCGTCCTCCATCGTGGTGCGAGATGAAAGGGAAGGACTCAGGCGATGCAGTCATCAATGGTGAGGGACGCATCAGGGAGCCAAAGGCTGTGGGGGTGTGTGGAACGTTCAGGCAAGAGAGACACGAAAACTCAAATATATATAAGGAGAGATAATGGATGGATTAGAACAATTCCTTATTTATTGACTGACTGACTGACTGACTGACTGACTGACTGACTGACTGACTGACTTATGAACTGCCTTTCCCCATAAAAAAGTAGTTTACAACAAAAAGTAGCACTGCCTATAAAATACCAAATAAAATCACGTATCATATCATTTCCCCACAGACAACAATATCTTAACCAGCTTCTTGCCTATTTAAACATAACATGTTTAAGATGAACATAAGAACATCAGCAGATCCCTGCTGCATTATGCCAGTGGTTCATCTAGTCCTGCATCCTGTTTTGTACAATGGCCAACCAGTGCCCCCGGAGGGCCAACAAATAGGACAGGGAGGCACAGATGGAGGTGTGAGTCCTATGAATGTGAATCAATGATAGTGACAATTGAAGTCTTCTCTGTTCATTTGGACTGAAGCTCACCATTTGTGAGTGGTCAAACTGAAACCTGAAAAAGTAAGTGTAGACATGTTGCTCCTTCATCACCATTGCACCCTCCCCCTTAAATGTATTTCTCCTTCTTCCTTTCCTCCAAAACACCGCAAAACTTTTGCGTGGCCCAAGGAACCACTGGGAAATGTGGCTCCAATGCTCCTGTCTCCATTCAGCAGAGACAGAAGTTTGAATTATGCTGCCACTGTCAGTTTAGTTGAGGCAAAGAAAAGGGATTATGGGGAGATCTAGAGAGACAGGGAAATGTGAACCAGACTTGAAATCAAATGGGGTCTGGCTTGTCTCTACCTGAAGCAAGCGTTTCTGAGCAGAGCAAGGTTGATTTTCCTGGTGCCTTACTTGTTCCTCAATAATGTCACAAATCACTAAATAGATCCATTGTAGGAACTGCATTCCAAAACTCCCATTTCTGACTGTTATCTAGGTCAGACCCACTGGTTAGGACAAGCATCCTTTGAATGTTCAGTAGGCACTTCATGCCTTCCACTGTACTACTGTCTAGCTTTATTGCACAATATTAGTGCCAGATTTAGACAGTTTCAACCACACAGTTTGGATCAATCCTGTTAGTCTATCCCAGAAGTCTGCAAATGCTCACAAAAGAGCCCAGGGTTTGCAAGTCTTTAAAGGTTACTAGTGCTATGGGATGAATCCATAGCAAAGTGGCTACCATGGTGAAAAGCCATATGGACAAAATCTTTTTCCATTCCCAACAGTTCCTAACTATTACGATTGGCCACAATGTGTGATGCAGATGTGCTATAAGAATAGAGGCAAGTGTTATATAGGTGCTTCAGAACAAAGGCATATTCCTGATACTGGTTTCTCAGCTGTGGCAGTACAAGGATTGCTGTAGGAATTGTGGTCATAGTCATAGGAATTGTTTCCAGGTTGCTACAGCTTCCTGGAGCCCAGTTTACATGATATAGTCACTATTCATATGGGTTCTACCGAGACACCAGGATGTTTGAAGAATGCCTAAAAGCCAGCCTCTAGTCTTTTCTTAGACTGATTAATGCCTTCTGCAGGTAACGTTTCATTACCCAATTGCTTCATCATACTCAACCTTAATTCTGTGCTACTTAAAACCCATCCTAAATTCACGTTTTGGAATTTGGCTTGATCTTAATTACCTCTGACTCCACCTGTATACTAAAAGACTCATTTCCTTGCAATACCAAGCAAGTTTATATGGCTAGGGATAAAAATATTTTTTAATGGTATGCATAGTGTCCATATGGCTAAAAAGCTGTTAAATGTCTAGAAGATTATCCAGAGCAGCGTTGGAGTTTAAGCTTTATGTTCGTGCAAGTATCATTATTTTGTTTTCGGTACTGTAGAATCAAGGCATAATAAGTGGGAAAAGATTAAAAAGTGTTGTTATTATTGTCCCTTAATTAATCTGTTACATACCTGCATTTTGATTGTTGCATTTAGTCAATAAACCATTTTAAAATGTGTGTTATTGTTAGGGCATATCAGGGGAAATCAGTAGCTTTTAAAGGACTGAACAAGCCCCCACTTTTATTTTTTTTTAAATGTAAATGTACTGTAACCCTTAGCCAACTGGCTAAGTACCCATCTGCTGGGTAGATGATCACTCTGATTATATGCAAAGATAGCAGTTCTCTATGGCAAGATCCTCTTTTATTTATAAAGGCTATGCATGTTAGCTTCTGCTCTGATTAGATTCAGTAAAAGCCCATGCATGAATCAAAACAATATAACAGATCATCAGTGTTAGCCTTTCATGCACACTATCTTAGAATTACCATAGAATAGTACCCACCAGAAAAGAGTCCCATTAGGATTGCAAAATGTATGGTTTAATTCTCTGTTTCTAATTACTTTATTTCCACTTGATAAGAGGCACAACCAAATATAAGGTACTTCCTTGCTTTACTGTTCATTTACAAAAAAAATTGGATTGTGCAAAGTATAAATGATTAGCTTGTGCTTTTGGGGGCCTAGTTCCTCCTGTGTTCTTTTAAAGTTAAACCAGCAAACTGGTAACTAGTGAAAGTTGGCTGCCATTGACTCCCAGTGCTTTAGAACTACTGCAAAGTTACCCTGAAGAGGGCCCACCGTAGTTAACAGGGGAAGCGTCCGTAGCTCAGTAGTCTAATTTTTGCTTTGCATGAAGCAAATAGATACATGGAGCAATTCTAAGTAGCTCTGTAGGTCTACTTAGTTAGTCCCTTGTAATTCAGTGGGTTTACTCCCAGGACTATGTCCTTAAAATTGCAGTCAAGGTCTTTAGCATTTCTAGCTAAAAGAGTTTCAGGTGGTTCAAAATCAAATAGAATTTAGAAGTGATCTTGCCTAAAACTTTGAAGAGCAACTGCTCATCTGACAAAATGTGTTCAATGGACAAATAATCTGACTCAGTATTAATGTTATGTTCAAAAGTGATTCCCATAGGGTTGCCAGCTCCCGGTTGAGAAATACCAGGAGATTTGGGGGGGTGAAGTGTGGGGAGGTCAGGGACCTCAGCAAGGTATAATGCCATAGAGTCCACCTTCCAAAGCAGCCATTTTCTCCAGGGGGACAGATCTTGGTTGTCTGGAGATTAATTGTAGTAGCAGAAGATCTCTAGGTGCCACCTGTTGGATGGCAACCCTATTCATGGTGGATTTCAGGAATTGGACATTATTAAGTCTCAGTCTTAAGGTCCTATTTGAGGAGCTAATACTTCACAGGAGATCATCAATGTATAGATTTGTAGGCAATAGAAAGACCAGTCTCAAATTAATAGTTCTTTCTCTCTTATCTTCCTTTTTAAACTAAAAATAATGTCTGTAGCTCTTTTAAATAGCTAGCATCTGTGAAGGTTGATTGGGTGTGCTTCCTGTGCCAAAAGCAATTTTTCCCTTGGGAAGGGGATCTCTTAAAAGATGCTTGTGGCAGGTGATCATACAATGAGGGGACTGCAAGATTTCAGCTCTTTCACAGAACTATCTGGTATTTCTGTGTTTAATAATAAACTGGATGGCCACGGTGTAGATAACAAAACTGACAGGCCATTTTATTTGCTATTGTTTTTTTAGTGGGATATAAGCTGCAGGCATTTGCTTGAGGTGGGGGTGAGTGCAGTTTTATTCCAGTATGGATTATTTTAATTTCAAATTGGGAACTGCCTGGGAGACATCTGGGGATTGTTGTTTTATTTTGCTCTTAATTGGAAATGTTTTAAAATTATTATTGCCAGCGACCTTGAACCAGGAAGGAAGGCAGGGTAAAAATGTGTAAATAAACAAACAAACTTTGCCACAAGAGAAGGGTGAGTATAAATATTTTAATAAGTGAACAAGTCGGTAGGGCCTCCCAAAGGATGAAGAAAATAGGGAACAAACCTTTATAAAAAAATCAGACCTTTATTAAAAAATCAGGACTAAATACTGACCTGAATGGATTGGCGTTCTGAGAGTATTTGAGAGTCAGTTAAAGGGAAAGGGAGGGGATAATCTGCTCAAGCTCCCCCCAGATCTTGCTGGCCTCTAAGGTACTAGTGGACTCGAATCTAGCTATTCAAGAGCCTAAGTATCCTTCAGGTTTTTAGAGGGAATGGAGTGGCATTTCCAAATTGTCCTTCCTAAGATCCCACTATGGCAAATGATTCCTTGTGGGCCTTCCACTTGCGAAGTGTTAATGGACAATTTAGTTGCAGAGACTCAGCTATACTCAGTGCTTTAAAGAGGTGTTCTTCTTTAACTGGGACAGCTTTTCTCAGAATTGTCCTAGGGCATCGTCAGAGAGGGGAAAGTGCCTGCAAAACACTCATCATGATATCAACCAGCCACCAAGCAACTGAGCTCTGGAACCCCAGAAGCCAGATTCTACTGTCTGGTTTCTGAAGTCTGTTAGGCAGTGCTCTTGGGTGCCACCTATGCAACTGGGTTGGCTAAAGGCACTGCAGCTTGCGGCTTAACATGTTCAGGCAGCCTCATTGGTTTATCAGGTGATTCAAAGGACCAATGGCATTCATCTTGCCTTGTGAACCACTGGAATATGCTTTGAGTTCAGTTTGGCCAGCTTTGCCCCTCCTCTTGTTATTCAGGTCTTTGTTGAAATATCTTTTTGTATGGATTTTCTTGTGTTGCTTTTATTTGATTCTTTGTTAGAGGCCTTCAGGCTGATGCTGTGAGTAAGGTGGTATAGACATTTTAAAAACAAACAAATGTACTCGCCGCTTCAGTCAAAGCTGTCACCACGCTGTCAAAGCTGTCACGGGCAGAGTATTTCTGTATGTGGTTAGTTTGTTGCAGAGGTCATTTGTTGCAGTGCCACGATTCTTAGACACTGTTGTGAGGCATCTCACACACAAGCACGCTAAAGGGGCCTTCACAGCATGCGGTCGACCCTTCATCTCCACCAGAACTTGGCATTAATATGGTGCAAAAGGCATCCCAGGGGTATTGAAAGTACTACTGGAGGGGCTGAGGAATTTGGAGGCATCCCCAGGTTAGTACTCGGCACTTAGTTTTTATCGAACTGGTCATGGTTTGAGACTGGCCAATTGGCAAATGGCTAGTGCAATTCAATAGCAGTGACAACTTCATAGGAAACTGCTGGGTTAATAATTGTAAGCAACAGCATCATATAGTGGTTAGAGTACTGGACTAGTACCGGGGGCAACAACGTTTAAAACTCTTCTCTGCCATGGACACTTATGGGGTAGGGTTGCCAGGCTGTGTCTGGCAACCAGAGGGACTTAGGGGGAGTGGCATGGAGAGGCAGCATTGGTAACATTAGTCTAGGAATCACTGGAAACTCTGTGGTTTTCCCTAGCAGTGATGCCACAAACAGTGATTTTTCATTCTCCCCCTCCAGCCAGTCTCTGGATTGCCAGCGGGCAACAGCTGCAGGGGACAGGAGATCTCCCGCCTCCAGTGGGAATATGGCAACCCC
Organism: Gekko gecko; assembly: GCA_029375565.1. Lineage (NCBI taxonomy): Eukaryota > Metazoa > Chordata > Lepidosauria > Squamata > Gekkonidae > Gekko > Gekko gecko. The sequence goes on along the minus strand of JAPDNY010000010.1, from coordinate 100,270,460 downwards.
ATTACTGGATGACTTGGGGCCTGTTGCAGTCTCTCAGCATAACCTATTTCACAGGATGGTGGTTGTCAGGATAGAATGGAGGATGTGACAATTAGATAATCCACTTTTGGTCCTTATTGGGCAGAAAAGCAAGATATCAATAAAAATAAAACAACAAGAAATGGTCCATATTAAAGTCCAAGGGCAAGCAAAGGATAATAGGAGGCACATAGCTTGCTGGAGTGAAGTAGTGAGGAATCCATGAGGCTTGCACATATTTAGAACAGGAACATTCATGTTAAAACAACGTAGTGCATCTAAGGGCTCCATTCTTCCATCTTCTGATAGAAGAAATGAAGAAAGTCTCCTTCCATTAGAGGAAGACATTCTTCTTAATACAGTGAATCCTTAGATCCAACCCACTGTGCTGAAATAAATGTTCAGAACTGAAATTGTACCTCTGGGAGTGGTCAAGCATCAGGATACCAATCCAAGGTCCTGGTCACACGAGCAAGATAATCTGGGGGGGGGAAGTGAGGCTTTTCACCCTGGAGCAAAATGGAGCGCGATATTGTGATCAGACGTTCCCCCGAGGCTTCGTACTCAGGCCGTCAGCCGCCAATCACATACTGATGGTGAAGCATTGCACAGAAGGGCAAGGCGGTTCAGTAGTAATGTGTTTGTGCGCATGCGTAGTTCTGCGTTTGTGGCATACCATGGAGGCATAAAAAAAAAAAATCTGGTGGGACGCAGATGGGCGCCGGATGCAACGGGATACCAGCACTTCCGCGATCCGATGCCCACCCGTGCCCCACGTTTTTCAGAAAATAGTGCACTTTCCCAGGTATCTTTTTACTTCGGATCTTCAGCGGGGCAATACGGGTTGCCAATGGGTGCAGGACACCTGCCAGATGTTTTCATGTGATTGCACCCATAAAATCCGCCCAGCATCCATCCCTATCGTGTGGCTAATTCTGCATGTGACCGGACCTCAAGACATTCTATGGATATTTACTCATATGTAAGTATTAGAAGCTAAAATGAAACTGAGGCTATCGTACTTTGATGACATTATAAGAAGACAGGACTCACTGGAAAAGACAATAATTCTAGGAAAAGTTGAAGGCAGCAGGAAAAGAGGAAGATCCCACATGAGATGGACTGTTAACAATAGGACATTTTGGAGGTCATTAATTCATAGGGTTGCCATAAGCTGGAAGTGACTTGATGGTCCTTAACACACACAAGACTACTGAAATAAATGGGACTTATACATAAGCAAGTATGCTTCGGACTAAGGCCTTCAATATATCATATCTTCACCTTTCTAAATTTATCTTTAGAAAGACAGAAAGATTCCCTCCTATCAAGAAAGAAGTTTTCCCTCAGCGGAGGTGGAAAAGCAGAATAAGAAATGGTGATATTATAGAAGAGGAAATATAAATGAGAATATATGTTCTCCTTCCACAAACGGCTTCATGCTAGACTGCAATAAGAAAGGCAAATTCCACAGTAGGTTTTATCAAGAAAGGAACTGAGAACAGAACTGCCAGTATAGTAATGCCCTTTCACAAGTCCCTGGTGCAACCACATCTGGAATATTGTGTGCAATTCTGGTTGCCACATCCCAAAAAGGATATTGAAGTGCTGAGAAAAAAGCACAGAAAGGGGTAATGATATATGATAACGGCAACTGGATTTAAAGTGGGAGGACAGATTTATGGAGGATAGGTTTATTCTTGCTTATGAGCCTTGACAGGCAAATGGGATTTCTGGTCGCAGAGGCAGAAAAAGCCCTGATTGTTAGATCTTGGAGAGCAGTCAGCAGGTGAGGGCTGTGGCCTGTGGTCCCTGCTTGTGGGACACTTCTGGCATCTGACTGACCTTTGTTGGAAGCAGGATGCTGTATTAGATGGCCCACTGGTCTGATCTAGCATGGACGGGCCCTCTCAGAGGTCTAGAGAGGCCTGGGCCACTTGTAGATTTTAAGGCCCCTGCAGTAATAAAAATATAAAAAATGATGACATGTGATGAACATTAAAAAAATGATGAACATTAAAAAAATTAAAAATGATGAAAATTTTAAAAATGCCAAAAAGTGAACAAGTGTTTAGATTTGAGGCCCTACATGAATGTGAGGCCCAGGCCAAATGGCCCTCCTGGCCCCTGGGCATGGCTACTCTTACATTCTCATGAAATTTGTTATTCATTATCTGTTTTGAACATGGGAAGATCAGGTCAGATAAAGTGAAATTGGCTGGGAAATGGATAACTTCCTGTTTTCCAAAAGGGGGATGCAAGTGAATGTTATACTCTGGGTCAGTTTGTAAGTCCAGCTCTGCTTGTGTCTGAAACCGTGTCTGAGCATTTTTGATAGCATTGTAGTGGTGGGAGGGGGAGAGTGGATGATATGCTTGAGTTCTATTTCAGTACCTTTTAGGTTGTGTTATGCGTATTGCAATTGAAATGTATAATTTGAAGATGTGAAGAAAATTTAAATGTTAAAAAAAACCCTTTGGTGAATGTATTCTGTGTTATAAACAATGAAAACCAGGGCTTACTTATTAACACTGATTTAAAAACAATTTTATAGTAATCGTTTGCAAGCAAATCTATTCACAGGATTGAAATATAAAATGAAACCTGGATACTTTGGTAGTGCCATTTAAACTGACTGCATGTGTAAGCATTCTTTCTTCCATGATTCTAACTGAACAAATGCAAGTCAAAGGATTGCAGAAAGCTATTAAAATGTGTTACCCAGCAAGATTGTTAACTGAGCAGTTATTTAGAAGAGGATAAAATGGGTTGCAAATAAGGTTTGCTTCTTATTATGGAGTGTGTAAAATGCCATAGGTTTCCTGCAAATGCAAAGTATCACCCATTACAGAACCCATGAGAGGCTCTGTCCTCAGTGCTGAGCATCTGAGTAGGACTTTAGGAACATTCAGATCAGTTCACGTACATTATCTTTCTAATCATTACCATAAACATGGAAGGTAAATCAGAATTCTTATTTCCATAATACAGTTGAGAAATAGATGGTGAGCATTGTAAGTTGTTTAAGGCCACTGAGTGAAAGTGACATTTGAACATAAGGCATCGGGTGTGAAAAAAAACTAATCAAATGAGAATGGATCCAGAGGAGTTAGCCGTTGTTGTGTAGTGAGAGCGTCAAATGAACAAGCATTGTTAGAGAGGCTCCTAGCAGCTACATTCAGATTGGCCGCCCTTGCAGAGCAGGCTAATCAGGTAACAGAAGTGTAAGCGATGCCATACGAATGAAGCCTCCTAGCTACTATGTTCTGATTGGTTTGTTTGTATTTCATGGGTGTGTCTGGGACTGGGGGTTTTGTATATGGTTGCGGCTCGCCATGTGTGTTTTTGCTCTTAACGTTACTGACATAAAGAGCTATGCTGAAATCACAATAACCTCTTGAACCCACTATTTAACAGCTGTGTTAGTCTGTTGCTGTAAAATAGTAAAAAGCTCAGTAGCATCTTTAAGACTAACAAACTTTATTGTATCATAAGCTTTTGAGAAACACAGCTCTCCTCATCAGATGCATGCTATGATGCTATGAAGTTCTAGGGTCAAACTGAACCAAGTTGGACTGGTTTGAATTTCACCCCCAAATCCTAGCTTATTGAACTAATGCCGCCTCCAATATGCCCTTGCCTAGGCCAGACTTCTTCCTGCACACTCCTTATTTGAAATATTTCCAGGACTTTTCTTCTCACTTTTGGCTAATTAGGGGGCATACCTGTTAGCTCATCTTGCCCCCCACCCTGATTTCTAAGCCAGGACAGAAAAGGATCTTGGTGTAGCTGTGTGCTTTAATGCTTTTATAGAATGCTTATATAGAACTGGAATGGCCCCCTCAAGCTACTGAAATCATCCAGTGATGGCAGAATGTGGAAATGTTGAGCACAAACTAGGCTTGCCAAGAACTTACCGCATGCTGGCGGGGGATGGATACGTCCTCGCAGGACCATCCCCAGGGAAAGGACAGGTGCGGAGCACCATGCCATCACCAGGAAGAGATGCTAGGCGACGCTCTGGCAATGCAGCTGGAAACTGGATGGTACCATCTAGTTTTCAGCCCCATTGACAAAGCGTCGCCTGGTGTCACTTCCTGGCGATGGCATGGTGCGTTACCACGAGGACTGGTCTGGCTGGGGAGCATGCGTCCCCCACTCCCACACAGTAAGTACTTGGGAACCCTAGCACAAACACATACATGGGGCAGGGATGTGTATTTGAATATATTCTGCCCAAATATATATTCAGGTATCCAGGTGATATTCAGGATTCTCCAGGATACCGGGAAATGGGTCCTGAAAAATCCTGGGAATATTTGGGATTAATGAGAAAGATTGGGAGCCAGCATTTTAAGGCTCCCAGGACTGTTTCTTCTTTATTTTTATAGTATGTCTGTATTTTCCCAGGACCTGGTATCAGCTTGCTGTGTTGGTTTCACTTTGATTCTGTCCTTTTAAATTGACTTTGTTGGTCTGCAACATCGTGTTCTTAGCACAAGTTGCTTCATGTGGGGGTTGCTTTTTGAAATGGATTATTGAGTTCGATGTTGCCTTTAATTATGAGTTGTATATCAGATCAGATTCTTGGATTTTACATTTGTTAAGCTTGCACAACTGCCCTATACAGTTTGGCTTGGACAATTCTCTGGTTTGAGATTGGATTGGATTCTTGGGTTAGGTTTATAACATTGTCCTGCAGTTCTGCTGGAATTCCCTGGTTCTGCATTGGTTCTTCAAGTTTGTTGGTTCTGTCTGCTTTGAGAGGCTTGCTCTTGTGTCTCTGGCTGTTCTTTGCCCTTGAAAAGGATCCCTATACATAGAGAAATTCCCCTCCTCAATAGCAAACAATGGAAGATGCCTGAGGGCACCTTGTTCAGGGGCCATAGAATTGGAGCTTTTGGTCCATTTCACTTGAAATTTGGGGGTTGCTTAAAGGCCAGGCACCAACAGCTCTACCGCAACTTTGGTTCAGTTTTCTTGAAAAACAGCCCCTCCAGCCCTCTGGAAAGATTCCCCCATAGGGAATACTGGAGCTTAATAATATTGGAATACCCCAAAATACTTGGATCTGAATACCAAACTGGAATTTGGAAACCAGGAATACTGATTTTTTTTTACTCCCTGATATTCAGATCCAAAAAATACTGATTTTTTTTTTTTGAGCTGCACATCCCTACCATGGAGATGATGCTTGGCAGGAAGTGTTCTGATTGGCTATATATCATACCAAACTGGGACAAAGGGGGGGGGGACTGAACCTAGAAAACTTGAATCCAGAATCCGAAAAGGTTAGTCAAATAGAAAAGAGGGCCAACAATAAAAGCTTAATATATATAGTATATCAAAAGATACATGTATTTATTAACAAGAATTTATATATATATGTGTGTGTGTGTGTGTGTGTATTTATGTATATATATGTATATACACACATATAAGGGTCCAATCACACCTCATGTAAAAATAACAAATTCTAACACACAAGGGCTAATGGAATTGACCTGATGCGTTTCGGCCTGCATAGGCCTTCTTCAGAGGTCAAACACAGTGAGGAACATATTGGCTAATATAATAGTACAGTACAATCATACAGTCTTTGCCTAAGGACAATTCTATTGAGGACACTTTGGCTGAACAATCATAGGAAGACATTTTCTGGACCAGAAATTAATACCAGTGAAACACCACTTGGCATGTGATTGCACCTTTGGAGGACTCATTTGTACTTTTATTCTGTGCCTAGTGGTTTCATTTTGGAACAACTTTCCAGTCCTTCTTGTATTTATATTTTGTATCTGTATGATTGTATTGTACTATTATATTAGCCAATATGTTCCTCACTGTGTTTGACCTCTGAAGAAGGCCTATGCAGGTCAAGTCCACTAGCCCTTGTGTGTTAGAATTTGGTATTTTTACATGAGGTGTGATTGGGCCCTTATCTCTCCTTATAATAATTATCTTTTGGTTTTGTAAGATTCCATGCGCTCCCATTGGCTGTAAAATGCCCTCCCTCAGCCACTGGCCCATCAGCTGCCACTTAAGAGTACTCACGTGCCATTGGCCGGGTGCTGGGTCTGCTCCTCTTCTCCACCCACTCCCCCTTCAGACAGATTTGCATGTCAGATTTACTGGCAGACCAGCTCTCTCTCCTGAGGAAGACAGCTCTCTTGACTCCTGTGAGGGACTGTCCCCTCAGTGGCTGTTGGTAGGCAGCCAAGCTTGATTCTGTGAGTAAAAAAACAAAGGACTTTCCACATAACCCCCTCCCCCACCCATAACCCCCTCCCCAACGGCCACTTTCCTGTCAGAATAAATGGGAAAAAGCTCTTTCTCCTGCTTAGCTTCAGCATGGCTGGCTGGCTAACAAGGTGGGCCAGCGACCATCAAACCATTTTCTTCAACTCCCCGCTGTGCAGCTGACTTTCTCCTAGGGTTGCCAATCTCCAGGTGGGACCTGGAGATCTCCCACTGTTACAATTGACCTCCAGATGACAGAGGTCAGTTCCCCGGGAAAAAATGGTTGCTTTGGAGGGTAGACTCTATGGCATTATACCCTGCTGAGTCCTTCCACACAAACCCCAAATGCTGCCCTCCACAGGATCCACCCCCCCAAGTCTCCAGGTATTTCCTTAATCAGAGTTGGCACCTGTACTTTCTTCTCTGTCAGTAAAAGGCCCTTTCCACACCTATGTTGGCCTTTGGGAGAAAACTCATTGGGCCCAGTCCTGATCAGGTTGCCAACTCCAGGTGGGCAATTCCTGGAGATTTGAGGGATGGAGCCTGGAGAGGGTGAGGTTTGAAGAGGGGTGGCACCTCAGACAGGTACAATGCCATAGACTCCACCCTCCAATCCAGCCATTCCCTGATGGGGAACCATTGTTGCCAGTCTCCAGGTGGGGACTGGAGATCACTCAAAATTACAACTGCTCTCTAGGAGGGAGGGGGGAGGAGATGGAAAACTAAAGGTAGGTTGATGGTTGGCTGGGAGGGAGATAGGGTTATCAACTCCAGGTTGGGAAATTCCTGGAGATTTGAGGGGTCAAACCTGGAGAGGGTGAGTGTTGAGGAGGGGTGGGACCTCAGACAGGTACAATGCCATGGACTCCAGCCTCCAAACCAGCCACTCCCTCCTGGGGGACCACTGTTACCAATCTTGGGGGTGGGCTGGAGATCACTCAAAACTACTACTGCTCTTCAGGTAGCAAAGATCAGTTCCTCTGGAGAAAATGATGGACTCTGTCATTATACCCTGCTGAGATTGCCACAGCAAATTGTCACTGAGTGCCCAAAGCCGGGGCACTCTCCCAGAGCCTGTTTCTAGAGCCCGTTGTATTTATTTCCACAATGAGCCTTATTCCTAGTATATATATATTTAAAATTCTTGTTAATAAATACATGTATCTTTTTATTGTTGGCCCTCTTTTCTATTTGACTAACCTTTTCAGATTCTGGATTCTACATATCATACCAGTCATGGCTGTTTCTGCAGATTCTAAACTGCTGCTCTCCCTCTGCTCTCTCAGGCCCTCTTGCCTCCCAAGGCTCAGGAAAACAAAACTGAACAAAAAGATGTCATGATAACCATCAAATCACAAGGCTCTTGAATGATGGAAATAATTCTGTCCCGATTTAGAACATTTATGATCTTTCTGAGCATGACAATGTTCATGCCAGATTGCAATTCATCAGTTCTGACTGCAGTTTTCTAGTGAAATGTACAACAAATACTTCCACTTAATTCTAAGACTGATGCTCTGTCCATTGGATTTTAGTCCCTTTGTGTTGCAGTTCTATTAATTTCATGGAATCCTGAGTTTATGTCCATTAATAGGGATCCTTTCATATTCTAATGTTTTCTCACCCAGTCCATCTTCCCCTTTTCTGTTTTTTTTTTCTAATGGACTTGTTTTTGTGAGAAAACAGTGGTGAGATTCAATTTATATGGACTTACGGTGAATAGAATTCAATTTATATGGAGCAGCCTCTCTGTCTTTACCCACTACCATTGTTTTACTTGAAAGTCTTTATTCTTCTCAGCTGGTATATTTCCACTTGTCTGATTAAAAACTGCTGCCATCAGAAATGAGGCCATTAGATGTTAAAGTTGATATCCAACTGGCTTTTAATGTCACGGAGAGAAAGTGAGGAAATTAAGAAGTATACACAGTAAACTCTTGTGCATTTTGGCTGCTGAGTGGCCTCAGAGGACACAGCCCTGACCCTTGGCTTTTACTTGCTGGTATTCTCAACACCTAGTAATTATCAGAGGGTCCATAGTACCTCATTACAGGCATTGATGTATGTTGTAGAATCTTCCCTTAAGTCAAAGCCCTGGTCCATGGAAAGAGCTGGCAAGACTCACCTCAGCTATTTAACTGTGCTACAGTGTCATGCAATAGTCACTGTGTATCTCAAAATGGTGATCAGGCTAAAGATGTAGGTGGTCTTGGGGGGGGGATCCAGCCTGAAACACAAGGGGAGGAGTTAAATACGTCCCTCTGAAATTTGCTAATATGGCCTCTTGTAAATGGCTCCATAGAAGAACAAGCCTTGTAGACTGAGTTGCCAACTCTAGACTGGGAAATTCCTGGAAATTTGGGGGGTGGAGGCTGGGGTAGGTGGGGTCTATTTTCTTCATAGGAACTAATTTCTTTTGAATGGAAATCAATCATAATTTCTGGAGTTCTCCAGGTCCCACCTGGAGGTTGGCACCCTTTTGTAGAGCTGCTGCCCTGTAGACGCTTTTCTAATGGTTCCTGTGGCACCTATATCCTTCGTGGAATCAAGTTGAAGTGTAGGGATGCTGAGAGCAGGTTCAGAGGGCCAACACACTGTTTTCAGTAGCCACATTCACTCACGAGCCATGCCTCGCAACTCTTTGCCTCATGACCATCCAATGCAAACAGTGTCCTGAATAACTTTACGGCTGTGTGGTGGCTGTGGTGATGGAGTGTCATTGCTTTCCACTTGGCAGCTGTTTTTACATCTGCGAGGTCAGTGAAATTGCATTTCAACAGGATTATGGGTAGTTGGTTTGGGTAATTATGGTACATGACTTAGTGGGACAGAGGAATATTGCTCCCATAAGTTTGGGACCACAATGTGAGCCACACCAGTAGGGTTCAAGCAGCACTGGGCAAAAGCCCCATGATGTGCATTTTTGAGGCACCTAAGCAGAAACTGCATGAATACCTGACTGTTGTCAAAGGGTGATCTTTGCATAACTGCACATTATACATGCATACAGTCTCATTTCTTGATATATTTAGGTCAGATGATACATAAATATGAGTAAGTTTTTTTTCTCATTTGATTAACATGTTTTTTATTTTATGTGGGAAAAAGCAGAATGTTTTTGTGTAAAATGTAAATCACTGTGACACATTCTCACCTTCTTCGCCGGATGATATTAGTGACATTGGGAAAAGGGGGGAAATGAACCTTTGAATCCTATTTTCTGCTAAGTTATTGCAAATTTCTTTTCCTCTGGTTCTCTGCAATATCCTGTCTTAGTCACGGATATCATAGGCTCCCACAATACTGTTTAGCTCTTAATGGATATGGGGACTTTTGTGGCGTTCATATTGGTAGTAGCTCAAGCATTTCACAAGCATTCATGATTTAATTTTCTCCCAAATATCCCTTTAAGGTAATGAAGCCTCTCATTCTGAACAAAGTGGAAAATGAATCCATGTACGTTTCAGTGGTCTCTCCTATATCTTGCATGCCGTGCTGAAAGTACCGGGGGGGGGGGATAATCCAGGACTTTGCCTTTACAGTTATGTACCAAAAAAATTATAATTGTTCATTTCATCCGCCATGGACTCCTGACTCCCAGCACTCTTCTCTCTTGCAAAAGTTCCCAGGATAATGTTCTGTAAAGAAGTCTATCCTCATTATAGTAGTAATAATTAGGTTTTCAAGTGAGCAAAGCTGACTGAAGTTATCCACTGCCCACAATGAAAATCCTAAAACCCGACATTGACCATGATCTGCCACTTAGCTGCTGGCAATCCATTTGGGCTCCATGATGTATTTTTAATATGTGGAAGCCCTAATCGCATTTGCTGACCAGATCACCTAGCTATTTCCTGGGCCAATATCAGAAATCCCATGGAGTCATAGGAAGTTATCTGTGAGCTGAATGACCAGTGATTGATGCTTCCATGTTTCTGATGCACTTAACACTAGGAATGTCAGCCTCCAAGTGGGACCTGGGGAATTCCTGGAATTACAGCTCATCTCCAGATTACAGAGGTCATTTCTCTTGGAGAAAATGGATGTTTTGGAGGGTGGACTCTATGGCACTCTACCCTAATGGGGGTCCCCCCCCCGTTCCATCCTCAGATCTCCAAGAGTTTTCCATCCTGGATCTGGCAACCCTACCCCTCCATCCCTCACCAGTGGCCGGGGGGACCTGGCAACCCTACTTAATGCAAATATAGTGAGGCAGATTTGGGGAGCTACATCAGCAATGCATTAGACCTAAGGGGCAATTTACAAGTTAATCCAGGGGCCCACTTGTTATCACTATACTGTTGTACCTTGATTACCTCCTACACCATTAGAATGATGTGAAAAATGTTCTTCTGGTAAATACAATTTATTATTGGATATATCACATACTCATACATTTTCAACCAACCTATATATCCATTTTTCTAATTTCCCTTCTACCCCCCCAAACAAGACTTCCCGCACTGCTCCAACCCCATTAATATCTCTCTTGTTCTGTTACAGTTACTTCTAAACCTATTTTCTCTTACTAACGGTAACAATTCAAAAATCTAATTCTATTTCATTTTCCTCTTAATAACTATCAAAACAAATCAAACCACGTTTAATGTCCCAATTTTTCAACAAGTATTTTTGAAAGTCTTTCCAGTCTTCAAAGAACGTTTCATCTTCTTCGTTGTTTAACTTTCTCGTTAATTTGTCCATTTCTGCCAAAAACAACGTCTTTTTAATCCATTCCCATGTTTCAGGTACTTTATCTTGTTTCCAACATTGAGCAAAAGTCAATCTTGCAGCTGTAGTCAAGTACCATAGTAATGTTCTCTTGGCTACATTTATTTCTTCCATTTTAAGACCTAACAATAACATCTGTGGGTCTTTCTTAAAAGTACAATTCAAAATTTTTTGTATCTCATTGTGGATCTCTGTCCAATACTTTACTGCTTTATCACATGTCCACCACATATGGTAAAAAGACCCTTCATGTTTCTTACATTTCCAGCATTTGTTAGACATACTTTCATTTATGATAGCAATTTTTTTAGGCGTCATATACCATCTGTACATCATTTTATAACAATTCTCTTTAACATTTACGCAAGTTGAAATTTTCATCGACTTTTTCCACAAATATTCCCAAGATGTCATTAATATCTCATTATTAACATTTACAGCCCATTTTATCATTTGCTCTTTTACAACTTCATCCTCAGTATACCATTTCAATAGCACCTTATACAGTTTAGAAATCATTTTTTTATCTTTCTCAAGCCATACAGTTTCAATTTCGATATTCTTTTCTCTAAAACCATGTTCTCTTTTATCGGTCTTAAATAAATCATAAATCTGTCTAAACTTCAACCAATCATATTCAAATTCAACATCAAATCTATCTTTTAACACAAAATTTATGTGAAAAATGTTCTTTTCATGTGCTTGGAACATACTGTATGGTTTCAGCTAAGCCAGAAACAGCCAGAAAAATACTGAAAACATCAAAGCACTGTGAAGAAAGAATTTAGGGTGGGGGGCTTCAGGGCTTACTTCCCTTATTTGGATTAACTTTTTCTTTTTTTTGAAAGAACACTTGAACATCCAGAGAAAGGAAGAAAAACATCTATATTGTCATGCCTCCCTGTGCCTGCTCTGCAAGAGAACACGTTAATTGCCTCTAAGGCAAGGATGCTTCCTCTTGTATGTCTGGTGCAATTTTGCAGGGAGTCTCCATTATAGTACCTGAGAATTTCATCCACATTTAGGAAGACCATTGTACCCAGAAACGTGTTTTCATTAGACTGATGAACCGCTGCCACTTTCTTTCATTCTTGATGGGGAAAAAAACATATTTTAAAAAGACAACAGAACTGATTCTGAATCAGAATGCCTTTTTTTGTGGACGCCTAATTTCTATGTTAGCATTCCTTGCACTTCCTCTTTTTCATTCTCAGGGTTAACAAGACCATTCTCCTGGCTGCATTCTCTTTCATTTAGAGCTGTTGCCGGTTCAGTAGCATTCCTAAGAGTGTAGGTTCTTTTCACCTACATCTAGTGATGCAACTAACCTGCTGGTTTATCAGAAGGAACAACTGGGCAAAGGAGGGATCAGGAGGTCTCTTTTGGTTACTGGTTCTACCTGGAAATGTCTATGTTTTCATTTCTTTTCATTCTCACTGTATTGCCAAGATCAAAGATGTCAGATAAATTAAGTAAACACTAAAACTTCCACTCCACCTCTGATGTTTGCATCACCTTCCAAAAAAAGGAATCTTTAATGATAATGCTTGGCACCTTCTTAGCATTTTATATTGTTGTCAAAGGACCAAATAAATATCCTCACATCATTCTTTGGAGACATAAAAGCAGATCTCATTTTCCAGAAAGGAAAGAGGTAAAAAATAATTGGATGCAACCTGGAATATGACTGTGGTTTAGATCAGGTTATAGTACACTACAGACACTATAAAAAACGAAGGACAATGACAAGATCAGGACTAAAAAATGTAAGCCTGCTACATGGGGAGGGCGGGGTAGAAATCAAACAAACAAATAAATAAAATAATAGTTCCTTCCTTTGTCTGCAGTCCTCAGGCCTCATTAGGTCTTCAAAGATGGTAGAGGTGAATGCAGGCATTGCCTACTTAGACATCATGGGAAGTTACCCACTTTTGTGATACTCCAGTGGCTTGGATGTTGGATGTTGGATGTTGGAGCCTGTTTCCTTTCTTCTGTATATTTGATGGGAGCCATTGCCACAGAGGAAGAAGGAAATGGACTGGAACTAGGGGAACAATTTTCATTATAAAGTTTGCTCCTGTGCTTCAGATACTGGTTTTTTTTTTTTAATGTGGAAAAGAGGATAGGTGTTGCCTGACCAGCTCTACTTTACACAGAACATGGTATTTCCGCTGAAAATGGAAAACCTGTGTTCATTCCATTTAGTCCTATGTCCTTTTGGTTCTCAGCCAATGCACCCCATCTTTGAACAATATCTTCACTTCTGTGAAGTTGGACATTCTTGTCATTCTCAGATACTTCTGCATCTGGGCCTCAACACAGAATATCATCTATTGATTTGGGTTAGATGGCTTCTAACCTACAAGAGGCCATATAATTGCATTGCTTCTTTGTTTCTTGCCCCTCTCCAAAGCTATTCGATTCTGGGCCTCTAAACTCCCTTCTGATATGTTTAACAAGAGACTATTCCAGCTCTGTCTCTGGTAAGCAGAAAAATCACCCACAATCTTTTTGTTCAAGTCCAGCACCTGTCCCCTTATGTTTCTGGCCAGATCTGTGACACTAGATTCTAAACCATAGGTGAATCTTGTTTAGAATCCCAGTTTGTGGAGAGTAAAGAAATGCTAATTTGTATAGGTGCCCACATCTCTGTGTCATTGGAACCCAGAGTTTGTTTCAAATCAAGAATCCTTAATTGTGCTCTGTGCTAGAATGACGGTATGGGGAACTATGCAATACAAGAATCTAGCTTCATTCATGCCCGGGATGTTGAATGGCTTAGTTAGTGTGCTATCTGAATGCTATCTACATGTACGACAAAGAAATCTAGAAATCCAGCAATTTACTACATATTTGTGAAGGTGCTGACTTTGATTCCTTTTTATACCTGCCATAGAACAACTGTGCAGTTGACCCCAAAACCCCTTTAGCATCTTCCAAAGTGATATGAACACGTATGACTAATATGCACACAAACATCAAAAGCATAATATTTATATGCAAAATCCTTTCCATTTCCCCCTTTAATTTCCCTTTCTATGATTGCCTGTACTGAAAGGTAGTGGGTTGTATGGAAAATCCTTTTTGCCATCTATCTTCTTGTCAAATGTGGGTTTATTTGGTTCACTGCACTGTATTAGAAAACAAGAATTTAAATTGCACTACTTATTTGTTTTTAAAAATTGTGTCATATGGAGTCTAAGAGTACAGGAATTAGTTGCTCATTAGCCTTATCTCTATTGAAAGGAAAATAGGCTTAACTAAGAATTAGTGGAAATAGTATCAATGGAGATATAACAAATGTATAACCTATGTCACATAACTCTTCAGGCTGCAACTGAGGTGGAAGATAATGGCTACTTCATTATTCATTTTTTTTAACATGAATTACTTCGATCTGTTTTTTTTTTCCCCCAGAGTATCATCTCACATTTGTTAAATTGGGATGTCATGGATAGCCAGCAGATTTTATTTCCTGCACAGATATCGTAGATCCACTATGAGAACAATTATATTTAAAATTAAAACTTATCATCTGTCTGATTCAATCTGATGTATTTTCCATTAGGGAAAAAATATGGCTTGGATCCCATGGAAAATCTCCACTGATTGGAGGAATCCTTTACCTCCCTTCTCCCAAAGAAGTCCAAAATGCCACCTGAAATGCTGCTCCTGTGGAACAGGGGACCACCAGGACCAGCATGAAGAGAGGGTTGGAGGTCCATGGGCAGAAGAGGGGAATTGGTGAAAATTCCCCAGCTTCTTTTTGTTAGTGGAAGCTTTCTGCTGGATCTAATCCACTGATTGCAGAATGTGCAAATTCTTGCATGAACTAGATGGGTTTTAAGAATGGAAATGTGTATCTGAATACACATCTGAATGTATTTCCCATGGAGAGAAAAGGACAAGGTAGACTAGCTGGGGAAGGGAAGGGGAGGCTTTTGAAGATGCCTCCCCCCCTTTTGCTTCCCCTTCTGACATCACTTCCGGTGATGCCAGGGGGTGTGGAATATTCTAATAGCATAATAGCTCATTAGCATACCATATGCTAATGAGCTCCTGCAGCTGTTTTGCTATTAGAATATTCCACACCCCCTGGGTTGGGGAGCTAAGAGAGAAGGGGTTTAAAGTTTAAACTCCTTCTCATGAGAGTTGGGCCACAGAAGGAGGAAAGAGGGAAGGAGAGAGAGTGAGTAGAGAGAAGGAAAGAAGGAAGGAAAGAGGGAAAGAAAGAGAGGGAAGAAGGAGGGAAACAGGGAAAGGAGAAAAAAGTTACTTTTTTCCCACCATAGAGAACAATGGAGGGAATAGGGGCAACCTGTTTAGGGGCCCATAGAATTGGACCCCCTGGTCCAAAGCAAGAACTTGGTGGGTATCTTGGGGAGAGGCTCCATCAGCTACCCTGTGAGTTTGGAGCCTCTCCCTCAAACCCCCTCCCCTCCAGTCCCCAGAATATACCCTATGTTTTCACCATTGACTTCAATGGCCCATAGGATATAATGGAGCTGAAATTGACATTCGGCTGCCTGAAGGACTCCCCGGGACGCCGGCTGGGGGCGGGGCTTGGCTCCTGAGCTCCCGGAGCTGCGCTCCAGTGGGCTCCCCCCCAAAAAGACCCCTGGGTATTGGAATTAAACCAGGTAGCTTTTGAAATTTGGTCTTATTTCGAGTGGTTATTGTTGGACTAAGACTAGTGATGCCAGAGTTCAAATCTACACTCACCCATGAAGCTTATTAGATGACAGTGGCCAGTGTCTCTATGGCTCAGTGTAGAGTTCATGGATTTATTTTAACTATGGTTAATATATGAAACCAGGATTTAGCTCACAGATGATCACCCAGCTCCTGATTTGCCTCAACACACGCTGGTTTATTTCCTTCCATCTGTAGCCTACAAGGGCATCAATGGGAAACAACCCAGGATTAAACCAGAAGTAAGCCATGATGTCTGTGTTTGTACATAATGTGAAGCCATAGTTATGATTAGCCATAGTTCATATACCAGCTGCAGATCCTGGTTTGACTGAGCCTAAATAATCATACTTAATGGAGTGGCCTGCATTCTGAAAATCCCATCAATTGCCACTGGCTTCAGTTCCAAACAATCTTCAGTGGGAGCCTGCATTCTTGAGGTTACTGAAAGTTTTCTCTGGGAAGAGAAGAAGAAGACATTACATAACAAACAAGATATTACGTAACAGATTTTTAAAAGGGACTGCTGGGCATCCGTTCCAGAATAGACTCAAGATTTGCCTGGAGACTCTTATGGACAGAAGCTGGAAGTTACCCTAATGAGCTTCTTAGGTTAGTGGGCGTGCTCAGGTCTCTTGAAGCACTTGTGATGTAATATCTTCTGTGACTGGCAGCCAGCATGAACTCTTGATCGGCCATGCTCAGCTTTCTGTTCTTGTCTAGTCACAGAGTAATGTCTTCTACCAACTATATTTCCAGTTCCAGCTCATGTACCCATTCCCAGCTGCAGATGAGACCCTGAGTTGGAATCCTCATGCCAAGGCTGCCTGGACATGGACAAGTCCAGGGACAAAGTAGTGCCATATTATGATCCCTGCCCCTTCATGAAGAGTGTAGAAGAAGAGAAGAGAAGATATTGGATTTATACGCCACCCTTCACTACCCAAAGGAGTCTCAGAATGGCTTACAAACTCCTTTCCCTTCCCCTCCCCACTACAGATACCCTGTGAGGTAGGTGGGGCTGAGAGAGCTCTGACAGAAACTGCTTTTTTTCAAGAACAGCTGTGCCAGAACTATGGCTTGCCTAAGGACATCCAGCAGCTGTGAGTGGAGGAGTGGGGAATCAAACCCAGTTCTCCCAGATTAGAGCGCACTTAAACACTACATCAAAACAGTGGCTTCCATGGAAGTTATATTCATTTCTCTGAGATCAAGGGGATATTTTGTGGTGTTCAAATTGTAATATACAATTTGTTGAATCTCCACTGTTACCTTTTGGACAGAATTTATATGTGCAGAGTTTGAGATAACTTTGTAATACACAGTTGAAAAAAAATCAAATAGATCATCTTCAGTTATCTCTTAAGATAACTAGAAAAAAAATCTTCTTGAGGCTTCTGCAAAAGTTTGTTAGCATTTTTTATTACACTAGGTAGAAATTCTTCCTAGGCAATTATCAAGAACAGCTCAGCTTCTATGGCATCTTCCTCTTTCCAATGCTGTGAGAATTCAGTTCTGTGCTAACTTAGGTGACATTTTAGAATCTTCCCTCAATCCACCTTCAGGCACAATAACCTGTATACCTTCTATAAGTGTTAACTAGGATTCAAAAATTCTTCCTCAAGGGGAGAAGAGGAGGTGATACTCTCTATTTTCTCTTACAAATCCTCCCGAATCTAGGTGGGCCAAACAGACACAAACCTCCCAAGAGAAATTTGATCTGCAATCTCTGAAATTTTACAAACAGGTGGGTAGCCGTGTTGGTCTGAAGCAGCAGAACAAAGTTTGAGTCCAGTGGCACCCGTAAGACCAACAAAGTTTTTTTCCCCCTAAGTATAAGCTTTCATGTGTATGCATACTTCTTCAGATACCATTCTTCAACTATCTGAAGAAGTGTGCATGCACACAAAAGGTTATACCAGAAATAATGTAATGTCTCTGACTGACTAAACAGAGAGAAAAAAGGAAGATACTATAAATTTGAAAATTCAGCATGTATTAAAAAATACGCATGAATTCACTCAAGTGGGGTGGGAATTAGCCTATAAAGACCGGAGTGCATAAAAGCAATTTGTGAGTTCAGTAAGAATGCCTTCTATTGAGGCGCAGCATGCATCCTTGCCAGAAGCATGTGATTAAGGTGCAATCCTGAAATGGCTGAATAAGCCAGTCTCCTGCAGAGGCAACGGGAAGGATAATATGTGAACAGGCAGCATCTTTGTGCTTTGTGATTCATTCCTTCACTTATTTAAAATGTTTACACCGCCACTTCTGCCCAAAGAAGGCTCCTGGCTGTGGTGGAAGGCTCCATCATTAGTGGACCGAAACTTTTGAATCCACTCCACGTTACTCTGAAAGCATCCAATAATGTTCAATAAAGTGTATGAAAATTATACAGCCCCCCCAAAGTATAATGCATAGTCACAATATGAAATTTCGGAATGCTGGTTATGTTATTTATAAAGGGCTATAGCTGTTTTCAGAGGTGGCCAGTATATCGATCTTTGCAGATGTTTACTATTCCTTTCGTAATGGAATGATACTGAACTCTCAATCTGAGGCCTGCCCCCCCCCCTCTTTTCAGTGATTTTTAAAATATATTCTATTGATAGATCACTGCAGAAAGTTTGAGAAGGGTTCGTTGCTTAAAAATTATGTCCATGTTTGAAGCACCATAGGATTTAAAGTTTCAGTTCTTTTTCATTGTCTGATAGCAAATGAAAAGATCCCCTTCTCAGTTGATGCAAAGGGAAGAACAGCAGCTGTTTCTAGCTCTGTGTAAAATACATTTTTGATAAACGTGGTATGGCTTTGTTCATTATTACATTGTCACATATGATATAATGCCTGTGGAATTCCCCCCCCCCAATCTTAACAACTGCATCTGGGGTTGCATTTGCCTGGTCTAAGCAGGCATACTCCAGTTGGCACTCCTCCGTCAGCACTGAGTGCAGCCGTGGGGAGGGAGAAACTGAGGGAAAGGCAAAGCATGATGCCATGATGCCACTTCCAGATATGAATTTGCAAGTGATGTTTCTGCATTGAGTAATGCTCTAGCAATTTCCCCAGTCTCTATGGTAAATCTCTTTTCCTATACATTTTGAAGGAAATCCTAGAATGTTGCACATTGTGGTAATATCGGTTCTGAGTTCCTAGGGATACTTTGTAGTAACTGCAGCGCTCCTTACAGCTTCATGACCTCTGTGGTCACTATACTTGGATGTACATGAGCCTCAAATTCATAGCTGACACATTAGCTTTGACCTTTTAGCCAATGGCAAGCCATTTGTTTTTGTTGACTAACTTGACTGCAATATGAGTACGTATACAAACTACCTGGGTGGCCTAGGATAGCCCAACCTTGTCAGATCTGGAAGCTGTGCAGATTGACCCTGGTTAGTATTTGGATGAGAGATCACCAAGGAAGTCCAGGGTCACTACACAGAGGCAGGAAATGGCAAAGCGCCTATTAACGTTTCTTGCCTTGAAAAGCATATGGGGTCACCATAAGTCAGCTGTGAGTTGATGGCACTTTCCAGCACCTCTGCCACAGTAACAACAGACATGGCTTGGGTTTGGAGGACTTTGCCCATGTGAGAAGAAGAATTTCCCTACTAAACTTAGTGAATTTTTATTTATTTGTTTGTTTCAATTTATATTCTGTCTTCCCTGCACATGGGCTCCGGGTGGATCACAAGTAAGTTCTAAAACACATAAATATAATATTACAGAATAATTAAAACCAGTTTAAAGCAACATCAATTAAAACAGGACACACTATTTATCTCTGTACATAATTTCCAAGCTGCCGCCATTGGGTCTCTGAGATCTTAATCTGGCCTGTGCAGAGGTGGTAAATTTCAACTTCAATTTAATCTTCAAATGCAGGACTCTTTTTGTAGCAGGAACTCGTTTGCATATTAGGTGACACATTCCTAATGTAGCCAATCCTCCAAGAGCTTACAGTAGCCCCTGTAAGAAGAGCTCTGTAAGCTCTTGGAGGATTGGCTACATTAGTGGTGTGTCGCCTAATAAGCAAAGGAGTTCCTGCTACAAAAAGAGCCCTGTTCCTCGGTGTCAGATATCAGTGCCATACTTGCCACAGACTTCTTGAGGCAGCATGTATTATATCTCAAGGTCTTTTGCAGCACAACAAATATGTCCATTGATTGAATGAAACTGAAACCTAATGCTATTTGCACAATTTTTAAAAAGAAATGAACACTTAACTAAGATTTATGTTTAACAATTTTTAATTAGAAAGTCCTCTGAGCTCTAGTTTATTGAAATCCGTTTAACAATGTGCATGATCTATTTTTAATTGAGAGATCAGGCAAGCTCAGTTTATTTAAACAGATTTCTTAGGATAAGTTTCATCTTTTTCTTCAATTTAAAGAAGCTATCTTACCAGTCATGGACCTTTCAATTTTTTTTACTGATAACATTGGTGATTATGCAAGTTCAGAGGGTTATAGATCTAAGCCCAGCAGGATAAATGCTCTTTTTTCATCCAACAAGCCAAGGGCAGGCAGTTGTGTGTTGATTGCCTTGCCAATCCACCAGTCATCTAGGCTGGCAAAGCAATTATTCTCTGTGTCCTGCTATCTCTCTCTAAAGACCAGTTCTCGCTTCTACATGTCGATTACTTGTACTCCTCTATGGATACCCAAGTGCAGATTTGTACACGCTGTCAGTCAAACCCGAAAAGCTCATAGATGCAACTGTTTTTAGTGTGTTGCCCTTTAAAAAAACACATAACAACTAGAATTGGACCTAAATGTATTTTATTAGTCATGTATTTTAAGAAGATACTGAAGAATGGTACATTTTGTTCTTGGTTATCCCTACCAGTTGAATTTAGCATGCTTTGAAATTGGACAAATGACAGTTTTTTATTTTATGAACAGTTTGAAGATCTATAAAGAGAAAAGGTGAAAAAAGAAGATGAAAATAATTGTACGATACAGGAAGCTGTGTATGTACTAATATCTACCTTATACCTTGCATTCATTCATTGAGTCAGTAAGGAAAGACCATGTTGTTCTTGTTTTCACATACTGATGCAATTCTTTTCATACTGAAAGGGCAACACATACATTTTGTGCTTGGGTACGCGTACAAGTTGGCCTCCACTGAATCTGAGAATGTATCAGTGAGCTTTATCAGTGTGCCTAAGATGACAGATAAGAAAGCATGGATGGGTCCTTGAGTGTGAATCTGATAGTCCTTGGCTATGAGTCAACCCTTGCGATATGAAATGCTGTTGTTCAATGAGTCAATCAATCACAAGATGTGCTTGCTGAATATTTGTTAGCAATCCTCAAGAGAAAAGAGAAATTCATGGGTATAATTCTGATTATTTAGGCTATGGAGGCATTACCAGTACAGATAAGGATCAGAAACTATTTAAATGAAATGTCTTTGTGAACCAGAGTAACAAAAATGCCCCTGAGGATTAAAAATGACAAGCATGAACCAGTCAACGGTGAGCACTTATAGGAACACTTTATACCTTCCCCTCTGAAAATTTCACTGGATTTTAGACATCCAAACTACATTCCCAATGCAGAATCAAGGGTCTGCCATAACTTTCATCCCTTCAAGAGTCATTATCCCTCTGTGTTACCAATGTGCATTGATAAAACACTCTTACAATTTTGATGGCAATTGCATATTTGGTTATATCAAGGCATGCTGAGAAACTCACAGCAAACATGTTTGCTAGATGAAATACTTTGCTGGAACTCCCTCTATCACATGTGACACAAGCTCCTAATTAGATTACTCGATGTTCCTGGTGAAGTTTATTGTGAGCACAGTACCTTGTCAGTGATCTTTGCAGATTACAGCTGTTTTGGTCATTACATTGACCGCATAGGCTACTAATGCTTTTCCTCCAGAACCACAAGCAGATCAATAGCTCGGCTGATGGGCTGCCTGGAGGCAGGGTTGCCAGCTCTTGGAAAGCAAAAATCTGGCAGTGGGCAAGCCAGGGAGATGGTTTCTCTAACCGAGGAACAGAGCCTAGATCAGGTCCAGTGGTGCAAGAAGTGAGGTTAAGAGATAGAGGTCAGTAGAGGCAAGGGGTAGACTCATGTGCCAAGGAACAAGCCTGAGGGTGGTCTAAGGCTGGAACAAAGGGGTCAAGGGGCAGAGCCAACCAAAAATACTAATCCATCTCAGGTGCACAGCTCTTTCCTTCTCTTTCCTTCTCTTTCTTTGCTCCTTTTCTTTTTTCTTTCTATGGCTGACAGAGTCATCAGGAGGGAAATGGAAGTGGAACAAGAAGACAGATATACCCACTGCTGTGTTTAGAGCAGTTGCTTTTGAAGCACAGAGAAGCCTGGGCTAAAAATAAAAGTTGAAACGGGCTTCAAGGCTAGGGGGGCAGTGATCTTAAAGGCGCGGCATACTCCTTTGTCTTAAAAAGCCCTAAACAGTTTAAAATGCTTCCCTCTTAGGGACAAGCATGGGCGACGGTATACGTATGACCACCAAAAGGACTCCACTGACATTTTAAAGTGATTTTAAAATGCCATGAGGGCTCAATCCTGATTGGTCCTGCAGCATGTTACTCCCCCCCACCGTGTGCCCCAGTTAAGTGCTAAAACGGGTGTGGGTTGAGGTGTGGGTGCAGACATTTTGGCATGGGGAGGGAAAAGGGAGCCTTATCCTGCCATGCTGTAGACCCAATCAGCATTTCAGAATCATTTTAAAATGGCACTGGCATCCTCGTGATGGCTACAATGATAAAATTACATCTATTTTTGCCCTTCTTTACTCCATTATAAGGAAGAAGAAGATGAGATTGGATTTATAATCCGCCCTTCACTCACAGTCTCAGAACAGTTTACAATCTCCTCCCCCTTCCCCTCCCCACAATGGACACCCTGGGAGTTAGGTAGGGCTGAGAGAGCTCTTTCGAGGACTACTCTTGAGAGAACAGCTCTGGGTAAACTTGGGACTGACTCAAAGTTATGCCAGCCGCTGCATGTGGAGGAGTGGGGAATCAAACCCAGTTCTCCCAGATTAGAGTCTGCAGTCTTAACCACTACACCAAATTGGAAAAAAAATGCCAGCTGCCTAAAACGGGAAAAACCAGCTATGTCAGTGGAAAACTGACCAGCTAGTAACCTTATGTGGAGGGCAAAGTAGTAGAACCATGTTTCCAACCCATTTTTTTTCCTATAGCTGTCAAGTCCCAGCTGATTTATGGTGACCCCGTGGGGTTTTTCAAAGCATGAGACATGCCAGAGGTGGTTTGCCATTGCCTGGCTCTGGAATTTCTTAGTGGTCTCCCATCCAAATACTAACCAGGGCAATCCTGCTTAGCTTCCAAGATCTGACAAAATCAGGTTACTCTGGGCTATCCAGGTTAAGGCTCCTAGCCCATAGAAGAGAGGAATACTTACAGGCTCAGCAGTACTTACTGACAGGCAGTATTGTCCTCTTGAGGGATTTCCCCCCCCAGCCTCAAACCCATTAATAATGGGGAACATCTGACTGATGGAGGAACAGTTGTCTTTGTAAATTAATCAAATAATATTTTTTTAAAAAAAATCCGTTGTCAAGATGTAGCATATTAACATATTCTTGTGTTTAAATCTGAAGTTAAAAATAGACTTTTACAAAAGATTTTCTGCATATTGTATCAATGAAAAAGTAAGTGAAAAGGTGCAGTGAAAAGGAAGGGGAGCCTCAAATGAACACTCACGCTTCATGTGTTCCAAAGGGCATGGTTAGAAATGGACCATTGCCTGGGATGAACTGATGTGAAATAGATTCTTGGCATAAAGAGACCGGGAAAGTACTCAGCGGAAGCCCTTTTTTTGGCTTATATTTCCAGAACTGAAACAGCAGTTTGGAATGATTCTTAAACTAGGTCATGTTAAAGAATGGTTTCTTTAGTTGGGGCGTAGTTTCTCTATAAAATAAGAGATTAGATCATTGCAATCTGGAAATGAACAAAAACCATTTGCGTGGCTAGACCAGTATGGAAATGAACAAACACGAACGGAGTGGGGGGAGGGAGGGGTTTCAAGCCCACCTGGGTCTTCCTCCTCCTGCCAACAGGCTCTTGTTATTCCCTTCTCTCTTTAGGTGTCAAGCTTGGGAAGCTTTCTTCCTATGAGCTTCCCAGCCCTGTTTGGACTGATGGAGAGTAAATAGCTTCCTTCAGCCCCTCCAGTCTTTGCCTCCCAATTCCCCTTTCTGCAAGACTGCTGCATCTTTCAATATGCCCACCCAAGAGGCCTCGTTTTCTTCTCCAGGCTCACTGTGGCTGCTTGGGGTGGGGAGGGTGCTCCCTTGACACGTTCCACTGGGCTGGAGGCAGCTGTGGCATCAGTCCATGGACCAGCTATGTCTGGCCCTATGTCTGGTCCTGCTGGCTAGCTTGGTTGCAGCCACCCAAATGCCACCGGGCAACAGGGTAGGGGTGACCTGAATGGAGCCAGAGATGGGTGCCAATCCTGGCTCTGGAGAAGCATGCAACTTTTCTAGGGACCAATGGTTTCATTCCCTGCTCTTCCTCACTGACAGACTTGTTCACATTTTCTTTTTAAGTGTGTATTTCTCACCTAGAAAAATCATATTGTTACATGTACATTCTATCATTCTGTCTGCTGTTGAATATTCCATACACATTCACCTTCCAAGTATTGCAACTTTCAGAACTTCAGAACTCAATATATGCTCAGTTTTTCAGTCTGGTAAAAAGTTGGCATTCTATTACCTAAATAGGTACATTAGTAAACATGATCCATTGTTAGACTGTATATCAGGAACTGAGACACTGTGGGAAAATGGGGTCTTTAATACCTTTTAGCTGAAGGAATAGATAGGATACTAGGTATTTGTCTGTGACACAGCTAAGTTACTTGAGTTGGCAACTCTTATATAATTAAATTTGTTCCTAAAAGCAATGCATATGGTACTATGAGTATTTGTCAGTGAACTACAAGAGATTAATTATCACAATAGAACTTTCATATCACTAGGGTTTCCAACCTCAAGGGAAGCCTGGAGTTCTCCAGAAATTACAACTAATCTCCTAGCTATAGAGCTCAGCCCCCCCCCCCTCCCCGAAGGATACAGCCGCTTCAGAGGGGGGACTGTATGGCATCACATCTCTGCTGAGCTCCATCCCCTCCCAAACTCCACCCTCCCCAGCTATAACCCCCCCCCCAAGTCTCCAGGAACTTCCCAAAATAGAGTTGGTAGTCCTACTTAATCTTAACACAAATACAGTCCTCTTTAATGGAGAATGTTCTCACAAGGCATCATAAAACACTAAATAATAAAATGTATGTTGATCATACTTTGGGATACTTTATACTACTAATTTAAGCCTAGTAATGTAAGGCTGCAAGAGCTGGACTATAAGGAAGGCTGAGTGCCGAAGAACAGATTCTTTTGAATTATGGTGCTGGAGAAGATTCTTGAGAGCCCCTTGGACTGCAAGGAGATCAAATCAGTCAATCCTAAACTAAATCAACCCTGACTGTTCCCTGGAAGGCCAGATACTGAAGCTGAAGCTCAAGTACTTTGTCCACCAAATGAGAAGGGAGCACTCACTGGAGAAGACCCTGATGTTGGGAAAGACTGAAGGGAAAAGAAGAAGGGGACGACAAAGGATGAGATGGATACAGTGTTATCAATGCAACAAACATGAAATTAAGCAAACTCCGGAGCATGACGGAAGACAGGAGGGCCTGGCGTGATGTGGTCCATGGGGTTGCAAAGAGTCAGACTCGACTGTGCAACTGAACAACAACAACAACGCAACTTAAGCCATCCATGCTTGATCTCACATTGTTCTGATTGACATCTAAGCCTGATTAGACTAGATTACAGGGTTTGTTGTCACACTAGCTATGGCTCACTACTGTTATCAACATTGTGTGTAATCCCACCTGCCCCAACCACACAATGGTAGAAAATGCAGACATCACACAGAGTGGCATGGGACACATTCAGGTGATCTGTAACCAGAGCTTAATATTCAAGTTATGAACAAGGACAGTGAACTGAGTAAATGAATATGGTGTGGTTGCTCAGGTATCAAAATAACTTTGGGAAAATGAAGTTCAGATTCCCCTTCATGCTATGTAGCTCACCGGGGCGGAGGGGGGTTATGACAGTCATTGGCTTGGATTATGCCTCCTGCTGCTGCAGTTCTTCATGCATTACAGAGGTGGTTCTCCACAGTGAAGTCCATTCCTCTGGTGCTAGGCATTTTTGGCTCATTGAAGGACATGATCTTGTGTGTGTGCAAAAAAACACTGAGTACAGCTGTGCAAGTAGAGGCAAGGCATAGGACTGAAACCAGTTTTCCCTCTAAGCTGAGACAGTGTGAGCTAGCTCACAGTTTTTTAGCCTGCGGCTCACACATTTTTGTCCTAGCTCAGGAAGGATGGCTCCAGAGCAAACTAATTTATTCAGTAGCCAAATCCGATGCTCACAACTTTCATGCCAGTAGCTCATAAAGTAGAATTTTTGCTCTCAGGACTCCACAGTTTAGAGGGAGCATTGATCCAAACCTATCTCTCTGCACAGCCAAACTCAAAGGTCTGTTGAGCAGAAAGAATGGAGAGAGGGAACCATAAGTTCCTTGGAGAAACGGCCAGGATGTAAGTAAATGCATAAAATCTGACAGCCAGTATTTTCATGTGTGAAAAAAATTGCCATTACCTTCATTATCAACAGAGACATTACCAAATGAAACTGGAGAAAAAATTGTGTGTTATGTATAGACAGCATGTAAGTAGAATAAAAGAAACCAACAGATTAGATACAGTTACCGTAATGGGCAAAAAGGGGGGTTATAACACAAGAAGTGAAAAAGGGCACATTCATACTTTCCTAATTAGCAATAAAATTATGTGTGTGTGTTAAGTGCAGTCAAGTTTCTTTCAATTTATAGTGACCCTATGAATTAATGACCTCGAGACCGTCCTGTCATTAACAGTCTTGCTCAGGTCTTGCAAACGGAGGGCCGTGCTTCCTTAATTGAGTCAATCCATCTCACATTGGGTCTTCCTCTTTTCCTTGTTAGGCGTTAAATAGAACATCTACTCTGCAGAGAGAAGGGCTGTCTTGGCTTTGTTCTTCTCTTCACTGTTAATTTTCCAGAATGAAGTATGCTAGGAGGTTGTTGTTGTTTTTAAAGTTTGTGAGTTTAAAAAGTGGAGGAGTGAATCATACGTGCACAGGATGAAAACAGTCATTTCCTTTATTAACTTGAGCAGGGCTGTTTTTGTAGAAAAAGCCCAGCAGGAACTCATTAGCATAATAGACCACACCCAGCGGCAGAAACTCATTAGTTTATTAGGCCACACCCCTGACAGCACAGCTCATTAGCCTATCAGGCCACACCCCCATGTTACCACAAGTGTCATCCAGCCACACCCACCTGTTGTTTATTTTGTTTACCTTGTTCACTGTCAAATCCCAGGGCTTTTTTTGTAGCAGGAACTCCTTTGCATGTTAGGCCACACACTCCTAATTTAGCCAGTCCTAATGAGTTTCTGCTGTTGGGTGTGGCCTACTATGCTAATGAGTTCCTGCTGGGCGTGGCCAACTTGGGAGCCAGCTGGAACTCCATTCCTGTGCATTCCTGCTCAAAAATAGCCCTGAACTTGAGCACTTTTAAAAATTTCATTGATATACATTGCTCAGCAGGCAACATCAGTGCTTTGGCAGGCATTCTGTGGCTACCGCTCAGGACTGATGGTCAGTCCACACATGCATGCTCATTGCTATTCAGTACAATATCAAGGGACACCTCACTCTGTAAAACAGATATCATTGATCAAACACTTAAGATGGCACGGTCATGCCACTGGATATCACCACAATAGTTTCCAGTGAAGGAAGTTTCTTGTGTCACTGAGTGCAACAATAACAAGAGAAGACTCTGAAAGGCATAACCAATACATTGCCAGTCTAGAACTGGCCCAAAGAGACATGGTTTTCAGTTGTCTCTAGCTCTTAAAGATATTTCTCATTTGAAGTTACTTTTAAAGCCTATCCTCCACTACTTTGACATTGTTCCCTAGTATCTGAATGTGTTTTCTGCTGTGGTGCCTTCTCTGTCTCCCCTCCTGTGCTGCTCAAATGACTAAGGGTTTGGTTGATGCTGCTTAGCACCAAGGGAGTCCCCTCCCCCAACTAGGGCTGCTGGCCCTTGTCTGGCATGTTATGTACTGAATGTGAATCGCGCCTATCTATTCACATGCTAAGCTTGAGTCTGAATGCGGCTCTTTCAGATGTCGCATTGCTATTGGTCGGTTTCTGCAAAACCTGTGTAATTACCCAATCACGGAGTGATATTGTTGCAAAGAGGGAACGGTCCTGATTGGCCTTTATCCCTGCAATGCCATTGGTCTTTAACTTGTTATGGGTGTGGCTTGGACAGCCCAGGAGAGTTTAAAAGAAGGAGCTGTGCTCCCCTTGTTGTCATGTGTTCCTGACTTACAGTTGCTGTTTAATAAAGCTGAAATCACTTGAAGCTGAATCCTTTGTTGAGTCTCATACTTAACATGACAACCCCTGGGAGCTTCAGAGGGGTGGAGAATCCAGAAACTAGCAGACTGCTGTGCTGTAAAATTGCTTCCAATCACACACCCAGAAGATATACCACAACATCGTTAAGTGATGCTGTGACATTACTCCTGGGAATGCAACCCAAAGCAACGTCGTAGCATCACATTATCCCCCCCCCACCCTATTTCCTTCAGCTCCTTCATTGATCAGCTGTGGGAGCCTGGAGTCTGGGAGAGGAGGCTGCCTGCTGGAGCAGGGAACCTGGCACCCTTACTCCCACCAACCCCAGCTGCTCAAGCCAATGATGGGGTGGCTTGGAATGAGTCTTCATCCTTACATGCCTCAGGGGGCTTGCCACTGAACCCTACCTATACACTAGCAACCCACACTATTCCTATGACCTAAGCAGTTGAAGACCAGGCTTAACTGTAATTAAAAGGTCAGTTCCCTCAAAGGAAGTGTAGAACAGATGAAAAAGATCCCTTCCCATGTTCATTTGAAAGAAATTCCAAAAATTCCCTAAAAGGCAATCAGCAAATTACTCACTATTCTATAGGAAGTATGGGTGGGGCAACTTCCAACAAAAAAACCCTCCATTTGGTAGTGGGAATTGACTTAAATGGCTGTTTCCAGCTCTTCTTTTTCCATTGGCTGGACCACATGGGTGAAAAACAGATGAGCCTGAAGGCATTAGCAGTGTATTAAAATAGTACAAAGTAATCAGTACACAGCTGTACCCCAGCCTGATAAGCTCGGAACTAATTTTGTTGCTGTCATTATTGATTCCTTTATGTATCCTACATCATTTTCTGTCATTTGTACAACATTTTAAAGGTATTTATAGTGCCATTTATACATTAAACACCATTCATGTGCAATTAATGCAATTAATGCAAAAATAACATGAACATTCATTCATTTTAATCTGGATGTGAGCATAAAGAAATTCATTCATGGCCCTTGGGGACCTGGATCCCTCTGTGCCCATGCTATCTATAACTCAAATAAGGCATGGGACCTTATTGGATGGGAAGTTAATTGCCCAGCCTATGGGGCATGGTCCTGTGAGATCCTTAGAAGGGGCTTCCTGTCTTCTTCACAGAGGCCTTTCTGTGTGTTGTTGACTCACCTTTCTTCCCCGGAGCAAAATAAAACTAGCTGTTTGCTTTGGGGTCATGCAGGAATTTGGGGATTTTCTATGGTTGGGTTTTTATTCATTTTCTCTTAGTGGAGATAAGATAAATAGTCCAGGTCTTATGACTGGTTAGGTGAGTGATAAGAAATTACAGGATTAAGGAGGGTTGCTCAAGACAGGCAGGGTGAATTAACAAGCACCCTGAGCCATCATTCATTGATGGATGTCCTTTCTTGTAACAAATCATTATCTGTCCCACAGGAGGGTGGGTTTGGAATGGTGCACCTCTGGTCCTGAGAGAACCCTTAATGGCTGTGAGGTATTCCAGAGGAAGGGGGCAAAGCTGGCATCTAGTGACACAGATCATGTGCAGATGAGGTGCTTGGCCATCTTTGAATTCAGATTGGAGCTGCCTAAGTGATGGTAGCCATGATTTTTTGTTGTTGTCAAGTCACAGCTGACTCATGGCAACCCTATGAGGTCTCCAAGACAAGAACATTTCAGAGGTGGTTTGCCCTTGGACTTCCCTGGCATTCTCCCATCCAAATACTGACCAAGGCTAACCCTCCTTAGCTTCCAAGACCTGATGAAATTGGGCTCGCCTGAACTATCCAAGTCAGGGAGCCCTTAAAATAGGCTAATATAAATCAGCAGAACTTAGATCAGCTCTTCAAATTAACTAGTTGATATATGGAAGTGAATACATGAAAACGTGATATTCCAAATGGGAGCAGTAGTAAGAAGTATAGTGCAACTGGGCCAGTTTGGGTGACATTAAGCATATATGGCTGCAGAAAACTATAGTCCAGAGATCAGAGACCCCATGGGATTTCCTCAAGGAAACCTGTTTAAAATTAGGTACTGCCCCATGAGCTGCAAGTAGTTCACTAATGTAATTGTAATATATGAGGCTGGCACTCCATTTGCAGGCCCGTTCAAATACCACTACACTGGGGAAGGATCATGCCACAGCTTGTTTTTGCACTCGTAGCCAGCTACAGGTCCAGATCACAGCTTGAGAAACATGGCAACAATCAAATAAACCTGTGATAATAATGGCTGTTATCTTGTTTTGTTCTTTTTCTGAAGCTGAATGCTTTGTTGCTCCAGTTTAGCAGTCCTGTAGTAGGTGTTCAAAAAAGACAGGGTCTTTCCTGTTGGCACCTCATTTATGCAACCCTCCAGCCTGTAAAAAGTTTGCTAGCTTTTCAGCACCTTGTTCGCCTGGACTTCCACAAGTTGATGTGGTATTTTTGTCTGATTTAGATAGAATGTTATCTTTCTGTTCCCTGCTTTATCTTGCCTTTGAATCTTTTACATTTAGTTTTATGGCTGCTGCTAAACTAGTTTTAGTAATATTTATGTTCCCTGGCTGCTGTTTTTCGCTTGATTTGAATGCTGCTGTTGGTTGTATTAGCCTTTCATTGTATTTTATTGGTTGGATACATTCTATTCATAGAATGTGCCTCAAAAACCTTGTTGAGAGTATAGAAATGTACAAGCAAGGAATGCACGAGGACTTCAAGGGGCATCTCATTTTCCTTACCCCCACTATTTCCTTTTTTCCTTCCCTGGCAGCCCCCATACTCTCTTCCTTTTCCCTGCGTCTTTCTTCTAGCCAACCTATCTTTAGCTGCCCTTCCCTGGTCTTCAGTTTTACCTCTTCCTTCTTCCAGCAGCCTCTCCCTGGGAAAGTTGAGTGGTGCTGATTGAGTCAGGCCCAGTAGCATGGTGGGGAACCTGCAAAGACTTGCAGGGAGTACCTCACTTTCCCCTGTATTCTCTCCCAGCACTATTGCCTCATTCTTCCCTCAACAGCCCCCATATTCTTACCATTCCCTGCTTCCTTTACTCCTACCAACTTCATTTATATCCTGCCTTTCTCCATAACGGGGTTCAAAAGCAGCTTACATAATTCATTTCATCGTCACAAAAACTCTATGAAGTAGGTTAGGCTGAGTGTGTGACTGGCCAGTGAGCTTCCACAGCACAGTGGGATTAGAACCTGGGTCTCTAGGGATGCCAGCCTCCAGATGGAATCTGGGTATTTCTTGGAATTACAGCTCATCTCCAGACTACAGAGAGCAGGAGAAAATAGATGTTTTGGAGGGTGGACTCTGACATTGTACCCCATTGAAGACCCTGTCTTTCCTGGGCTCCATCCACAAATCAGGAATTTCCCAACCTGCATCTGGCAACCCTAACCCCCATCCCCCACCTGTGGCCAGGAATGACCTGGCAACCCTATCCCAGATCCTAGTTTGAAACACGAAGCACTTACACAGGCTTTAGTGGGGTGGCTGCTGTTGAACATCAGTGAGCAGCCAGGCCTGGGTGAGTCATGCATGTTAGCTGGTAGCAAGCCATCTGGTGGTTGCTGGTAGGCCTGTCCCTGTTGAGCCATTCCTTTAAGGCTAAAACAGCCCTGGAAAGGGCCCTGCCTTTTACTGACAGAAACCAAGGCTTCCTCTGGCAATACTATTGTGGTTGCCTAGCAATAGCCACAGAAGGCATTTATTTCTTTAAGCAAATCAGGCTGATGTCAGGTTTATAGAACGACCTATCTTGTCTGTCCATGCTGGAACAAAAAAAGGGGGGGGGAACTGAACCTAAAAACCTAGAATCCAGAACCTGAAAAGGTTAGTTAAATAGAAAAGAGGGCCAACAATAAAAGCTTAATATATATAGTATATAAAAAGATACATGTATTTATTAACAGAAAATATTATATATATATATATATATATATAAGCCCAATCACACCTCATGTAAAAATACCAAATTCTAACACACAAGGGCTAATGGACTTGACCTGACGCGTTTCGGCCTGCATAGGCCTTCTTCAGAGGTCAAACACAGTGAGGAACACATTGGCTAATATAATAGTACAGTAAAATCATACAGATACAAAATATAAATACAAGAAGGACCGGAAAGAAGTTGTTCCAAAATGGAACCACTAGGCACAGAATAAAAGTACAAATGAGGCCTCCAAAGGTGCAATCACATGCCAAGTGGTGTTTCACTGGTATTAATTTCTGGTCCAGAAAATCCCTTCCTATGATTGTTCATCCTTAATAGAATTGTCCTTAGGCAAAGAGCAGGCCTCATTTGTACTTTCATTCTGTGCCTAGTGGATTCATTTTGGAAAAACTTCTTTCCGATCCTTCTTGTATTTATATTTTGTATCTGTATGATTGTATTGTACTATTATATTAGCCAATATGTTTCTCACTGTGTTTGACCTCTGAAGAAGGCCTACGCAGGCCAAAACGCGTCAGGTCAAGTCCATTAGCCCTTGTGTGTTAGAATTTGGTATATTTACATGAGGTGTGATTGGGCCCTTATATATTTTTTTTTAAAAAATTGTTAATAAATACATGTATCTTTTTATATATTATATATATTAAACTTTTATTGCTGGTCCTCTTTTCTATTTGACTAACCTTTTCAGGTTCTGGGTTGTGTGTCCATGCACCAGATTTCTAAATTAAAGTATCCATAGATGGAGCCACGTTGAAAATTATATATATAGATTAAATAGCTAAATATAGATGGGAGTATAGAATAGGGATACCATTCCCCAGTTGGGGGCTGGGGAGCCCTAATTTTCAGGCCTCTTCCCCTCTGCCAGCTGGCCAGTAGGGGGAATCCCTCCCCCAAACACAATGTAATGACATCACATGGAAGTGACATAATCACGCTGGCAACGCCGCGTGGCAACACTGGTATTTTGGACAAAACTTGCTGACATGATGTTACTTCTGCATGATGTCATTACATTGCATGCACATCACATGCTCCCCCCCCCACTCCTGGAAAGTTCCTCCCTCTCCCCTCCCACCAGGTTGATCTGACCTGGCAACCCTAGTATATAGAAAGATTGACCCATTCTTCCCATGTTGGCCCAAACATGCAAAAGAGACACATTCTCAAAGCATCTCCTATCACTGAGGTCTTACTTTGTATAATACTGGCTGCCTCCTAGAATCCCACAGACTTTCTCTGCCCAGCCAATGAGTGGAAAAGGGGAACTACTGATAGACACCGTACTGTCGTTTTTGTCACTTGTCTGTCCCTATTGCGTTGGGTTTTGTTCTCTCTAGTAGCCCCAGAGGGAGCAAAACACATGTGGAAAGGGGGGGGAACCAAAGCAATAGGGACAAAGAAGTGACAAAAATGACAGTGCAGAAGTGGCCAATTGCTGATCTATGACACAGGCCATGTCTCAGTAGTTTCTCTCATTCAGAAGTTTGAAGGTGGGCTTAAATGTTTCTGAAAAGAAACATTTCTGAAGTGGGCTGCTGAAGGAGAAGAATATATAACATCCTGTTCTGCATGAGTGGCTTGGAAAACATTCAAGTTCCCCCTTTTCACATTTTTTTTCTGATCTTGAAGAATACTTCTCAGGATAGTGTTAGTTTTGGCACAGTTTTTGTAACGTTACACTGAATGGCCTCCTCTGTATTTACCTAATCCCTTGGGTTCTATCATTCTGTGCAAAGTTATATTGCTGTAACCTACATATCAAATTCCCTTTATGGGTAAAATGAAGGGCTAGAATTACAGGAAGCAAGAGCAATAATATTGTCTTAGCTCAGTGACTCCTGGTCATCCCAGGATTGTTGTTTCTTGGATGTTTGAGGGCTTGCCCTCCCCCTCCCCCTCCCTTGTAAGAGATCAGCTCAAAGAAACAATTTAAATTTGAATTGCTGAAGTCATAATTCTATAATCTCCTGATATCCAATTTAAGATAACATCCTGCAGTAGGTGCAGAATGGGTACCGGAGGTCAGATGTGGCAGGGGCTGTGATTGAAACCAATAAAAAGAGGATGAAAGATTTATTCTCAGATAAGTCACTTGCCTTCAAAATAAAATTATCCAACCCCTTTATCTGTTGAAGGAGGAATGGATTTCATAGATGAGAGATTAAGAAGTGATTTGTCATACTGTTAACAGTTTCAGTACAAGCTTCTTGGTTCCTGTTGCATAAGATCACTTCTGAGAACTAAATCTTTCTGAGGAATTTACGGTTGTGCAAGGGAATGTAATTAAAAAGGTGGCAGACATAATTCACCATCACTTGTCTTCTCTCCCATCATTATACTTCTCATAAATTGGGTTTCCAAGTTTTGTGCACCTTGGGGCATTGAAACAATGAGCTAGAAAAGCCATAAATACCTGTGATGATCGTGTGGAATGCAAAGGATCTGATTCTCACATTATTGCTAAGATTGTAGATAAAGTCTACACACACACTTCAGGATCTTCCAAGATGAACACAACTCATGAACCATGTGTTGCCAAAGGCCAGATGCTTATCTCTTCAATTTATACAGTTTCAGAAACACAGTTTGTTATATTCCTAGCAGATCTCTATACTTAAAGGGGTGTGCTGCATCCAGAAAAATGGTCATAAAAGGCAGAACAGCTTGCTCAAGTCTCAGAATAGGCAGAAAAGAGGTCGATAATGGCTGTGGTATAGCCTTACTGGTAGAGGTGAAAACTGCTGTCAGGTTGTATCCAGGTGTTAACTGGGCTGACCCTGCTTAGCTTCTGAGATCTTAAGAGAGCCGGTTATTCAGGTCAGAGCGTAGCCTTACTAGGAAGATAATTTTAGTTTGGGTTTATATCCTAGCTTTTTCAAATTCACAGTTCCTTAAAATAGCTTATGAAAACCTTTACTAACAGGCAGCCGTGTTAATCCGTAGCAGCAAAATAAAACAGGAATCCAGTGGCACTTTAGAAGCTAACAGAATTAGCACCAGCATAATTTTTTCGGGGGGGGAGGTCAGGACCTCACTTCATTCAGAATTACGCAGCCATGAGGTTGATCCATTTATATACACAACAGAAATACTCTGGGCATGGAAGGGAGTGAGATATCACAAAGAGAGGCCAATTCAAATAAGCACCAGCCAAAATACTAATTAGCTCACTCAGAGTTGCTGGAGGCCACTCCCAATCCTTGTTGGTGAGGCAACATCGATTTAACATAGAATATATTAGTGCAATATATTAGCACTTAGGAAACCCCTAGGTTCTTGTTATGTGAGAGGGGGGCTAAATAGTTTTGAACATCTTAATGAATTCAGAATTCAAATTAGGAGCAGTTTCTTGCACTTCCACCCTCTGAATTTATTCCAGCTCTGCTCCGAAGGCCCTGAGTGCAGCTCTGACAGAACAAGGGAATGTTTTCCTCAGGAAGAAGCCTGTGGCTTCTTCACCAAGGTCTGTCAGTCAGGAGGCAGCTGAAGAGTCTTTTTGTTTCAGCAAACTTTGGGATCTGGTGTCGTTATTTCATCTGACCTGATCCGGATGCACCAGAGTAGCCCAATCTCGTTAGATCTCGGAAGCTAAGAAGGGTTGCCCCTAGTTAGCATTCGGACGGGAGACCACCCAGGAATTCCAGGGTTGCTATGCAGAGAAAGGCAACAGAAAACCACCTCCATTAGTCTCTTGCCTTCAAAACCCTATGGGTTGCCATAAGTTGGCTGCAACCTGACTACCCTTTGTACACAAACACGCATTTCCATCTACTTATGTACATACTTAAGTTCTATCAAAATTGCAACTGACTCATGGTGACCCCAGCAAGGGGTTTTCAAGGCAAGTGAGAAGCAGAGGTGGGTTGCCACTGCCTTCTTCCACAGAGCCTTCTTTGGTGATCTCCCATCCATGGGCTGACACTTCTTAGCCTCTGAGATCTGACAAGATTGGGCTACCATACCATGTTGTCTTCCCTCACTGTCACCTACTTAGTGGGTCCCAAATACACTGCTTAGACTCCTAGATTGGCAGAAAAGTGCAGGTTACGACCACAGGGGTAGGAACAATTGGTGACCATCCTGAGATATCAAAAACGAAGGGAGGCTTTCTTGAGCCAGCTGATTATTGGCCGTGTGTCTGGGGGAGGGGAGACTCCTTTGGTCTTAAGCAACCAAACCCTTTCAGGGGGTATACAAAGAAGAGAGGGGCTTAGATTAGAATAACCAAGGCTGGAAGCAACAGTAGAAGAATTTGGATCCAGGATGGTTTTTGCCTGAATTTCTGGCCATTAGCACAGCTGCTCCTGGGGTAGTATGCACTAAAATTTAAATTGTATCAGGTGTCTTGTGACTTCATTTCAGGGTGTGGTAACAAAACGGTAAAACCTCTTAAAAATGGGAGTAGAGGAATGGTCTTCCCACATTTGTGGCAGCTGGCTTTCTTTTTAACCTGTTGACAATCCTAGCAGACACATCCAACACATCCAGCTATTGCAATGGAGCCCCATTACTGTTCTAATGGAGTAATCTCTATGTGTGGTCTTAAGGAAAATGGGTAGCTACCCATTGTACATCATGACTGGCAATGGCACATAGCAGCAGGAGAGAGAATTTAAAGGGTTCCTCTTTAACTCCTATTGCTGCATGCAGGGGAAATAAATATGCAGGATGGCATTCCACAGAACTACTCTTCACTTTGAAATTCTTCTGTGTGGCTCTATTAAAGAAACTGGCTTGGAAAGAAGTTTGTGACCTGAAGCCGTTTCTCACCATCTCCTCAAAAGTGCAGATCCTTTATATGTCCCTCTGCCCACTCTCTCACTTTCTCTCCCCCACACATACACATTAGATGAGCTCGAAGAAACCGCGTTGCATAACTGACAAGCTGTAAAAGAATATGAAGGCAAAAGCACGGTCTGCATTGAAATGGAACAAAATGGCATTTGTCTCTCCTACACGTGCCTTCTCTTGCAGTTTGAAAAGCCAAAGTAATATGCAAAATGTAATGTCTGGGAACAAAACCCCCCCACAACATCCCACCCTTAGTTCTGGTTTTCACTAGTCATGCCGTAAAACCCTCTTTGAGGATGATGGCGCCATCCGCTTCCCTTCCTTAGAGGCAAGATATTCCGTACATTTTTCTTTCCTGTTACTGACTGAGCTGAACTAGTAATGTGTTTTCTTCTTTGCTGTCCTGCCCTGTCAGAGTAGGAAATTTTGGATGTTGGCTCAGCCCAGGTACTTCAGGGAAGGGCTGGGAGCCATATTTAACTTAAACAACTTAAATGGCACTTGAGGCATTTGAAATTCAAAAATTACATAATATTTAATATAGAGGGGAAGGTCAGGTGAAATCAGGGGTCGAAATTTCTGAGGTAAAATCAGTTCATGCACAGACTTTAGTTCTTATATTTCAGGCTAATGAGAGTTTCTTAAGCTTTTCACAGTGACTTAAATTTTTATGTTGAGAGGCTTTTGTTCCAGTGTTTTCCCCAAACACTTTAATACCCTTTCTTTGGGTATTCTTTAACCCTTTTGGTTTCCAAAACGCTGGTATACTCTTTCCAGTACCCAACCCCCTTCTTTTGAAACACCAGTACTCATCTTGAGTTTTTAACTGACTCGTAAGGCCTCTAAAGGCAGTTTCTAACCAGACCAGAGCAGGGATCTCTGCACTCTTCAGTGCTAACTCCTTGTTTGACTGGGTAGGGATTTTTTTTCTCTCTCTAGAAGATCTATCCCCTTTCCTTGGCCTGCATGGGAGTCTCTGTCTATCTACCCATTCATCCTTGTCAACTTTCCGCAGTTCTCCTGTCTGTGTTAAACTGCTCTCAGTCAGGGATAAATTCTGAAATTGTCACTACTTGACTTTTCTCATCAAGGGCTAAAATCAGACTGAATTCTCCTCAGCATCCAGTTCAGAAGTCTTTCTCTGCTCAGCTGATGCTAACCAATCAGATCTCTTGGAACAGCCTGTTACTTAAGGCTTTCTGGCTCAGTGAAGAATTAACACTTCACAGTCCTTTACCTGTTTGTACAGCACTTTTATGCTTTTAAAAGTACAGTCCATCACAGTGGCATACTAATTTGCAAACTATGTTCTGCCTCATGCCTGTCATAATTTCCACTGCCACTAAGCTGGGCAATGTGTCATGGGGATGAGGTGCTGTGCCTGTGCCATGACTGCCCACCTGCCAGCCACTTCAGCCACCATAAAACCCTACATCCTGTCACCCAGGAATTCTCATGGACATAGGAGGCCACAGACGTACAGGCATATGTGGAGTCATGTGCAACGTGTCATCAGGCCAAGGAGTAGATAGGCAAACCTGCAGGCCTTTTACAGCCACAGCCCACTTTAACAAACCCCTAGCGACTGGTGTCCCTCCTACAGTTTCCTCACCCTCACTAATTTGGCCATGGTTCAGGCTCTGCATGCCACACGGATTCTTCTCCAGAAGCAACTGACACAGGCTAAGGAGGCATACAAGGCTGCCACAGCCTGCAAAAGATGGCCAGGCCCCCCTGCAAATGTTCAGGTCTGGCTTTCCACCTGGTCCCTCCCTGGTGCCCATCCCTGCTGGAAGCTGCCCCTCATCACATTGGTCCATTTCCTATTATCACCCAAATCAATTCAGTGGCTTTCTGAGTTCTCCTGCCCCTTACTCTACCCTGTATTTCACTGATCCCTCCTGATCCCTACTGCAAAGCTGTACTAACATCAGATACACATGCGCCACCACTGCTGGTGCTGGTAGATGAATAGGAGGAGTCTGAGATGGTGGATGTTCTGGACTCTCATATGCACCATGGGCTACTGCAATACTTGGTGGACTGGTTGGGGCATGGCCCCAAAAACAGTCCTGGGAGGATGCAGATCACGTGCATGCCCCTCGACTGCTCTGCTGCTTTGCTTTGCACCACCCAGAGAAACCTGGGACCATGATTGCTCCCTGATGGAGGACCCATTGTAGGAGGTGGGGTGATGTCATGACTCACCATTCAACCCAGTCAGTCCCTCTAGCACCTCAGCCAGATCCAACCAACAGTGAGCACGACAATTACTCTGAAGCTGGGAAGGAATGCCTTGACCCATTAATGAAGGAAATGCCTAGGTGATCAACAGATGCAGAACCTCCCAAAGGTTTACAACCGCCATCAACAAGCACGGACCCTCCCCAAGATTTACATATGGACTTCCTTTATGTATGACTGGTCTAAGGACCATAACAATAAACTGAACTGATTCACATATAGAGCCATCAACAAGCACGAATGCTTCCCAGGAATTACAACCCACTGAGGAGGAGGAAGAGGTCTCCCCACCTTTGCTTCTGGAGGGCTGAAAGGAAAAGAGACAAAGGCAGAAGAGAATGAGGCAGTAAGTGTTTACAGCTGGAGAAAAACACCAGCTCCTTTTAAAGGATAAGAAACACCTGGATGGGAATGGGCTGCTCTAGTCCCATAAATACTGAGCAGTTACGGCCAGTTCCTTGCTGGCAACAACTTTAGTTTCCAGCTCACAGCTTTTCCCTGGGACTCCCTGGAACAGCTTTGTGTCTCAACTCCTTGTGTGTTGACCATCATTTTGGACCTGACTACGCCTCTTGAACCCACCTAATATCCTGACTCCATGTGCTATGACCTTCATTCTCGATCTGACTACGCTTTTTGGACTCACGTCAAATCCTGACTCTTTGTTCTTTCAACTTCAAACCAGAACCTGGCTACAATCCTTGGAACTTGCCCCGGCATAAGTCCCTGTTGTTGGTGCCTCAACCTCCTGCTTTGGAACAGACTATAGTTGTGACTGTCCACCAAACCCAGACATCAGGGGCATTTTCTGTGACTCGCTGACATTGGGCTTTCATCCTCAGCCATGAAATGTGATGCAGTGGGAGAAAAATGGGGAAAATGCAGGGTCATTGCCACTGCTGGCAATGTTCTGCCATTTGGCAAAAACTCTATGATTAAACCACAGAGTTTGGGATAAATGCTAGAGCTCTGCTGGTGATGCAATGACATCACTTCCAGTCCGGGAGGGCGGAGGTTCCCCCACTAAAAGGGTCCCCAACCCGCCGGTCCGGAAAAGGCTGGCGGGGGGAACCCCGCCCTCAAAGTGCCCGGTGCAGGCCAACGTGCCTGGCGCGATTATGTCACCTCCGGGTGACGTAATCACACCAAGCACATCATTGGCTGATGCTCTAGCAATCAGCCTGAAAACTTTATGGTACCATAGACTCCCGGATGAGACACAGGACTCCCCCGCTGCTTCCAAGGTAACACTTGGCAACCCTAGTCAGAAATGACATCATCACATCCAGCAGTGTCAGTACATTGGCAGCAAAGAGCCCCCCCTCTACGATAAATCTCCTGCCAGTTGCCAACCTTGTGCTGGCAACTCAATGTGAGGAGAAGGTCCCTTTAACAGATGGGTGGGAAGGAATAACCAAACAGATACTTAGGGAGAGGTCTGATTATCAGGCAGAGGAGCTTAAAGGAAGCAAGCAGAAAGGCTGCCTACAAATGGAGCCCTCTGGTTAATAATAAAGTATTGTTCACCACTGAATAAAGGCTCCTGCGTTGTTTACTAGTGACACATATCTTTAGGTGAGTGAAGTCAACCTGATGGGGAGTGAAGAGTGCAACAGAGAGTTAATTCTTTTCCCTCAGGACATTTTTTCCCCTGAAAAATATTGACTTTCAACTCCTTTTTGCCCCAACCAGGGAAAATGTATTTGAGTTGGCCCTAAATAACCTGCAAACCTGATCTCTTTTCCTCTGTTAAGTTCTGGCAGGAGCTATAAAATACTGTGGAGATTTACATGCTGAGGCCTCCTTGGAGGTCCCAGCGGCTCCTGCAAATGTGTCTGGAGAAAGGCTGGTCCTTGGCAGGCCGTGCAGCAGGGATCTGGAATGAAGCAATCGGCCTTTCTGGGTCGGGTCCATCCACACCTAAGTTGTTTAAGAGATAGGGGCTGTTTTGTGGCCAAATGAAAACTGTGCTATGCCTTATGTAGCATCCCACAGATGAAAATGTAAGACATTCTTCTGCTGTCTTTACTCACTTATCATATTTTTGCTGCTCATGCATATGTCAATTGCCAAATCAAAACGACTTGTTTATACATTTCTACATGATTTAAAACTGCTCCAACTCATATGTGATTAAGAACGGATCATATGCTCATTTTTACTTTTTTTGGTTCTGGGTCCCTGAGCCTATGCATCTGACTTAATTCTGCCTTTAAATGCTGACACCAAATATGATTTCCACTGGTGGCTGTGTTACTTAAAACCTCAGAAAACAGGAGCCACTGGTTCTGAAGCCCATGGGCGCCTCGAAGTTGACCTTTCCTCCTTATAAGATCCGGTCTAGTTCATTGGTGCACAGTGCAATCCTAAGGAGAGTTCCACTTTTCAGGGCCAATTGATTTCAGTGTATTTATAAGAATGTAACTCTGCTTAGGATTGCACTGTAAGAGCATGAATGGTGATCTTGGAAGTAGGGATATGCATTCATGCCCAAATAATTTTTTTAAGCCAATTTATTTAATTTGTTTGGGCAACCACCACCACCACCACCAAGAGAGTGAGCATGGTGTAGTGGTTCAGAGCAGTGGACTCTAATCTGGAGAACCAGGTGTGATGCCCCACTCTTCCTCCACATGAAGCCTCCTGGCTGACCTTGGGCCAGTCACAGTTTGCACAGAGCTCTCTAAGCCCCATTTACCTCACAAAGTGCCTGTTGGGGGGAGAGAAAGGGAAGGCTGCTTGGAGACTTCTTAAGGTAGAGAAAAGTGGGGTGTAAAAACCAGCTCTTTTTCTTCAAGGGGAAATAACAAATGAACTCATGCCATTAATTAATTCATTCACTCACTCATCCATTCATTGGTTATTATTCAGTCCTCCATGCCAGCCTAGGGTTGCCAGTCCAGTGTTAGCACTCAGCAGGAACTTTAAGGAGGCAAAGACATGCAAACAGTTTTTACCATAGGGTTTTGTGAGCCGTGGTGGCTCAGAGGTTAAGACGCTGAGCTGCAGACCGGAAGGTCTGTAGTTTGGCAGTTTGAGATTCTAGTGCCCCTAGAGTTGGATTTGACTAGCTTTCAAGCAAGGGAAACCTTTACCTTTACCTTTTGTGGAAATTCTAGAGCATCACATGAATGTGTTGATATCATTTCCAGGTTTGCGCTGGCAGTGATGGTGTACTGTTGGTGCACTGCCTATGCCCCACCTATTTCCTCCTGTTGCTCTGCCACGTGGTGGTGAGAGTCCATGGATGCCAGGAGCCAGAGTGGGAGGCCAGGCAGCCTATGCCAGTCCTGTATCTGGATGCTACCCACCTCACCTCTGCAGGTTGGGGCAAACACAAATGAATTCTCTAGAGCAGAAGTCCATCAGTGGCTATTAGCCACAAGGTATAGATAGGAACTCTCAGGCTGGGACAAGTGATGTACTGTATTCTTGGTGCTTGGGGGGGGCAACAGTGGGAGGGCTTCTAGTGTCCTGGCCCCACTGCTGGACCTCCTGAGGGCACCTGGTATTTTTGGCCACTGTGTGACAGAGTGTTGGAGTGGATGGGCCATTGGCCTGATCCAGCATAGGCTTCTCTTATGTTCTTAAAAACGCTGAATGTTTAAAATGGTTTTTTTCTAAATAACTTGAAAGTCTCTGTTTCAAACATCACTTTAGCAGCTTTAGTCAAGCCACACATTTCTCAGCTGCACGCCCCCATCAACAAAATGGACGGCCACTCTGGTCTACCTTCATGGGCTGTTATAAGAATTACTGACATAGAGTTTGCGTATTGCTTAAAAATGTGTCCTAGATAAATCTGTAGTATTATTCCAATATTTTGTTTACTCTTGAAGGACCACAGAAATCAACACGTTTCAGAATGGCTATGATGAAAGCACAGCAAGAAGGACCTGTAGCATTGAATTTGCAATTTAATTACTGAATGATTAATGTTTAAAACTTTTTTTTAAAAAAAAACACCCTATAATTACACATGAATATTCAGCCCTTCTCTTCAGGGTAGATTTTGACTGCCTCCATAGCTGAGTCCCTGTCTCCATTGTTAGAATGCCTGGGAAATAAGATTCATTTATCAAGAGAAGAGAATCCCCTGCAGTGTATCAGACATGTGGTGTGCCCTCTCAGGGAACTTTTCAATGAGATTTCGGAGAATTTTGACAACTAAAATCCCTTCTTATGCCATGCAGTCCCTGCAGTGTCGTGATATTTCCAAGGCAGTTGTAAAAGAATCTACACCTGCCAAAAAGCACCGTAGTATATTCAAATTTTTTTAAGGAGATGAATGTATAATTTCATGGGTACCTATAGATTCTGCCAAACTGGAAGTGCAGGGTTTTTAAAAAAGACTAATTTAGTAGTCATAGCAATATGTTGCTAAACTGCTCTCTCCCTGTTGCCTTTATTCTGAAAAAACAAACACACAACTGGTTTGAGTAACAAGAACTCTATGCTGTTATACAAGTGGTTTTAGCCTTCTTCAGGTAATTCTTCCTGAGGAATTCTTACACATATTCCTGAGGAATATCTGAGGGATGCACAGGATTAACAGGGCATGTTCTAGAACACCATCCAACAGGGTCAGCTCCAGAGTCTCCAATGCTGCCTCATCAAAGTAAAACTGAGTCAACTGTCCCAAACCCATTACTTTATATGGTTTGGTTGAGAAGAGTTAAGTAACCCCGCCGGAGAGACAGCAGTCTGCTCCCTCCAGTGCCTCTCAGACCAGGAAGTGGGAGACCATCATGGAGGCCTCCAGGCAATCTTCCATTTCCTACTAGAAGGAGTGCAGGAAGTAGCAGAGCTTACATCTTTTCCTAGCGCAATAAGGCTTAAAAGAGTATGAAAGAGTCATGCTTGGGTCTTTCTTCCAAGTACAGGGATCTCTGAGGAAATATCCTATTTCCTGTTGGGTGTAGTGCCAGGGAGGAGTACGCTCTCTCATAAAGGCCACTCTGCATTCCCTCCTTCAGGCATTCATCTTCCCAGGGAACTGGAGATCAAACTGCAGGCCTTGCAATATGTCATGGGCTTCTAGAGTAATCTTGTATTTCCTGGTGACAGTAGCTAGGTTAGTTACTTCTTGCTGGCATTAAGTCCTATGTCAGCTGTGGGTCTTACCAGGCTCCCACCTGTGGCTACCCCTGAGACTGGTTTGGATAACCAGACCCTATACAAACTGAGACTGAGCTGCGGAAAGCACCAAACACTCGTGCCTGAACATTGCAAGGAGGACACATCAGCCTGTAATGGTGTCATTATCATTCCTAATCTTCTACGTGGTAAACTGCTGAGAAATCCCAGAGTTCCTAGGAATACTGTTTGAAAACCACTGCTGTATTCCAATGAGGCTGAATGGGCTGTCTAGGTGATACTCGCTTGAGAGTTCCAGGCTATCTTTAAGGTTTGTTTACATGAATAAATTTTTGAACAGGGAAATCACTGCTACTTACTGAGACATCTTCTCTGAGTGCCAGCATCCTGTAGTGGTTAAGAGAGGCGGACTCCATTCTGGAGAACCGGGT
Source organism: Gekko gecko (assembly GCA_029375565.1). Lineage (NCBI taxonomy): Eukaryota > Metazoa > Chordata > Lepidosauria > Squamata > Gekkonidae > Gekko > Gekko gecko. Next base: position 100,225,766 of record JAPDNY010000010.1, on the reverse strand, counting down.
GTGATTCCCCACTTCGCCTTCACAGGAAGCCTACTGGGTGACCTTGAGCCAGTCACAGTTCTTTCAGAACTTTTTCATCCCCACCTACCTCACAAGGTGCTTGTTGTGGGGAGAGGAAGGTGATTGTAAGCCACTTGGAGACTCCTGGAGGAAGAGAAAAGCAGGCTATAAAAACCTACTCTTGTTCTTCTTCTGTCCTTTGAGGCATACTTCCAAGCCACTGGCCAATAATGACATTCTCCCTGCAGATATGTTACATTTATTTGCGCAAACATGTACTCGAGGGTGGCACCAACCAAGCTGAAAAATATATCACCCAGCCCAGCCCTCAGCAAATAGTACAAATGCCTAATGGCTTCTGAGTGGCCTTGCAATAAAAAACAAAGTCCTTATGAGAAATGTCAAAATTCATTTCTTCTCCTGCCAAATAAAAGGCCATGTAGTGATACACACTATTTGCTGGTCTCTAGGAAATGGAGGCAGAATTTTTATTAAATTCTTCGCAGATGGCTTTGGAGGCTTTTATCAAGCCTTTTGATCTTTCCTGCTCAACTTTAATGTGAACCTATAACTGGCTTAATACGAAGGGGATTTTTGACCTTTTCAAGTATTAAATGGTAACCACCAAATGCTTTATCATTGTTAACTAGGGCTGTTAATGGAATTCTTCTTTCAAACCCTGGAACTCTGCAATAGTAGCCTCCGCAGCCTACCCTTCCCTTTATGATTGCATTTTATTAAACATAATGGATTTTATTTAGATAAAACAAAATATATTCCAAGTTGTCAAGGGCCTTTAATGAAGAACACAAAAGAGAGATGCATTAAGGACATATTTCTAAAACTGCTAATTATGATGTTGGGCCTTAATGGATCTCTTTGATATTTAGCACAAAACATTTCCATGTATACAAACAGAGGGGCTAGAAGATATATAAAAAGTACATCTTGCTGAAGGGTAACGATTGTGGTGTGGAAAAGTGAGGGGGGGAACACTGTCTTTATCATGTTTTTAAGTGCCTAGATGGAGAACTGGTTTTATCTGCGGCCTACAAGTGGCTCTACATTCCCTACTCTCTGGCCCAGCTCTACACCTGTCAATTATCACTGTTCAGCAATAACCAGAAGTGCTGTCTACCAATCTCAATGATATGAAAGTTACAGGCTATTCTGTCAGGTCTGGTTGTGGTAGCCATCATTTAAAAATCACTTTACCAGAGATTGTTTTGGTATGCCTTCAGGACTAAAGGGAACCATCAGATGGTTGGACTAGATGGCCTGTCTGGCCCCTTCCAACTCTATGGTTCTCTGATTCTGTAAGTATGGATGCCCATAAGGGGTAGCAGAAGTGGTGCAAGCATGCCCAGTATGCAAGGCAGGATGGTATGACATGGCTGCATCACTACAGGTAAGGATAAGACTGGAGAGAATCGCATCAAATCTTGGCCTTTGTTAATCTGCTTTAGCAGCAAATCTTTCATTGGATTTTTCACAGTAGCAACAAATCCTTCATTTGATTTTTCTGATGCTAAAGAGCTTGTTACGGAGGTAGATTTTAGCAGCAGCTCTAATAACTATATGGTTTTTTTCTCTCTCTCTCTCCCCCTTGATTCAAAGAGTTTAGTTTCAGGCTAATTTTATGTGGGCTTTTAGGAAAGGTAAAGAATTTGCAACGTACAGAACATTCCACAAAAGTGCACTGTGGGACAAGCGTTTGCTTTGACGCCAGCCAGCTAATTTGTACTGCACTGAACCCGAATTCCCTGTCAGTGGCAATAGAGAGAGGCCAACAGTGTGTGTAAACATCATTATTTTATTTGCCTGCTGAGGGGTACAATGACAAACACACAGACACATACCTCCTCTCGCCCTGCACTTTTAAGGGAGAGAGAAAAGAATGAAAGCACCAAGGGGAGTATAGGATTATAATTTGGGAACCCAGCTACTCCTGCCAAATTCAGGTAACTGTGGAAATAAAGATTCTCTGTTCACACAACATAAATAACATTCTAGCAGAGATCTAATCATGCAGACCTAGTGTTTGTTTGTTTTAAAATCCCTATTAAAACCAGAAAGGCAGAAAATGCCAGAATGGGCTGGTGCCTTACTTACCTTGCATTTATTTATTATATATTCTAAGCATGTCTTAGTCATCATTCAAGGCTGCTGTGATGCCCTCTGAGGGAAAGGGAACTAGGGGTGCCAGCCCTTCAGTCCAGGCACGGTTTCCCCCACTTTTTCAGGGTCCTCCCCACCCACAAATGCCCCAAAACATGGTGTGATATCATCTGGAAGTGATGTCATTGTGCAGCTGACATCACACAGTGACACTCTAGTTTTTTGGGCAAAACTCTATGAAAAATCAGGCTCGAACCATAGAGTTTTCCCAAAAAACTAGAGCATCACCACACGATGTCAGCAGCACAATGATGCCACTTCTGGGTGACATCATTCCACCCATGGCAGAAGCTCCAGGAAAGGCCCATCGATTTCCCCTTTGGCAGAAAGGTAGTACCTGGCAACCCTAAAGGGAACTTCATAACTGGGGTCCATAGAATCTTGAAAGCACCAACCCAGTCACCGCTTCCTTGCACAGGTGGTTTTTATTTTCAGTTTACAATGTATGAGTCATACAACTGTGATAAAGAAGCACCCACAATTATTTATGTCAAGTTTTTTATACAAAAAATTGATTTCTGAATGTGATTTTTACAAGAAATACAATAGAAACAGAAGTGAAAAGGCAGGATGGTGGTCTCCGGATTGGTGCTGCCGTTTTGACAATGTGTCTTCTTCTGACCAACAATTGTACCAGTCAATGCCAAATATGGAGTTCCTCAAGCAACAAAAAGCTGCATACTCATGAGTTTTCTAACTCTTATAGCTTGAAAAGCATCATGTCTTATTCTAGAAAAAAGTTCTCCTAGAAGGGCTGAAGTCCCTGATACCAGAAACTGTGGTTATCGTCACCCACCCCAGGGTTACAATGCTATACAAAGGAGAAGAGCCACAATACTGCAACCTGCCTTTTTGCCTGGGCACCTCCCTGAAATAATTCTTCTCCCTTTCTGGTCTCCTCTTCTCCCTCTATCTGGCTTAGCTTTCCTTTCTACTCCTACACCCTCTCTCTCCAGCCAGCAGCCCCCTCCCATCTCCCTTTCCTCCCTCTTTATAGCCCCAGTGTCACATTTGGCCCTTGAGCTAAGCTCCACCCTCATCTGTTCCCTGCTCTGACTTAAAACACCTGGGCCCAGAGAGCCATTGTTCTCTCATCCAGGCTTGCTCACTGCCTCCATACCTTTTGAGCATCTCTAAGCTGTCCTGTTGCTGAGGCTACCATGACTGCACCCCCTTTTGCTCCTGCTCCATCCAGGTGAGTCCTGCTGCTGGGCCCAGGAGTGAGTCCACCACGCAGGTCGTTGCCTGCCACAGCAACATATGGCAATGTCTTTCAAAAAATATGAACACATACACGCTTAGCATCCAAAACTCATGATTAATTCTGTAATTAACTGCTTTTGTGTCACAGAGCTGGTCTGGTTGGTTCCTTGGTCAGAAGAGTTGATTATTCAGTTAATGGACAGTACAGACTGAACCTAATGCAAGATAAGAAGGTTCTCCATGGTCATTTCTAGCTTCCCGCTTATATTACAGAGGTACACATGTGCACATTGATAAACACTCCAAAAAAGTAATCAGAAATTATCATACATGTGATTATATCACCATGTCCTTCATGCAGTCCTTCACTGACTTACATGTGCAGTCCTGACCACTGATCAAACACCACACACAAAGAATCTTAATAATTAGTATGTACGGTCACATAAAGATTGCTCTTTGGCAATGTTGTATTAAGTGCATGTGCAGTTGAATAGTTGGGTGCACGTGTGCAAATTGCCTAAAGACTGTACTCTGTAAACAATACGAACTTAAAAAGTGGAACTGTGTGGAATTTCTAATGTATTAGTTCCACATTGGAAATAAAACCATGTAATCCAGAACCCCAACACCTGGGAAGTAATGCAGATTATTTTAGAAGCACCTCCCCCCTTTTGCCACCAAGTTGCAGCCAAATTATGGCAACTCTTTGGGGTTTTCAAGGAAAGAGACATTAGGAAGTGATTTGCCATTGCCTTCCTCCATATCACAACCTTGGTATTCCTTAGTGGTCTCCCATTCAAATACTTACTAGGGCCAATTGTGCTTAGCTTATGAGATCTGATGAGATCAGGCTGGCCTGAACTATCCGGATCAAGGCATAAGCATCTCTATAAGAGATTAATAACAGTGGCACTGCTGGTCAGATCACTTTGAACATTCATTGTGTGCGGGTGGAAACACACTTTCTGTCGCAAGGTGCAGACCACATTGTGAGCACACCAGCAACCCAGGGAACACCCACCAATCAGGTTGCAGTGCCTGACGATGGCCCTCTGAGTGGCCCACACAGGCATAACCAACCACCGCTTGCCAGTGTGGCCACTACCTCTCAACACCAGTCTCCCTCCCCAAGTGCCACAGGACAGGGGGTGGAAAGATCCTGTGATGATGCAACACCAATAATGGCACACTGCCTGAGTGTTCCCCCTCAGCCCAGAGGGGAAGGGCACCCACATGATGGATAGGCTGCCCACCTGTTCTCTTGGCAAGGATCCGACTGACACCAAAAGTGATGCCAACACATGGCCATCCCTGCTCCAAGCCACATACACCCTTTCCCTGAAAAAGAAAAAAGAGAGAGAGAGAGGTTACAATCACGCCCTATGGGAAATCACAGAAGGGGGAGGAGGGCATGGGGTGAGAATGGACATGGCACAAGAAGGTGAGGGTTGGGAGGGAGCGGGGAAGCGTGAAATGCCCTTTGAGTTTAAACAACCCACTCTGTTTCTCGGATCCCAACCACTCTTCTCGAAGAAGTTTTCAGAAAGGCCAGAGAGGGATGCTACGTGCATTTCCTTTGTGTATTTGCTTTTGGCCCTCTGATACCCACACTGCAATCCTAAACAGAGTTACAGCCTTCTAAATCTGCTGAAGTCTGTTTTACATCATTAACTACTTAGGGATTGGAACTGAAACATCATGGACTGAAACTTCCCTTTTATAGAACTATTAAAGTGGTGATGGAAAGTGCCATCATGTCCCAGCTGATTTATGGTGACCCCCATAGGTTTTTCAAGGCAAGAAGTGTTCAGAGGTGGTTTGTCTTGCCTTGGTGTCTTGCCTTGGTGTCACACCTCTGGTATTCCTTGGAGGTCTCCCATCCAAATACTAGCCAGGGGCTGACCCTGCTTAGCTTCTTAGATCTGACAAGATCAGGCTAGCCTGGGCTATCTAGGTCAGGGTGATTAAAAGTACAACATATCTATTATTTCCCCCCTATTAATGACCTTTTAATTTGGCCTTATTTTGCTTCCTAATCTAATTCTGACTGCTTACCTGTACGTATTTGTTTCTCTTGATTGTAAAGTGATGAGAAATCTGAAGACAAAAACAATCTATTAAACTTGCTCCCAGAACCACTCCTGCTCAGACTTTGGACAGCTTGCCATTGCGGCTTGAAGCGGCAGATGATTGGATCTTTGCTGTGTCAGGTCTTCTTCTCTGCTAAGTGGGTACTGCCTTATCTGACTCCTTTTTGCTCTGAATGCAAATAAAACATGATGGACTTCAGCGCTTGTAAAAGTGTTACGCAAGATTTGTATAAGAGCTTTCCAAATAGCAGAAGCCCTCAGAATACTAAATACACCTAACCATGGCTTGATCTATTGCAAGCTTCTTCTTTTTTTAATAGCAGGAGTTCCTCTTCATTGTGTCAAAGGATAATACATTGTGGATATATTCATTAAAAGCAAATGAATAGGAAATCTAAGGGAGTAGAAGCACTCGATCATTTTCAGTTAGGAGATGTGCTGTGGATTTAAAATGGCTCCGTGGACTTGTCATTCTTGCCCAGCTACCACTTTTTGATATATTGACTGGTTTTTATTAAGGAGGAAATAAAGGAACAAGGGTGCCATTCTTATGATTTGTGCGTTGTCAGTCATTATATAGTGAGCAGAACACTGTAAGACAAGAGCCTATTGGCAGCATCCCAAATGACAAACCAAGTGATTATCTTGGCCAAGATCAAGAGCACATCAGTATTATTAAATGTGATTAGTGGGGACCACAATAACATCAGTCTGGGAAAAAAAAAGATTTTTTTTCCCTGTAGACTACATCCATCATATTATGTCAGTCCAGTTTAGCTCTTCATAGCTCCACTCATATAAAACAATATTTGCATATATAAAAGCTAACAGCAAGAAAGAACTTAGCTTACAGAATGTTTATGGTCATATTGGAGCTATCATTGGGAATACCTGTACTCCCTGAGAATACTTTTCATTTGTTTGTTTGCTTATCCCAGTAACCTCCAAGGTTTCTTGAATTTGTTTTACATCCAATCTAATCTAATTACATCTAATCTAATTAAATCTTGAATCTAGTTGCACCTTTAAGACCAACAAAGTTTTATTCAAGGTATGAGCTTTCATGTACACACACACTTCCTCAGACACAATGAAATGGAACTTACCAGTCCATATATATAACTCAGAGACTGAACAGCAAATTAGCATGCAACATAATGAAGATGTTTTAACACATGCAAACAGGAATAACAAGCTTAGTTGTTGCCTTATATGGACTGGTAAATGGACTGGTAAAGTTCCATTTCATTGTGTCTGAGAAAGTGTACCTGAACAAAAAACTTTGTCTTAAAGAGGCCACTGGACTCAAACATTGTTCTACTGCTTCAGACCAACATGGCATCTGGATCTAATTAAACCTGTAACACTTCCTGGTCTTCTTGGGTTGCCAGCCCCCAGTTCCCAGTGGGGGTTCCTACACTTTTGGGGACTCTAATCCACCTCCGGCCACCTGGCCAGTGGGGGAAGCCCCACCCTCAAACAGGGACATCGCCGGGCAACATCCCAGATGTGATGATGTTACCTGGAAGTGACATCCTCATGTCAGAGATGTTGGGGGGGGGTGATGTTGTACTTTTTGGACAAACTCTATGGTTTTAAAAGCAAAAACCCATAGAGTTTTGCCCCAAAACTAGATCGTCACCCCCCAACATCCGTGACATGATGATGTCACTTCTGGGTGATGTCATTGTGTCACGCACACAAAGCACACACGCCAGAACATCCTGGACCGGAGCCTGTATCCCCCCTTCCCCTCCCTGCTGGCAGCCAGGTAGGACCTGGCAACCCTATGGTCTTCATTTCAAGAAGGATACGTGTTTCTGGTTGTGGTTGTTGGCTGAATCTTGGATCAGCAATTCACACACATGAGAATTACATGTCTTCCCCTCCCCTCAATAGTCCCTTCTGACCTTGAGAAAGCCATGTGAGTCAGGTGGCTACAGTGAATAGCAGAAAAGAGGTGAAATAACTCCCTCTTCCATAATATAAAAGGACAACATTCTGAGACAGTGTGACAGGAGAAAAGAGACTAGAATCTAACAGAATAAAAAGAGAGCTGATTGAGTGAGAAGAGGAACAAATGCACACTGTCAAAGAAATATTCAAGTGCACTACGGTATAAAATATTAAAATGCTCATGATACCTGCAATGATGATGGTAGAAAGTGCCATCATAAGAACATAAGAGAAGCCAATGTTGAATCAGGCCAATGGCCCATCTAGTCCAACACTCTGTCACACAATGGCCAAAAATACCACGTGCTATCAGGAGGTCCAGCAGTGGGGCCAGGACACTAGCAGCCCTCCCACTGCTGCCCCCTCCAGCACCAAGAATAGAGTGCATCACCTGCCCCAGACTGAGAATTCCCATCTATACCCTGTGGCTAATAGCCACTGATGGACTTCTGCTCCATATGTTTATCTAATTCCCTCTTGAAACTGTCCATGCTTGTAGCTGCCACCACCTCCTGTGGCAGTGAATTCCATATGTTAATCACTCTTTGGGTGAAGAAATATTTCCTTTTATCTGTTCTAACCTGACTGCTCAGCAATTTCATGGAGTGCCCATGAAACTGAGTGAGTCAAGTTGCAGCTGACTCACAGTGACCCTATAGTGTTTTCAAGGCAAGAGATGGATAGAGTTGATTTGCCATCGCCTGCCTCTGTGTAGCGACCCTGGTCTTCCTCGGTGGTCTTCCATCCAAGTACTAACCAGGGCCAATCCTACTTAGTTTCCAAGTTCTGATGAGATTGGGCTAGTCCAGGCCATCTAGGTTAGGGAGCAATAACTGTATGTGCCCCAATGTGTACTTAAAATGGTGGAGGGCTGGAGATGGAGAGATGATGAGAAAAGTAGGAGGGAATGTTATCTCTTTTTTTGCATGAGGATATTGTGTGGGTGGCTTATAAATTCAGGAAACTGATGATCCAAATGGACTTTGGACCTACCTTTGGTGAGGGAGCTAAGTAGGAATCTGGGCAATTATTTCAAGCCATAATCTAAGGTGATCCAGAGAAGAAAGTGTGTGGGGCAGGACTCGAGGCACCAAGGGAACTAGACCTTTAAAATGCAAAGACAATATCTGAAGCTGAGCATGAATTGTAATTATGAAACCAGCTCTTGAAATGGGGGCCAGAGAATAAAAGGAACATTTAGATTTTTCAGGCTTGGAGGGTGGTGGAAAGATTTCAGGAGAAGCCGGGGGAGGATCCTTCCCCATGGAATATGGAAGAATTGAGGAGAGAAGTTGTGACCAAGAGGGGCAGGGAATTTTCCAAATAAGGAAAGCAGGAAGAAGGAAGCTTAGAGATGAGTGAGGGGTTAATGTTCAGGAATTAAAATAATTACATTACAGACTGATGTCACTAGGGGCTTATATGTTAGGCAAGACTAAGGCAAGGCAGCAGAGTATTACTTCCCCCAAACAACCTTGTTTGGACTGAAACATTTAGAATACTAGTCACAGAGCAGCTGTGCTTGACTGCGTTATTTTCTCTCCGGGGTTTCCTTTGCACCAAGCTACGCTTCACCTTTTGCATCTCGATCAGCCAGCTATTGTCTTCTTGTGGCTATAATTAAATAGCCCATTCCTTCCTATTCTTCATCCTGCAAATACTCTATAAACGATGGCTGGTCAGAATTTTCTGCATCTGACAGAATAGGTGCAGTCCATCACAGACCAAAGGGTGGAGATGAATGTGAACAAAATGGAGGGTGAAAGGTCATGGCAACAGTGGTTAGGGTATCTTCAGCCCCTTGTCTGAAAAGCTGAAGTGATGGTGGGATATGGATTTTTAAAGGTTTTGTATGTTTAGCTGGGTCAGGAGAGACACCTGCTTGGCACAGGAGGAATTTGGGATGGAAACCATTCTGCATGCCCTCAGAGGCTGGACCTTCTTTCAGAGTTTTAGTATGATTAGAAAGATTACTCAACACAGGTGAGGGGGGAATCAAGTACCCCGGGAAGGGGCTCCAGCTTAGTAGCAGAACATCTGCTTGGCATGCAGAAGGTCCCAGGTTCAATTTCCAGCATCTACAGGTTGTGGTGAAAGACCTCTGCCTGGGACTGGACCCTGGAGAACTGCTGCCAGTCTGAGTAGATAATAGTGATCTTGATGGACCAAAGGTCTGATTCAAAATAAGGCAGCTTTGTATGTTCATATATCTGTTCAGAAACTTCTCCCTCGAATATTGAAAAGTACTGAGACTGACGAGTGATTTCAGCTCTCACATACTTTATTTAGATCGGGAACAAGACAAGTGAGCCGGCTCGCAGGCCAGCTTTTTATCCCCAGTGAGCCCACACCCCAAAACACACAACACCCAGTGATTCGCTATTTACATTGATTGGATTAACTCCTGCTCCTCAATTGGAGGGGAGCCAGGATCCTCTAGTCCATTGTCTTTCTGGGCGAAGCTCAGGCCCTTCGCCTGGCCACATGGTGGACCGGTTAGAACCCGTCCCAGCACATGTCCTCAAGTGGATACATTACAAATATACTGTAATATACTTTTCTAATATACTTTCCCCTCTAATATGTGGCTTATTTACCATTTCGATGAGAACTTGCTCACAGCATTCAACTCCATCCTGGTAAGTGCACACTTCATCCAGCAAACATTTCCTGAATGCTAAATTATGACGATCTCTGTATGTCATGAAAGTCAGGAGCCTTTTCTCTTCAAGATCGCTGCCAATAAGAGAATCTTGGAAACAGAAGCTGCTGCCTCAAAATTCACTCAGCATTCGGCTTCATGAATTCATGGGAGAATTGAAGCTGGCAGTGCCCACAAGCCATGAACTTGTCCTGTCAAGATGCTGTATCTCAAAAGTAGCCCTGGAAAGTATTGTTACAGCATTTCCATTGCATGCTGCATCTTTTTATTTAGAATTTTTAGAACTTTTTTTTTTTTTAAACATGTAGTCTGATCCGTTTGATATGTTTGGTATATCCCATCGATTTCCATGAGTAAAGTATCGAGACCAGACTCTAGCAACTCCAGGTGAGAAGACTGCAGGACTGAGGGTGGCAGAAGGAATCTCTGTGTGACATATTGGAGAGCTGCTGCCAGTCCGTGTAAATATTGAATTTAATAGGACAGTGGCCAAACTCAGTTTTAAAAAGCTGAATTTGTTGATGTGTGCAGAGGATCCCACATAAATGTATGGATTTATGCTCTTTTTGTAGCCTACTTTTCTGTGAGTGAAGCTGATGACAATCAGCGCTGTTTCGTTTAATTTTGTGGAATGTTTTACATTTAGCCTCTCTTAACACCCGCTACATACTGTCAAGAAAATGGCTCCTTGAAAACTTTGGTCTTTGTAAAAATCTTTGGTTCAGGCTGTAAGTGTGGTCTAGAGAGTGTTCCCAGAGACGTTACAGAGACCACTGACCTTGCTAAGTTAAATAAGATGCAGCTGTGCCAAAGAAGGTGCCTTGCTCCAATCAACCCATTCCAAGCAATCGAGGTCTATGGACTTCACCTGTGGGAACGAGGTGAGGCCTAATCTTCAGCAAAGTTTCATTTCTTCCCTCTGGTCATGTCATGCTGTAGCTCATGTGTCCAGTAACAGAGAGTTACATCTTCTCTAAGGGTTTTGGTTGGCTCAACAGTCCTCGAGCCAATTTGAGACCCTTACCCATAAAAACAGTTAGGTTTTCCAGTGAGTGTTTCTTGCCTTTTGCTTGATGGTGACTGTGCACTATGCAGTTACTGTGCTCCTGGCAGCCATCTTGCTTGCTTGTGAGGGCCCTACAGCTTGCTGGCCCAGGCTAACTCTAAAGAAAGACAGCTGCTTTAATGCTGAGACCTTCAGCCTGAAGTGGATTAATATCTGGTAACTTGGAACCTTGTCTTACCGTAGTAGCTAACCTAGCTTTTAGATTCCTTCACGGTCTTCTTGTCTTTTAATTTTTTTTTTTTGCACCGTAATAAAATAATTATATTTTATTTGTTGTGGTTTTTGCCTTCATTGACCTCAAATCTAATTCCAGTGTTTTGACTGAGTGACCACTTACCAGGGAACCATTTAGTGTTTGGATACTCATTCTTCAGGCCTACCCTGCAGGGTTCACTTTCTTGTTAATTTTTGCCTGTTTGCTCCTGAGCTGTTGGGACAGACTCAAAAGAGCTGGTGGTAGCCTACCTGACTAGTGTGAGGGCAGCCTCATGCTAGGGTTTTGTAATTTTGTCTTTTTGCAGCTCTTCCACCCAAAAGTCCTTAGCCTGGGCTGGACTGAGGACTTTTGACACATACTTTTAAACCATTGGCAGGAGGTGTATAACTTAGTGATATTGCATAGGCTTTGCAGGTAGAAGATCCAAGTTTCAATCCCTAGTCTTTGGGATTGGATATTTTCTTCTTGAAAGAATAAATAGCACCATGCCTGATGCACCAGTAATCTACTAGACCTCTTCCTTGTACTAGCTAAGGGCCTAGCAACAGGATGAGCCATGAGTATGTCAAAATTTCACTTTCTTATACTGAGAAGTAAGCCTCTCCTTGCCTAGTCCCCCTGATCAAACTAGCCAACCAAAACAATGTTCCTGAAAATGGGCTAGCTGCTTGGTCCATAGCTTGCAAGGCCTCTGTGATGACAGCAGGCCTGATTGCCTCTGGTGTCACCTCTGGCTGGTGTTTGCTTGGTTACTCTGGACTACAGGGCTCTGAAGTCTTGACACAGACCACTGACTTTCATTTGTTCACCAAGTGGAGCAATGGACAAACATTTGATTCTGTATTCTCAATTCCACTTTGGGGTGAAATTTATTTATTTATTAATTTAACTTTTACTCCGTCCTCCTGCCAAGGCGGCTCAATAAACCAAGTCCAGGAGCATGAGAATTTAAATGATTCCTGGAAGTTGCAGATTGTTTCAGTTGTCCGGGAGACTTCTTTGACCAGAAACCAAAGGAAGACACTTTCTGCTCAGGAGACAGAATAACCGGCTGTGATGGACTGCACTTTTTAAAAGCTTAGAAGTGCTGTACAAACAGCTAAAGTTCCATGAAAGGCTAATTCTTTACCAAGCCAGAGAGCCTTGAGTGTTCCAAGCAATCTGATTGGTTAGCATCAGCTGAGCAGATAAAGACTTCTGAACTGGATACTGAGGAAAATTGAGTCAGATTCCTACCTTAGCTGAGAAGAGTTGAATACTGAGACAGTCTGAGTCTAGCCCTGAGAGGGAAAGTGTTCTGTGCTGACAGCCTTGACTGAGAGCAGTTTAACACAGATGGAAAATTGGGGGAAAGTTGGCAAGGAAGTTTGAGAAGTAGGTAAAGACTCCCATGCAGGCCAAGGAAAGGGGATAGATCATCTAGACAGAGAAGAAAATTCCCTACCCAGTCAAACAGGGAGTTCACTCTGAAGAGTGCACAGATCCCTGGTCTGGTTAGAAACTGCCTTTAGAGACCTTGTGAGTCAGTTAAAAACTCAAGATGAGTACTGGTGTTTCAAGAAAAGGGGCTTGGGTACGGGAAAGAGTGTACCAGCCTTCTGGAAACCAAAAGAGTTAAAGAATACTCAAAGAAAGGGTGTTAAAGTGTTTGGGGAAAACACTGGGAAAAAAGCCCCTCAACATAGAGATTTATGTCCCTGTGAAAAGCTTAAGAAACTCTCATTAGCCTGAAACATAAGAACTAAAGTCTGTGCATGAACTGATTTTACCTCAGAAATTTCAACCCCTGATTTCACCTGACCTTTCCCCTCTCTCTCTATATATATGTTAAATATATATATATATGTTTTTGAATTTCAAATGCCTCGAGTGCCATTTAAGTTGTTTATGTTAAAGTGGGCTCCTAATCCTTCCATCAGATTCCTGGGCTGAGCCAACATCCAAAATTTCATACTGTGACAGGGTAGGACAACCAGAGTTCTTCAGCAAAGAAGGAAACACATTACTAGGGTGGCTCAGTCAGTAAAGGGGAAAAAATGGAGGGAAAATCTTGCCTCTGAGGGAGGGAAGTGGATGGGGCTGTCATACGGCTTCAGTCCTTTAATATTTTCTGTTAGTATTTCTGTTGCCTTTTTGTTGTACATGATTGTGATGTTCTTATGACATCCTGTGTGCAGCACAGAAAAGCTGTTGTGACAGTAAAATCACAGTAATCATCTTCCTTCCAGGAGAGACAAGCACATCCCACCTACACATCTCCACCAATGGTCCAAAGCTGCTACCAAAACAGGAAATGGTTCATCAGAAAAAGTAACAGAAAAGAAAAATGGCTATATGCAATGAGAACCAGCACCATCCCAGGCAGAAGGGATAAACATTAATATTGATATGATCGTTAGGAAGACTTCATGTATGTTGGCATGTGGGTTCAAATGGTGCATAACCATTTTCTATGCCTTTTTTTTTTTAGCCATCCTTAACTAGAGTCTGAGGACAGCTGATAGGATACAGAAAAGAAATAGCTCATCCAAAGAGCCTAGCATCAGTGTATCATTGATGCCAGTGTCATGTTGGGGTTTATTTATTTTATTTTTCAGATTTTTTTCATCACCACTCACCCAAAGGGTCTCATGGCAACTTACAACATTAAAACCAATAAGGTAAAACAACATAAAAAATAATAAATATATGGCTGTCACCATAACACTATTAAAACAGGCCAAACATGTGGTTACCCTCCAAAGACTAACCTAAACAATTCAGTCTTGCATACCCTGTAGAAACTTAAACAAATCTGGCAGGGCACAAGTGTCATCTGAGAGTGTATTCCCAGGGCAGAAGCCACAACTGAGAAGGCCCTTCCCCTGGTGACAACTAACAGAGCCATCCTGGGGCCGGGCACCTGCAAGAGGTCCCTAGACAATGACTGAAGGGAGCATGGGAGGTTGTACCTGGAGAGGCAGTCCCATAGGTATGACGGTCCCAGACCATTAAGGGCTTTAAAGGTTAACACCAATACCTTGAATTGGATCCAGACTAACTGGTAGCCAGTGCAGCTGCTGCAGAATTGGAGTAATATGAGCTGACCATAATGTTCCAGTCAGCAACCTGGCAGTTGCATTCTGGACCACCTGCAGTTTACAAAGAGTTTTCAAGGGTAGTCCTATGTAGAGCAAACTGCAATGGTCCATTCTGGAGGTGACTGTTGCATGGATCAATGTGGCAAGGTCTGACCCAGATAAATAAGGAGCCAGGTGTTAGGCCTGACATAGGTGAAAAAACATTGACCATGACACCATGGAAACTTGTTTATCCAATGATATTGCAGAATGATATCGCAGAATCCAGCCATACCGGAGGGTCTTTACAGAGGCTACAGCTCAATGGACACCACTGAGTCTCAGGAGTGTCCCTACAGCTAGCATCTCAGTCTTGCCCAGCCACATGACCTCTGTCTTGGATGGATTCAGCTTCAGCCAGCTCCCCCTTAACTACCACATCCAGGCACTGGGATAGAGCAGAGAAGCCTGCCACCAGCTACTTATCTAGCAGGAGGAAGAGCTGAGTGTCATCAGCAAATTGATGGTAGTCAACTTCAAACCTCCTGATGATATCAGAAAGAGGGTGCACATATATGTTAAATAACATCAGAGAAAGCCTCAAATTCTGTGGGACCCCACAATTCATGTCTTTTTGGGAAGACCTCTCCTCCCTGATAGCAACCCTCTGGAGGAACTAGGAGAACCAACTTACCCCCAGGGAGGCAAGGCAGTCAATTAAGGCCAAATGGCACACCATATTGAAGGCCGCTGACAGATCCAGAAGGATCAACAGGACCAGCATGTAAATGGAGATCATCAACCAAAGTGACCAGTGCCATCTCAGTCCCAAAGCCAGGCCTAAAGCCTGTTTGAAAAGGGTCCAGGGCAGATGTCTCATCCAGGAAAACCTGGAGATGCTCAGCCACTGCTCTCTTAATTACCTACCCCTGGAAAGGTAAATTAGACACTGGGTAGTAATTGGCTAGCTCCTTTTTATGTAAGGAGGGTTTCTTTAGCAAAGATCTAACAATCACCTTGTCTAACAATCACCTCCTTAAGGGAGCAGGGGAAACAGCCCTGTGAGACAGACAAATTAATAATCTGTCTCAAGGGTCCAGTTACCACTTTGTGGCATGATTTTACCACAACAGACAAGGATCCAAGGAGCAGGTAGTTGGCTTTACAGCTGTCAGAATCCTGTCAATATACGCAAGGGTGAGCAGGCCAAAAGAGTCCAAAACAGAATCAGGTATAAGCGGAGCCCCCATCCCACTACTGTTATCAAATTTGGCTGCCAACTCCAGGTGGAGCACAGAGACTTTATCCTCAGAAAAGTTCACAGAGGAGGAGGAGGAGGAGAAAGAAGAAGAAGAGTTGGTTTTATATCCCACCCTTCACTACCTGAAGAAATCTCGAGGCAGTTGACAGTAATTTTCCCTTCCTAGCCCCACAACAGACACCCTGTGAGGTAGGTGGGGCTGAGAGAGCTCTGAGAGAGCTGTGACTGACCCAAGGTCACCCAGCTGGTTTAATGTGGAGGAATGGGGAATCAAACCTGGTTCTCCAGAGTAGAGTCTGCCACTCTCAACCACTACACCAAACAGCTGAGAGCCAAATCAGTATCAGTTTTAGGACGCACGAAAGGGTGGTCAGTTGTCAAACCAATCTGAATAACTGAGCTGGTTGTGAGCTAGTGGACGCTATCCTATGCTGACTCTAGACAGGAGATAAAGGTAAATAAAAGAACTCAGAGAGCATAAATATGCACTCAAATCAATAGCAGCCCAGGCAATGATGTGCCAAAAAACAACACCATGACAGGCAGAGATGGATGCAGCCAACCAGCACACATTGATGTAGTCACAGGTATTACTGCTCACATGAAGAAGAAAACAAGTGGGAGAACAAAGGGAATACAGCCCACTCCACTGTGAGAAGGCCAGGCAATGGTGTGATGGGGAGAAGTGCTGAAATGCTCATGTACCGTGGTACTTTCAGTGGGACATGTCTCAAGTCTGGGTCTGGGCCCTTTATTTTCTTGCTAATTCAGAGCTGGAATCAACTCTTGAGTGCTTTGTAGGAGTGATTCACTACTTATGTATTCAATGGAGCTTAGACACTTGTTGAAACCACTTCCAGCACTAGTGGGAGCTTTTTTGGGGAGTAGGACTGCCAGCCTTTAAGTGGCAGTGATCTCCTGAGATTACAGCTGATCTCCAGGTGACCATGATCAGTTCCTCTGAGGAAAACAGCCACTTTGGAAGGCGGACTCTATGGCGTTATCCCCCACTGAAGCCCCTCCCCCTCCCAGTTTCTTAAACTGGAGCTGACAACCCTACCTGGGAGCCATCTTGTCCAGGCTTGGATGGCCAGAAATCTGCTACTTGAGTTTCATCAGTCTTCTTTAGGGATTTCTGGAATCAGACACAACCTGAGCTTCCTGGACAAAATACATGTGATTAAAGACCTCCTTGGGTCCATTTGCGCTCCGGCTTGTGTCTCACCTAAAAGTTCCACAAACCGAGGGATTTACATCCATGGAAGCACACCTTCCTGGATTTTACTTTCCTGCTGCAGTTCCAAATGTCCCCTGGAATGCTGCTCCTGGGGGTACAAGAGATCCCCAGGAATAGCCTGAAGTTTAGATGCCTTTCATAGAAGGGGGAAATGAGTCAATATTGCCCTACCACCATGCTTGTGGAAACTTTAGGTGGGATCTAACACAATATGTTGAGGTCCTCTTTTTTAAAAAATTTCATCCTGGATGTAGAATGTTGCCTTAAAGTTTGAATGTATTTACCCAAAGCGGGAGCATGTAGACGTCTTCTCATGTTTCCCCCCCCCTTCCCAATGGAATCCCCATAGTGCACAGGTGTGCTTTATACTTACAAAACAAGAAAGCATAATTGGGATCTCTTGGCAGTTAACACATAGCTGTGCTAAGTGATTGTCTTGTTTTAAAACTTAAGTGCTTAGCCAGGTCAAGCCAAGGTCCATCTACTCCAGCAGGCTTGGCACTAATCCCAATAACCAGCATGTGCTAGATGGTCTACCAGAAGTTGGCTAGTGGCCTAGCTTCTGCCCACTCCTGACATAAAGTTTAATATACAAAGTTACAGGCAGATTCGAGGCAGCTGATTTCCCTCTGCAGGTCAGTTGGCAATGCATTCTTTATTTTGTTCCTCAACTTGTGTTCGCTGCTAAAGAAAAGCTACTGTCACTGCTGCTATTTGGAAGATAATCTTTCTGTTACTGAATCCAGCTTGGTAATTAGGGGTGTGCATTTGGGTCTACCCCTGATTGGTATTTTTCGGGAATATTTCGGCTTCCCAAATACATCCAGGTTTTCTCGAGACAACTGGGGTGGGGAGAATCCCAAGAAAACACCAGATATATTCAGGAATTTTGGATAGATCTGAAAACAGCTGTTTGTTGGGCAGGGTTATGTATTCCCTTTAAACTTTAAAGGGAATGCAGAGACTGCCCGAGGATCAGCTGGGGTGGCAGGGAGCTGAGAACTCCCTGCTGTCTCAGCTGTGGCTGGTTTTAAACCTGGCTGCAAGAGAAGCCAGCCTAAGATCAGCTGGGTTGGCGAGGAGTTGAGAGCTCCCTGCAGGCACAGCTCTGCACTGCCTTCTCCTGCCGCCCAGTTTAAACTGAGGGGGGGGCAGGAGAGGTCAGCCCAGCCAGGATCCATGAGCAGTGGGGAGAGATGTCCCCACTGCATGCAGATCCTGAGGCCAGCTTCTTCTGCAGCATGATTTATGCCATGCTGCAGAAAAAGTCATTTTAACCAGTAATTTTTTTCTTGGGTCTATTGGACCCCCCCCCCCAAAAAAAAAAAAAATTGGGATTCCTGAAAAAGTCCTCAATCTGAATACTATACCATAATGGTGATCTGGGATTTTTTGGAAATCTCGTTTTTTCCCCTGGGTCCAATAGATCCAAACTGAAAAATACTGCTTAAATAAATTGCACACCCCTACCGGTAACCTTCCGTATCCTATCTTTCTTCTTCATAAAAAAAGCTGGTTGCTTCTGGCATGTTTGATGAATCTGAGGTTGGATATTTATTTTGTACTATTATAAAACATTGCATTTCTGGAAATGCCATTGAAACTCACTGATGTAATCTGACATACGAAACGGCATTACAAGGTTTGTTTCATGTCAAATATGTTTTCCCTCGGGAGTCTGATTTTGAGAGATTACAGATAATATTTGTATTTAAAAAGTGGCTCTGAAAAAAACAAAAAGGAAGCATTGTGAAAGCTCTTTTTTAGCACATTGAAGGAATTTCCCTTATGTTGTTTGAATGTGCAACCACTTAACTTTTTATCAGAATTGGTTTGGCTTCCCTAGAAGTTCCTTAAATATTTTGCCTGAGGAGATACCTCCAAATTCACTTTGAATTTTGTTTCCGTTAACATTCAGTGACAATCTGGGGCATGTGGGAAGCTGAGAATTTTCAGTAGCCTTCTCAACTAGGCATGTTACAAACTTCGACATGAACACAATCACTAGGCGAACTTTAAGAAAAGAAAATATTGGATTTATACCCGCCTCTTCACTACCCAAAGGAGTCCCAGAGCAACTTACAAACTCCTTTCTCTTCTCCTCCCCACAACAGACACCTTGTGAGGTAGGTGGGGCTGAGAGAGCTCTGACAGAAACTGTTCTTTTTCAAGAACAGCTGTGCCAGAACTATGGCTTGCCCAAGGTCATCCAGCAGGTGCAAGTGGAGGAGTGGGGAATCAAACCTAGTTCTCCCAGATTACAGTCCACGCTCTTGACCACTAAACCAAACTGACATATGAACATAAAAAGAGCCCTGCTGGATCAGACCAGCGGTCCATTTTGTCCCAGATCCTGTTTCACACCACGGAGCAACAAACAAGGTAGAGAGGGCAAAGCCCTCCCCTAATGTTGCCGCCTAGCACTGTGTTTCAGAGGTTTACTGCCTTTGAATGTGGAGTTTCCCTTCACTCATAAATGTCTGGTGTAATTGATGGATCTATCATCCATGAATCTGTCTATCTGTCTTTTAAAGCCATCTATGCTACTCGCTGCTCTGACCTGGATAGCCCAGGCAAGCTCGATCTTATCAGATCTCGGAAGCTAAGCAGGGTTGACCCTGGCTAGTATTTGGATGGGAGACATCCAAGGAATATCAGGGTCACAACATGAAGGCAGGCAATGGCAAACCATCTCTGAATGTCTCTTGCCTTGAAAACCCCACAGGGTTGCCATAAATCAACTGTTACTTGACAGCACCATACTGCTGGCCATCACTACATCCACTGGCAGAGAACTTTCTTTGCTCAATCAGTTGTGAGATGAGTACCTAGATGGATTGCCTTGATGGTCATTGTCAAACTGATTGGGCAGCTTTAAGCCTGTGCAAAAGCTACTTAGTCTCCAATATCAGGTCATTCTGGTTTGGATTTTATAGTTTCAGCTGTTAACCTTCAAACCTCTTACCATGTTCATAACCTTCAAACCTCTTACCATGTTCATAATTTTTAAAATGAGACTGACTCTCTTACACCATTACACTATTTCTTACCTTATGTAGAAATTCCTGCTTTCAAGGTGCAATAATGCTAATCCTTTCAAACTGGGGGAAAATGCGAGTTGTATTTTGTGGACATCAGTAAACAAAGTGGGGGAGAAGATCTGAGAAGCAGAAACTAGGTGAAGATGCCTAAATATTAAGCTTTAGTTCAAACAGAATGTTTTTCTTTTAACTCTTTTAGCAGACTTGGGGAACAGGGGCTGCTGTTGTGAGAAATCAGTGACCTAAAAGTGCCTCTACTCTTGCTTACTAATGTTGGGAAAATGTAGTTCTGTAATTTTAAGGAACCATTCATTAACACTATAGCACCAAGGTAGATATAGTGTAATAGTGTAATCACATTGTTGATTAAACTATAAAGAGTTTTTGGCTAAACATTAGGAAGAACTTTCTGACAGTTAGAGAGGTTGCTCAGTGGAATAGGCTTCCTCAGGAGGCGGTGGGCTCTCCTTCTTTGGAGGTTTTCAAACAGGCTAGATGGCCCTCTGAGAGCTGCTTCTGTGAACTAAGGCAGATTATGAGAGGGAGGGCAGGACGAGTTGCCTTAGTGCTTAGTTCTTGTGGCCCTTTCTTATAAACCCAAGGAAATACTGCTTGCCACTTTGGGGTCAGGAAGCAATTGTTCTCCAGGCTAGTTTGGCTGGAGATCCTGGAGGTTTTTTTGTCATCTTCTGGGCTTGGAACAGCAATCACTGCGGACGTAGAGGGAGAGGCATTTGTGAATTTCCTGCATTATGCAGGGGGTTGGGCTAGATGACCCTGGAGGTCCCTTCCATCTCTATGATTCTATGATTTTGGTTTAAAACAAAATGGTTGCTGCACCAAGCAGAAGAGGTTGACCACCAGTACTATGCTTCCCAACATGTGTGAGAAAGCAGTGTAATCATGTGACAGGAATATATCCAAAGTTATTTGGATACCCACACATGCTGAGCAGGATGTGAGATGAATGGGCAGGTGTTCAAGCATTTCTGTTATCCAAATTCTTTTGGTTTTCATCATAGGTGTTCACCATAGGTGGGGGAAACTTCTATTTCATTTTGAATTTCACTTGAAGTAATATGTTGTGAGGAACTATCTATTGGGGTGCTGGATAGGGATGAGCACAAACCAGGAAAATATGGATTGGTTTGTGGCATGCCCAGTTCACAAACAACAATCTGTCATGAACTTTTAGGAGCTAAATGAACTGGTTTGGTTTGTGATGTGGTAGAATGCCCTCTGCATGCAAGAGACACTAAATTCATAGGGGATCTCCAGCTGACTCTCCTCTATCTTCCTTCCAAGTTTGGTGAGGATTAGATTTATGGGGTCTGAGTTATGCTCCCCCCCCAGAAGGTGCTCCCATCTTCCATGGTTTCCAGTGGTGAAAAATGCAAAAAAACAAGGGCAATATAAGCCCAACAGAACAGAATCAAAGTCCCAGAGAATCTCTGTAGTAGAAACTGAAGGTGGGGGGCATTTTTTGCAATCCCAGCAGAACCAGTGCAATGTGCCCAGCAGAAGTGTGCCACTGTAGCAGTGCAAACCCAATAGGACTAAGATCAAGGCTGAGAATCTTTGTAGTAGAAACTGAAGGTGAGGGGGCATTTTTACAAGCCCAGCAGAACCAGCACAATGTATAGAGTGCTCAGCGGTGCCAGTACAATCAAAGAGTACCCAGCAGAATCCAGTGCAATTGTGGCAATACCAGCTCAACAAGACTGCTGTCTAGCACAGAATCACACTCCAAGCAAGGGGGGAGGGGTTGTAAGCAGTGTTCCCTCTAAGCTGAGTTAGTGTGAGCTAGCTCACAGGTTTTTAGCCTCCAGCTCATACATTTTTGTCTTAGCTCAGGAAGGATGGCTCCAGAACTACAGTTGCAGAATTGCTTGCTCACAGTTTTAATGCCAGTAGCTTACAACATAGAATTTTTGCTCACAAGACTCCACAGCTTTGGTTGTAAGCCCCGAAGAACCAGTGAAATTTACTAGTGCCCAGCAGAACCCAGTGCCATGGTGGCAATGACAGCTCAAACGACTCTGTGAGGGAACTTCTAATGAACATCATGGTTAAGTGAGGATTTGAACCAAGTCTCCAAGGTCCTAATTAAACACTAATCACAACACTGCTAAATGTCATCCCCTAAGAACTGTGATAGGTTTAGAGTATGATTTATTGAAGTCCTGAAGTACATTTTCAGTTGAATAAACTATTTCTGTTAGGCAAACAACTTATATACTGGTGTTGTACATAAGGATAGGACTGGGTTCAGTCATAAATCACTGGGGTTCAGGGTATGACAGAAACTTCCTCACTACCTCTTACCTGGTGCCTCAGTATGCCTCATGACAACTCTGCTGCCAACTGCAACTTTAACTTTTCTGCCTTTGTTATTTTAGAACCACACCAGTCTGCTGTATGTTTAAAGAGCTACTCTCTAGGAAGCTGCAGCTCTGATGTGCATCTCCAAAATTCAAGCTAAAGTGTGCAAAGTTTAAATCAATGACTGATAGCTTCAGTATTCTTAAATGTCATTATATTAAAATGTCTTGACACTGATGAAGGCATTGACTTGCATGGCAAAGTAACTTTGAGTTCATTGCCACTTCTCTAGAAAAAAAAGATAGAGCTATTTAGGAATACTTAACGAATGTCCCAGTTGGGCATGACCTGGAGATTAGGCACAAAGTCCTAAGAGAGATCTAACACTGAAATGTGAGCTACCTCTGCCACACTTTTTGAAAACACAACCATAGTTTGATAAATAATATCCACTTCAAAGAACCATCTCTAGTATAAACATTTATGATTGTGGTACTGAGGTTTCTGCATGCAGGAGCACAAAGGGAGTTAGTGTGGTGTAGTGGTTAAGAGCAGCAGACTCTAATCTGGAAAATTGGGTTTGTTTCCCCTCTCCTCCTCCACATGAAGCCTACTGGGTGATCTTGGGTCAGTCACCGTTCTCTTAGAATTCTCTCAGCCCCACATAACTCACAAGATGCCTGTTGCGGAGAAAGGGAGGGAAGGTGATTGTAAGCAGCTTTGAGACTCCTTAAGGTAGAGAAAAGCAGGCTATAAAAACCTACTCTTCTTCAAAGTGGCGAGAGGTTTTTACTGTAATTTTGAGAATTCCAGCTTTTCTCATAACAATGTTCCTAGCTCTCATGCTTATTGAAAGGTTTGCATGGGATTTCACTCGCATCACATCCGGGATTCCAGCCAAAGTGACAGCCTTACTGTTCTAGTTCCCTAGAGAGTTTTTCACAAGATTTACTTACAACAGCTTAGATCATCCTTAACATGCCCCAGGCTCTCTTTTATCCACACAAGGCTACAAAACAGTAACTGCTTTTTTCCATGTGCCCAAATCACCTCTAAACTATGGAGTAAACCTTTTATGCTAAGATTTTGGGGAAACATTCCATGTTAGAAAGCCAAGAATAATGCAGCGAGGTGGCTTTTAAAAGTACTCTTTGAAATGCTACTATAACTAACTAAAAGCAATCTTGTGGCATCTTAAAGGGTAACAGATTTATTGAAGCATAAGCTTTTATTGAATAAAGATGCATGGATTCTCTGTCAGCAGAAATACATACACCGCAGAGAAGGTGGGGAGGGGACAACCAACAACTTGTTAACAGTCGGTTAAAAGGCCATGAAATGTAAGAGCTATAGGGATGAATCCAAAGGTTGTTTTCCATCAATGGAAGACACTTCTGTTAGAAGAACCGAATTTTCCCAGCTTCCCTTTTTTCTCCCAATGTAGCCCACTGAACTCATTGAAATGCTGATCCTGGGGCAAGATAAATGGAGGAGGACTATTTATGGATGTTTGCATGAATTTAACCTTTCCTTCAGAGCCAGGTAGGCCTTGTGCCCCTTGGAATGAGAATAAAGGATTAAGCCAGAAGTCACATGATGTACAAGTTCTTACAGATCTGTATGAGCATGTTGTATCCTTGGGTGTTTATGGAACCATCTGGAAAATGATATTGTTAGGACAATTAGACAAATTCATAAGGGACTGGTCCATCGGTGGATATTAGCCTCCGTGTTCCAAGCAGGTTGCACAAACATATACATTTTCATTCTTGTAGAGTTTGCCTAGGGTTGCCAGGATGAGGCTGGTAGCTGGCAGTAGACTAACCCCGGGGGGGGCTCACCAGCACTGTAATGATGTAATCAGTGACATGGTGACATCACTTCTGATCACACCAGAAGTGATGTCATTATGCCACCTGTGCAGCAGTGAGAAGGGCTGTCAGGTCTCCCTTCATAGTGGGAAACTCAGCAACCCTAGGTTTACCTATGGTCAAAAAGTCCAAATTCTTCCTGCCTGTTTTTAGTATGAGCTTGATTGTTTCAACAATGACTTTCCTCCCCATGAATAATGAATACATTTTAGTTAACCATGCCAAATGATACCAAATGATGGAGAATAAATGATGCAAAGAGAAGTTATACAACTATCAGAATTCATGATTTTTTTTAACAACAACCTGCTTCGACTGAGATAAAGGGTTAGGCCCAGCCTGAAGAGAAGGCAATTTGCTGTCCCTGATGTGGGCAAACATTGGTAGGGTTGCCAGCTCTAGTATGGTAAACGCCTGAAGATTTTAGGGTGGAGCCTGGGGAGGAACAGGAACCTCAGTGGGGTATAAAGCCATAGATTCTGCCCTCCAAAGCATCCATTTTCTCTAAGGGAACTGACCTCTGCAGTCTGGAGATGAGCTGTAATTCCAGGGGATCCCCAGATCCCACCTGGAGGCTGGCATCCCTAAATCTTCAGCTCCAATCCACACCTTTCTCATCTTTTAGTCTACGTACCTGTTCACTTATAATCCATTGGATATTGGAAAGTGGGGCTACCAACTGGCCCATGCCCTATTATTGTGACTCCTCAATAATATACTGTCTCATGTTCTTCTTGGTCCACTCTATGATTGTTAGATTGCATTAGTAGCAGTTGCATCATCATCATCAATGGACTTAATAAAAGGTTGTTTCTCAATCGCTGGTCTGTGAACCCTAACCAAACTTCCCTGCCACATCCTGGATTCCTCCATGAAAATCCTCACTCTAGTCAGTGTTTGTTAATGCTCATAATAACACATAGTCAATTTTATGCTATCCAAAGTGCCCAACGTACAATAAATTAAAAGAGTTGACAATGCTGGATGTAAACTTTCAATCTTTGGTTCATATTCTCTGTGCCTAGGAAAGGGTTTTTTTAATGTGTGGGGTTTGAAGGAGTGTATTTTAAGCATTATCATTCTGAGGAAAATTGTAACCATAAATCCTTGTCAAATGGAATATCAATGTTATCTCTTCAGTGAGATTGAATCTGTGGAAGCTATTTTTAGTGTTCTTTCTGTAATGCCAATGTCCAGATTTTTGCTATCAGTAAAACAGTGCTATTTACAGCCAGTAGGATCTAACCAACAGTGTGCCAGATCTAATAGCGCTGTTCTCAGACTCTGGTTTAGTCTTATATTCACGAGATAGACCTGAGTAAGGCGTGATTTCTCTCTCTCCAAATGGACATCATCACAGGAGGTGCCAAAGAAACGAGTCTTCATGAGAATAGTAAGGGATAGTGAGCACTCATTCAAATGATTTACCATGACTCCTTTTGTTCCCCCTCTTCAACTGGAAGTCATAATATGGTAAGATCCCATAAACTGAATTAAAATTTTAGAAGGGTGGTTTATTTGTCTGCTTTCACATATTGCTGAAAGCAGTGACAGAAGCCTGGTTCATCTACTACCATCCCCCAGTAGCAATGGCTGTTGTACCAGGGGGTTGCCAGTTTTGCCTTGGGAAATTCCTGGTGATATAAAGGCAGTGCCTGGGAAGTAGGGTTACCAAGTGCCCTCTTCTGGAGGGAGGGTTCCTACTAAGAGGCCTGTTCTCACTCTCTGTACTGGCAGGAGAAGGGCCTGGAGGTAGAAACATCTCACATGATGTCATGTCTGGCCGAAAACCCTGATGTGATGCAGAAGCATTGGACAATGTTCTGGCCATCTCCCAAAACTAGCCAGTGCTTCACCCAATGCACGCATGCCACATTCAGGTTTAGGGTTTTGGCCAGATGTGACATCACGTTATGTCATTTCTACCTCCAGAGCTGCTCCTAAAGTTCAAGGGTATGCCAGCCAGTGGCCTGGCATCCTTACTGGGGTGGGCAGAATTTGGGGGAGGAGCTCAGCAGGATATCCACACTCCAAAGCTGCAATTTCCTTCAGGGGGACTGATCTACTGTACTCTAGAGGTCAGTTGTAGTTCTGGAAGGGTCCACCTGGAAGTTGGCACTGGCAGTTATACAGGCTATCCTTACCTCTAACTACCTGCCTCTGCCTAGCTAGAAGCAAGGCTCACAGACTGCCATCTGGAGGGAGATGCAATGTGTAGACACTTTAGTTACCAGCTCCAGTTTGGAGATTCCTAGAGATTTAGGTGTGGAATCTGGGGAGGACATGATTTGAGGGAAGACCCCAGCCAGGTATAATGCCATGGAGTCAGCCCTCTGAAGCTTCCATTTCCTCCAGGGGAACCAATCTCTGTAGTCTGGAGACCAGCTGAATTCTGGGAGATCTCCAGGCTCCACACGAAGGTTGGCAAACATGGTAGGGACATTTATTTAAGTGATCTTCTACTGATTTGTTCTGACAGTGATTCCTCTGCCTCACGCTGTTGGACATGAAGGTCATGTCTGCATCTTCATTTTTAAAGCAGTCTCAACAACGTCTTTCTTTATGCTGGAGTGATGCTAGTTCAAGAAATTCTTCCAATCTGATTGATTCAAGTCTTCATCACTAGATGGCTCTTTTGGAGGGGGGGTTAGAGTGCTTTGTAACCAGAGCCAGTTGAGCCGATGAGACGCTGCAATCACAATGGAGTCAAAACCACAGGGCAGTAAAATAATGCAGACAGCAGAAATTATAACGGCACAGTAGGAGAGCGAATCTGAAAGAGATGTAAACATCTTTTTTTGAGACGGAGCGGGAGCGTTACCAAAGCAGTGGAAGATACCAATGCAGATTTGACTGAAGAGGAAAGTAGCTGGGATGGGGAGATTAGAATGTTAGGTGAAAACCAAAATATCAGCTGGCTTCCAGGAACTACCACAGACAAAGATTTTTTCTAACCCACCCCCATTTAAATAATAATCAAGAACCCCAATGATATGAAGAAAAGGAAGAGAAAAGACAGAAAGTTGAAATAAGTCCCAGTGTCTTCAGTGGGATTGACTTTCTCCTTGTTCTGTCAGCTTGGCAAACTAGGGATGGAGGGAGAAACGATAAAGGGAGTCAATAAGATTTAAAGGCCCAACAAGGAAATTCAAAATTTAACCCTTAACTGGAAAACATAGTAATAAGTACTCTGTGGCCATGAGAAAATACTTGTGGTTATTTCAAGTAAAGAAAATGATTAAGGAGCGATTATGGATTCCTAGAGAGGCTGTTAGTTGTTTCTAAAGCCTGGAGATTGGTCCAGATCAGTGCTGATTTCACTGGCTGCTTCCTCCTCCTCTCAGGAGAACAAAATAAGGTATGTGGGCTTCCTGGCTTCTTGGGCTCTCAGAGGAACCTGGGCCCAGGGAACTTTGCATTCCTCACTCCACCCTCCCAACAAGAGTATAAGGGGTGCTCAGTTCTATGTGTGACAGAAAGACAAATTGAGTAAATTAGTATATTATTATTGACAATTTCAGAGCTTTTAAAGAAAGAAAGCAAAAGTTTCAAAGAAAGTTAAATACAAAATTAAACAAGACTTGTGATTCACGGGTCATACTTGGGGGACGGGAATGGAGGTGAAAGATTTTTTTTTAGTGTTGCCTTCAAACTTCTCTAAGCCTTGTATAGTGATGAGAAGAATTAGAGCTGGGTGCCCATTATCAGAGACATGTACATATCAGAGAAGGGATTGTATAAAGTATATAACAATATCCTTGCTCTACTAATTAAAGTGTTCTTTACCATCTTTTGTTTCCCCCAACTAGCTTTCAAAAGCCTTGTGTCCGAGTAATGCATGTTCAGGACTGAGACACGAAGGTGCCTTTGAGCTTCTCTGATAGTTTTTTATGTGAGTGACACTAATGCAGCATGTAAGAGGACGAATAGACAAATGCCATTTTGAAACCAAATATATATCTGGCTTTTATTTACCTGTGCATTACAGACTCAGGAAATGCAAAAATAAAAGCAATGTTATTGTCTGTGAAAGTAACCCATTCTGTTTAAAATAGAAATTGCAACAGTTCTAAGGTTCACTCACAAGGAAACAGTACCAAAGCTTCTCCTCATTTCCCTAATGGCAACAAAACCATATATACTGTGGTATTGCAAATGTCTGGAATCTGTTGTATGCTTAGAAAGTTCTTTTTAAATATAACCCTTTGATGTCCTTTTTACATAAGGGACCATTTTTGCATCATTTATATGCAACTGAGGCAAAATTGGGCATCACTTGTGGTGGTAACATTTCTAGCAAATTTCATACAAGAAACTAGAACTTTTAAACAGTTTTTTTTGTGAACATTTCGTCTGTGGTATAATGTGTAGTTTGGGCCTTAGCCATTAGAGATCTTGGTTATCCGTGTTTTTTAAACAAAATAGGTTAATAATATCTACATTTTACTGTTTCTGTCCTGTCCTGTCTGTCTATCAATAGTTATGACATCCATAGATACTGGACAACAGAGTTGGAAGCACTGTTTTCTGGGAGATGTTGACAGGACAGAAAGAAGGAGCTGGCCTATAATAGTCTGTCTTTCTTAATGATGTAGCTGTTGTTGTGCCTGCCTGTGTTATACATTAAAACAGGTTTAAAACTTAAATTGTGATACCGTTGCTTTATACAGCAGTGGCTAGCAACAATCACAGCCAATAAAAATCTTCATAAAATTTAATACTAAGTATCTACCACATTAAAACATAACAGCAGCAGTATTAAAACTAAACAACAGCAATCCACATAAAAGCTGTTTCCTAAATGTTTGGTGCAGTATTCTCGGTTGTGTAAGGCCCTTGTTTTTGCAGTTAATCTTTCATCACGGTGCTACGTGCTCTGAAGAGAATACAGTGTAGCCCTGTCCCAAGGTTCATCTGTGCATTCATTTACAGTTTGTAGAGTAGGGATGCCAGATCTCTGCTTTGGTAGGAAATGTCACACCTCCTTCCAGCTTTGCCCACTGTTGCCCAGCTGAGTGGGAAATGGAGGACAACTGGCATCAGGCCACTTCCATGACATCACTTCCTGTATGACCTGGAAGAGATGTTAGGTAATCTTCTAGCATTTGCCCAAATGTATATGGTTAAACCATATGGAACCCCCCCCCAGGTAAGTCTCCCACTGGTTGTCAGCCTTGGGATGGCATTCCTAGTGCGGGGGGAAGTCATATCACACTCACTGTCCCTCTCCCACCCATCTGTTGAGCCAAAGATCTGCAGTGAGTTCTTCTGCATCTATGAATGCAGATTCTTCCATGAGAGCAGGAAATCTGCAAAAATCAGTTACTTAGGGGGATACCCTTTCTCTGTCCCGGGGGAACCTTGTCTTGTCTGCTGCTTCATCTGCACCATAACCTTTTCCTTGGTCCTTTACTCTTACCCAGCTGTAGCCCAAGGTCACAAGATGCTGCCTTAACACCATGGAAGGAAATGTAGGTGTAATGGGGAGCTGATAGATAAGAGAATAAAATACAGGACTCTGCTACTGATTTACTGGTTTATTTCTTTCATAGTCTGCCTTTATCACTGAGTTTCGAGGAGGACTGCAGAATTTAGCAAAGCAATAAGAACAGTATAAGACATATAATATTGTTTTAATAAACAGTGTAATAAGTTTGGTTCTCAATTAGAACACAATGCAACAGAAATGGAGTAAGACATGACATAAGGCAAGCAAAAACCAGATTATAGAAATTAGAAAACCATGCAGTAAAAAAAGAAGAAATGCATAAAAGACCAGTGACTGCCCGTGGAGCAGGCAGCAGCATTTGCCTGCCCCCCACCATCTTCTTGGATGAAACACAGGTGGGGCGAGCCAATCATGGTGCAGTGTGGGAGTGTTGGCCAACCAAGGGTGAGCTTACTGGCCAGGTCTGGCAGCAGCCACCCTCCATGCTTAGATTGGCCCAGCGCAAGCTCAAGGTAGGACGGAGCTGTACTCCTGGGTGAGGACCAGCCATGTGGAGTTCTATTGGTGGCAGTGGCAGCAGCCGCCGAACTCCCAAGCAGGACCCAAGGACCAGTGGGAACATTGTTAAGGAGGAGAACAAGGTTGGAGGGACCCAGGGGGAAGAAGTGACGGGGGATTTATTCCAATGGGGGGAGGGTCGGTTGTACTGCCTGGCTGGCTTTCCCTGCGTGGTGGCTTCACTTATCAGGAGCATCCCTTGGCGGATCCTCATTCCAGGGCCCTCCTGGCCTCTCCTCGGGCTGTGGCTTACCCAGGGCTTTGGGCCGCCACATGTGGCCCACAGGTCTCATCTGTGTCCATCTGGCTGCCGGCGCCCCTGCCCTGCTGGCCAGGGAGGCCACCGAGCGGGTGAAGTGGCTGGGGGCCTTCAGCGTCGGGACCAAGTTTCAGGGCCCGCTCGCTGTGCGGGTGCACAGGCTGTGGCCGCCACGTGTCTTTCTGGCTGTCAGCATCCCTGCCCTGCTGGTCTGGGAGGCTGCCAGGCAGGTGAGATCACCAGGGCCTCGCACTGCAAGCCAGGGCGCTCCATGTGCCACCGGCAGAACAGGCGCTGTTGAGTGCTGGTGCCTGTTCCCCCCATCCTTATGTGAAGCTTGCCCTGTGGAGGACCGCATGGCAGCAGCGGTGGCACTGGCTAGCTCCCCTCCACGTCTATCTACACACTGCTGTTCATCCCCCTCAGCCTCATGTGAGGCTTGCCCAAGGGAGGCCACCAGGCAGCATGGGACCAGTCAGGAGCAGCTGTGCCTACTGGCTTGCCTCCCTGTCCATTCAGGCACCGGTGCCCATTTCCCCTCCCTCCACAGCTTCACGCAACGCAGGTGTCATGGAGCAGACAGCAGTGGATGCACTTGCTTGCTCTCTGCCCCGGCCATCTGGGCACTCGTCTGGGGGTGCCTGGCCACCTGCCTCATCCCATTTAGACATTTTGTGTGTCCCCCCATGGCCCCATTGCTTCTGTGGGAAAGGGGCCCTCCATGGGGATATTCAGCAGGCCTCAGCCAGGGTGAGGAGGGGGCTGAGGAGGGGGCTGAGGAATGCAAGGTCAGCAGCTTAGCACATCCTCTCTAACAAAGGGATCACAGCCAGGTACCCAGGGAACTGCTGCTGGTCTGAGGGGAGGATGCTGCCTGCTGGACCAAGTTTCTGATTCAGCCTAAGGCAGCTTCAATTTTTCTTTTATTTTCTTCTTTCTTCCCTGCATATCAGTCCTTTAGGGTAAGTGATCCCCAGGAACTTTCCTGAGTAATGTATGGGGCTTTGGCTTATTCAGGATGAGACAGCATGATGTCCTGATGTTCCACCGGTGAACCTAGTGTCTTGGCCCCACTGGTGGACCTCCTGATGGCACCTGGTGTTTTTTTGTTTGTTTGTTTTTGCCACTGTGTGGCGGAGTGTTGGACTGGATGGGCCATTGGCCTGATCCAGCATTGGCTTCTCTTATGTTCTTATGCTGCTCCCTCCACTAACAGCTTCGGGGATCCAATGCTAGGCGCCAGCATCATGCATTCCTTTACAACAGTGGGTTGGTGGGGACAAGGGTCTCCTCATGAATTAGCCAGCATAGCATGCTTCTCTTCTCCAACTTATGTTAGCTAGGGAGGATGATCGGGGGGGGGCCTCTCAGGCAGGGTGGGCTGGGCCTTAACATTGCTTGGGGAGGGTGCACTTGGCTTTAACATCTCTCCTCGTCATTTTCTTTCCAAGCTATCAAGGACATAGGATGGCAGCTAAGAAGGCATCACAGAAGAGGGGCAGCCCAGCTGGAAAGGCACCCAGGCAGGTGCCGCCAACTCTTTCGTCCTCTGAGGACGAGGGTGGTCCCTCCTTGCAAGACCTGGCAGCCAAAACCAAGGCCCTGGAGAGGGCCAAGATGGTGAAGCAGAAGGCGGGTGGCAAGGGCAAGTCAGGGGCAGCCCTCCCTCATAAGCATCCTCGGTTCATGGCTCGTGCGCAAGAAAGGTGGGCCCTATATGCCAGATTGGCACAACTATAGGAGTCTGAAGATGAAGAGGATACCCAGGCATCGAGCGGCAGAGTGGGAGCAGTACCAAATGATCCCACAGAGATGGGTGAGTTCTTTAGTACCACAAGAGTGAGTCCCACTCCGGCCCCCACAATGCACACTTCCATGGGGGCCTTAGGGGGTTGGTTCAGGGTCCTTTAGCGGCAGGACTCGACTGAGTGGGGCAGATGTGCCAGGTCATGGGCTGGAATGTGCCCTTCCTTCCCCTCTACGCACTGGAGTGTGGGCCATGATGAGTAAGGATCCCGGACCTGGCTTGGAGCCAGGGTGGGTTTGCCCTATTAGGAGGCTTGCTCTGCAGGTCCAAGGCAACCCATGCTTTGTATTGGTGCAGATCAGCTTACAGCTAAATAAAATTCCTAGTTTAACCCATAAGCTATGTTGTGTTGTGTTTCATTCAAGGGGCGGGCAGGTAATTGCATTGGTGATGCTGGAAAGTGCCATCAAGTTGCAGCTGACTTATGGTGACCCCATAGGGTTTTCAAAGCAAGAGACAATCAGAGGTGGTTTGCCATTGCCTGCTTCTGTGAAGCAACCCTGGGCTTCTTGGTGGTCTCCCATCCAAATACTTACCAGGGCCTGCTTAGCTTCTGAGATTGGATGAGACCAGGCTGGCCTGGGCCATCCAGGTCACGGCACAATTACATTACAATGCCATAAGGTACAGCCCTTTTTGTTGGCCTTTCTACAGGGCCAGCCCAAGGGTTTTGGGCACCCTCAGCTTGGGCATCAAACCTGTCCCATGGGGAGGCAGCGCTTGCCCCCTTTGCCCCCCTGAACTGCAGTGAGAAACCAACACCCAACCTCCTTGAAGGTGGGCCAAGTCTGTACCCTGCGCCCCGGCTGTGGTGAGGAGCAGTGTTCCCTCTAAACTGAGTTAGTGTGAGCTAGCTCACAGTTTTTTAGCCTTCAGCTCACACATTTTTGTCTTAGCTCAGGAAGGATGGCCCAGAGCAAACTAATTTATGCAGTAGCCAAATCACTCGCTCACAACTTTTAATGCCAGTAGCTCACAAAGTAGAATTCTTGCTCACAAGACTCTACAGCTTAGAGGGAGCATTGAGGGAAGATTTGATCTGCCTACACATTCCTGCCCATACGCTGTCTGCCTTGTCCTCTGATGGCAAGGCAAGGTGAGCAGACTCCAGCTATCTAGCAATGGGGAGACGGGGAGATTGTGGCTGCCCTCCTGCCTGTGTTCTTGTCCCCCTGTCAGGCAAAGCACGATGGAGGTAAGGAGGAAGAGTGTACCCTGCCCCCTGATGGAGGGAGGGCAGGTGAGGGCAGGCTCCTTGCCAGCTGCCCACTGGGGCCAGGGTGCCTCTCAAGGTAGACCCTAGAGCTGTGGCCGGGTGGGAGGTGACCAGGCAGGGGGTGGGGGACAACAGAGCTGCTTGATGCTCTTCCACCAGTGGTTGCCAAGGCAATTGGCCTTGGCCAGGTAGAGCTGGCCCCATCAGCCGGGATTCCAACCCTCTTTTCCTATACTATTTTCTCAGTGGTGGAAGAAGGAGTAGTTCAGCAGGGGAATTGGCTGCCTAGGGAGGTGGTGAGCTTCCCCGCACTGGCACTCTTCAAGCAGCAGCTTGACAACTACTTGTCAAGGACGCTCTAGGCTGGTCCTGCATTGAGCAGGGGTTGGACTAGAAGGCCTGTATGGCCCTTTCTGGCTGTATGAATCCATGATTCTAAGTACTATATGAAAACTCAGGGGAAGAGGAAGGTATTTTACTTGCAATCCAAAAAATTTCAGCTTTTCACCAAGGGGGGAATTGCCCAAATGCCCTCTAAGATCTTCACTGGGGAACCAGATTGCGTAAAAGTACCTTTATGCCATGTATTATCAATATGCACCAACATTTGTGTTGATTGTTTGTTAACAAAAGACAGATGAAAAGCATGTGCCAGTCTGAATTAATACACAGCAGAAGAAAAAAAATACTGACATGTATTTGTGTCCAGACTCCCAAATGCGCCACATTTTATCAATGAACACAAGGGCTTAGATGCATTCACTACAGTAGGGGGATAGCGTAATGACAGTCCATCTGCTTTGGGTGCAGAAGGTCCCCGGTCCAGTCTCCAGTGAAAAGGATCAGTTAATGATACCAAAGCTTCTGGAGAGCCAGGGCCAGACTGAGTAGGCAATATTGACCTTGATGGACAAATGGTCTGACACTGTACAAGGCAGCTTTGTATGTCCATCACTCTGTACAAGGAAGCTTTGTGTGTCTGTGCGGCTGAAAGGAAGACAAGTGTGGCTAAAAAGGAATAGTTTTGAACTAATGGAACTTTTGAAACACACAACACACTGCACATACACAATACAGAGCCTGGAGATCAAAAAGAGAAACATCATGCACTGGTAACACAGCAGTGCCACTCACTAAACAAGACGAGGTAGCTCGGGATCCCAAAAAGCAGGGGAGAAATTCGGACAGTGCAAATTTCCCGAGCATTCCTAAAATTGATTTGCAGCCATGTGGGACCTTATTATGGAGGCTTCTCAGTTTCTCTTCTCTCACTTAAACCTTTGACCACAATTTGTTACATCCCTTTAGCCACAAGAATGCGGCAGCCATAAAAATGATGTTCACTCTCTGGTCGGAGAAAGTCCGTGGTACGAAGGCTTGGCAGCAAAAAAAAAAAAAAGCAAGTAGAAACCCTTCCCAAGCTTTCTCATGCGGCTGGGATGCTCCCCCCCCCTTGTGCCTAAATGATATTGACTGTTGTTCTTATTGAAGAGGAAATAAATATGTGCTGGGAGCCACTCAGACAACCATTCATCATTCCCTCATGCAAAAGACAGAGAGGCGTCCCCACCCCCTGCATGCCGGAATACAAAATCCAGCCGCAGCTACTGTAGCACAAAATCAATAGGCTGTATTAGAAAACTCAAAAGCTAATCAGAGCCCAATCTCCAGGCATGATGTACTCCCGCAGAATCATTGCTTCAGGATATAACTCAATTCTCTCAACACTGCCGACTGCAGCTTAATTCAAGCATTTAGGGGAAAATGAGAGTCTTTAAAATATACATTTTCTTCTTTATTGCTTCCGAGTGAAGCTTCGGCGCAGTACTGTAATGAATAATGATAACGTACATTCTTAAAAACCGAAGCTGGCGCCGTCATTATGCCAAAAGAGGATGAGGAGCCCCGCTGCGTAAGGCAATGAGACACCATTAGTAAACATCATCTCTCCTGTTTGAAAAAAAGAAAGGAAAGGAGTCAAAGGGAGGGTGGATGTTGTTAAGCATTCCATTCCTGTTCAGAAAGGTAAAACAGCCACTGCCTGGTTGCTCTAGAGATTTGAGAACCAAAACGCCTCTACCAAAAGCCATTATTAGATGGAAATGTGTAGGAAGTTCAGACTAATTGATCAAAACTAATGCAGGCATTCTCAGATTTGACATTTGCATGGCTTGGAATCCAAGTCAGTAATATCCCCCAGTTCCCAAGGGGTGGATCAAGTAACTCAACAAGATTAGAGAATATTGGGGCTCTAACAGGCATACCACATCTTCTCCGAGAGCACCTGAACAGTCTTCCATCACACACACAGCTGAACTTTTTCACCGTACACAGGGCTGCTCATTGTAGCCAGATTATTAAGATTTTATATTTAACACCAATGGGTAACCAGGCACTGCTCCCCTGTCAAAAATAAAGATGCTTTTGAAATTCTCTTAGTTGACTGGATTTGGGGCTCCTGAATGACCTGGTGTTGTTTCCAACGTGGAAAAGTTTCATTAGAACTTCTTCATTGTTCCATTTTTAGTTTCTGGATTTTGCATTAGAAATTTTTCATTGTTTCATTTTTAGTTTCTTAGTGCTGCAGATTGCACTGGGCACATGTGCTTTGCAGTAGCTTTGGATTCCTTTAGATCAGGGGTGTCGATCTCATTTGTTATGAGGGCTGGATCTGACATAAATGAGACCTTGTTGGGCCGGGCCATATGCGTCATAAAATGTGCCAGGCAGAGGAGATATAAACTTTATAAAGGACACAAACACAAAGGGGTTTTTTACTTAAAATAAAAACATGCTTAAAACATTAGCTCTGTAAGCTGCAAACCTACTTTTGATTTATTGGCATTCACCACAGAAATCTCACGCTCAGAGTTCTGAGCCTAGGACCCAGGGGAAAACATGAAATGGCTGAGTGATTAAGAGAGTCTGGCGAAGCAATCTATGATGCAGCAGGAGCAGAACTGGAAGCAGGAGATGGCCAGTTTCACTGCTGCCCTGATGGAGGCCCCAGGCCGCATGTTTGACACCCCTGCTTTAGATCATATGCATCCTTTTTACTTCCTTGACTAGCAGAGGTTGATCAAACTCTTCAAAAGAAGTAGAACAAGAAAAGAAGAGATTGGATTTATACCTTGCCCTTCACTACCTGAAGGAATTTCAGAGCGGCTTACAATCCCTTTCCCTTCCCCTCCCCAAAACAGATACCCTGTGAGCAGGGCCGGCCCCAGGTGTCTGGGCGCCCTAGGCAGGAGAGCCTGGGGCGCCCACCCCACCGGAGATGCCAACCTCCCGGTGGGGCCTGGAGAACCGGGGAAGGGGCGGCGCGGCTCTCCCGGGCCCCTCACAGCCGCGGGGCACCGGGGAGAGCCGGGAACGGGCGGGCGGCTCTCCCGGGCCCCTCGCAGCTGCGGGGCGCCGGGGAACGGGTGGCGCGGTTCTCCCGGGCCCCTCGCAGCTGCGAGGGGCCGGGGAAGAGCCGGGGAAGGGGCGGCCTTGGAACGCCCGCCCCTTCCCTCCCAGCAGACGGGCGCTCAGACTGGCGGCGGCCAGCGAGCGGGGTCTGTCCCCGCTGGCCGGCCGCCGCCATGCCGCCCCACCTCTCCACCCCCCCAAGGGCTTCTGAAGCGCCCCGGAAGGGCGCTCAGACTGGCGGGGGCGGCGGCAGCGGGGAGAGTCCCCGCTGGCCAGCCGCCGCCATACCGCCCCACCTCTCCACCCCCCCAAGGGCTTGGGGGGGGAGCCGCGGGTGGAGCGCCGGCCGCCCCTTCCCTCCCAGTCCCAGCGCCGGCTGGAGACAGGGGGTGGAGCGCCGGCTTCACCGGGGGTGGGGCCGGGGGCGCTTTGGCGCCCCTGTGGGCCCCAGCGCCCTAGGCGAGCGCCTAGCTCGCCTAGTGGGCGAGCCGGCAGTGCCTGTGAGGTAGGTGGAGCTGAGAGAGCTGTCTGGAGAGCTGCCCTTGAGAGAACAGCTCTGAAGGAACTTATAACTGACCCAAGGTCACACCAGCAGCTGCGTGTGGAGGAGTGGGGAATCAAACCTGGTTTTCCCAGATTAGAGTCCATGCAAACTGGCAATGAGGTCATATATATATAGCAGTATCTAGATTCATTCTGCTTGATGCTTTATCAAGGGTCTGATTAGACAACATGTTAAATGCAAGTTGGGCTTCTGCCAAACCAACTCATGTTTAATTTGTGACCTGACACATTTTAAATGGGGGGGGCACAAATATGCTTCTGTGCATGCATGGAGACAGGAGGAGCTTCATCATTTCCTCACTTCCACCCCATGCACTTTTGCTAGCGGGAAAGGGCTGTCCCTCCATGGTCCTTTTCAACTCGCAAAATGCTGGATGGAAGGGAGGGAACAAATAAGCTCCTCCCATCTCTTTGCACCTGGGAGCCAATTTGTGCTCCTCACACTGTCTTAAATGTGAGTGTCCATTCACATGTTAAATACAAGTTAGGTTAGGGTTTTCCTCGCATTTAACATATCAACTGATCAGACCCCAAGAGTGCTTTTTCCCAATGTTTCATGAATATACACAGATGCATTGGTAAACCCCCTGACCTCAAAAAGCTGGGTTTTTTTTGAAGATCCTTTACAGAAAGGCCTTTTGGATTCAGAGAACAGACTTTCTCCACTTTTGTTGCTTGTTACCTTAATGTGTACCGAGGGCAACGATGTGGGCCAGGGAATACCGGTGCTCTAGGGAAGGGGAAAGTACAGTGGTGGGAGCAGGCAGAGTAGTATGCGAAGAGGGTGGAGAAATGGTGAAGCTCAGCCCTCTTCCAGCCTGCGTCCCATCCCGAGATATGTTGGCAGCGGGGCTAGGAATTATACCCCCTCTCCGACATTGGTGTTGTGTAACACCAGGTCCATAAATAATAAGACCTTGATCCTAAGGGACTTTCTGCAGCAGCAGAACCCGGACTTGGCGTGTGTGACCGAGACTTGGGTGAGGGAGGGGGAGACAGTGGCTCTCTCCCAATCAGCCCCTCCCGGGCTCTCGGTCCTTCACCAATCTCGGACTAGGGTATGGGGGGAGGAGTGGCACTATTCATCCGGGAGGCTTACTCCTTTAGGGCACTTCTGCCTCCGAGGATCACAGGCATCGAGTGTGCCGGCCTGGTCTGGGAGATCAGGGAGAGTTTGATGATTTGGCTGGTGTACCGACCACCTAACGCACTGGCCAATAGCCTGCCATCCCTGCTGGAGGCCGTAGCAGGCTGGGCATTGGAGCACCCTAGACTGATTGTCATGGGTGATTTCAATGTCCATACCAATGATGCGACCTCCAGTCAGGCAGCGGACCTGGTGTCGTCCATGGTGGCGCTGGGTCTTTCCCAATATGTAACGACTCCCACTTATCAGACTGGGCACATGCTCAATTTGATCTTTGCAGCGAGGGTGACAGTGGACCGGGTTACTGCTTCGGCAGTCCCATGGTCAGACACCATGCCCTAGGGGCTCGCCTGAATGTGCCACCCCAACCCCGTTTAGGTGGCGAGCATATTTTAGCTCGCCCGTGAAGCCAGATAGACCCGGTGTGGCTCCAGATGGCTCTGCGGGTTCTGATGCCCCTGGTGGCTCGTTGGATGAGCTTGTGGAGGATTGGTATAGTTGGCTCTCCGCAGCCATTGACGAGATTTCTCCATGGCACCCTCTACACCCCTGAACGAGGCTAGCTCCTAGATACCCAGGAGCTACGACTGATGAAGCGGGAACTCAGACGGCTAGAGAGGCGGTGGCGCCGAACTTGTGACGAAGCAATAAGAACATCTTATAGGACGTTCATGAAAGCCTATGAGATGGCAGTCAAAACTGCAAAGAGGGTTTTCTATGTGGTGGAAATTGCATCCGCTAGCTCTCGCCCAGCCCAATTGTTTAGGATGATTCGGTCACTAACAGCTCTGCCTCAGGGCAGACTAAATGCTAGGGAATTGGATATTGGCTGTGAGGCCTTTGCAAGCTATTTTGCAGACAAAGTCTTGGTGCTCCGCCGTGATCTCCCTGCCACAGTTGAAACAGTGAGAGAGCTTGAGGCCCATTGCTCAACTTCGATCCTGGATCACTTCAGGCCCCTCAGCCTAGAGGAAGTTGACAGTTTACTCATAGCTGTGTGCCCAACCATATGCAGCCTTGACCCATGCCCTTCCTGGCTCATTAAATCTGGCCATGAGGGGTTCTGAGGTGCCCTAAGGGAGATTATCAACAAGTTCCTCATTGAGGGACAGTTCCCTGGGGCACTCAAGGAAGCGATGGTCCGCCCTCTTCTGAAAAAAACATCATTAGACCTGCCAAATTGGCCAACTATAGGCCGGTCTCTAATTTGCCCTATTTGAGCAAATTAATTGAGAGGGTGGTGGTGATACAGCTGCAGGGTTTTCTGGATGATGCTTCTGTGTTAGATCCCTTCCAGTCCAGCTTTCGTCCAGGTCATGGGACGGAGACGGTGCTGGTCGCTCTGACTGACGACCTCTGGAGGCATCTGGATCGAGGCAGATCAGTGGTTTTGCTGCTGTTAGATCTGTTGGCCGTGTTTGACATGGTCGACCACCAGCTGCTAGTCCATCGCCTCACCAAAGTGGGAATTCGGGGGCTCGCCTTGCAGTGGCTTGCCTCCTTTCTCCAAGGTCGGGGACAAAGAGTGGCGCTAGGGGATCAGCAGTCCAGGAGGCACCCACTTGAGTGTGGCATGCCTCAGGGGGCTGTTCTGTCCCTGATGTTATTTAACATCTATATGTGCCCCCTTGCCCAGATTGCCCGGAAGTATGGTCTGGGGTGTCACCCAGCTCTATCTGATGTTGGGCGGCCAGTTGGACTCCGGACCAGACCTTGACTGGGCATTGTAGGCCGTGGCTGGGTGACTTAGACT
This sequence comes from Gekko gecko, assembly GCA_029375565.1. Taxonomy (NCBI): domain Eukaryota; kingdom Metazoa; phylum Chordata; class Lepidosauria; order Squamata; family Gekkonidae; genus Gekko; species Gekko gecko. The sequence continues at coordinate 100,185,436 of JAPDNY010000010.1, read as the reverse complement.
GAGTCGGCTGAAGCTGAATCCAGTGAAGATGGAGGTCCTGTGCCTGGGTCGGGGCAGTTCGTGGGCGGGGATTCCACTCCCATCCTTTGGTGGGGCCTTATTGGTCCCAGTGCCGGAGGTTCGGAGCCTGGGAGTCCTCCTGAATTCCTCCCTTACCATGGAGGCCCAGGTAGCAGCCACTGCCAAGTCGGCCTTCTATCACCTTAGGCTGATTAGGCAGCTGGTTCCCTTCCTTGACCACACTGACCTGGCTACAGAGATCCATGCGATGGTCACCTCAAGACTAGACTACTGTAACGCTCTCTACATGGGGCTGCCTCTGTCATGGATCCAGAAGCTACAGCTGGTGCAGAATGCCGCAGCCTAGATGGGAGCACATCTGGCCTGTGCTAAGGTCACTGCACTGGCTGCCAATAGCATACCGAGTCCACTTCAAAGTGCTGGTTCTAACCTTTAAAGTCCTATATGGCCGGGGTCCAACATATCTACGGGACCGCCTTTCCATGTATATATCCCAGAGAGCACTACGGTCTGGGTCACAAAATTGTTTGACCCTCCCTGGCCCAAGGGAGGCCAGGCTAGCTGCCACTAGAGCTGGGGCATTTTCGGTGGTGGCCTCTACCTGGTGGAATGAGCTCCCGGAGGAGATCAGGGCCCTGCAGGACCTCTTGCAGTTCTGCAGGGCCTGTAAGATGGAGCTCTTCCGCCAGGCATTCAATTAGGGGCCGCCGCCACTAGAGTGCCCAGCCCGTAATGCTACAACCGAGCAGCTGCCTGAATGCCATTGAGCGGCCGGGAACATCTATTGTTCATTACCAAGCAGGGGCCATCGGAGTTGGCAAGCAAGGAACACTAGCTTCTCCAGATATTGCTGAAACATCGGTTTAATGGTTTTAACCACTGCCAGTATTTTGTATTTTATATTCTGTATTCTGTATTTCTTTTTTACATTTTGTATTTGTAATGTATTGTTAAATGTTGTATTTTAAAAATGTTTTATTTATGCAATTTATGTCAACTGGAAGCTGCCCTGAGCCTGCCTCACGGGGAGGGCGGGGTATAAATCTCATAATAAATAAATAAATAAATAAATAAATGTTATGGTGCTTTTTTGCAGTGTTTTAGCAATGTGCTTTAGCAATGTAACATAAAATGGAGAAGAAGATGCCAGTGAGCATATGGACCTGAACGCTGCAGCAAACTTTGCATTTGTGGAATGCATTTTAGACATTATAGGTGTGCAGTGCAGAGGGAAAGTTCGCGGGGGGGGAAATAAAGGAACGAAACCAGAGAATTCCACTTGATAGTTGTGTAATGAGCCTTGACAGCCGCTTTGTTAAAACCATCGTGTCTGTCTGAAATGAGAGAGAGATAGGGTTGCTGCTTGGCTCCTCTGCCATCCTCAAGTAGGTCTCCAGCCCCATGGCTTACCAGGGTGGTAAGGGAAAAGTGTTAAATAGGAGAAGTGTTTAAGTGTCAAACGTGGATAACTGAAGCTGAATTAGACAGAACATTCTTTGGATACCATTTGCATGTGGCAAAATGATCGGGGTTTGTTTCTGTTTGTTTGTTTGGTCTGCCCTGGTGCCAACTCGAATCTCCTCCAGTTCAGTTATTTAATAGGATTGCTGAGCCACCCACCCCCTCGTTCTGACCCTTCTGCAGATATTTATTGAAACCTTCACTGTAATGTGTTTGGAAGATTTTATTTTATTTTATTTTTTTGCTGCTAAGATCAGCAAGATAAGACGAGTCCAACTTCAGTGACGGATTGAAGGAAGATTTTTGTCTTTCTTGGCTTGCAAAACTGTGCAAGGAAAAGGTGTTATGATGCCTTACAAAATATTAACTCCTCAGTGAGAGAGGTCAGATTTTCGAAAGCCTCAGAAGGAAGCATTATTAGACCTATGCTTAAGAAGCTTTCACTGGAGAAGGATGATATGGGCAATTACAGCTCTGTGTCTATAACCTCTTTCGGTGTGGGCTGTAGAGGGCTAATTCAGGAAAAGAACTTGCAAGACAAATGGGTTTAGAATAAAAAAATTCTACAATTCAATCTTTCCACTATAAGAACAATTGGCTAGGTGGATTGGGGCAGGGTACGATCTTTATTACTATTGCTTGGGAGGTTACTTTTGGTTACGATGCTTTGGTTTGGCATTTTTTCATAAAGCAATATGGCTACTGGTAAAGAGCTTGGTAACTTCCTGGTGATCTAGGGCCAGTGCCTTGGGTGGGCAGAGTCTGGGGGGAAGGAACCACGTGAAGCCACAGGGTTTGCCCTCTGAAGCTGCCGTTTCCCCAGGGGAATGCTCCTCTGCTGTTTGGCGACTGGTGACAATTCTGGAAGAACTCCAGGCCCCATCTAGAGAATGGCAACTGAATACAGATGGTCACAACATTCTGTATTGTCAAGTTTCTTCACCAAAACTGATCTGCCTGATCCCCAGCCAAACACATTAGAAGAGCCTTGGCTGCGCTTCCCTCCCACACTCCCCATATGGGCTAAAGTAGTGTCTGTGTTGTTCTTTGGAATATTTCCTATCTGTTCCCCCATAGGCTTTAATGTAAAACATAGGTGTCTTTAATTACCTCAAAAAGGGAGGGGGTATTCTGTCAGTTTGGTGTAGTGGTTAAGAGTGGCAGACTCTAATCTGGAGAACTGGATTTGATTCCCCACTCCTCCACATGCAGCCACCTGGTGACCTTGGTGACTGTTCTCTCAGAGCTGTTCTCTCAAGAGCAATCTCTCAGAGTTCTCTCAGCCCCACCTACCTCACAGGGTGTCTGTTGTGGGGAGAGGAAGGGAAGGGGATTGTAAGCTGACCTGAGCCTGTTCACCCCTCCTTGGGCAACCTGGTGGGCCACAGCTCCCCACAGCTCATGATATTGATGCCAAACTTAGTGCAGACATGCGATCCGCCAGTCTCAGCCTCCCCAGCAGCTGCTCTAAGATTCCAAGTGAAGGGTGGGATATAAATCCAATCTCTTCTTCACCTCCTGCTCTTCCTCCTCCTTCTCCTTCTGTCTAAAATGTGACAAAAGTGTGTGTCCTAAGGGAGCACTACAATCCCTCTGCATTTTGATCAATTTGGATGGAAAATCCTGAAGGTAGAGAGCAGACCCAAGAAGGGGAGGGGGATTCCATTGAAACCAATAGGAAACAACTAAGTAGAACTATTAGATTTGATTCCAGCATCACCTTAGGAACCAACACTTCCTAAGTGGGATTGCTAATTCTGAAAAAGACAGAGTCAGGATTCAAAAGGATCTTGATAGGCTGGAACAGTGGGCTGAGACAAATAAAATGAATTTCAATAGAGATAAGTGCAAAGTCCTACACTTAGGTACAAAAAATCAAAGGCACAGATATAGAATGGGAGGGACTTGGCTTGACAGCAGCACATGTGAAAGGGATCTAGGTGTTATGGTTGATCACAAGCTAAACATGAGCCTGCAGTGTGATGCGGCTGTGAAGAAAGCTAATGCAGTCTTAGTATGCATTAGCAGAAGCATTGTGTCCAGATCACAGGAGGTGGTAGTTCCGCTGTATTCTGCTATGGTCAGGCCCCACCTGGAGTACTGTGTCCAGTTTTGGGCACCACATTTTCGGAAGGATGTTGACAAACTCGAGTGGGTCCAGAGGAGGGCGACCAGGATGGTGAGAGGGTTGGAGTCCAAGTCTTATGAGGAAAGGCTGAGGGAGTTGGGTATGTTTAGCCTGGGAAAGAGAAGGTTTAGAGGGGACATAATTGCAGTCTTCAAGTATTTGAAGGGCTGTCATGTAGAAGATGGAGTGGATCTATTCTCTCTTGCTCCGGATTGCAAGACTAGATCTAATTGATGGAAATTACAAGGGAGTCGTTACCGGCTTAATATCAGGAGAAACTTCCTGACTGTAAGAGTGGTTGAGCAGTGGAACAGACTGCCTCGGGAGGTGGTGGATGCTCCTTCGCTGGACGTTTTCAAGAGGAGACTGGACAACATCTTTTGGGTATGTTGTAGGTATGTAGGGGTTTCAGCTGTGTTCCTGCAGAGTGCAGGGGGTTGGACTAGATGGCCTGCAAGGTCCCTTCCAACTCTAACATTCTATGATTCTATGAACACAGACTGTGGCTGTGGTCACATTGGTGGCTTGGCAAGATATGTTGCTGCCTCTAATTGAACCAGCTTAAAGTGTTGCGGGACATATCAGCCGCACACCACACCCTGCTATGGGTTACCCACGGAGACATCCTGTGGTAAAGCATCCACATTATTGCAGCGCCTCAGCCACAGAGCGCATTGAATATTTTCCCCCAAAATTCATGTGCACACATAGGCAATTAAAAAAAAAAAAACCTGCCTCCCAAGCCGTAGAATGGATCTGTAAGTTCAGACTGCAAGTTCTTCGTGTGCTCCCCCACATTCAGACATCCAGCCATGCACAATGACTGTGTGGGGAACCAAAAACACCACTTGTGATGTGGTGCCTTTTTAACCCAGCTCCAAGTCGTCCTGTGACGGGATAAGTATGGCTGGGGAATGCCTGACAGATGTTGCTGTCTGACTGCTCCCATTTGATCCAGAGGGGAGGAGTGGCTGTGTCCGGCCAAACTGCCCGTGTGATCACAGCCTGTGTCTGACCGAGGGAGGGGTGACTCTTGAAAGCCTGTACCTTGGAAATCTCGTTGGTCTCTAAGGTGTTCCTGGACTTGTGTCTAGCTGTTCTGCTGCGGACCAACATGGCAACCCTATGAAACAAAACAGAATTATGAAAATGAAGCAATAATAATGAAAGAAACATAAACTGTACAAGAAGAAAAAGGAACCATACAAGAAAAAAACAAAATCATACAAAACAATGCAATAATGAAGAACCAGTATAAAAGAAATGAATCTCCCATGCACAACTCTAAAAATTATTATGTATTTATTTACACACAGAGCAGATTTTGGTCCTCTCAACAGAAATGATTCTAGAATGCACAGAAGCTTGTGGGCTGTTCCGTCTGCCGTAACAACTAATTTCTGTGCACTAAATATGAAACACGTTCATTTATGAACAGATCCACGTCACAATCACATATGCACACACACCTCAGGAACCCTCACTAAATTATGTCCGCCAAGCACATATCAAATAACAAAGTAAAATATATAATCAAATACGTATTTTCAGCCACAATGCTGGAATGAGAGAAATTCTAAAGAAAGGGATGGGAGGGCAGAGCAATGGAACATCTACATAGATACGATCAGAAAAACAACGGGGTGGATTCTCTATGGAAGAGACACAATTTTTGAAGTTAATTTGGTTTTATTCAAATCTTGGCATTTCAGGTTCATTTCTACCTGGCAATAAATGAACCCCTGTGTTTTGATTTTTTACACCAGTTTCTCTTGCTGGACACCATTAAAATTAATGCCTTGTTCAATGTTATTTTTGCATCCATTGTGTGTAAATGATGTAACAGTGGGATTTTTAACAACTGTCAACTACATTAATTAAAATTAGCCAAATGAAAACCAATGACAAAATTTAAAAAGGAATTAGCAGTGCATTCCTATGCCTTTCTAAGGCCATTGGCTTCATTGGACTTCAGGATCGAACTCTGCTTAGAACTACACTGTAAAATGGCCATAACACTGTATCCCCTGTTGTTGAGGATGAAGAATTTTATCTATTCTTGCTCTGTTCTCTAAATTGCCAGGCTGGACGCTTTGTGCAAATCTGCTAGTGCGTGCATACCTGGAGTGAGTGAGGGAAGCCTGCATCCACGGGAGTTCCATATGTCCTTTGGAGTATGAGGGGATTAAACATCTGAGGTAACTTTTCTCAGACAACCTTCAGTAGACTGAACACCCTCCTCCCCCAATTCAATCTGAATTCCATCAATCCAAGCTGATAAATCACTAAGCTGATTATAAACTGACTGCTTGGCTATTCCTCTTTGTACTTGTCCTTTCCCCTTTCCTTCAGCCCCATCCCATGCATATTTAGTTGGAATTAAGTCCCACTGTGTCCAATGGGGCTTACTTTCAGGTAAGCATGCATCTACTGGATTGCAGTTTCTCCTGAAAATCTCTCTGTCTAGGCAGGTCATTTGCTAGCAGAAATACAAGTCATGTTCTTGAATGTATACAATGTAGACAAGAAACAGGAAATAATTATATTAAAGTTATGAACAAAAGACCTCTTGGGCAAATGTCAGCACTCTTTCTAATTTCTGGATTTAATGAGCATGACAGAGCTCTGTTTTGAGCTACCAATTGGCAAAACTTGGCACAATCTCTAACCATCAGTCCTAGGAACATGAACTCTATTGAGAATGGGTGAGGTTATGACCACAACTAAGTGACCAGTGGAATGGCTGGTATATATTCAGGGGTCTTTTCGGGGGGAGCGCACCGGAGCACAGCTCCGGGAGCTCAGGAGCCAAGCCCTGCCCCCAGCCGGCGTCCCGGGGAGTCTTTCAGGCAACCGAATGTCAATTTCAGTTCCATTATATCCTATGGGCCATTGAAGTCAATGGTGAAAACATAGGGTATATTCTGGGGGCTGGGGGAGGGTTTGAGGGAGAGGCTCCAAACTCACAGGGTAGCTGATGGAGCCTCTCCCCAAGATACCCACCAAGTTTCAAGAATATTGGACCAGGGTCCAATTCTATGGGCCTCCAAACAGGTTGCCCCCATTCCCTCCATTATTCTCTATGGTGGGGAAAACGTTATATTTTTCCCACCATAGAGAACAATGGAGGGAATAGGGGCAACCTGTTTTGGGGCCCATAGAATTGGACTCCCTAGTCCAATGTTCTTGAAACTTGGTGGGTATCTTGGGGAGAGGCTCCATCAGCTACTCTGTGAGTTTGGAGCCTCTCCCTCAAACCCCCTCCCCTCCAGCCCCCAGAATATACCCTATGTTTTCACCTTTGATTTCAATGGCCCATAGGATATAATGGGGCCAAATTGCCGCAGAATTTCTTTCATTCCCTCCTTTCCTTCTCTCTTTTTCCTCTTTCCCTCCTTCTTCTCTTCTCTCTTTCTTTCTTTCCCACCTGCTTCTCTTCTCTTTTTTCCTTCTTTCCCTGTTTCCCTCCTTCTTCCCTCTCTTTCTTTCCCTCCCCTTTCCTTCTCTTTCTTTCCCTCTTTCCTTCCTTCTTTCCTTCTCTCTACTCTCTCTCTTTCCTTCCCTCTTTCCTCCGTCTGTGGCCCAACTCTCATGAGAAGGAGTTTAAACTTCGAACCCCTTCTCTCTTAGCTCCCCCGCCCAGATCAGCTGGGGAAGGGAAGGGGAGGCTTTTGAAGATGCCCCCCCCTTGCTTCCCCTTTTGACATCACTTCCGGTGATGTCAGGGGGCATAGCATATGCTAATAGCTTAATAGCTCATTAGCATATCATATCATATGCTAATGAGCTCCTGCAGCTGTTTTTCTACAAAAAGACCCCTGTATATATTCAAACCCACATATATGCTTAGCACTGTGGCTTGTGTGGTAATTCACTGCTCATAGGTAATGCTTTACATTCAAGCTATTTTTTCATCCTCCTTTCCTTACCCAAGTCTCCAAGAGACATTAAACATTACACTGAGTAAACAAAAGCTAATTAAGCAATGCTTAAAAATGCCCCAGAGAGGAAGAGAGAAAGAGATGTACAGATCGTAGGCACAGTCTGTTTTTGGCAAGTATGTCTAATGTGACAGCACATTCAACCCACTCGATATCTGAACAATCCAGCATCTGGCATGGCAATAATTACTACACTTTTTAACATTTCTTGGAAATTGTCCATATTTTATACTTTGTACAGTAGAGGCCTTCTGTTGGTATTTCAACTTTCACACTGTATCCCTGTCCATCTTATTAATATTTATTTAACCTCCTAATGTCTGGAAATTGCCTCTTTATAGTGATTCAAAATGTGCTGTAGATTGGTTTGAAGACTATTTAAAGGAACAGTGTTGCTAAATGTCAGCAATAGGCAAGCGTTCCTCTGTTTAAATTATTTACTCACAATTCCATCACACTCTTGGGTGCTTGAGAACATGTTTCTTATGAGACACTTGGAATCATTTTAAATTGTACTGCACAAGTTGTTTGTTTATTTAATCTCAGAGCTGGAAGGGCCCACGAGGGTCATTTAGGCCAACCCCTTGCCAAAGCAGGAACTACAGCTATAACATCCCCAACAAGCAGGTATCCAGTCGATACTTAAAAACCACCAACAATTAAGAATCTATCACCTCACAAAGGAGACTGTGCCAGTGTCATCAGGAGGTTCTTCCTCAAATTTAGACAAAACTTACTTTGCTGTTGTCCCTCTGCTTTCCCTATCCCCCTTCATAGGGGTGCCATTTCTGGGTTGGGAAATTCATGGAGATTTGTAGGTGGAAGCTGGAGTATGGTGGGGTTTGAGGAAGGGTTTGTAGGGGTGGAGGGCGGGGAGGGTGGGCTGTGAGGAGATCTGAGCACGCATCAGCATGATGAATACCACTAGCTGATTAATGCTGCTGATTATGCTGATGCAATGGCAGCACAAACTGAAAGCAAAGTAATTGTAAAGTACTGGGTTTCGGGCCTCATGACTCGGACGACGACATAAGAGAAGACGCGTTTATTCGTACTTCACACAAGACAAGAACAAACAGTAATGGCCGGCGGCCAACTATATACAGTACGGGGAGGGACGCCCCTATTCTATTGGCGGGTTTGAATTGCCTGCCAAAGCTGCCATTGGTTCTTTACTGGCGAGCTCAGGAGCCTAGTCCCTATTGTTCTCAGAGAGCGAAGCTTGGCTGCCTTCGCCAGCTCCTACTCCTGATGTCAGGACACAACACCCCTCCCCCCATAGTTCATCTCCCATCAGGTGACGTAGTCTTTTAGGTAGGCTGGTGGCCTCCGTTCTCTTAATGATCTTCGGGGGGCCGGTACCGGACTGGCGGGGCCCCCTTCTAGTGGTCCTCCCGCGCTAGGAGCTGGGATTTCTGGTGGCAGCGACGGCTGCGGTGGTAGCTGCGGTGGCGACAGCGACTGCAGCGGCTCGGCTTGCTCCGGGCCCCCCTCCAGGCTCCGCGGTCTTTCTGGCACCTGCTCCGCTGGTGGTGCCTGCAGCCGATCTGGTGCTGGGGCGGCCGCGGTGTCTTCCGGTAGCGGGGCCTGGATCCCTGTGCCTGGGTCTTGCTGCCTCCTGAGTTGGTCCACGTGCTTTCGGAGGACCCGGTCCCCGTCTGCCAGGACCTCGTATGACACTGGCCCGGTGGGTTTTAGGATGCGCCCAGCCAGCCACTGAGGCCCCGCCCCGTAATTTCGGAAGTAGACAGGTTCCCCCGGGAGGAAGCTCCTGGGCGCCTCCCGGGTTTCGACCAGCTTTCTCTCTGGGGCTTGGTCTGGGTGGAGCCTGTCTAACAGGGTCGTGGGGTGGCGGCCCATCAATAGTTCTGCGGGGCAATGCCCGGAGATGGGGTTCGGGGTGGTGCGTTGTGTTAGGAGGAAGCGGGCCAACCGGAACTCCCAATCCCCCTCCGTTATGCGGCTCAGGGCTTCTTTGGCGGTGCGTACCGTCCTCTCCGCCTGTCCATTTGTTGCCGGGTGGAAGGGCGCGGATCGTATGTGCCTGATTAGGTTCCTTGCGAGGAACGCTTGGAACTCAGCAGATGTGAACGCGGCCCCGTTGTCCGACACGATTGTGTCTGGCAACCCGTGCGTCGCGAATATTTTCCGCAGGGCCCTTATTGCCGCTTTAGCCGAGGTGGTAGACACTGGGCTTATTTCTATCCACTTCGAGTAGGAGTCTACCGTCACCATGAACTGGAGCCCCTGAAACGGCCCGGCAAAATCTACATGTAGGCGGGACCACGGCTTGTGGGTAGACTCCCAGCTTTGGGTAGGCGCTCTTGGGGGATTGGGGCGGACTTCCTGGCACCGTGTGCACCCCCGGACCCAGGTTTCAATTTCTGCGTCTATCCCGGGCCACCACACGTAGCTCCTTGCCAGAGCTTTCATTCGTACAATTCCCGGGTGGGCCTCGTGCAGCGTCTCTAGAACCCCTTGTCTCATGGCCCCCGGGATGACCACCCTGTCCCCCCATAGTAAGCACCCTTTCAAGGCGGATAACTCTTCCCTCCTGTCTTTGTATGCCGCGAACTCTGGCCCTGTCTGTTCCGCTGGCCATCCCCTCACCACCCAGTTTAGGACCCGGGAGAGGATGGGATCTCGGGACAAGCGGGCGGCCACATCTGCAGCCTGAAGGGGGGGGGTTGGGCAGCTCCTCCATCAACAATACTGCTGGAGCCGGGGCCGGATCCTCCCCTGTCTGCGGCAGCGGCAGGCGGCTCAGGGCGTCAGCATGCCCCAGCGCCTTGCCCGGCCAATGCTCCAGCCGGTACTGATAGCCCGCTAAAAACAAGGACCAGCGCAACACCCGGGGCGACAGTACCTGCGGCGTTTGTTTGTCCGCCACGAACAGTCCCAGGAGCGGCTTATGATCAGTTACTAGCGTGAAGGGCCACCCATACACAAAGTTGTGGAATTTCTTAACCCCCGCCACCAGGGCCAAGCCCTCCCAGTCAATTTGTGCATAGTTCCGCTCCTCGGGAGACAGCGTGCGGGAGTAATAAGCCACCGGGACTTCCCTCCCGTCTGGTAGCCGGTGGCCCAAGACCGCCCCGACCCCATACGGCGACGCGTCACATGCCAGGATTACCGGGAGCTTTTCATCGAAGTGGGTGAGTACAGCGTTCAAAATCAATAGTACCTTAACCCCCGAAACGCCGCCTCCTCCCGCGCTCCCCATGCCCAAGGTGTCGCTTTATCCAGCAGCCTGTGCAGGGGTTCTGCCACGGCGGCTTTGTGCAGGAGAAAGGCGTGGTAAAAGTTCAGGAGGCCTAAGAACGCCTGGAGCTCTGCCTTGGACTTCGGGGCGGGGGCCTCCACGATGGCCTTAACCTTGTCCCTCGCCGGATGCAGGCCCGTTGCGTCAACCCGGTACCCCAAGAACTCCACCTCCGGCACCCCGAGGAGGCACTTTTCCCGCTTCACCTTCAGCCCCGCGGCTTGGAATCATCCCAGAACAGTCCGTAGGCGGGCGGCGAAGCTCTCTGGGGTGGCCGCGGCGATGAGGACATCGTTGAAGAACGGCGTCACGCCAGGGATCCCTTTTAACAAATCGTCCATTAGATTTTGGAAGATCCCTGGGGCCACACTGACCCCGAACTGCAGCCGCTTTACCCTGAAGGTCCCCCGGTGGGTTACAATGGTTTGGGCCTCGGCCATGGCCTCATCCACAGGGAGTTGCTGGTACGCCTGCACGAGATCCAGCTTACCAAATATGCGCGCCCCCGCCAATGTGGCCAATACGTGGCTGACTACGGGTACGGGGTATGCGTGCGCCTGAAGTGCCTGGTTAATTGTTCACTTGTAATCCGCGCAGATGCGGATTTCCCCGTTCGGCTTCACGGGTGTTACAATCGGGGTCTCCCATCGTGCATTGGGGACGGGCTCTAGGACCCCTTGGGCCACCAACCGGTCCAGTTCTGCCTCTATTTTGGGGCGGAGGGCCAGGGCCACGGTGCAGAAGCACCGCCGGATGGGCGTCACCGATGGGTCTAAGTGAAGCGACACCGGGGCCCCTTTATAACACCCCAGTTTCCCATCAAAGACCTCGGGGAATTCCTTGCACACCGCCCCCCAGTCCCGCATCCCGCACTTATTCACTCCCCCAATCGTAATGCCTAGGGCCTCGAACCAAGCTCGCCCCAGGAGACTCACAAGGTTTCCCTCAACCACCACCAAGTCCAAGTTCCCCTCAAAGTCTCGCTACTGCACTCGGAAAGTGCCGACTCCCTGGATGGGGACAGGGTTCTTTTGAAAGTCCACCAAGCTAAGTGGCGATGGACGTAGAGGGGGTCCCCCTGTCGGGCAAAGTTTTTTTAAAGTGTCCATGGAAATGATGGACGCCGCCGATCCCGAGTCCACCTCCATGCAGCAAGGGGACCCCTCGATCCGCACGGTTACTTGGATCTTCGGGGTGGAGGAGAGATTGGGGTTGGGGAGGCGAAGTACCTGCAGCGGTTGGTCAGTGAGATGGTACAGCTCGGCGACCTCTTCCGTCATCTCGTAGGCGGTGGACGGTGCGCGGTGCGGTGGGGCCGACGATCTCGAGTTCCGGGGGCCCTTGGACCGGCAGACCCGTGCGAGGTGTCCCTGTTTTCCACACCCATTACAGACAGCGTCCCGGAACTTGCAGGTCTTCCTCCCGTGGCCTTCCCCGCAGCTGGCGCACCCGGTCCAGTTGCCGAAAGGCTTGGCTGGCTCCCTGTCGGCCTGCTGGGTCTGCGCCGGCCAATGGTGTTGGGGTCTGAGGGCGTAGACCTCTTCGGTGTCTGAGTTCCCGGGGCTGGGACCCCTTCCGACCGTATGGGCAGCCGCGGCCGGGCGTTCCCCTTCGGCGGCCTCGTGTGCGGTTGCGGCGTCGATGGCCTCGTCCAGGGAGATCCTCCGGTAGCCAATCAACTTGCGCCGCAGCTTGGAGTCCACCAGGCCCCACACAAACTGCGTGAGCAGGTTGTCTTCCACCCTTGGGAACCCGCAGTCCACCGCGAGCGCCCTCAGCGTGGCCAGGAACGCGGCAACGGATTCCCCTTGGGCCTGGACTCGCCTCTGGAAGTCCATCCTCTTGGCCAAGAAGGTAGGCCGGGGGCTGAGGACGTCCAGGATCTCCCCAAAGGAGCTTTCCAAGGCCGTGCGGGGCACCAAGAGGCTCTTGGCGAGGCGGACTGTTTGGGTGCCGCACGCGCTCAGCAGGAGCGACAGTTTTTTCTCCGGATCTCGAATCTCGTTGAATTCCATATAACTTATGAGCTGGTCAACCCAGGCGTCCCAGGTTTCCGGCTGAGACGGATCGAAGCGTTCCATCATTACGTGAGTGGCGGCCATGGTTCCGTCTGGGAAGGCGTGCGCCGGGGCAAGCGGTGCGGTGCTGCTCTCGGGGTCAGCGATGCGGTGCTCGGCGAGCAGTGCGGTGCTGCTCTCGGGGTCAGCGATGCGATGCTCGGCGGGTGGCCTTGTCATCTTTATCGTCGCTCATGGAGTCAAGGAAGGCATCGAGATCCCATCCTCGTCGCCACTGTAAAGTACTGGGTTTCGGGCCTCATGACTCGGACGACGACATAAGAGAAGACGCGTTTATTCGTACTTCACACAAGACAAGAACAAACAGTAATGGCCGGCGGCCAACTATATACAGTACGGGGGGGGACGCCCCTATTCTATTGGCAGGTTTGAATTGCCCGCCAAAGCTGCCATTGGTTCTTTACTGGCGAGCTCAGGAGCCTAGTCCCTATTGTTCTCAGAGAGCGAAGCTTGGCTGCCTTCGCCAGCTCCTACTCCTGATGTCAGGACACAACAGTAATATGATTAAATCATATTAAATGATGCTTAACTGGCTCACAAGGATGATAATATTTAGGCAAGTATAATTACATGAACTCATGAAGCTGCTTTATACTGAATCAGACCTTTGGTCCATCAAGGCTACCATTGTCTATTCTGACTGGTAGTGGCTCTCTAGGGCAGGGCTTCCCAATATGGTGCCCAGCAGTACTTCCTTTCCAGAAAATGGGTGGGGCCACTCTAAAGGAGGGCAGTGATTGGCTGCCCTCATTAAAATGGAAGTGTTGTCCACTGGAGGACCAGGAGGACTGGTAAACACCTGGGCTTTCTTAATCAGTATGTGGTTCCATTCCCCTTTCAGGCGATCCTTCTTTCCAGGCGGTATAAGGAGGGAGGTGTTCTGTTTGTCTCCTTCCCTCCTGTGGAAGCCATTTTGGTTTTGCTCCACCTCCTGTGGAAGCCATTTTTGAGGTGGCACCATTCCCTCAAAATTCCTTCAGGCTCAAAAAGGTTGGAGACCCTTGCTCTAGGGTCTCGGATAGAGGTCTTTCACATTATTTGATCCTTTTAACCATAGGTTTTGGGGATTGAACCTGGAATCTTCTACATGTGAATCAGATGCTCTACCATTAAGCCATGCCCCTTCAGTATCCAAGCTAACAAACTGTGAGTATGTGTCAGCAAAAGCTACCCTGCCAGCCACCATGCTGAATGCCATAAATGTCTCAGAAACAACATGACTCTAAATTACCAACAGATCATCAATAAATGAGGTGCTTAACTCAAGATGAAATGGGCATTGAGAAAAGGCTAAGCCTGCTTTTTGGATGTCCTGTTTGCAAAAATATACACCACTCAGTGCCTTCCTGTATGGAAAACCCCCTTTAATACTGTTCATCCAAGAACAGGAAAGCTAGCAGTCACTCCTTTCAACATGTCAATATATTTTGCAGTTAGAATGCATTCAAGACTGTGAACAAGGCAAGTTCAATTGTGGTTCATTTGCGAAAATTAAACAGTCTCTACTATAAGTATGGCCTGGATCCTAGCCTTTCTTCCAGTTCTGTAGGTGTTGCCCTCTGGCAGAAACAGTCCCTTCAACACTAGATGCCTGGCTCTGGAAGAATGCTCTCTGCAATGGAGCAATGCCTCCACATTGGAGAACAGTGCTAGCAAAATGGCAGAAAAGCTTGGGATGCCAGCCTGCACTTTGTATAGCAAGGCTTACAAAACATTGTAAAAATGTAATGCTGTAAAAGTCGTTAATTAAAAATCTAGCCAGAGCATAAAACAACAAAAAACATGGAACAGCTGAAAATGAATCTTCAGCATTTTTCAGGCTAAAAACAGGTTATAAAACAAAGCTTTAAAAAGAATCAAGTCCATTAATAAAAGTGTTTTGGCCTGGTGCCTGTAGGCTGCAGGCAAGTCTTATAGAAAAGGACACTCCACAGGAGAGGTATTGTCACTGAAAATGCCCCCAGTTCTGCTCACAGTCCACCTTACCTCTGAAGACAGAGGCACAGAGAGCAGGTCTTGTGAGGAGGCTATTAGCTGGTGAATTAGACAATAGTATTTTAAAGTATCATACATGTTTTACAACAATATTTATCCGGTTTGTCATCACAAAAACCTGCTAATGCAGTTCCGTATGCACATTTTACAGAGTATGACTGGGGAACTCTGCCTTATCCACGGCCACGAAAGAATCTGAACATGTCTCCAAGAGTCTAGTCTTTTCATTGGGCCACACTGGGTCTCATCTTTTTGTCCATATTGTGAAAAACAGTGACACTGGCATTCTTTTAAATAATGAATGTGAACAAAAACTTAGATTTGTTTAGATACATTGTTCAGTGAACATGGGTGGGCTTGTTGATTCTTAATTTGGGGGAATCTTAGCTTTGCTTCTTGACAACATATTTTCTTCCTTTATTAATCCAGGAATTATAGGTTTTTTTTCTCCCATTTTAATGTGTAAATTAAGTAAACAGCATATTCCTAACAGCTTATCCGTGGAGCCCTTTAAAGGTGGCTTTTAGTTTCTTGGAGATGTAAAGTCACTGTAAATTTCCATCTGGCTGGCTACGTCCACCCTTCTTGGCTTGCAAGATGACTTGCTGACCTAATGCATTCTTCCGTTGCTTTGTTGTGATTCTTGGGCTCCTCCGTGCTCCTTCGGTACACTTTGTAATAGAATTGCATTTCTTTGTGCTTACTATAACTTACTAAGGGGGAAAACATTTTCTTTTCTAAACTTAGCTGCAGCGTGTCATTTATCATTCAGAGATTATATATATTTACAGTGTAAAGAAAAGGGGGGGAAACAGGGAGATGGAGCTTGAGCATCAGTATAAAGAAAAAACAGGGAGAACAGATGGACTGTACTGGAGCCGCGGCTCCTTCATTTGTGGCATTACCAGGCAAAATGTTCCTACTCACAGCTGCCAAGCAGGGCGGGTTCTAGATTTTTTTTGGGGGGAGCTTGGCAGAGAGTTCCCAGGGGCCCCCTTCCCCCATGTGTCCACTACCTGTCTGTGCATCCTTCCAGTGCCCTGCATGCAAGCCCTGCCGTTGTCCATGCTCACAGCCATCTGCAATGCCCACAGCACTTTCCCTGCTGGCACTGGGCAGTGTGTGTGCAGCTGGGAGCCTGGGTAGCAGGGCATATGTAACTTTCTTTTTTACCAGAAATGACACAACACTACAGCTGGCCTCATGGCCCCCCAATATTCCTGCCCACAGCCTTTCCATGGATTGCCAGGCAGTGCCTTGCACCCCTATTCCAACTTGACCCTGAAGCAACTGGCTGATTCTGTGCTTCAAACATGACAGAAGATGGATGAGTTGCCATGGTGCTGAAAAGCTTGTGGTGGGGGCCGGATTTATATGATACCATCCACTTCACCCCATTGGCTGGAAGCTTATCCTGGAGGGCTGCCTTTGCAGCCCCGTGTACCCATACTTTTAAATGGGTTCAAGTTAAACTACCAGCACCAGAAAACATGGTGTAGATAGTCTCCCTAAGACACTGAAGAACTGCTGCCAATCAGAGTAGATAATGCTAAACTAAATGAGCCAATGACCTTCCTTGCTGTAAGGCATCTTCATAATGTTCTGCTCTTCCTTTGAGAAATTGAGGCCTGGACCTTATACAACAGCAGTATGGTTGGTACCGTTATGATATTAAGTTTGCCTGCCTGGGGTTGTGTGCATCAATTCATCTGAGCTTGTTAAAACTAGCCTTTTTTAATTTCTAAAATGTCTTCCAGGTTTCAGAAGTTTTGTTCTGCTTAAGTTTTTTCCCCAGTCATTCAACCTAACTTTTAGTGAAGAGGCAGTTATATGAACCCATTTAAATAAATTAACAAATGCAAATGCGTAACGGCAAGCTTTGATGCAGGAAATCTACTTATCCAGGGAGATTATAATTGGGATTTTTTTTTTTGGGTCTTCCATAGTTCCAGAAAATTAGGCTGCCTGAAAATAATTTTTGTTAAGTTTGCCAACACCAGCATACTATGTTGTTTTCTTCAATATCCAGAAGGCATGCAAGTTACCAAACAGAGCGGTGCCTCCTACAGATCTTATGGTATCTTCTAATTACATGGTCTCACCACTGCCTCTTTTAAAGATTTGAAGGTTTTATTTATATAAATGTCACAAATTATGAGGGAAGGGGAATTTTGTGGACATGTCTGTCAGCTGAATGAGATCTGGGCTGAGCCGCTGTTTCCCTCTCACATCAAATGGGGACTGTGCATATTGTGAGGATTGTGTGTGGCATGTCCTCCTGCTATCCACAGGTGGAGTGCCAAAACCGAACATCTGAAGAAGGGAGTATGTAGGATGGATGTGGAGGAAGCCGGCAGTCTGCATTGACACTTCTTGTGTAGTTAGAAGTGGATGCAACATTTCCAAAAAGCCACCCTTCTTATGAAGTCAGAAAGACAAAAGTATCTGATGCAGGGAACTTTGACTCTCAAAAGCTTATACCTCAAAAATCTTGTTGGTCTATAAAGTGCTACTGGACTCGAATGTAACAATCATATTCTTTTTTTCAACTGTTCTTCAGCCATTCACAAATCCCAACATTTCCTCATTGTACTTGAAGGATGTCAGACAGTATGGGGACTACGTTTCCCAAGGTGCATGTTGGACAGTGCTGAAGCAGCATCTGAACCACTACAAATATAGAAGAGAAAGAAGAGTCAGGATGACAGAGAGTTTCTCTATCCATTCGTCCACCTTCCTATCCATTGACTGGCTTGCTAACAGGCATGCTGCCTGTCCACTACTAGGCCCTGGCCACACGGGCCGGATACTGCAGGGGGGAGGTGTGGCCTTTTGTGGCAGCACAAGTACATGCGCGATAACCTGATCAGACCCCACCGCAGCAACATCGGGGTTTCTTTGTCCAAGAGCATCTTTGACACGTGGCAAGGAGTGTGCTTGCGCGATCACACGTACGTATCCCATTGATGGCCCATAGCAAACCGTTTGCTAGTAGGCCGTCCCCAGGGTTTTTTTACTCCGGATTTTCGGCAGCTATTACGGGTCGTCAACAGTTGTGCTACAGTTCCCAGATGTGGTCCTGTGATTGTGCCCCGAAACTCCGCATCACTTTCGTATCTCTCCCGCCACAAATTCTCCATGTGACTGGGGCCCTACTGTAGCTTGCTCCAGCAACAGTAGCTACAACTATATGAGCTGCAAGGTAAAAAGGGAGGAAAGAGTACTTCACTAACTGGGTATACAATCTGTATGACTGAGGAACTCAGGGTCATAAGGCTGCATTTCATACTGAAGTTAAGCATTGAAAATTGCTGAAACTCATGTTCCGAGCCCACTGTAATGTCATCTCTGCATGCAGCATTTATTAATCTAGAGAAGTTTTGTCCCGCCTTTCTATCTACACAAGGCAGTTTAGAAGAAACAGAAGACATCAGAAAGCACCAAAAATAAATACAAACTGCTGCCCTGACTTGGATAGCCCAGGCAAGCCCAATCTTGTCATATCTTGGAAGCTAAGCAGGGCTGATCCTGGCAAGTATTTGGATGGGAGACCTCCTTGGAATACCAGGGCTAGGAGGTGAGAGGCAGGCTATCAAGCCTCAGTAGGAGTTGCCAGAAGTTGCCATGACTTCCAGGCACAGGGTCTCACACACACTCGCACACACACACACAAAGCAAAAATACCAAAAAAAACACAAACATAAATACAAATTGCTGAAAAAAATATCCTTAAGAGGAGCCATCTCAAGCAGGTCTCTGAAGTGGCGGCAAATAGGAATTCAGGGGACTGCCTTGAAATGGTTTTCCTCCTTTCTCCATGGTCGGGGACAGAGGGTGGGGTTCAGCAAGAGGGTCTCCCTGCGATACCCACTGGAATGTGGAGTGCCGCGGGGGGCGATTCTCTTGCCAATGTTCTGCGTTTTTCCATCTCAGGCAGATCAGATCACTGAAGCCCTAGCTTTCCCCCTGAGACCTCGCTATGGTGACCCATGCAATGGTCACTTCCAGACTTGATTACTGCAACTCGCCCTATGCAGCTTTACTCTTGAGGCTGACACAGAAATTAGAACTGGTGCAGAATGTGATAGTGTACCTGCTGACATCAATGCCCATGCGGTCTCACGTTAGGCATGTGCTCCACCAACTGCATTGGTTGCCAGTTGAATACTGGATTCACTTCAAGGTATTGGTTTTGACCTTCAAAGCCTTATACAACCTGGGACCAACATATCTAAGGGACCACCTCTTCCCATATACACCTCACAGAGTGTTATGCTCTAAAGATCAACACCTCCTTGTGGTCCCTGGCATGAAAGACACCCATCTTGCCTCAACCAGGGCTTTCTCTGTCCTGGACCCAGCCTGGTGGAACATGGTCCCTATTGAGACCAGGGCCCTGTGGGATCTTCTTCAATTCTGCAGGGCCTGCAAGAGGGAGCTGTTCTGCCAGGCCTTTGGTTAAGGCTATGGTCATCCCACATATGGCCTCCCTGAGGTTGCTGTCACCCACCCACCCACTGACTGGCCTTGAATTTACTGTACCATTGGGCCAGAATTCTTATAGCCTGCTGATGTTTGTTTTAAGCTGTACCTTTTGTTTTAATGTTTATATTGCATTTTAAATTGTAATTGTATTTATTATAATAATTTTACCTGCCTTGAGCCCGTCTGCAGGATGGGCAGGATAAAAATACAAATAAAAAAATAAAATAATTAAATGAAAAAGAATAAAGAAAATAAAAATATGGTTCTTCTTGCAAGATGTCTACATAGTGACAGAGGGGCAAGCTGTAGGTAGCCGAGGCCCAGTGGTAGAAAGGGCTTCTCTTTCTCTCTCTCCTGGTTGCAGAATGGCTTGACATAAGAAGAGCCCTGCTGAATCAGACCATCTAGTTCAGCATCCTGCCTCACACAGTGGCCAACCAGTTCCTCTGGAGGGCCAACAACAGGGCCTACCATTTTGGTACCATTCTGGAGTCTGAGAGCATATTAGGCCAAATAAATGATGCAAAGAAAAGTTGTATAACTTGCAGAATTCATGTTTTCATTTTTTAAAAAACAACAACAACTTTCTACTGGGAATGAGATAAAGCTGGTTCAAGCCTGAAGGGAAGGCAGTTTGCTGTTCCTGGTGCAGCCAAACATTTTACAAAAATCTTCAGCTCCAGTCCACACTCTTCTCATCTTTTAGTCTGCACACCTGTCAACTTATAATACATTGGCTATTGGAAAGCAAGGCTACCATAAGAACGTAAGAAGAGCCCTGATGGATCAGACCAGTGGTCCATCTAGTCCAGCATCCTGTCTCACACAGTGGCCAACCAGTTTCTCTGGAGGGCCGACAACAGGGCATAGAGGCCAAGACCTTCCCCTATCGTTGCCTCCTGGAGCTGGGGTTCAAAAGTTTACTGCCTCTGATTGCGGAGATTCTCTTTAGTCACCATTGCAAGTAGCCACTGCTTGACCTATCCTCCATGAATCTACCTAATCCCCTTTTAAAGCCATCTATGCCTGTGGCCATCACTACATCCTCTGTCATTGAATTTGATGTTTTAATCACTTGCTGTGTAATGAAGTGTCTCCTATTGTCCATCTTGAATCTACTGCCCGTTAGCTTCATGGACTTGTGAAATGGTGAGCTGGAGCGGAGCTTTAGAATGCCACTGGTGTGGCAGACGTGGTTCAAAAATGCACACAGAATGAAAATGCTGCAGCTGACTTTTTATTTACTTTTAAAAAGACATTTTGGAGTTGTCCACAAAAAAAAATTGAGAAACAGCCCAGAGGACAAAAAAATATATCCAGATAGGCCTTTCCCCAATGGTTAGTATTCCACCGGACTATAAGTTCCTTGATAGCAGTGCAGCACTCTCTGCCTAGTGCTACCACATACAATAGAAGAAGAAGAAGAGAAGAGAATGGATTTATACCCCGCCCTTCACTCAAGAGTCTCAGAGCGGCTTACAAACTCCTTTCCCTTCCCCTTCTCACAACAGACACACTGTGAGGTAGGCAGGGCTGAGAGAGCTCTTTCCAGAGCTATCCTTGAGCGAACAGCTCTGCAAGAACTACAGCTTGTCCAAGGTTATCCAGCAGCTGCAAGTGAAGGAGTGGGGAATCAACCCCAGTTCTCTCAGATTAGAGTCCACACACTTAACCACTACACCAAACTGGGGTGCTTGGCATAGTGGTTGGGTATTGAGTTTTCCCCACAACTTCAAATGGTGGTTGGAGGTTTGGGAAATATGATTTGTTCTCAGCCACAAAGTGCTTTGTGGGGGAGGAGGAGGAGGAGGAGGGACTGGATTTATACCCTGCCCTTCACTCAAGAGTCTCAGAGCGGCTTACAATCTCCTTCCCTTCCTCTCCTCACAATAGCCCTGTGAGGTAGGTGGGGCTGAGAGAGCTCTGAGAGAACTGCCCTTGAGAGAACAGCTCTGAGAGAACTGTGACTGACCCAAGGTCACCCAGCTGGCTACATGTTGAGGAGTGAGATCACCGCTTTTAACCACTACACCAAACTGGCTCTCTCAAAAAGACCCCAGCAAACAATGTGCACTTTTTATATTTAAAAAAGCATCAATTGCAGTGCAATTCTAAACAGTGCTACACCCTTCTAAACCAACAAAAGACAATGGATTTCAAAGGGTGTAACCCTACTTAAGACTGAACTTTCTCAGTTATCCCTATGTAGATATTCTGTTTCTTTCCTATAACTTGGGTATTTTTCTTTAAAATGCAAAAATAATGGCTGTTGTATTTCAATCCCAAAGCTGAATTGTCATCAGCTGAATAATGTATCTCATAGGCAAACAGTGGTGGTCATGGTGATAGCAGTGAGAGAATGAAAATAAAAATAGATTTGCAAATACCTCAGGAATGGAAGATGTGCATGACTCCTGATACTTAACACCTATTATTCTTCCCCTCTTTGTCTATCAATTCTCCCATACCCATTCAAAGCTCGCATGGGCAACAGCAACAAAATGCTGTGTGGCAGGTTATTGGATGTTAGGTTTGCCTCCTTTACCTCGTTATGTGGCCTTTATGAAGTAGACACAAAGAACCCCTACTACCATGTGATATTTTGAATGCCTCTCGGACACCGTTGCAAATGGTGCCCTCATTCCATTGTGAGAACTGAAAATGAAGATTTTTAATTGATTTGATTGAAATGTTAAGCTTGTGATTTGTGTACCTTGAAAGCTTAATGTGTTTGCTTCATGATTTTAAAAGATTAAGTTTGCTTGTTGGGCTATAGGGGGATTTTTGGACAAAACAAGAAACAGGGCCGGACGACCTAAGATTAGAACTGACCATTGGGATAAGGAAAGCATGTCTAGTCCATCTGGAAAGTACCTAGATTTCAGAAGCACAATGGTCAGCATAGAGACATAAGTTTTTTTATTCTTGATTTGCTTGCAGCACAAGAACGGGAAGTGATTGTTAGCGAAAACAAGTGGTCTTATGAAGGACATGACTGGACCTAAGGGTAGAACATTTTGTGGTCTGAAGGCCCCAGAAACAGGAAGAACGACCCAACAGATGGCCCCTTACCCAAGACTGAGAGTTGTGGTAGATGATAAAAAAGTACCAAGGAGGGACTGGGAAGGTTAATGCCTTTTTAGGGAAAAGTAAACAGATTTAGGGATGTACACTAACTGGAAAGAGAGGAAGAGTAATCGGATGCGTGTCGTCACAGGGTCCTAAAGGCGAGACGTGATTTGAGAATGTGAGCCAGGTACTCCAGCCTATGGGGACTGGCCAGGGTGTTTCTTATTTTCCAAAGCATTGGGGAAGGAAGTATAAAACTGCCTGCTTTCAAATACAAGGTGTGTTCAGTCATTTGGCTGATCACCCGTGCTTGCAAGAGTGTATCAATAAAATATTCTGCTTCACTGAAAAAGGTCTGTCTCCAAACGTTCTTTTTTGGTAAGAACAAACTGCATTTCTGACACCATGGTCAGTAATTATCTGTTGTCCTCCATAGTATTACAGAACATTCAGCACCATGACATGATACCATAGAACAGACTGCTGTTGAGAGGGTTGAGGAGACTCACTTGATGACATCAAGGAAATTTGAAGTATCCCCAAATCCTACAATAAAAAAGTTAATTGTCACTGAAGAAGCATTTTAATGTGAAATATGTTAGGTACAGCATATCATACACTATACTTTTTCTGGCATTGGCTGAGGAGGGGTCTTCTTATATCCCTCTACTCATAGAATCAGAGAACCACAGAGTTGGAAGGGGGCATACAGGCCATCTAGTCCAACCCCCTGCCCAATGTGGGATCAGCCTAGATCATCCCTGGCAAGTGTTTGTCCAGCCGCTGCTTAAAGACTGCCAGTAAGGGGAGCTCACCACCTCCTTTGGCAGCTGATTCCACTGTTGAACAACTATTACTGTAAAAAAGTGGTTCTTAATATCCAGCCGGGACCTTCTCACCCTTAATTTAAACCTTAATTGCAAGTACTATCATCTGCTGGCAACAGGAAGAGCTCCCTGCCCTCCTCTGACAACCCTTCAGATACTGAAAGAGAACAATCATGTCCCCCCTCAACCTCCTCTTCTCCAGACTGAACATTTCCAAGTCCTTCAGTCTTTCCTCACAGGGCTCAGTCTCTAGGCCCCCAATCATCCTTGTCGCTTTCCTCTGCACCTGCTCCCTTCTGTCCACATCCTTTTTGAAGTGAAACCTGCAGAACTGCACACAATACTCCAGCTGTGGCCTGACCAATGCACTCACTGATTTGCCCTTTCTTTTCCTTCTGTATTAAACTAATAAACCCATTTCATTAATTATACCTGCTTTTGAAACTGACTCCTTTTTCATTGTCTGATCAATGGCCATGTTTGAAGACTGAGGGTTTTCTTTGGAGGGTTTGAAGACTGAGGGTTTTCTTTTTTTTGCCACTTCCCTACTTACTTCCTTGAGTCCATTTAGAATTGTTCTGCACATACTTTAACAGAGGTCCACCATGCAAGCACCCTGAGGTGTGTGTTGAACAGGCTGACAGAGCAAACCAATGCGTATGTGGGGCCTGTATGGTAGGCTGGACTAGATAACCTTTTCAGCTGTAGACGACTCTGTGGTCATGCTAGGAAAATCCTTCATTCCCAAACTAAAAAAAAATCTGAAATACAACATAGAGGTGTTTGTTCAGGCTCTGGCCTTCGCATCTGATTAGATTTTTCTAAGCATGGAGTGGAATGTCTACTGTATACCTCAGGCAATATTTCTAAAGCTTTCTGTTGCAGTTTTGAGGGGTTATAGTTGACAGATTTATTTCTGCAAAGTGCCATGTTCACCCTGCTGGCATACATTGTGGCTTAAATAAGCCCAACCTGCCCTTGGGACATTTTCTCTTTTGTGATTCAAAGTCAAAAGTAAGGATGAAGGTAACAGCCATGAGAGAACATTATGTATTGCCATGTTCCTGGCGAAACAAAAGTGACCCACATGGAAAACTCCTCAAGAATGAAGACAGTAATGACAAAGGCTGCAGACCTGTTCAGTCCTATTAAGTGGTTAACCACAGGGCTATTTTTGGGCAGGAGCGCGCAGGAGTGGAGTTCTGGTTGGCTCCCAAGTTGACCACACCCAGCAGGAGCCTATTAGCATAACAGGCCACACCCAGCAGCAGAAACTCATTAGGATTGGCTATATTAGGGGTGTGTGGCCTAACATGCAAAGGAGTTCCTGCTACAAAAAAAGCCATGGGTTTTGACAACAAACAAGGTAAACAGAATAAGAAGCAAAAGGTGGATGTGGCTGGATGACCACTCTTCTGGCAACATGGGGGTGTGGCCTAATATGATAATAAGCTGTGATGCCATGGGTATGACCTAATATGCTAATGAGTTTCTGCAGATGGGTGTGGCCTATTATGCTAATGAGTTCCTGCTGAGCTTTTTCTACAAAAAAAGCCTTGGTTAACCACAGTGTTTACTTCATACTCTTTTATGGGTCCCTGCTTTCAGCTAGTAAGCATTTGGTTACAAACAACTTGTTGCATTATCTAGAAATGGCAAAAGAGAATGCATAAGACAGACTGGTTCATCCTCTAGCACAGGCCTCAACAAAAAATTTGTGGCTCTAGAAGCCAAGTCAAAAATTTAGGAGCCATTTTTTTTAGTTATTGCTGCCACAAAACTAAATCCTAACCTCTTTACAGTTTCTTGTGATTTTATTCAAGCTATGAGTGCCATTTGGTATAAATGAATACATGGATTAGTTTGGTTGTCATCACCAAAACAAAAAGTTAACCTCTAACCTAACTACTCCCCAATTTCTCCTAACTCCCTGATTGCTTTGATACATTCAGTTTAATTGAACATTGGAGCCATTATAGAAAGCAATGGGTTTCAAAATAAATTCATCCACAAAAGATGACAAGAACTTCACACACATTTATTTTTATGTCATAAATCAAAACATTCTAATATGAAACAAACTTTGGGTTAGATCCAGCCATCTTTTTAGATCAATCTTTTTTTTTTTTAACTGTCCTGAAGGGCAGACTTTTATTATTTTTCTACACAAAACAACACAGTACATTACTGACAAACAACAGAACATATACGGGGGTAATACATATTGCTAAAACCAAAGCCATCTTATGTATGCCTAACAGAGTATTATCTAAAGAGAGTATTATATCAAGTGAGTGTCTCTTTCAGCATTCTCTTCCATCTTAGTTTCTTAATTTCATCATATAGTTGCCTTTAACAATATCTACACAACTTTATTATACCGATTATAGAACCATGTCCAAGTGTTCTGGAAGGTGGATTCAGTACGTCCTTTCATTATCAAAGTTAATTTGTCCATCTCAGCCGCTTCCAACATCTTCGCTATATATTCCTGCTTCATTGGGGTCTACGTGGTCTTCCAATATTTAGCATACACCATCCTTGCTGCTGTGGTTAAATACACTTTAAGATCAATCTTGAAACATTCTCCTCCTTATCATAACCCTGATTCTATACAACTTTTGTCTGTGCAGGCCCTGATCTGCAACATAGCCTTTTTGATGGCCTTCCTCCTTCATCCATGAAAAACCAGTTGGATCCAACCCTTTGGTACTTCCACTGAGGATTGCTGAGGCACTACAATAAAATAATCATTGTTATATTAGGTGCCACAGCGAAATTTCTAGGCTTCATGGCAACAGGAGCAGATTGGCCATTATGACCACTGGAACTTCTCCTATTGGGCCAATGGCCTGCTTCCCCAACTGGAAAGGAGCATGGCACACGGCCTGAGTGCAGCAGAATGAAGGATGACACACACACCCCAGCACATGGGGAAGAAGGCGCCCAGCCCAGATGAACCCTGTGGAGGTAGGAGAGATGGTGCCTTGCCTGGCTGAGCCATGTATGGTACAGGGCACAAGGCACCCAGGCAAGCCATGTGTTTTTCCCTCCTTTGGGGAGCACGGCCGGGGCTGGGTCTTTTTTCCAGGGCTGTTTTTTTCTTCCCTGATATGATGACCTGGTACCTGCTCTAGCAACATCGCACAAAAGCAGAAAAGTACCTAAAGCTAGATTCAAATCCAGTAGCACCTTAGAGACCAACAAGATTTTTTGGGGGGGTGAGCTTTTGAGAGCCAAATCTCCTTTTGTCATAAAAGTGCCTAATGTCCAAATGTCTTCCCCCCCCTTGAATTTCATATTCATACTGCTTAGATAAAAACCAGATTTTTAAATTGGGTTTCCTTCTTCTTACCCTCTTCACCATGGCTGAACTAACCTGCAAAGCAGAACAGATTTCTGTAACACTGGAACAGTGCAACATTTGCCTAGGCAGTGGTGGCAGAGTGAACTTAAATTGCACCAATAACAGGTGAAAGATTAATTGTATGCATACTGTGAAATTTGAGCCCGCTGAATTTCACTCCATCAAGTATGACATCCTCCCTGATTTGTTATCTTTGGACTCAAAATGTTTCCGCACTCTTGCTAGACAAAGGGACAAACGAAATGTACAACATCAGCCAAAGTAATCACCTAGCCAGAAGCAGAGAAGTTTGGTAGTTATTGCAGGGTTGGTAGTGTCATGCCCTGATTCATTAGGAAATCTGGTGCACTGCAAGCAGAGCTGCACTGGGTCCTATGAAGCACAAGTGCAGCTGCACAGCATGAGCTGTGACCTTGCAGCCTCCCCCTCCTGCTGCAGCCTTCTGTTCCCTCAACCTAAATTGTTTCCCTGCTGGTCAGTAGACCCCAGCAAAATCATGGGGTTCAAAACATGGGGGGGGGGGTCATAAAAATCCCAGTCTTTCTTCATCAGTTACCATGCATGGAAAGGGTGTGTAGAATCCAAGCCCAATTTTTACCAGCTTCCCCCCAACCATCTTAGTCTCAATGAATGTCCTCCTCCTATAACACATCCTATAACAGAATATACCATACCATTACAATTACTAAATTAAAAGGTAAAGATTCCCTTGCTCGAAAGCCAGTCAAATCCGACTCTAGGGTTGCGGTGCTCATCTCCGTTTCAAAGCCGAAGAGCCAGCGCTGTCTGAAGACGTTTCTGTGGTCATGTGGCCGGCATGACTAAACACCAAGGTGCACGGAACGCTGTTACCTTCCCACCAAAGTGGTACCTATTTATCTACTTGCAATTTCTTGCTTTCGAACTGCTAGGTCGGCAGGAGCTGGAACTAGAGACAGGAGCTCAGTCCGTCTTGCGGCACTCGGGTCTTGAACTGCTGAACTACTGACCTTCCACAGCCTACAGTTCAGCATCTTAACCACTTGAGCCACCGCAGCTCAAATTACTACTCTACTAATCATTATAGATGCAACCCAAACATTTCATAGCAGTGATACGATCACCCCCCCCCATACCCTGCAATATCGCTCACTACTCCCAAGGTGCATAGGTCACACACTGTTCCATCTGCCATGCTTCTGTAAATGATAGGAACAGTTGCAATCTGTGGCACCCATTTTCCCACAATGTCCATTGACCTGGTGGACAGGAATTCAGTCAGTACAGCAAGATGCATTGAGTATGCCTTTGTTAGCTGGTGTTCAATGATCTTTTGCAAAGACTAATTCTGAATGAGAGGCAAGAGCGATAGCCTTTTATTTTCTTCAATATCATCAAACTATGCCAGAAAAAACAATGGTGCAGTAAACGTGTTTTCCGTTCCAGAATGGCTGTCAGGACCTTTCTGCTCAAAAACAAAACACAGAAAATAAAACTTTCCCCAAATTCTTTGAGTACCTTTTCTAGTGTTTCCTCTTTCTTCTCCCAGACACTACAATAGACTTCCCCTTGTACCTTCAAAAGGGACACATGATACATTCAGAATCATAGCTGACACATTTCAATACTGCTGAAAATAGGGTTGCCAACCTCCAGGTGTAACCGGAATTTCTCCTGGAATTCCTGTTGATCTCCAGATGAAAGAGGTCAGTTCCCCTGGAGAAAATGGCTGCTTCGAAGGGTGGACTGTATTTATTATATCCCCACTGAATTCCCCCCCCAAAAAAAAATCTGCAGGAACTTCTCAAGCAGGATTTGGTAATCCTGAAAATATTTTTAATGATATGCTTTAAAATACAAGAAAAGAAACAACCCTCTGTGCCTTCAAGCATCTCCGTAATAGCCTCTGTGCCTATAAAATAGCAAGCTCAGCTTCCTGCAATAAACCATTGTACATGACTTGTATATAGGTACGTTAACACAGGGTCTCGTAATTCATAGTTACTGGACAGCAACGAGCCAAAACTTCTGCAGCTCCAGTCTACCCAAGAACCTAATCCTGGCCAGGAAACCATTTGTGAAATGACTCCAGTATCATCAGAACAGGCTCTTGGGTAGACTAGAGGTATTCAGCCAATAATAACTATGTTCACATGTTATAGTAAACATGTGTACAACCTGCATGTATGTAACTCACAATCAGGGCTACTCTGCTTGGGTTCCATTCCTGTCCAAGTTGCAAAGGAGTGCCAAGAGCTCTATGTGCAAAACTTCTTAGTGCACTTTGGGCTGTTCACGTCACACAGACGAACATCCACCCTGCTTGAGATTCTGTCTTCATGTTTTAATAAACAGTTTGCTTCCTTTATAGGACTGTTCCCAGATTAGCGTCAGCCGACCTTCCACTGTCTGTTTTCTGTTCCTCTAGTCAGAATGAGTAGCTTCAGATGTGACACTAATGCACAGGAAACAGGAAGTGTCTTGGTCTTATGCTTCCTATTCCTCCATCTCATCCCAAACAGAAGTTTCACATTTCCTGTCTGTAGATATGTGCCAGCTGCTTTCACTGCCTTAGTCTCATGCCCAGAGCCACTCTGTATCAAGAAGCCATGCCATTAAATGTGCTCGCAAACTAGGAAGGCACAAATATGCCCCTTTTCATTGCTTTTAGGGGTGTTTTTAACTGATCTACTTACATTCATCCTTCCTCCAAGAAGGTCAGGGTACATATTTCTCTATCTCACCATTTTATCAACTCTGTGAGGAGGGTTATGTGGAGAGGATGACAGGCTCAAGGCCATTCAGTAAGTTTCATGGATAGCAGGGATTGAACCAGGTCTCCTTCATTCTGCTCCACTATACAGCCACTATATCACCCGGGTTCAGTCACTAGGGGATATATGAAAATAGGTGAAAAGCAATAAATCTGTTAGTTTCATCTATCCACACACTCATCATCTTTATCATCAGCATCATCCTGCATCCATCCATCCATGATCCATCATCTTTGTCTTATGAGACTGGAAATTTATGTCAAATTTCTGAAGCATCCTAGTTCAGCTTTCCTCTGATACTAAGAACATAAGAACATAAGAAGAGTCCCTCTGGTCCAGTGTCCTGTCTCACACAGTGACCAACCAGTTCCTCTGGAGGGCCAACAACAGGGCATAGAGGCTAAGGCCTTCCCCTGATGTTGCCTCCTGGCTCTGGGATTCAGAGGCTGACTGCCTCTGAATGTGGAGGTTCCCCTCAGTCACCATGGCTAGTAGGCATTGTTTATTCCTGTGGTCATCACTACATCCCCTGGCAGAAAATTCCATATTTTAATCACTCTCTGCATAAAGTAGTATCTCCTTTATCCATCCTGAATCTACTGCCCAACTGCATCACTGGATGCCCTTGAGTTCTAATCTTTTGGGAGAGGGAGAAAAATTTCACTTTGACTGTTCATTCCATCCCATGTATAATTTTATAAACCTCTGTCATGCCCACTCTTAGTTGTCTCTTTTCTAAACTGAAAAGTCCCAGATTCTTCAGCCTTTAGTCATAGGGAAGGTGCTCCAACCCTCTAATCATCTTCGTTGCCCTCCTTTCTCCTTTGTCCTATCCCAGTTTAGGCAACTCTGGCCTTATCTGAATCTGATATAGTCTTATCCAATATTTGTTTAAAAATATTTATATGACCACATTTCTCCCGAGCTTCTGAGGACCTACAGCTACAGCTTCCTGTTAATGAAAACATTCCAATGATTCCAACTTTTTCCTCTTGGCCCGGGGGATCCTAGTGGAAAAGCTCTCACAAATGAGTTGAGGAGTATGCATCCACTCTTACTAACTGATCAGGATTTCTATGCCCAACCTTCTTTACTGACCTATGTATTTGTTAATATATAATCTTGAAATATTATGACTGCACCAACGAACACGTGCAGGGGTTTTGATAAAGGCAGAGGTTTCCCCCTCCCTTTGGGGCAAGTAAAAAAAATTGCAAACTTATTAATAAAGAAGAGAGGACCCCATCAGGGACTAGAGAAATAAAGTGTTAAGGGGCAATAAAATTCAGTGATGAATTCCATGGGCGCAAGCAGACCTTTATAAACTGACTCCCCCCCCCCACCACAAAAAAAAAATGAGTTACAGGTTGGAATGAAACCAGGGAACAATGGCGGAGGAATTTATGCAGTTTCTTAATGACAGTAGATGTTAATGAATCAGGGAAGCAAATGCCTCTCTAAGTGGTAGCGGAGCTGTAATTGATAGACTCACAGTGTGAATGTTTGATTATATTTGCAAAATCATTTACACATCAAACGGTCCCATTATATTGAAGGCATTTTTAGTGGGGTTATTTTTTTTTGTTGTTCTTTGCATCATCTATTCCACTTGCAATAAATCAACACTGAGCAATTCATTTTCCAGACCATTCCAAGATAGACAACAGATCCCGGACCCAGCAGGTGACGCATTAAATTCGCAGACGTGTCAGTCACACTTAAGACATGGGACCGCTAACACCTCCTGCAGCAGAACAAAACAAAACACTCCCCCCTCTGCACACACACAAACTCTGCTCCCGTGTCAATATGAAGGTGACTTTCCTTTAACTTCTTCCACTGAGGTCTTCTAATGAGTACTCCGGGCTCTGTCATGTAACACTAATTAACAAAGTCCTGAGTAGCAAATCCTCGATGAAGACAGTAAAGGCCTCTTAAGAACTGTTGATCCGTATCCTTCAGCGCCAGCAGTATAAATGTCCACTTGGTAAAATATGCTGTGCATAAAATGCAATGTTTTCTCATAATCAATAGCCCAATGTGCATTTCCTTCTATAGGCATCCCCAGAATCCTCATTAAAGGCTGCAATACAGGGTGAAGGGAGGGAAAATGGTCTGGGCATGGGAGGGAATTGAGACACTCAGGAATTAATGGGAGATTCCCCAAGATGAAAAGACCTGGGTTCGCAGTTGGAGATGGCGAAGAGTCTTTTAAAAAAAAGAGAGGGGGGGAAGGAAAGCAGTGTGGAGGAGGGATTACCATACCACTTCAAGGGGTAAGCACATTTCACAAGTTTGTACATCGATCGTTTCCAAAACCTGCAACATTTTGTTTGACCAGCGGGACAAAAGGGAACACCCGAGTACACCACGGGAAGCAGAGTCTTGTTCCAGCCACTTTCAGCTTTCCAAATGATTGCCTGTCACAAGCCTAACACCCTTGCTAAGCAGAAGTGACAGGGCTGGCATTGTTCTTCAAGACGAGATTTGTTTGAGCCTCCTGGGGGGAGGGGGCAGCTTGTTCTGTTTTTCAACTCTGATCAAGTGACATTAGCATTACATTGCGGGAGGAAATCTATAAATAGACTTGGTTCTAAAAATGGGAACAGAAAAGTGAAATTTAGTGTACAGATCAGATGAAGGCATTTCAACCATGATTAGTAATACCATGCAGCAGGATGATTATTTTCTCTGCATCTTTGTTTCCCAGTCCCTGCCTTTGAAGCAGTGGTGAAGGCTGCCTTTTGTTCCATGTGCTCTCATATTTCATCCTTAATGTCGTCTATCTTCATTCTCACATAAAATCAATGTGTGTGTGTATGTGTGTGTGTTTAGGAGAAAGCAATTTCCCCGTGCACAGCAGCAATGCAGAAGGTTTAACTTTGTCAGGTATTGCATGCCACTTAATTTGTGCATGCTGAAAGTGCACATCCATTTTAAATGGATGCATTAAGCAAACTGCTGCTGTTGTGAACTGGCTTCTTCTAAATGGTAGCCGATTAATTAATTATCATTATTTTTATCTCGTATGTAAGGTGCAGGTAAAGGTTTCCCTTGCTCGAAAGCCGGTAGAATCCGATTCTAGGGTTGCGGTGCTCATCTCCGTTTCAAAGCCGAAGAGCCAGCACTGTCCGAAGATGTTTCTGTGGTCATGTGGCCGGCATGACTAAACACCAAGGCTAAACACTGTGACCTTCCCACCAAAGTGGTACCTATTTATCTACTTGCAATGTCTTGCTTTCGAACTGCTAGGTTGGCAGGAGCTGGAACTAGAGACGGGAGCTCACTCTGTCATGCGGCACCTGGGTCTTGAACTGCTGAACTACTGACCTCCCACAGCCTGCAGTTCAGCGCCTTAACCACTTGAGCCACCACAGTGTCCCTGTAAGGTGCAGAATGCTTTGCAATCCCTATCTCCACAATAACCCTACAAAGGAGGGGTCATTTTACAAGCAGGGATGCAGAAGTAAGAATTACAATGTGTCATCCTTAGTAAAGACAAGTGGGGACCCGCAAGAAACTTGTGGGACCAGCTATCCCATTCTGCGTCTTCCCCTCTCCCCCTACTTATCTCACACTCCTTCTCCTTCCTGCCACCCCTTTCTTTAACTCTCTCTCTCCCCTACATGCCTGTCACCATCACCCACCTGCTTCTTCCCCCCCACAGCAGTAGTGGCAGCAGCTGCTCTCATGGAATCACAATGGATTGCCCAGATACAGAGATCAGTTCCTCTTAGGGCTGTTGGCACCTTGTTGGGAAATTCCTGGAGATCTGGTTTCCCTTCCCTCAGGAGCCCCAAATGACCTCCCAAATTCTGCTCCTGGGGGGGGTCTCTTCTCCCCAAGAGCAGATCATGGGGGGCATTTCAGTCTGTTGTGATGGGGAGAGCTACAGAATTCACACTCCATAGGCAGTGCCCATGGAAATGTGCCATTGGATCCACCCCATCAAGAATAAAAGTCTGTATATCACATTTTACATTTTATCTGTTCAATCCTTCCATCAGCAGAAGCACTTTGTGGGCTCTCAGTCAGTATCTGGACTTTCATAATTCAATGGAACACTTTTACAATTTGCCACAATTCTAATGCAAGCATGAAAAGAATGTTTGGAACAGAGTCAGGAACACGTGTTCATTTTTTATAATTAACGGATAGTGTCACATGACATGACCAGTTTGCAGGTTCTGTAGACTGAACCATTTGTGCAAATTCCTGCTCACCTCAACCATCTATCTGCATGAGTGTTATGTCAGCTGGAAATCACAGCAGCATCTTCCAAAAGCAGATTATTGTATGGATAGAAAAATCCTGTTTACTTGTTGCCACTGTTTCTACAAGAGTATTCATTCAGTCTTCAAGTGCTTACACAGTGAGAATATTCACATGAGCCATTATTGGAACACAGTAGGCAGTGGACAGAAGGTACGAACTGCTTTGTATTTATAAACTGTTAACATCAGATCTTAAGGAAGCTGATGAAACTATACTCTAGACTTCAGTAAAATTGCAATATCCATTAACAATCCAGATAACAAATTGTTTCCTTCAATGGCAATAAGTTTTGCTTGCAATTCTTCAATGTCCCAGGTGCAACTCAACCTCTAAATTTAGCATCTACAAATGTCAACAGCTTTGCAGCATAATTTGGGAGTGGGTCAGAGAGCACAGGGACTGAACTAACCACTAGACCCATGTATCTCGCAGATAAGACAGCAGGTGTAGGAGTTGCACCAGTGTGGCACCCTGGAACTGCTATGCCAGTCTTGCCCACCAGCACAGTCCCTCCATAGCCAGCGGCCTCTACCTTAGCAGACCTTAGGACTGTGTTTCCTGTGTTGTGTCTAATCAGCTTTTCCATTGGGGATAAAGGGAGAAAACCTTTGACACACACACCCAAATGCTGGAGATCATGGGACCTGAAAGGCCAAAAGCTATGCAGCTGTTGTAAAAAAAAAAAAAGAGAGAAAGTAAGTGAGATTAAGTGGAAAAGCTGGTTGGATCCAACCATGTATTTGAAAATATGCTTTTCAGTTCTGACCATGGGGTATGTGAAATAAGACTTTATGGTAATGTCCAACTCGGCATCTCTTATCCTTCAGCATCCTTTTACTGGTTGCCACTTTTAAAATTATCAGTCATGTTCCATGCATTGTTAACTTTGGGTGTTGAATAAAAGCATGTGTGCATTCCTTTAGATGATTTTGGCAGCTACTCTCTCCTTTTGGTCCCCATCAAGGGACATTTTGTAGAAAGGGAGATTGTCTATATATCCAGTGATTAGATACATTGCCTTAAGTAGACTGAATTCCCATGACTGACAGAAAATTGCACCATCTTAATTCTTTCATAGGCATCATCTAAAAGAGATGGATGAATAGGCAAAGTAGCAATATTAACACATCAAAGGTTATGTTTTGCACTGATCAAAGAGAACACATTTGCTGTTCTTTCAAGTAATGTCTGAAGACATAAAATGCTGATAGTTGTACTTATGTATAAATGACTTTGTAAAAAGCAAATGAATATTGAAATGTTACCAAAGGTTTTCTAAATGTGTATATTATATATTATATTATATTATATTATATTATATTATATTATATTATATTATATTATATTATATTATATTATATTGGCTTTTCTATGCCATGGTGTGATGGAAGCCTGCTAGTCATTGTCAATGCATACTTTCCAGAAAAGTTATCCTTGAAGACAATGTCAGTACCCAATATTGGTATGGCACTTTCAGTTTTCAAAGTGTCATCTGGATGTCCATATTGCAGGTGGGGTACTGAGTTTGAGAATGGCCATCAACTGAGATTGTGTCAGAGCCTAGATTAATCCAGGGACCTCCTCAACCATTGTATTCTCTCCATATATGAGCCACACATGCCTGAGACATAGAAGTAGGAATGCCAAGGTGAACCTTCTAAAAATCCCTTCTGAATAGTTAATACAACTTTGATACAGGGTCAGGATATATCATTTACCTCTTCCAAAGGATATGGCACATCTTAAATTTTGGTTGCAGTAGAAAATTGTAGGAAGCATTGCTGCCTGTACTTTTAGATAATCAGTTTTCGCATCATGTATAGGATCGTCCTTCCATATTGTCAGGTTTTGCTGTGGAGCTAATTACCAGCAAGTCTGTTCTCCATCTTTCCCAGGAAGTCTTTACACAGAATTAAATGCTAGTTTCTGCCACTAGACCTAATCTACCATCAAGTTCCACCTCAGGCCATCCAAAACCCACTGGGTTCCATTTTGGGGAGTCTAAAATAAATCATCTCTGCCCTAAAACCTTCCAAAAATATTCTATTTTTTAAAAAAAATATATTTTGAGTGTGCGCGCATATGTGCGTGCTTGCCTGGAAGTCATGGTTGATTTCTGTCAACCCCTACTGAGGGCTTGGACATTTTCAGAGAGCTGGCTTGATTAGCCTTCCTCTGCGTCCCACCTCTGGTATTCCTTGGAGGTCACCCTTCCAAGTACTTGCAAGACTCAGTCCTGCATAGCTTCCGAGATCTGATGGGATAGAGCTTGCCTGGTAGGATTGCCAGTGCTGGAGGGGGCAGCAGTGGGAAGGCTTCTAGTGTCCTGGCCCCACTGCTGGACCTCCTGATAGCACGTGGTATTTTTGGCCGCTGTGTGACAGAGTGTTGGACTAGATGGGCCATTGGCCTGATTCAACATTGGCTTCTCTTATGTTCTTATGTTCTTATGCCAGTCTTACCTGGCTGCCGGCAGGGGGCTCCAGTCCTCTGTCTGGGAATCTTCAGCATGTGGAGATGACATAATCATGCCGAGCACATCGTGCACTATAGAGTTTTTACCAAAATGCTAGAGAGTCCCTCATGTGACATGCCTGGCATGATGACGTCACCTCCGGGTGATGTCATCCCTTGGTGATATCATCATACCAGGCATGTTGGGTGCACTGGAGCTCTTTGGGGCTGGGGCTCCCCCAATGGCCAGCTGGGCAGTGGCAGCTTGGGGGCCCTGAAAGTGGGGGGACCCACCTCCATTGAGGGATGGCAACCTTACTGCCTGGGCTATCCAGGTCAGGTCAAAACATTCCATTTCTAATCAGTGGTTCACTGATTCTCCCCAAAAATGGCCCCAGACTGCTGGATTCTGACTCAGATATGCCAGAAGCTGCTTGGCTCTGGCCCTATGACTGAACCTCAACCAGTGTAATGTAGAAGGGCTGTTCTGATCAACACTCCACTCTGTTAAGATTGCCTAAGATGTTTAGAAGTGTAAAAGTGCAAAGGGCTTCTTGCTCAAGAGTGAACCAATGGTCATATGCAAGCCAACAACCAAAACAAGAGTTATACCCCTTCCCAGAGATGCAAGCACTGAGACAAAGCTTGAATATTAATACAAATAAGATTTCTTTTACAAAGCTGGTTTTGTAATGTCGTTTTGCTGCCCTTGTGGAAATTGCCTAGATAACTCCCAAAGCAGAGAGTTTTTGCATCTTTACTGGGCCAGACAACATGTATAGGAGACACCTCCATATTGACTTGAAAGGAAAATCAGGTGGGCTTGATGCTTTTTGATATACAAAATGATAAAGGAGACACCACTGGCAACAGAAATCATACTCTCTTCCTGCCATAAAAGGCTCCTTGTAAGTGAAACTTGACCTGAGTTGGAGTGATTAGAAGAGAGGGAGGTAGTTCACTGTTACCAAATTATACCATAAATTTCTTGAATAGGTTGACCTTTATCTGTTTTGAAACTGTGTTATATTTCCCAGTGCAGCACTGATTAAGTGTAAATTTATGCTCTAATTTCTGCATACATGGGCTTGGAAAACGGAATGTTTTCTGCTGAAATTTCCCACCTTTTTGCTTGATCACTGTGAGCACTTGGACATCGAGTAGAAAATGCCTCTGGAAACAGACAGACAGACAGACAGACAGACAGACAGACAGACAAAGTGAAACCCAGAAGTGATTACGTTATTTAATGTCCTTCCTCCTTTTCCTTCAAAATCTGTTTTAAAAAGTCGGTGTTGCCACCAATTTTCAACTGAAGTAAAATTTCAAAGAAAACTGGGAGAATCTTGCTCAGATAAACCAGGATTGGAAGTCTGAAGGAAGAAGGACTTCTGAGTGAAAACACAAGGCATATTTTAATTAGGACACTCCTGCTTATCTAGTACAATTAGGTAAAGGTAAAGGTTCCCTTGCTCGAAAGCCAGTCGAATCCAACTCTAGGGTTGCGATGCTCATCTCCGTTTCAAAGCCGAAGAGCCAGCGCTGTCCAAAGATATTTCCGTGGTCATGTGGCCGGCATGACTAAACACCAAGGCGCACGGAACGCTGTTACCTTCCCACCAAAGTGGTACCTATTTATCTACTTGCAATTTCTTGCTTTCGAACTGCTAGGTTGGCAGGAACTGGAACTAGAGACGGGAGCTCACTCTGTCATGCGGCACTCTCAGGTCTTGAACTGCTAAACTACTGACCTTCCACAGCCTGCAGTTCAACATCTTAACCACTTGAGCCACCGCAGCTCCTCTAGTACAATTAATAGCAGCCAAATTTTTTTAAAA
The DNA here is from genome assembly GCA_029375565.1 of Gekko gecko. NCBI lineage: Eukaryota > Metazoa > Chordata > Lepidosauria > Squamata > Gekkonidae > Gekko > Gekko gecko. The sequence continues at coordinate 100,147,482 of JAPDNY010000010.1, read as the reverse complement.
AGATTACTAACATTTCTCAGGTAGTTTCCAATGAATTTTCTAAGGTGATACGTGCCCCAGGGAGCCATTTCTTCTTGATATATACTTCTATCAAAGACTTTTTAGGATATTAGTTTTTACATATGCCACACTAAGAAAAGTTGAAAGCAGCAGGAAAAGAGGAAGACCCGACCTGAGATGGATTGCCTCAATGAAGGAGGCCACAGCCTGCCGTTTGCAAGACTCGAGCGAGGCTGTTAACGAGGGGAGGTCATTAATTCATAGGGTCACAATAAATCAGAAGTGACGTGACAGCCCTTAGCACACACAGGTACTTCTACGTGTTATATTTTTAGCTTGTGCAATGCAGGTACATGCTAAAAACACAAACTTTACAAACAACTTCCCAGCAATCAGTGCCAGCCATATTTTGTTCCCTACAAATGAAAGCTGGTTAATTGTTGGAGGAATGGGACTGGCTCCTACAGATCTGGTACTTTTGCAGGGAGCCTTTCCTTAGTGCTTGCATCAGGGGAAGGGTCCTGACACTGAGGGAAAGAGGCATTGTTAGCTCAAAGGATCTATGGGCTCCAGCTAGTGCAGTTACGGGGAGGGGAATTTCTTTTTTCTGAAATTCACTTTTTTTTTAGATACAGCCATAAATTCCTCTTTTTCTCTCTTTTTTTCTCTTTTAGGAGAGGGATTTCTCCTTCATTTCTCTTTGTAGAGGAATCAGTGCACCCTTTTTGTTTTCTGTTACACTCCACAGGCTGGTGCTCCAACTGGAGGATAGGAAGGTTTGGGAAGACATTCGCTTCCTCTGCGCATCTACAGAGTGAAATTCTGTGATTTTGTAGAACCTCGCTTCCTGCCCCTCCTCCCTTCAAATTTCCCTTTGATCAAAAGTGAAATGATTAGGAGTTGACTCCAGATTCCTAAAAAGAGGGAAATAAATGGATTATTGACTTTCAGGAAGAAATTGGGTAAAGAGGAATTAAGATAATTTCATTCAACAGTGCTAGATTCTAATGTTAACAACACTGGACCCATAAACAGAAGTGAGCTGATTTTCTTTTCTGCCAGTGCCCTTTTATTGCACCATTTTCTGAATCAATCCTGAAGACAATGGAGCAAATGACAGCACTGAGGAGCTACCTGACTGCTGATCATGTTACTAACTAAGCCAGTGTAGAACTCGAGACTCCGGGCAAGCTGAAATTATAACTCTTACACTTTTCTCCCTAGATTTTATGTGAATTATCTGGCCTTGTTTCAAAAGCAGAACAGGGACAATAAAAATCCTCTATCGTTCCATTTTTTTAAAAAAAAAATGACCTAATGTTGCTCAGAACATTAATAATTTGGCATAGCTTTCATGTCCTTCAGTTCAACTGGATATTTTCTTCTTTGTATTACTAATGTGCACATGTACATCGTAAAACATTATATAAGGGTCATTTTAATGTAGTATACAATTGCATCGAGATTATGTTTGTGTGGTGGTTTACCAGGCCACTGAAGTGCATGTGCGCATTAGAAAAAAGAGCACACAAAAGCCTTTTATCAATATACTCACGCACATCGGTATGGAGAATAAGATACAAATGAATGGAAGGAACTAAAAATTGCAGCAAAATGTGTCTGCTAATTACAGGATTAACTTTCTAAACATTTTTGTGCTAAACTACTATTAAGGAAGAGTGAAAACACCACCCACAGCAAATTCCCAGAGCAGGGGAAAATGTTCATACCTACTAGAGTGTAATTTATTAACTTCATCCAAAGTGGCTACAGGATGGCAAGACTGGAGGATGGACTACTTTTCTTTTTTTTAAATGCCTACATTTCAGAGCCTGGAGTTCAAACTAGATGAGGTGACAGAAGATCTGTGACTCTAGTCTCTAGTATACTTTCCATCACAAATGGCAGCCCCAAAGAGGATCATGTTTGGAATAGCATTGGGGCACTGGGAGGAAGGCATAATTTCTTACGTCCTTTCTTGACCTGTTGAGCTCTGTTGAGGAAAACACATGGACTCCATGCAAGCGAGCTGTCTTGTCTTGTATAAATAAGTGAAACATTGTTTGGGGTGGAAAAGTGGCATGTGAGAGAAAACTGAACTCTCCCATGGCCACTCTTTTCGAAGAAAAATTCACTGGAGATCCATCCCCAGGAATGGCTCCAAATAGCTCTTCCACTGGTGAAAAAGAGGGTAGGGGTCCCCTTTGACCACCAAAACAGCTATGCAGGGACTTGCACAGAAAAACAATATGTGGAAATGGGGCTGTAATAAGGAGGGGAATTGGCCAATACTGAGTGACAAAGCTGGCTGAATCCAACCCACAAATTTCCCAGCATTTCACCTGCTTTGACCACCAGACTGCAATGCAAGTCTTTTTTTAAGGAGGAAGGTCTTTCAGCCTCTACTCTCAGTCCAGCCTGGAACATCTTGAAAGTTGCTACTTATAAAGGAATGCTTGAGATCTAAGAGCCAGCTTGGTGTAGTGGTTAAGTGTGCGGACTCTTATCTGGGAGAACCAGGTTTGATTCCCCACTCCTCCACTCGCAACTGCTGATGTGATCTTTGGTCAGCCACAAGCTCTGGCACAGCTGTTCTCTCAAGGACAGTTTCTGTCAGAAGTTCTCTCAGCCCCACCTACCTCACAGGGGGTCTGTTGTGGGGAGGGGAAGGGAAAGGAGTTTGTAAGCCGCTCTGAGATGCCTTTTGGCAGTGAAGGGCGGGGTATAAATCCAAACTCTTCTTCTTCTTCTAATCAAGGGTCTTTTAGTACACTAAGAACTAAGGCTGCCATCCCCCAGGTGGTGGCTGGAGATCTCCTGCAATTACAACTGATCTCCAGGCTACCGAGATCAGTTGCCCTGGACAAAATGGTTGCTTTGGAAGTTGGACTCAATGGCATTATAGCCCGCTGAGGTCCCTCCACTTCCAAAATGTCACCCTTCCCAGGCTCTACTCCCCAAATTTCCAGAAACTTCCCAACCCAGATTTGGCAACCTTAAGACATCACCAATATGGGAAATTTGCAAATCTAAGGCAGAAGAAGAAGAAGAAGAAGAAGAAGAAGAAGAAGAAGAAGAAGAAGAAGAAGAAGAAGAAGAAGAAGAAGAAGAAGAAGAAGAAGAAGAAGAAGAAGAAGAGGAGGAGGAGGAGGAGGAGGAGGAGGAGGAGGAGGAGGAGGAGGAGGAGGAGGAGGTGGAGGAGACTGGGTTTATACTCTGCCCTTCACTCTCCAAAGAAGTCTCAGAGCAGTTTACAATCCCTTTCCCTTTTCTGTTGTGGGGAGCCACAACAGACACCCTGTGAGGTAAGTGGGGCTGAAAGGGCTCTTTTAAGGACAGCTCTTGAGAGAACAGCTCTGAAAGACCTCGTGACTGAGCCAAAGTCACACCAGCAGCTGCATGTGGAGGAGTGGGGAATCAGATTAGAGCCTGTGCTTCTAACCACTATACCAAAGATAACAAGGAAAAAATGCAAAAACTAGGCATATTTATAATACTCTGGAACTATAACTATGGAAGTAATGTTGGTCCTTATACTGTGTTTGCATCACCATGATATCTGTTTACTTTCTTTTGTTAAAAAATGTAAATGAAACAGTCCTTACTCAAGAATTGGCCACCAGTTTGTTTCTGGCCTCCAAATCCACCTATTAGGTGTTTGTTTCTTGGTGCAGAGGCTCATACAGATTAGCATCAAGCACTTGCCTCACAATGTCTTCTAGAAGGCAACCATTGTGAGCTGTACATTAAGGAGAAGTAGTCTTTGCATTTATTTTCTTCTTTGGAATAATTGCCTATAAATTAAAGACCGATGGCTTAACTGACTCCTTACATAATTTAAAGAACAACAAAAAGTTCCCCTTTTATAGCTTTGTTCAGAGTGATTAATGATTTGTTTCAAAGTTTATAGAGTTTTCAGAGCTCTCTAAAAATATGAATAATTGATGCAGAAAATTATGACTATTTTTTCCCAGATAAAATTGTTTTACCAGAAATTTCCATATTTGGGAGGGGGAAAAAAGAAAGAATCAGCAGTACATTTCTTTGGTTACATGTATTTCCTAAACACATTTCTGAACAACACAATCTGTTTTAAGAGATTTACCTGAAACATGTCATCTTTGCTCAGTCTTCCATAACCTTGTGACAGATAATATATCCTAATATATTCCAGTGATCTGAGAGCTTTCTTCTTCTATAAGAACAAATTGTTATTATCTGGGTACATTTCTAATAATGTTTTGTTTGTCTCTGTCCCTTCAACCAAATTATCTTACTGAAATAATTAATCTTCACAACCAATTCCATATCCTTTTATCTTTCTTTTTCTTCCTGTATACTTGGGTTTGTCCAGGGGCTTGTTTTGCTGTAGTAAGATGGGATATTGCACTCTCATTGGGCTCTGGCAATCATTCAAAACAGGAGTTTTACTGTGTGGACAAGACAATCCAGGAATGAATGTTTTTGCACAACAAAATGCAGTCTAAATGACAATTACACAGGACACTCTGTACTTAGTTTAGAAAATAAAAAATGGTGGTGGTCAAACATACCAGGAAGCCCCTCTCCTAACAGCAGATGCTTGAAAATGGACCACTAGGAGAAAGTAATCTTAAAATAGGATTGGCAGCTCTGGGTTGGGAGATACCTGGGGATTTGGGGGAGGGGTGGAGCCTGAGGAGGGCAAGGTTTGAGGGAGGAGAGGGACTTCAGTGGGACATAATGCCATAGAGTATAACTCCCAAAGTGGCCATTTTCTCCAGGTGAACTGATCTCTGTCACCTGGAGATCAGCTGTAATCCCAGGAGATCTCCAACCATGACTGTAGGACTACAAACCTTCTCATATGTGTTCTGCTTCCTCATGCGGTTGGCCCACTCAGCACTGCAGAATGAAAGTACTTCAGGTATGCTGTTCCCTTTGTCAGCAGAGAGACCCATTGGTTTCCCCCTTTCTTGGCCTGGTTATAAAAACTCTGAGCTCAGGATTGACTTTTGTCTGGGCAACAGCTTCTGTGAGCTGTTAGACCTCACACTTGTGCATATGAGGGCCCACCCATCTGACTGGAAGTCGCAGGAACCAAGGATCCAGACTATGACCTTGTGATTTTGGCTAGCACAGTCCTTTTTCGTGTTAATCCAGTCTACCTTGGTTGATTTCAATGGGTTTGCACTGAAGTAATTCTGCCTAGGATTCCACTGTAAATCGTGGTCACACAGTTCTGCTCTGTTACAGGTAGAATGATCCAGAGAAGCTTTTCAGTGCATAGGTAGGATCATATGTCAACCTCATTATTAAACCATATGTCATTGGTAACTTTTACACCAAGATCACACCAACTTTTACACCTTGAAAAGTCATGTTCATAGCATGGGAGTGCTGCATGACTCATCAGTCACCTTAATCAGGTGGCTGCTGTGCTTAGGAGGGCTTTCACCCAGTTTTGGCTGGTGCTCCAGCGGCGCCTGTTCTTGGCTTAGTCTGATCTAGCCACAGTAACCCATGACGTAATTATATCTGGCCTATTGCAATGCGCTCTGCTTGGGGCTACCCTTTAAGAGTACTTGGAAGCTGCAGCTAGTGCAGAATACTGTGGCTAGACAGCTGGTTGGGGGCCAGTTTTGGGGACTGTGTGACCCCAATACTATAACAATTACACTGAGTTCTGATCCACTCCCAAGCCTAGTTCGAGGTGTTTGTTTCGACCTTCAAAGTTCTACACATGGCTTGGGACTTGGGTATCTGAAGGACCAACTTCTCCCCTGTGTTCTTGCCTAGGTACTAAGATCACAGAGAGAGGCTCTCTTGATTGTCCCATCCACCAGAGAAGCTTGTCTGGTGCAAACAGAAAAGAAGGCCTTTTCAGTTGTGGCCCCACAGTTATGGAATAGCCTCCCCAGGGAGGAGTGCCTGGGCCCCTCTGTCTCTCAGCCGTTAGGAGGCAGCTGAAAATGGTTTTATTCTTGACAGCATTTGATTTATCTTAGTTCCTTTACCTACTGGTAGCTTTAAATTATTGATTTTAAATTATTGAATTTATGTATTTTCATATTTTACTGTGTTGCATTGCCATCTATATTGCGAGCCACCATGAGTTCCTGTCAGGTCGAAAGGTGGCTAGTAAATAATAACAGTAATAGTAAGAACAACAAGAACAACAATACTAATAAATGATCACAAGTTGAGACTATAGTCTGAAGATGTTCACTGTTTTTAGAAGTATGAGAAAAGTACCTTTGAAAGGATGAGATAGGGGTGATCTTCCACCTCCAACAGTGCAATCCCAAGCAGACTCACACCCTTCTAAGACCCATGGACTTCAACAGACTTAGAAGGGGGTACCTCTGCTTAGGACAGCGCTATAAAATGGATGGGGAGGAAATAATGTTTTTGTGTTTATATGAGCCACAATGAAAAGAAAAATCTAAGGAGCTGAACTAGACGCCACTTTCTCTTTCAAATCTTCCAGAATTTCTCTTCATTTCTTTAAATATGTATTTATTTAGTCTCCTAATGGAAAGAGAGCACAACAGTAAACTATCCAAATGGTTTCACTTAGGTTTAATGAAAAACACCAGAGTTTCCAGAGACAGGTTACTGGTTGAGGATGAATGTTCTAATTCAGCCAATCCCAATTAGCTCAATTTGCGATTCTGCTGCAGAAAGCCGAATTGCTCTCTTATATATACATGCATCCTGTGTACTGTAAGCATCTAAAGTATTTCTAAAATCCTCTGGCAATGCAAAAAAAAAAAAAAAGGCTCAAAGCATCATGTTGTTATTAATAAGTAACCATTAGGATGCTGACCACTCGAGTCTACATCCTGTATTTATTACTGCATTATCATTCTTTTAAAATTTTACCAATTAGATCCAGAAGGTCATAGGGAGACTTGATGTGCATTTATAGGGGTAATTGTAGTGTGTGCAATCCAATTATGTTTAAAAGCTTCCGTAACGTTATTATTCTCTGTAGAAGCCTCTGTTGCACAAGTGTCATCGAGAAGACGGTGTAGATCCTACTACCCACGTTCTTCATCCTGTTAAGGCAAGAATATGGCCTGGCTGCTCTTTCCTTCCCTAGAATTAACTTGTCTCGATGGAAAAGCTTTTGGGGAGAAAGGCCGAATGTGGTAAATGACAAGGGTTAGGCAAATAAATCTGATTATGACTGATTGCTGATACTGGCATATGGGCTTGAATATAAGCAACAGAAAATGCTAGAAGGATTGATAAAGTTCAGCTCTGTAGCATTCCCTGAGCCTAAGGCAGGGCTGTCGAGAGCCACCATGCCCTCTCCCTCATAGGACCCTTATCTAAACCAAATATCATAACAAAGCAAATCTCTTGGCAGGCCGTTACCCTGCATCTGTAATAAAAGGATCCGTGTTTCCATTTGTCTGTCCATTTGTGGCAGGCATAACTCATTAGAAAATAAAACTAGGGTCTCAAAATTGGTCACCAGCTTCAGGATGACCGTGGGACTTCCAGGGCCAAAAATGAAAGGAGTAGAAATATCCTGGCCCAGATTATCTCCAGACCCTCCCCCATGTTATTTGCAATAGAAGCTAAACTTGTGCAGTGGTGTAGTACTAGGAGCTGGGGAACCCAGGGTCAGACTCCTCTGCCATGGAAACTTGCTGAGTGACCTTGGGCCCATTACATACTCTCAGCCTAATTTGCCTAACAGGGTTGTTGTGAGGATGAAACAGAGGAGAGGACAATGATGTGAGCCCCTAGTGGCTACAGTCATAATTGCATTAGGATTTTTTAAAATGCATTCAGTGAATGCTGATTGATGCTGGCTTCAGGAGCCCTGCAGCTGACTTGGGGGGGCCCAAATTTAGTTCCCCCAGTCCCCCTCTCTCGGCAGTCCTGGCCTAGGGCTGCTTTGTGATTTTTTTGTTTGTTTTCTCATACACAGAGGGGCAGGCAGTCTGAAGTTCACTGGAGTGTCTGCCCATATGTGGTAAGACTCTAGGGACTGCTAGAAATACTAAAACAGTGGTTGTTGACACAAATACCATATGAAACACAGCCAACTAAATTTCTGTAGAACAAGGACTCTATTTAGAAGATGACATAACCATAAAATAGACTAGGGCTCTGAAACCATGAATTTTTTGCTACCACCACCATCATCACCATCATCAAATTTATATGCCACCTCTCACTGCCAAGCAGTCTCGAGGTGGCTAACCAAAGCTAAAATATTACCGGACAGCAATTAAAGTGTAATACCAGTAAAACTAAAGGGTAGCTTCAACTATTATAAATATGTCAGCTTCAACTATTCTGCACCTGATATGAAATCCCATGCAAAGACTGAAAAGACTGATACCAGAAGTTTTAAACTTCTGTATGCCAGATGCATATGCTGTTATGCATCCTGGGGCAGCCGCAATACAAAGCTTTCTCAAGAAAAAGAAATGGCTTGCCTGTGAAAACAGGCCATAATGGATATAAGAGAGCAAACACATCTCTTGATATCACTTGAGCATTCATCTGCTAGTTATTGTAACTACTTTTTTACTGTATTTGATGAATTTATTTGTTGTTTTTATTATAACTACTGTAACTATTTTGTATGTATTGTAACTATTGTATTGTTGTATGTATCGTATTTATTGTAACTATTGTAACACTTGGTCTAGCAATGTTTGGGCATGTGTGATCAGTTTGATTGCACTGGTATGTTGCATAAGAAGGAGGCAGATAAACAACTTCAAGGTCGCATCATGTCACAGTATCTGTAGGGGTGGCATCTATAAGGTTAATCCCATTACTCTGAATTTTTCATTCACAAAGATCCCATCCTATTCTCAGTAAATAGACCTGAGTCTGGGCTGAAAAACTAAGCCAGCTCTATGTATGATAGATCAATGTTGGCATGTTGGTTCAGGGCTCAGGCCTAGAAATACCTGGCAGTTGTTTCCTTGCTACTGTCATGGACTATTTGCAAGTCCCACCCCCTTCTTGGTGCCTTACTTAGTACTTCTTTACCACTAGAACAACTGGCTAACTTGGTCTAGTTTAAAAGGAGAAAAGCCGCAGATAGAATGACTTCTACCTCTACCTTCCCCACCCTCCCCAAAAAATTATTTTAGATTGAGATGATACCAAAGCATAATGCTTATTATATACCAATGGAACAACCAAAAAGAATCACTTGGATTGCAGTCTGGCATACAGGCTGCTTAAATAGCATTGAAATTAATGCAACTGCAACTGTTGATAGGACTGTAGCCTTTGGGATAGTCCTCCAACTCCAAAGTTGGCTGTACTTCCATTCAAGATTTTCCACTTCTAATGGCAGGAGATTTCAAAACAAATCTTTAAAAATATTATTGGGGGTGCTGGTTTCTTACAAGCAAAGGTCATTTGATGCTCCCGGGCAAGTTCCAGTAATCAGTCATAACGAGGCTTTGCTTAAGAGGGGAAAGCACAGTTAATGAGGTCTGCACCTCATTTGGTATTATACTACTTGGCATCCTGCAGAGTAACAGTGCAGTCCTATGCAAAGGTGCTCCCGTCTAAGCCCATTTATTTCAATCCACTTAGAGTGCAGTAACTCTGCATTGGATTGCTGTATAAGGCAAGCAGTACAGAACATGCCATTTCAAACAATAACAGCAAGGAGCCCAACTACAAAGTGTTCTAGTGGATCTCTATTTTTGTGTTTCTTGTTAGAGAGATAAAAAGCATGAGACACATGTTTCCATTATTAATTTAGACTTCATTGTAAATCACAGATTTTGCAATGCATTGACCAGGATATAGAGCAGTAGTTCTTAAACTGTGGCCAGGGCCCACTGATCATCATGGGTATGCAAGAACATAGTGAAAATAGAGAAAAATTGCTGATGAGCTTCTGTGAAACTCCCTGTATTGATGGTTGGGCTTGCCTCTATAACCATAGGAGGGAGTGTGATGGAAATGCTAATAGACCTATGTGCACAGCCTCTCCTATGGCACTCTTTCCAAGTGACCTATACCATAGTAGTTGTAGCACAAGACAAAGTAGCCTAGAAGGACAGTGTATTGACTGATGGCACATAGCATGCATTCATATGGAAAACCATACATGACCTTCCATTCACACTTTTGTACAATATAGCTATATTTCCATCAGTCTGCAAAAAAGGATTGAATTTAATTGGCAGCCCGTCAAGAGGCCCCTGATGGTCATAATATAAAAGAATTTGGAGGTCCACATGGCACAAGCAAAGTAGAATAGCGGTCTGCAGTGCAATAGCATTTAAGAATCACAGTTCTAAAAGGACATCAGCCAAGGATAAAGGTGAACTCATAGTGCATCTTGTTAGAAAGTTGCATGAGAAATTTGGGCTTCAAGATCCAGAACTGATAATTTTACTAGCTTTGGGGGGGGGCAACCACCAGATGCACATGGGCCACTGCAATGAAACATAGCAGGCAGAATCCACATCCCCTTAAAGAAGAATGGCAAAAATTACATGGATTAGAATTGCTCTGGATTATACCTTGTCTGTCGGTTTGCCTAGTAATAATAGTGATTCTTCCTGTCTCCAGGGCATGAGAGAGAGAGAGAGAGAGAGAGAGAGAGAGAGAGAGAGAGAGAGAGAGAGAGAGAGAGAGAGAGAGAGAGAGAGAGAGAGAGAGATTTCCCATGGTTGCTGCCTGAGATCCCTTAAATCAGGGGTGTTGAAATCATTTGTTACGAGGACTGGATCTGACATAAATGAGACCTTGATTGGGCTGGGCCATGTGTTTCATAAAATGTAATGCCAGGTAGCAGAGATACAAACTTTATAAAGGACACACACACAAATATTTTTTAACTTAAAATAAATGCATGCTAAAAACATTAGCTCCATAAGCTGCGAACCTACTTTTGATTTACTGACATTCACCACAGAAATCTCATGCTCAAAGTTCTGAGTCTAGGACCCAGGTTAAAACATGAAATGGCTGAGTGATTAAGAGATCTGGTGAAGCAAGCTATGATGCAGCAGCAGCAGCAGCAGAACTGGAAGCAGGAGATGGCCAGTTCCACTGCGGGCCTGATGGAAGCCCTCCGGGGGCCTGATATGGCCCCCGGGCCTCATGTTTGACATCCCTGCCTTAAATGGAGAAGCCAGGAACTGATGACTTGCTACATATAAATGAACATAAGAACATAAGAGAAGCCAATGTTGGATCAGGCCAATGGCCCATCCAGTCCAACACTCTGTCACACAGTGGCCAAAAATACCAGGTGCCATCAGGAGGTTCAGCACTGGGGCCCTCACAGATGCCACCAACGAAAGACCCTTCATATTTGCTATGCAGGACCTTGTTCCTTTGGCAGAAGGAGCTTTTCTCTGTTAGAAACACTGAAAATCATTGTGTTGGATCTCTTGAAGGGAGACTCCCCTCGATAGAACAGATCCAACCCAATGATTTTCAATGGATGCCCTGAGCTGCCATTATCAAGTGATTATCGAACCATTGTATATTATGTGCTCTACACATGCAAGTGACACTTTCTCTTCATTACTGTTGTTTCATAAATTATAAGAATAAACTCCAGCAATCTGGAATATATATACTAAGAAATTTCCCTGTGGAATTTGCTTCTTTAGAAATTCTCACAGATGAGTTGCTTGAGCAAGACCATACAAATTCATTCTGAAATTCACTTCAATTTGCATGGAATTCAGGGCAATTTGGGGGGGGGAGTTGTATGTGTGTGTGTATAAGAGAGAGAGTGCACACCTGGAAGTCATGGCAATGCCTGGTGACTGATCCCTACTGGGGGACTGGGGGATATTCAGAGAGGTGGCTGAATACAGCCTGCCACCACCTCCCACCTCTGGTATTTTAAGGAGGATTCCCATCCAAATACTTGCCAAAGTTGACCATGCTTAGCTTCCAAGATCTGACGAGATTGGGCTTTCCTGGGCTATCCAGATCAGAGCAAAATCAGGGCAATCTAGACCTGATTTAATCAAGACTGCCCAGCCATTTAATGGGAAGGGGATAGAGGGAAAATGAAATATATGGGGGGGGGAGAAAGGCGTGTCACAGGCTGGGCTGGGTCAGGAGGCAGGTCTAGTCTGGGAGGTTGTAGCCAGAAGAGATGGAACAGAAGCCAAGTCAGGAGTCCAAGAGAATAGTCGTCTGAAGCAAGAGGTCAGGAAGTCAGGAATCCAAACAGGAGCAAGGTCCAGAAACAGGAACTGAGGGTGTGCACAAGGTCAGCATGGATGCAACTTATTTCTTCCATGGAGATTCCAACACCGAGCAGGAGCTATATAGGCCTCTGACTGTGCCTCCCTTAGCGGTGGCACCACTCCTGTCAGTACTCAGGGCTCGAAGCCCACCTTCCCTGCCACCGTGCGTCTCAGTGGTGGGTTGCTAAGTCCCTGCAGAGCCACTCCCTCAGCCGAGCCACTGGCGGAGGTGAATCGGGTGGGCTTTCTGTTTGCAGCTCTACCTCATCGGCTGTTGCAGGACCAGGTGCAGGGGTTACTGGCTTGCTGTCAACTCTCAAGGAATCAAAGGGGCCGGCTTCCATCTCTGGTGATGCCAGCAACTCTGGCTGTGCTGCCAACTCGGACAGGGGCCCCATACAGTCTTTGTTGTCCATGCAGGGTGCCAGCCAATGCAACCAACCAGTGCTGTCCTCAACCTAAAGTCTGGCAGAACATCTCTGCCTTACAGGCCCTACAGAACTGCAGTAAGTCCCACAGGGCCCTGGTATCATTTGGGAGAGAATTCCACCAGGCTAGGGCCAGGACCGAAAAGGCCCTGACCCTGGTCAAGGACAGTTGGACATTTGTAGGACCAGGGATATTTGTAGGACCACTTCTGAGCAGCTAGCTGCAGGCCTGACCCTTTGGTGGGTGGCTATAAAAGCAGCCATAAAAAGCTGCTGGCATGAATGCAACATGTACATTAGATGCTAAGCCAACAACTCTGCCTTGCCTGACTTCTGGAACTCTGACCTTGGACTGATTGACCCTGCCTTTCCTGACCCCTGGCGCCTGCTACTTGGAGCTTGCAAGCCAGTACACTGGGTGACCTTGGGCCAGTCAAACACTCCCAGTCTAACCTACTTCACAGGACTGTTGTAAGGATAAAAAGGAAGAGAGGAGAATGGTGTTAGCTCCTTTGGGTCCCCCTTGGGGGAAAAGGTGGGATATAAATAAAGTAAATAAAATTTAAAATAAATAGATAAATAAGAACCATATGGAAACACATATGGGAAAGCGCTTTATGAGCATCTAGCATCTCATTTAAATGCAGCCTTAGGTGTGTGAACTTCCCTAAGGAACTTCACAAATGTTATTGCAACTTTTTCTTTTTTTGATGTCCATCAAAATTCTGCAGATGTCTTCCTTGGAAAGGACCCTCTAAACTCATTTTGAATTTCACTTCAGGCAAAATGCACTTGCTGCTCTAATACTTGGACCTAATTGAAACACAGGACATTTTATGCCTAAAATAAATTTCTTCCCTTACGTCTCCTTAGAAAATAGAAAGATGTTTGGTTGTGCTGCTTCAAAGGAACTTGTTGTGGCTTTTGCTGCATCAAATACTTAACATGGCTAGTACCAAAGGAACAAAACAAGCCTTTAGTGAATAATTTCGCTGGACATTTAAGAGAACAGGAGATTTACAATCCTATCTCTTCAACCACATCACTGGCAGTTAAACACTTCAGCTACAAAAGGGCAGCAGCACAGCGTAGCCTGTCAAATTTATTACCACTGTGGAACACATGCTGATTCAAAAAAAAAAAAAAACCACATGAAAATAAACTATATTATCTGCAAACTCAAGACCCTGGGAGCTAGTTGGAAAAGACAAAAATCTAGATTAAAGAGAAAGCATTGAGAAACTGCTATAATTTCATTCTGGGATTCTTATAGGTGCACTAAGGCCCTGTTCACACGGAGCATTTGCCCCGCTGAAGGCACGGGAGCCCTGCGGACTTTCCATGTTCGATCATACGAGCACATCTGGGAGGCGTAGTGCTCCCGTGGCCAACCCGCGGCTTCCCCTGGAAAACGCGGGGTAAAAAACTAGTAGGTCGGAAGTACTAGTTTCCGGAAACCCCGGGGCAAAGGCTGGCGTCTGATTGCGGGAGCGCCAGTATCCCGCGGCTTCCGACACCTGCCCATGTCCCCAGGGTTTCCGGATGTTGTCAGTTTCCATGGGATGCGCACCAACGCTGAACAGCGCATGCGCACACACAAGACACCGACAGCGGCCCGCCCCCCCAATGGCGCATGCGTGCTGCGCTGCTTTTTTGCTGCGCTGCAGCAGTGCAGTGTGATCGGGGCGCAGAGCTGGAGTGTGGCAACCCGGTGGCCCGTATGATCGGGCTACCGCGCCTTATTTAGCTCCAGGGCAAACTGCCACGCCTCCCCCGCGCGTTTTCTGGCCCGTGTGACCGGGGCCCATGATTAGCAAAAATGCACCTTCATCCAAATAGGGATGCCAGCCTCCAGGTGGGCCTTGGGGAATCCCCCAGAATTACAGCTCCTCTCCATACTACAGAGATCAGTTTCCCTGGAGACAATGGATGCTCTGGAGGAGGGATTCTATGGCGCTGTACCCCACTGAGGTGCCTGTTCTCCCCTGGCTCCATCCCCAAATCTCCAGGAGTTTCCCAACATGGATCTGGCAATTTGCTGAGAGAGTTGCCAACTAATTTCAGTCAACGGGAGGGTCAACTCCATGCATGAGAGTGTGTAAGTAAAATGTCCATCTTCCAGATTATAAATATAATTGGCTTTCAATCAGTATTTTTAGGAATTCTGGAGTGCCTCGAACGCTTAATAAGAGATCCGTGTTGAAGGGATCGCTACTGATTTGGCAAGCAAGACTTTGGGCTTTTTGAAATCCACCTTGTCTCCTATTGAATATCTTCCATTGCATCATGGAGTCACAAGAGAGTATCTGGCATCATCATGAATGATTTCAGAGCACAATCAAGAATATGCCCAAGAATACTCTACAATACCCAGCAGGTCTATGGCAGCCATGTAGGCGTTCCTCGGCAGATAAGCCAATGTGTTAAGACAGGGCAAACTCTGGGCAAGATGCCTTCTTGTGCCCACTCCGGCTGAGCGTGTTGCCAGGCCTCTTCCCTTTTCCACTCCGTTTGCTGCCTCCACATATAGAAGAAGAAGAAGAAGAAGAAGAAGAAGAAGAAGAAGAAGAAGAAGAAGAAGAAGAAGAAGAAGAAGAAGAAGAAGAAGTCAGAGAGAGTCATTGCTCCACTCTTTCATGCATTTCTCTGACTATGAAATGGGAGATTACCCCAGAGGCTTCTGTGATTAATCCTGCATTTCCTGCAGTGGAACAGGAAAGCATAAGCATCTAGTGCAAGTGTTGGTCCCTCTCCCATTGCTCCCCCATCAGTAAATGGGAGGTTACCCCAGAGGCCCCTGTGATTTCCTGTATGGTTAAAATGAAATATATAAATTTTTAAATTAATAATTTCCTATTAATAGTGTCTCTTGGTGGGAGTGGAGTGCAGCTTTTGCATGAGAGACAGCCAGGCTGTACTGCTTTTCGTAATTGCCCTTCCCATTAGAAAATCATCCTGGAAGCCTCTGTAACGTCCCATTTCCCGGTGGGAATGGCGGGACCAAGCATCTTTCTCAGCAGGGGGTCTTCTGCCATGCTGTGGATCATAGCGGGTGCCCAGCCATGTTTACTCCTGATGGAAGCCCAATATGGAGGGTTGCTTGAGAGTAAGAAGTCTGAGAACCAATGAAATCCACAATGCGTAATAACTCTATGGAAACAGTAGCATTTTAACATTAGGGCTGACCCTATTCATTGCTTTTAGATCTCTATGGTGTTTTAGATGTCTTCACTGACTTTTCTAGGCATCAGGCACTCAGGATGGTTTACAATAATGACTCTTATCAATAGCACAAAAATAAAATCTTATTTTTGAAAAAGGGGGAAAAGGATAAGAGCAGCACTGAGAAAAAATGAAACCAATCTGCATAAAATCAGCACTGAAAACTGCACAGCCATTCCATATCAACCCAGAAAGCATGTAAGAATGGCAAGAAATATCACCCAAAGTGGTGCCCCAAATGTGCAGAGCAATGGCAGTAAATGTCTCATGAAAGTAGAACCAAGACCAAAGCCTACTCTGCAGATTGCAGAGAGCAGAGAGGATCACATTAAAGGAGGCAGTCCTAAATTACACTGAATTGTGTCATGTTTTGGTGCGAAAACTTCCCCCAAATTTGTTCCTAACCTACTGAATTTTCCAGGTTGCTTGACAGACCTGATGCCATTATTTATGGCAGTGATCTATAATTGCCTGTTCTTATAATTTATGTCGGGTGCCTTTCTTGTTAAAATAATATCTTTTTGTTTGTTTGTTTTTGTCAAATCAGTGTGTGGTTGTTTAGGGAGTTGCAGCCTGCAATATCACAAATGCGTTCACCATCTGAACTTACCAAGTTTGATAGGCAGCGATTATGGTGAGTTGATCCTGGGAATAGTTTCTTGGTGTGGCAAAGTCATAAACTGAGCTGGTCAGTGGTTACAAAGTATCTTTTTAGCTACTTGCCATACTTTTTGGTTGATCTCCTTGCATAATTAAGAGATGGATCTGGTGTACTGGTGAACGAGGTCATTCAGGATCCAGGGGGAACACTGTGTGGAGTGGAGACCCGGAGGAAGGTGTATCATTGAGGGACATGTTTTCGCTTGCTTCTTGACACAATACTGTAACTGAAGGGGAAGGCTTCTGTACGAGCTAAAGAGAGGGCCAGAGTGAGCCAAAGTGAATCAAACTTTGGAAGCCATAAAGCTTTGGTACTGCAAATTGTGTTGTGACATTTACAGCATAGGAATGATAGTTTTAGCTATGTGGGGAACCAGCAGAGATGTTTCCCTCTGGTACACTGTGTTATCAGTTTCCTTTTTTCTATAGAAAGATATCAGATCAATACAAAACCAGAAAAACTGCAGGGACAGAAACAGTAGTAGCAGCCGTGCTTCATTTAATGTCATAACATATTTTGCTAAAAATAAGCTATTTACCTAAGGGTATTTTAAAATTGCCAAATGCTTTGTTCAGAGAGACACCCCCCCTTCACTCTCTGGATGGTGGGGGCTCTCCTTGCGATCACAAATAATATTTTTTTCATTCACATTTTATGCTGCCTCGGTGTCAGTTTGTTGTTGAACTCTGTTCAGCCAGGAGGCCGAATTCCCCAACATAACCTTAGCTTCCGAGATCTGATGAGCAGGGCTATTTTGGGGCAGGAACACAGGAAAGGAATTCCGGCTGGCTCCTGAGTTTGCCACACCCAGCAGGAACTCATTAGCATAATAGGCCACACCCAGCAAAAGAAACTCATTAGGACTGACTACATTAGGGGTGTGTGGCCTAACATGCAAAGGTGTTCCTGCTGCAAAAAAAGTCCGGGGTTTTGACAACAAACAAGATCAACAGAATAATCAGCAAAAGGTGGATGTGGCTGGATGACCACACTTCTGGTAGCATGGGGCTGTGGCCTAATAGGCTAATGAGTTGTGCTGCCAGGGGTGTGGCCTATTATGCTAATGAGTTCCTGCTGGGCTTTTTCTACAAAAAAAGCCCTGACAGTATGTATGGAGGAGTCAGTGCCTGTTTTCCTGAAAAATGGGGGTATGGAGGGCAGTGTCTTGGCCAGTGTTAAAAATGTTTCTGATTAGCATAAAAAAGAACAATCATCCACACTTAAAGTAGCATTGACCAGATGTGGGGGGGGGGCTTTCCTATGCAGAAATAGAGACCCAAAGTAGAAAACCATTTGGGATGGATTTACAACATAGAAATGGAGCCAAAATTGGAAGCATTTCAGTAATCAGTTGGGGAGAAGCTTTCTACCACATAAATGAGAGGAAAATCCTGCCACTGGGAATATACAACTCCCATGCTTCTTTCCTGAGTCACATATGTGTGGAAGCCAACTGTGTATGCATTCAGGCTTTGTGCTAGACATGCCAGCTGGCCAGTGAATGCCATCAAGTGGTTCAATAATCACTCATTCTGATTGTAGATCAATTGGAGGGATATTCGTAACTGGAGACTGCAATGACAGCTGAACCTGCAGGAGTATGAGTAACCTTTCTCTCAAAACCTTTCCAAATGCATTTTTTTATGCCAGGAAGATTCTGTAGATGTGAATGAGGTGGGAGGGTCCCATTGTAATATGAATGGAACGTGTCATTCTGGAATATCATAATAGTGTATATATATCAACCAACAGGTTCCCTCCTCCCTCCAGTGGCTCTGCCCTTGATGCTCATTTTGCTTTGAAATCACACCCAAAAGACCACCTATGTTGCTGTTCAAATCCTGCCTCAAACCCACCTCTTTCCTGGTGCCTACACCTAACTAAACCTAAGCACAAGTGCATTTATATATACGCTCTCGTCACATTTTCTCTTTCCACCCTTCTTCTCCTTTGTTGAAATCTGTCCGGGACCTGTCTTTTTGGCATATTTTACCAGGAAATCATCATATACACCATTGTCAATATAGGAGGGGGAGGAGCAATATAATCAGGATTTTTGACATCCCTGTATCTACATCTAAAATGATTGACCCTTGTGTCAGTCACAAAAGCAGCAAAACCAGTTCACCCACAGACAAAGTAAGGTTCTCTGTGCGCTTGGAGACCCCCCACGGGGTGCAAAAAATGACTTTTGTAAACTAACCCCCTCACCCCCCCAAAGAAAAATACAAAAGACCTGATGAGGAGGACTGGAGGTAGTACTTAAAGATAGGATGTGATTTCCAAATGGTTCCCTCTTCCTGCAACTCCTCTACAGCCCCCAAGTCCTGGCCAGTGTCCTGAGTGCCTCGCTGACCAGTGACAGCTGCTGGTGAGCCTCATCACTCAGCCTTAATCTAGGCTCACTGTGTAATCTTGACCAAGTCATTATAGCTTTTTCAAAACTATCTCTCAGGGTTCTCCTGCAATTTTAAAAAAATTACTTCATTTGTACCCAGTCTTTCTTCCCAACAGGGACTCAAAATGGGAAAGGGCCCCCGGTAATACTCTCTCACCCAGGGCCTAAAAAAACCTGGAACTGGCCCAGCCCCAAATCATTATTTATTATTATTAACACCTACATTCAAGCACACCATTGAGCTAAGAAAACCACCATCCTTTAACCAGGATTTTTGAACGATAACGCGCATCAGCAACAACCGTGACAAAAAAAGAAAGAAAGAAATCTCCAAAGCAATTTTAGAGGAGCTGGGAAGAACGGCTTTTAAAAGACAGCCAGCTCAGGAAAAATAGCAAAATGAATTAAAATTCTGAAAGGTGGTGCAAGGGTCACAAATGAGGGGAAAGTCTTCCCCATAAACAATTATATAGCCACTTTCACAAGGGATTAGGAATTGCTTTAAATGGCTTATTAAAAGCATTTCCGAGAGATCAACGATTAAAACTAATGTGAATCTCTTAATGAAATGCACCTTATCGAGGCAGCATCACTGCCTGAGTATCTTCTTTATTGTGAATCTAGTAGAGAGAGTGTATCTACTTTTGTTTTTATTTGGGGAGCTGCAATCTCATCTTCATCAGTGGAGAGATCCATCCTTCCCCCCCCCCCGAGTATTAATCACTAACTCTGCTCGTCATTCATGGACCACCCTGATTTTTTTCTGACATTTTCTAGTTTAGTATTTTTCCTATAGTAAAATGAGACGAGCTTGAACTCTGTGTAGAAGCTAAAATGACTAAACATGAGGCTATTGTACTTTGGTCATATTATGAGAAGACAAGAGTCTCCAGCAAAGACAATAATGCTAGGAAAAGACCACGATACGATAGGACATTTGGGAGGTAATTAATTCACAGGATCACCATGAGTCAGAAGTGACTTGATGGCATTTCACACACACACACTGGGACAAAGAAATCATACCACAGATTAAATGCAGTTTGGGGGAGTTTTTTCTTCCAAGCAGCATTTGCATGTGGCTCCTTGTTTGTGGAGGGTATTGAGACAACACACTGCACAGCAGAGCTTCTGCTGTGGGTAAATACAGACACCAACAATATTTTATAGCTGTGAGCAAATTCAGTAAAAAAAAAAATGTCATTGTACATAAAGCTAGTTTAGTATCATGATGTATCCGTGGGTAGTGAAATGGACAGATGGTTACTTAGTTGCAACTGATACCAGTTTATCCATATATCTATTTTTGTGAAATCGAAGCCAAATTTGGGATTGTCTGTTAAAGCACCTGCTAATGGTCACAGAGACAAGAGTTAAGAATCAAATTCAATCACAGAGCAGTTGGATTTGCTGGGGGTGGGAAATGTGATTTTTGCCAGGTTATACACCCAAAATAGATGATTTGACAGAAGAAGAAAAAAAATCTGAGCTGAAGATGGGCTGTAGTTTTTGAAACTTCCAGATAGGAGAAGGGATGCATTACCCTTTCCTCTTTAGCTGCTTTGCATCTCTTCCCCCAGTCCCAGGGCCAGCTCAAGCTAGTGAGCCTCCCAAGGTGCCATCATTGCCATACTCTATCATGGGCTCCTGGTGGTGGCAGTTGTCACAAGTTAAGGTTCCCCGTTCCTTTTCTTGTACCACCCCACAGGCTTCAAGTTTTAAGCCTGGTATCAAGACAACTAGGTGGGGGGCACATGAACACACACAAGAAGCTACCTTATACTGAATCAGACCATTGGTCTATCAAGGTCAGTACTGTCTGTTCAGACTGGCAGCGGGTCTCCAGGGTCTCAGGCAGAGGGCTTTCAATCACCAATTACCTGGTCCTTTGTAAGTGGACTTACCAGGCATTGAACCTGGGACCTTCTGCATGCCAAGCAGGTGCTCTTCCACTAAGCCAAGTGCCTGTTTCTGTGCAATGCCCCTAGACTCCAAGGTGGGCTGCACTGACATCGATCAGGAGGTGATGACCAGCACAAGCCCTGCCAGTCGCCTCTTTCCAAGGGTTCACCCTCTGCCAATCTGATGCTTGTCAGACTTGGGCATTGAACTGACTACTCATACCACCCTTTTGCAGGCTAGCCAGGGTATGCGCCATTATTCCAGGGTAATAACATCAAATTCTGCAAACAATATAGAGCAGGCAACAACAAAAAAATCCCCTTCCAAGCCCATCTGAAGGGAATTTTCTGTTTGACCCAAATGCAGACCAGCTAATCTAGCATTGCTTGTTAGCGGTGGGGGGGGGGGTAGGTGAGGCATGAGCCTTACAAAAAGTCTACACACAGGAGGCTTCCTTCATATTTTCTGGGCCATACAGTGGGCAGAGGCAAAAGAGGCACCCTGTTCCCATGAGGGCGGGAAATGGAATCTAATATATAAGCCATCCCATTGTGGGAGGGCGCAAATATGGGATTTTGAGAAAGGGTAGTGGGCACCACCAAAAATACCTGCCCGTTGGGAGGAAATCACAAAGTGTTGACAAACACCATCCTACGGGTGTGGTCACACATGCGAGATAAACCAGGAGGGAAACAAGGCTATTCCCTCTGGAGGAATTTGACCCACAGTGGCATGATCACACAGTCCTTTGAAGCTGTGGGGGCAGCCCGCCACTGCATGATCAAACGCAACCACAGGTGAGTCGGGGTTTGTGGGGTTTTTTGCCGTTTGTTTCCGATTCACTTAAATGGGGAATCGATGAATCGCATCTCATCACTGAGGGCTCCCTATGGAGTGTGTGATGATGCGCATACTGAGAAGGTGGGGAAAAACAATGGCACGGGGTCAGGATGGCCTGATCAGACCATCCTGATGCCATGAGAGTGTGCTGGAGCGATCAGACAGTGGAAAGTCCATCTGTGGCCTGTAGCAACCCATTTGCTACTGGACTTTCCCTGGTGTCTTTTTACTCCACTTCTGCGGCGGAGCAAAACGGGTTGCCGACGGGTGCAGGGCGTTTCCTAGATGTTTGTGTCTGATCGTGCCCTTTAAATCCACCCAGCATTCATGCCTATGGCATGGCTAATTTTGCGTGTGATCATGCACTATGATGGAGGCAGCTGTTTCTGAATGGGAGCTCCTTGCAGACACAAAGGTGATGCTTCCTTCCTTGGCCCTTCTAAAGAATCTGTTGCTTCACTGAGGCAGAGGAAATACAAGACTGGCTATTTGCTTTGAGGGAGAAGGAAATGGATGCCAGGGAGCCCACTAATAGGCACCATGGCACCCACGTGCACCACATTAGGGAATCTGAATTACATATTATGGCTTAAGGCAGCTGACATATGGAGTGATAGAAAGTGGTTTCCACCTGCCATCCATAACATGCTCCTTAAACAATACAAAAAAGATCAATGGTATTTGAATTTATGAATCTGCCTTAGATCACTGGAAATCAAGCTATTCTGACTGACTGCAGCTCTCCAAGGTCTTCAGCAAAGAAAGATGTTTCCCAGCTCCAGGTACTTGAAGTGAAAATACCAAGGCTTGAAAATGGGTTCTACCACTTCAAAAGTATGGATCTGTTTATTTCATATATACCCCATTTTCTTCCCCAATGGGGATCTAAAGTGGCTCCACTACCCCATTTCATCTTCACAATAATCCTGTGAGGCTGGTTAGTCTGAGAATGTGGGACTGCCCCAAGGTCACCCAGCAAGCTTCCACGGGAGAGTGGGGATTCCTCAGAACAACCTTAGTTGGTCTGTGAGCCTGAGAATGTGTGACTGGCCCAAGGTCACCCAGCAAGCTCCCATGGGCAGTGTGGATTCAAACCTGGGTCTCCCATATCCTACTCCAATGCTCTAACCACCACAACATGTTGCCCCACAATTTTGTGCTTTGCTCGTGAGCCATAGCTGCTTCCCCAGTGCCCCATGAGAAGTGTTACACCAGTTACCGTGAATTATTAGCACTAGCAGAATCATCACCCATTTGAAAAGAAACCTTTGTAGCAAACTGTCAGGGATCATTGTTAAAAAAAAGGGGATCTTTAATGAGCTACTATCAACCATTGTTACATTACTGCAAGAGGAAATCAGCAGTTTTAAGGCAGAAGCATTAAATTCATCACCAAAATACCCTCGTTTCAAATACGTGGTCTATCAGCAAAGGCTGTTCCCTGAACACCAACAGAAAACAGGTCTTTAAAATGAAAAAGCACATACTTCTTGCAGGCAATCCTGCAAAACAGTTCATGTTACCCATAAAAATATGTTCACTATCACCATTTAGTTTAGGCCTGGTTGTTCGACAGGGCCCTTAGCTAATGTTTATATCAAGGCCATATTTCCAAAGCATATAATTCCTGTCTCCGTTGTTTGGTTTTTGTAATAGATGCCAGTGAGAGGATTTAATTCAGCAAATCGGTGCCATTCATTAAGATATCATTAAGCAGTTTTCTTTCTGACTGCTAATTATGATAAATATTAATTTAAGTCAGTTGGGCCTGTTTTCAAAAAAGATAAAAAGGGAGGGGGAGACATTCATGTACATATGGGACATAGACTAGGATTTTAAAAAAAACTTTTAAAATTAAGACTTACAAATTCACTCACGTTCCCTAGAGCGCAGAAATTGTGAGTTAGGGATCCCACCTTAATTTGAGAGTAATAAACATACCAACAGTGTAACACAATGTTACATACTCTGCTCGCTCACCATTTCACCTGTATTCAGCTATCATAGGGTCGCCAACTCTGAGTTGTGAATTTCCTGGAGATTTGGGGGACAGAGCTTGGGGACCATGGGGTTTGGGGAGGGGAGGGACCTCAGCAGGGTAGAATGCCATCGAGTCCACTCTCCAAAGCAGCCATTTTCTCCAGTGGGATTGATTTCTACAGTCTGAGGATCCACTGTAATTCCAGGAAATCTCCATGCCCTGCCTGTCAGTTGGCAATCCTATACTCATACTTATTTTGGCCTTTCAGGTCCAAAGTCCTCTTCTATCAATGGGGAGCAAGGGAGTAAGTGGAAGCAAAGTGAGGACAGGCATTTAGCTGCCCAATGACCTCCCACTCCCCTTGTTATAGTATATATACACGTATATACTATAGTGCAGACTGTCTGTTAGATGCATACCTTGATGCAAATTTTAAGTGTCATAATACGAATAGGCAAGCATACATGGCAACGTATTGCAAAGTGGACTGACCTAAATTGACTCTTAGTTTAGCCAAGGTTTCAACAGAAAATCTTGAGTCCACATATTTCCCACTACCAACACACACAGTCTTTCTCCTGTTTTCTTCTCTCCCCTTCAGCTTCCCTGTTCTCGCAATCCAATTCACTGAATACTCATGTCCACCATTCTTTAAAGATAAATGCAAATAGGTGTAAAAGTTGGACAATGAAGAAAGCTGACAGGAAAAAAGCTGATTCATTTGAAATGTGGTGTTGGAGGAGAGTTTCACAGATACTGTGGATCACCAAAAAGATGAATAAATGGGTTCTAGATCAAATCAAGCCTGAACTCTCCCTAAAAGCTAAAATGAGGCTCTCGTACTTTGGTCACATTATGAGAAGACAAGACTCACTGGAAAAGACAACAATGCTAGGAAAAGTTGAAGGCAGCAGGAAAAAGAGCAAGACCCAACAGGAGAGGGATCGGCTCAGCCAGGGAAGCCATGGCCCTCGGTTTGAAAGGCCTGTGAGTGGCAGATAATAATAGGATGTTTTGGAGGTCATTAATTAATGCTTTGGAGGTCACTATAAGTCAGAAGCAACTTGATGGCAATTAACACGTACACAGTGGAAAAAGTCACTTTTCATTAAAAAAAATCTTCAGTGTTATGTATTTCATCAATAAATTAAGAGCTATAAAGCATGCTGTACCAAGTACTTCTCTTGCTTGATCTTCTCCTATCCTCCATTCCCCATTCCTGCAGTCTTCTCTTATACCTCTACCTAGTTTTACCCCAGTCTTAGCAGATCGGGAGAAACAGAGAAAACTAGCCAAGTGTCTAAGGCAATGATCTCCAGTGGTAGTGCCCAGGAACTATAGCACCCACCAATGTGTTTCTTGGCACCCATTTACTTCTTCAGCTTTAGGCATAAAATCGAAATAGGCTTTCCAGGCCTCCCTTTAAAGAAGAGTCCTCCCACTGACATTCTCCATTGCCTGCCACTGCTCCGAGCAGTGACAGGATAAAAATAAATCCAGTGATGCTGCTAACATTGCTATGTCACTTCTGGGGACAATTCGGAAGTGACAACAGGTAGCTCTAGTCATTGCCAGAAACTTTATGGTAAAACCGTTGAGTTTCCATGGATTCCTAGAGCTATCGTTTGTCCTCCAGAGGAAGTGGTTGGCCACTGTATGAGACAGGATGCTGGGCTAGCTGGACAACTGGTCTGATACAACACAGTTTTTCTTATGTTCTTAATAAGTCACAGCTTTCCACTTTTGAACTGGTCATAGAAAAAGACTTTTGTATGTCTCTGGTTTGGTAAGTTCTTCCTGTGTGCATGCAAGGAATAAGCGTTCTCCATTTTTTGGAAGCTGAAACCAAACATAATCACTTTCCCAAGGTAAACAAATGGTTCTGAGTTTCTTCTGGATCCTCAGTAAAAAAAAAAAGCTTCAAGGGGGGGAAATGGCACAGAATCAAGATGGCCTGATCAGACCATCCCAACGGCATAAAAGAGCGCTGGAATGATCAGACAGGGGAAAGTCTGTCCGTGGCCCGTCACAACCCATTAACTACTGGATGTTCCCTGGTGTCTTTTAACTCCACTTCTGCGGCAGAGCAGAATGGGTTGCCGACAGCTGCGGGGTGCTTCCCAGATGTTGTTATCTGATCACGCCCTTTAAATCCACCCAGCATCCACACATATGTCTGGTCTAATTGTGCATATGATTGCAGCCTATTGTTTGTCTCCCCAGGGCACAGCCAATTTCAGGTTCAACCCCTATCAGCCTTCCCAAATCAACACTCCCTTTACCTCAGTTTCTGTATGTTGGAGGCAGGGATGACAAATTTTTTTTTTTTTTTTTGGGATGACAAAATTTTAACTTACCAGGTGACAAAGTACTTTTTGCAGACTCTTAAACATACCTAAGGGGACAGCAGGACTGCAGTGAGAATCTCCATCACTGATATTTATGTGTTCACTGGAACACATGTATGGGCCCTACCTATATACATATATACATATACAGTCTGTGCACAAAAGCTTATGTACTTTGGGGTCTGGTAAAATGGAGCCTGCTTCTTGCATGTGCTTGAAAGTTGAGGGTTCTTGAGAGAAGAGGGAAGATTGCATTCAGAGCAAATCAGGTGGCACTTTCTTCAATGACTGCTGCCCGAGACCCTCACTTTGGCTGTCCATTGAAAAGAATAATCCCCAAACTCTGGAATCTGAAAACACCACATGGATCTCTAACCCAAAGCAGTAACAGCCTACCAGAAATGAAACAATCACAATAACCCCCCCACCCCCCAAAAAACCCAGATCCATTACTGTAATGAATTTTGTCTTGGTGCATGCTCCTGCTTTATATTTGTATGTGCACAGGCTCATTCCAATGAATGTGCATAAGTTGTGGCCAAGCTTGTCATACTAGTCATTCTTTATCCCCCATTCCCATTAGAACATATTTAAAGGACTTTAGGGCTCTGAACAGGCCCTTCTTATGCAATTTCTTCGTACCAAACTCTTTCCCTTCCAGCTATATACTTGGTTATTTACACCCACTGGGAAGGAGGGAATCCTGTTGAGGTTCCTGGATTAAGGCCAAATACTCCTCTAAGAGACATGCTTTGGATGCACATGAATGAATTGATGTAAGAGTCACTGGAGGAAATTCGATAGCTTTTGTTTATATATAGGAGATCAGCTGACTTGATCTCAGTGACCTTAAAATCAATGGAGTCCCTAGAGGTACGAAAGGGCAATAAAAGGTAAAATTTATTTTCAGAGTTTAACACTAGCAATGGAGTAAAACACATGTGATAGAAATTGAAAGTTAGTGTAGCCTTGAAATAATAACAAAATCAATTACTGCAAGAATCAGCACAGGCTGTTGCTATAGTTATCTTCCATGACTCCAAAAATGCATTCAAGTTCAGCTGGCCCTCAGTTATGTGATTTCTCTTTGAGCCTTCAAAAGAAGGCCTCTCCAGCTTTCTTATGTTTTAACATTTTGTTCATCCATAAACAAACATACTGAATTAGTTAGGTATTGTATAGAGGCCCAAGAGTACTGCTTTGTCAGATATTTCTGTGAAAGCAAAGAACACTGTTGAAGATTTTATACCCAGGGAAAATTCAGTGCTAGGTATCAAAAAACATTTTGAAAACAGATATACGGAAAATAAAGTAGGTCAAAAGTTGAAACTCTTAAGTATCCCTTTAACAGTTCTCTGAGGTTTTCCAAGGTTTAGGCCATGTAGGAAGGTTTTGGCCAGCAGCAATGTTCTTTGCTTTGAACAATACAGGGATCTGTTTTCAGAGTACATTAATGACTCACAGACAAAATTCCTGGACCACTCTGTCCCAAGCTTTATTAACCGGCTGTCCCTGAGAGTTCTGAACTGCTCTGCTTTCTCCCCTTACACCCTTTGACATCCCCATCTGCTTTCTAGGATTGTTAAGAGAAATTCTCTTAATCCCACTTTACCTAATTTCCCCCCCAAATTCATATTTTTAGACAGGGCTTTTTTTGTAGAAAAAGCCCGGCAGGAACTCATTAGCATAACAGGCCACACCCAATAGCAGAAACTCATTAGCATATTAGGCCACACCCCTGACTGCGCAGCTCCCTCCCAGGATCAGCTTCCCCAGGTGCCCCGTGGCTTGCGAGGCGCCTGGGAAACCCGAGGGGGGGGGTCTGTAGGCATGGCCAACTCGGAAGCCAGCCGGAACTCCATTCCTGTGCATTCCTGCCCAAAAATAGCCCTGTTTTTAGATATGAATTTCCCCTATTCTCTTTTTTGCTCTTTTAAAAAAGAGATTTCTCTTTATAGAGAAATCAATGCACCCTTTTGTAATTTCAGCCCTTGCAGCTCTTCTCTACTTCATACCCCAGGGTGGTGTGCTAGCAGGAGGACAGGAAGGGTTGGGGGAAACACTGCCTTGCAGAACATCCCTTCCTGCCTCTGCCCTCTCCATTTCCTTTTTTATCAAGATGGAATTGATTAGAAATGGATTCCAAATTCCTAAAAAGAGGCAAAGAAATGGATTGTTGGATTTCAGGGAGAAAACTAGATTAAGAGAATTTCTTTTTACAGTGCTAATACATTATTCCATTGCTGTGCCTGAGCATCGGCAGCAGGGTCAGGAACTAAGACTGCAGCAGCAGCAGGAGCCCTCATCATTCACTACAGACTTTACCAAGCAAGCACTCATCATGGGGATCAGGGCAACAATAATTTATACTTCATATATTTAAAAAATGTGCTAAGACATGGGTGTATAGAATTAAGTGTTTGCTTTGGGCCTAGGAGTAACTTCTTAGGACACTAATTCTAGTGCTGGCTACTGAAACAGATTTTTTAGGACCTCCCTATCAAAGTGATGCTAGGATACTCAGCAGTACAATCTTAATATTGTAGCATTCTTGAGTCACAGAGGGCCGTATCTGACCAGACAAACAAAGGGCACGATCAGACACGAGCATCTGGGAAGTGCCCCGCACCCATCAGCAACCTGTTTTGCTCCACCGCAGAAGCGGAGTAAAAAGACACCAGGGAAAGTCCGGTAGCAAACGGGTTGCTACGGGCCATGGATGGACTTTCCTGTGTCTGATTGCTCCAGCGCGCTGTCATGTCATCGGGTTGGTCTGATCAGGCCATCCTATCTCCGTGCTGTTGTCCCCCCCACCCCTCTCAGTATGTGCATCATCGCACACTGCATAGGGAGCCCTCAGTGCTGAGATGCAATTCATTTAAGCAAATCGGGAACAAATGGCAACCCCCTCACCTACAGTTGCATCTGATCACACAGTGGCAGGCTGCCTCTGGAGCTTCAAAGGACTGTGTGATCTTGCAACTGCGGGTCAAATTCCTCCGGAGGAAATAGCCTTGCTTCCCCCACCCACGTTATCTCGCATGTCTGACCGCCACCAAAGTCTCCTTCTAAATGCCTCCACGCAGTGGCAGTTCTGGACAGCGTGCAATGTGTATAGATTGTTGTGCAAATCAGCCTCATACCATATTGTTTCTCTTCATTCATTCATTCTGTGCATTTTTATTCCATCCTTCTTCCCCAGAGGTTGGGACAGTGAGACAGTGTGAGCAGTCCAGGGCCAGCCAGTGCGCTTCTATGACAGAGTGGGGCTGGAAACCTGGGTCTCTCAGATCCTAACTGGACACTCAAACCACCATGCAACTAGTCTCTCAATTCCAATGCAAGCTGCTGCCCGGAATCTTTAGTACAGTCACTGCAACAAGCCATGTTAGTGATCAGTGAGGTGGTTAGCTACTACATATAATTAGGTTTCCATATAGATCAGCCACCACAGGGAGGCAGTTCTGAGCAGTTTCTACATCTCTACCATCTTATGAAAAATAGCCCCTTAAGAAGTACCAGAGCATCCCAAAACATGAAAACCTGAGTCCAAATATATAGCTCCTTTGAACTGTACAACACCAGCGCCTTCCTGTTATAGTGCTCGGTATAATGCAGAGGAAGAAACGGCTTGATGCTTGAACACTAGGAAATGCTGTGGTTGTTTATTCATGGCTGCTAATTCAAAATCAATAGTCATCATTGTAGGATTCAAATCAGTGATTCCTGGCTTGAACAGAACATTTTTGTCTATGTCAGTAATGGTAGGTGTAAGAATAACTCTGCGGGGCTCAATAAGAATCTAACATGAATGCTGAAGGTCTGTGAAAATTATAGGGCTGCTACTGGAAAAGCTGTAGCCCTCCACTTCTCAAAGGAATGCCTGCACAGAAGCAAGTGGGGGAGAGGCATCAAATTGATGTTTTGTCCTGCGTTCGCTGTATAAACAATCCCTTGCTGTAGATTTTACGTCTGTGTTAAATAATACTCTGACACTTGGCAAAGCCAAAAGAAGTTTCCTTCAGTTGATCTATTCTTTTAAATTGTGCTTAGTCAAGTGGTTTGGAAAATCGGTGTAGATGGGGCATTTGTTCAAAATGATATCTTGATGCTGGTGCAATGGAAATCATTCATGCATTCCCCAGTTGGTTCCTTCTCTCCATCCGCCCCCAGAAATAAATGTTATATGGATATATTTTGCATACTGTACATTAGCAAGTGCATTTTATGAGCTCTGATATTCATTGTTTTTAATCTTTGTAATTAAAAATTAACTTGGATCCCCCAAGATCAACTGGAATTTTGTTGTTATTACAAAGGAAGTCCCGTTTCTTTAGGTTATATTTTTAAAGTCACCCTCAGACATTTTTATTTATTTTATTTGAAATATTTGTATGCTGTTTTCACCTGGTCTATAGGATGCAGCATGGCTCACATATTTAATAACCGCCTTAAAATTATAAAATACTTATCCAAAAATATTCAGAAATAAAAAAGAGGCTTAAATCCAACTACCTTTCCGGCCCCCAAGCTATGCTGTGGATCACAGGGTCTACATGAACTAAGGCCATGTGGGGTGGGACCTATAGTAAGGAAGGGAATTGGGCAAGATTGGGTGAGCATGGCAGCGGTGGAAAAAAATGCAAATTATGTGCTATGGATTGCTCCAGCCAAACTAGATGTTAGAGTTCTGTGGCCCGCAAGACTCATGGGAAGGGAATACCATCCCTTCCCCCCCATCACCAAGCCTGGTGTGGCTGCAGGTCCCACATCACCTACCCTTGAACCTGGCTGTCACTGTCAGCTCTGTGGGTAACTCTGTTGTCTGTACATGTGCAGATAATGTTGTTTTATTATGGGGAGGATTTAAACCTCCCTGTATTTTTTGTGATTTCTGGCTTTTTTGTGCAAACTTGGGGGGGGGTCCCCAAGTTTGCAAGAAAACCTGTTTAGTGTCGGTGTTGCCCTGATCCACAGATCTAGATATCTACAGATGGGGGCCACACGTTGCTATTATATACAGAGATGTTTTTTGGTGAGTTGTACCTGGGTTCCTCCGATCCAACTCATATTCCCTGCAGCCACATGGCAAATGCAGGGAATGTCATTTTAAAGATCAGAGGAAGCCCTTTTCTGCTTGGAATAGGGTATAAGGGGGAGGGGACTCCTGTTTCCCATGCAGTTTTGAGAAGCTGAAATGTCCCTCCCTCCGGGGACTTATTTGCATAACTTGGGAGTGGCATGTAGAACCATCTAAGCACCGGCTGTTCCAAAGTTATGTAAATAACTTCCTGCCAATGATGATATGGTTTCAATTGGAGAATGCTTGAAAGCACATTAGAATATGCATTCCAATGTTACTTTACAATTGCCACTTTATGCATTCCATGGAAGGGAGAAAAAAAGGGATAAAAGTACATGGACTGGTGTGCATCTCTGTCCACTTTTTGGCACAACTGGTAATGGGTTTTTCTAAAGGTGACAAGATCTGAACTGGAGGTGAGAGTTTTATATTGTTAGCTGCTCTGTGGTTGCACACTATCTTGGTGTTGCTGACTTGCCCTTCATAAATATTCAGGTGAGCAGATATTTTCTTTCCTTTGCATTTTTTTTTTTGGGGGGGGGCAGTGTTGTTGTTTTTTGCTAGTATAAATATGTCTCTAAATGTCTTGTGCCCTTATTATTTTTACTTCTTTATTCCTTGATCTGCCTTATGTTTTCACACTTTCCTTCCGGTGACATTTTGCTTGTAACTGCAAGGAGCGGAGCAGCAGCTTTGATTCTGCCAGTAGGAGAACTCTGCTGATTTTACTGTTTAACATGATTAACATTAAGAGGCTTCCATTTTAAGAGTGGCTCAAAGGTCACACATTAATTACTGGCCTTAATTAGGCAATAAGAGGACTAAATAAGAGAGGGGAAAAAATCTATCTCTACTCTTAGCTGAAGTATCCTTCTCGTTAATGGAATCCGTTTGCTTGCCAAGATAGGAAAGGCTATGGTAATCAAACAGCCATGTGACATGATGGATCCATTTCACGAGCCTAGCCAGTACTGTAAAAGGCAATGAGTAATTGCAGGTTACTTCATTCATGGTATTATAATGAGACCCAAAGGAGTGTGCAGAAAGAAAATGTCCTATTGATGGTGTCTGAAATGCATTCTCCCTTGGCACAGTTGTTTCCCAAAATGGAAACCCTTTTCAGGGTACACACCTATGACCATACCCACATGAATAAGACCTGAACATGTTCCATGGGATGTTTAACTCTGTTGTATTCATAGTTGTCAGTGCAGTTAGATATCACTCCAGAGGAAGAAGTAAAGGCAGGTTACTTAACCAAATTATCATTTTATTGGCCTAACCAAAATATAGATTAGTAAAGAAAGGTAAAATGGTAGCTTTTTTTAGGCAGCAACAACTTAAGAGGGCAGTTCTAAACAATTCAATAGAAAAATACAGTAATTATTAACTTTGCACAACTGGGCTAACTGTTAGAACCTGGATTAAATGTGTGTCAAGAGACTGGTTTGCTGAGGAGTCTCAGCTTTTCAGAAACATCTGTTCAGGTGTGATGGACTGTAGTTTTAAGAGCTTAAAAGTGCTGTGTAAACAGATAAAGAACTGTGAAGGGTTAATTCTTCTCAGAGCCAGAGTGCCTTGAGTGATAGGCTGCTTCAAGCAATCTGGTTGGTTAGCATCAGTTGAACAGAAAAAGACTTCTGACTGGAAACTGAGGAAAATTGAGTTTGATTTCAGTTTTAGCTGAAAGCAGTTTAACATAGATGGAAAACTTGAGGAAAGTTGGCAAGGAAGGTTGGGAAGTAAGCAGAGACTTCCATTCAGGCCAAAGAAAGGGGATAGATCTTCTAGAGAGAGAAGAAAATTCCCTACCCAGTTAAACAGGGAGTTAGCTCTGAAGAGTGCAGAGATACCTGGTCTAACATAGTTTAACATAGATGGAGAACTTGAGGAAAGTTGGCAAGGAAGGTTGGGAAGTAAGCGGAGACTTCCATTCAGGCCAAAGAAAGGGGATAGATCTTCTAGAGAGAGAAGAAAATTCCCTACCCAGTTAAACAGGGAGTTAGCTCTGAAGAGTGCAGAGATACCTGGTCTGGTGTGGTTAGAGACCTTATGAGTCAGTTAAAACTCAAGATGAGTAATGGCGTCTCAAGAGAAGGGGTTTAGGTACTGTAAAGAGTGTACCAGCCTTCTGGAAACCAAAAGAGTCAGCAAATACTCAGAGAAAGTGTAGTGGTTTGGTGTAGTGGTTAAGTGCGTGGACTCTAATCCGGGAGAACTGGGTTTGATTCACCACTCCTCCATTCACAGCTGCTGGATGACCTTGGGCAAACCATAGGTCTGTCAGAGGTGTTCTTGAAAACAGCAGTTTCTGTCAGAGCTCTCTCAGAGCTGTCTCAATTTTTGGACTTGATAGGAGAATATGGACAAGTCACAGGGTTAAAAATTAATTTCAAGAAAACAAAAATATTGACAAAAAACTGTACTAGAGAGCAGATACTGAGTCTACAAGATTGCTCAGCCATGGAAGTGCAGAAGAAAATAAAATATTTAGGAATAATTTTAACCAACAGATGCAGTTCCTTGCTAAAAGATAATTATATGAAACTTTTATCAACTATTTAAAAAGACTTAGAAAACTGGAATCATCTACAGTTGTCATCTATGGGAAGTATTGCTACTGTGAAGATGAACTTATTACCGAGGCTTATATTTTTATTCCAAACAATACCAATTTTAAGAAATCAAAAGTTCTTTAAAGAGATAGACAAGTTTGTGAGACAATTTATCTGGCAAGGGAAAAAAAAACCAGAATTAAACTGAAAACTTCAAGACTCAAAGGAAAGAAGGGCCTTTGCACGTTCAGATTGGCAGTTATATTATAAAGCAGCAGCCTTGATGTGGATGAAAGAATGGATTACATTGGAAAATTCACAGTAACCGGGATTCTTAGCCACAGTTATATTTTAACCATAATTAAACTCTTAATTGGCAAACCTCAGATAATGCTGGTGCCCTCCATCCTCAGACTGGCAAGATGGGGAAGGAGGGGTTGAAAGCAGGAGCATGATAACTAACTGGGTTCATGCCTGCCATGAAATAATAATAATTTTTTGTGGTGTCTGAACTGAGTGTAGTGGTTATTGTAGGTGTTCTTCTAGAGGAATAGGACATGAATAGAACAGGTTAAAAATACTTCTCATCTTGGATTTACATAGAGAAAGACAGGATATACATTAGTGAAATAAGTGAATCAAGTGAACGGCCCACTGGCACAGCGGACAACAGCTCTGGGTTGCCAGCTCTTGGTAAGGAAATACCTGGAGATTTGGGGAGTGGAGTCTGGGGAGGGTGGGGTTTGGGGTGACAGAGACTTCAGTGAGGTGTAATGCTATACTGTCCATCCTCCAAAGCAGCCATTTTCTCCTGGGGAACTGATCTGTATAGTCTGATGATCAATTGTAATACTGGAAGATTTCCAGGTGCCAGCTGGAAGTTGGCAACCATACTCACTATGCAACAGCACCTGAGAGAGGCTGGGGCCACAGTCCCCTGTGGGAGCAGTGGGGAAATTTTGAGTCCCCTAGAGGAGAGCCATGATTTTGCCTGTTGGGCTGGTAGCCAGGAGCCTGGCAAGGGGATGGAGGCACAGGGCCTCTCAGGAGACAGTCCTGTGTGACGGGCCAGTTCTGTGAGACCAGGAAGGAGTGTTGTCAGAACTTTCTGTCTCCCAGACAGCACAGGGTAGGCAGATGTGGGAGAAGGGAGGAGATGGCTGATGGGAAGAGGAGGAAGAAAGTGAGTTTAATCCCCTTGGCTCTATACAAAGAAGGGAGTAGGGCAGAACCACAGCAGGGCCCTGTCCAGGGCAAGCAATCACTTCACAGTGAGGGGGGGGAGTGGAAGAATCCATGCTTGCTTTCAAAAAATAAAGTGGTCAGTGCTTTAAGATTCTATTCATGTCAAAACCTCAAGTATGAGTTAAATATAGGAGTTCTATGATCTACAGTTGTGTGGAATTTTCTCTGAGTTTGAGTTTTGGCATTAAAGGGGGTAGCAGGTAGAAGGAGTGGTTTTCTTTTTTAAAAAAATTCCCCACTGGCTGAGGTTTTGATATCCCATCGCATACCTTTTTAACCACAGAAACTTTTAGGTTGTCCAGTAACCAATCAGATTGAGTCAGGAAATTATGGGAGCAACCCAAACAGGTCTACTCAAAAGCAAGTCCCATTTATTCAGTGGGGCTGACTCCCAGGAAAGGATTGCAGCTGACAGCTGAAGGTTTCCTGAGTGACGCCATTGACCACAAGCTTCATTTGCCCTCTGTGATGTCAGCACTTGGCCAGATCTGATTAGCTTGCTATATGATGACTTCGCTGTGTCTAGGAAGAAGGTCAAGTTGTTTTATTTAAGGACTGGCCACTCTAGGCTAACAGTAAGCCATCAGCTACTGAATGCTGGGAGGGATTGATGGCCAAAGGTAGGGAAGTGATAAAATTGAGAGTGACCCTCATGGATAGTCAAAGTTAAAGTCTTTATTAATACAGTCCTAGACCAGCACAAGTCTATTGTGTGTGTTACGAGTGAGAGTCACTCTGATTCTAAAATAATAAAAACTAATTTGTTTGAGTTGGGTCATCGAAACCTCAGCTGCACTAAAGGAGCAGCTTCACCTGGGGAAAGCCAGACCGGAGGAAAGGCTGCATCGCCTAGCTGTCACCTTTTACCCAATGGAAGATCCTGCTCATAGGTGCTGAAAACCCAGTTTCCTAAGCACCAGGCTGGGGAGTGGGGGTAAGGCCAGCAAGATTTCTATCAGTCATTGGGAACAGTCACTGGAGATGTTCAGCAGAGTATATGTTAACTCTAGTGAGCATTTTCTAATGCTTAAGATGGGTAGCTGTGTTAGTCTGTCTGTGTAGCAGTAGAAAAGAGCAAGAGTCCAGTAACACCTTCAAGACTAACAAAATACGTGGCAGGGTAGGAGCTTTCCTGAGTCACTGCTCACTTCTTCGGATGAAGATT
This sequence comes from Gekko gecko, assembly GCA_029375565.1. Classification (NCBI taxonomy): domain Eukaryota; kingdom Metazoa; phylum Chordata; class Lepidosauria; order Squamata; family Gekkonidae; genus Gekko; species Gekko gecko. The sequence continues at coordinate 100,111,460 of JAPDNY010000010.1, read as the reverse complement.
CTTGAAGAGGTGAGCCGTGACTCAGGAAAGCTCATCCCCTGCCACATGTTTTGTTAGTCTTGAAGGTGCTACTGGACTCTTGCTCTTTTTTAATGCTTGCTTTCTTTGGCCAGGGGCTGCGGTGGCTCAAGTGGATAAGACGCTGAACTGCAAGCTGTGGAAGGTCGGTATTTCGGCAGTTCGAGACCCAAGTGCCGCATGATGGAATGAGCTCCTGTCTCTGTTCCCAGCTCCTGCCAACCTAGCAGTCTGAAAGCAAGAAACGGCAAATAGATAAATAGGTACCACTTCAGTGGGAAGGTAACAGCATTCCATGCACCTTGGTATTTAGTCATGTTGGCCACATGACCACGAAAACGTCTTTGGACAACGCTGGCTCTTTGGCTTGGAAACGGAGATGAACACTGCATCCCTAGAGTCCAGTTCGACTGGCTTTCGAGCAAGGGAAAACTTGACCTTTACCCTTTCTTTGGCCAACCCCGCTGTGTTTTCCTTTTGCTGTAAGGACACTAATTCATAGGGTTGCCATAAGTCATAAGTGCCTTGACAGCACTTAACATGCACAGAGGGAGCAAAATAACTAGGTTGAGTAAGGCCAAAATTCTCCCTCACAGACACAGAGAGAAAAGAGACAGAGCAGAAAATGTCTATCCCAGTACTGGAATGGGGAATCCTTAACTGGTATTCTTTGGTAGTGTCAGGTTACCCAGTACTGGCTCATCCCAACTAAGCAAAAGTTTTTCCATGAATCCCACCTTCTTGAGGGCTTGGCTCAGGTACTGAGTTCACCACTGGGCAAGGTGAGGGAGGATGATGAGAACTGAGGAGACAAGAATTGTAGCAGTCTGTATACGTGAAAGCATAATGAAAGAGAGGAGCTACATAGTGCAAGAGAAAGACCACGCTTGTGAAAATGCCCCTTCTTCCCTTTCGTCTCAGCATGAATACAGGCCTTTCAAAATAAAGTCCTGCAATAGATTTCTAATGCATCTTTCACTATAGCATCTTTCTCATTTTCGCCACTAACTACTGATCACTTTTCCAGACATGATCAAGCTTATCATTCCACTGGGCATAGTTGCTTCTAATGCAGTACATATTTCTTTGAGAAGGACTAGAAATTCAGTAATAAAGCTTGGCTTTACAATATTGGAGAGGGAAGTCTCAGTGTTTTGTCTTTTTTCTTCCCCCCCCTGTCTCCAGGGAGAAAAACAATTAGAGAAAGACAATCTACCTAAATAGACTGGGAAACGGCGCTGCTGTAGCTATGCTTCATTACCTTCCTTCTTTCTCATCTCCCATTTTTGCACAAATAGCGTGATTATGGTTACCTGACATCCTCCAGCTTTCCTGCTGAGTCCGGCAGAGAACGCTTTTGAAAGCCAAGATAGGCAATGCTTTTCCGAGAGGAGCCACTTTGCTGTTTTATATTAGACGGTCCAATTCTCCAACCATTCCCGCGAGCAGTTTCATTCTCCTGCGAGGCGCCAAGTACAGGTGTCTGGCAAAACATCGGGCAGTGAACAAAGAGCACTTGTGAAAAATAACCTTTTGCAAGAACATGAGCCCTTCCCTAATTGGCCCATTATGCTGATATTTCCTCCTCGGATGCTATTGTTAGCGGGAAATGGCCAGGGATACATGCTGTCTGTATGAGCTATTCCAAAATGGTAACATTGGAGAACATGTTAAGAATGATTTACACCATAAAAAGATATAGTTCCTTGTATTTAAAAACCCTCTTCTGCCCTTAAACAAAAATAGCCCATTCATTCTCTTAATCGTAGTAAGGAAAACAAAACCCTGACCTGGATAGTCCAGGCTGGGTCAATCTTATCAGATCCTGGACGCTAAGTAGGGTCAACCCTGGCTAGTATTTGGATGGGAGGCCACCAAAAAATACCAGCATCCTGACACAGAGGCAGGCGCAATGGCAAACCACTTCTGAAAGTCTCTTGCCGTGAAAACCCAGCAGTGACTCGATGGTAGTTTCCACCACCAAAGAAAACAAAATCCCGTTCTTGGAATTATGGCAGCAATGAAATCTAGCACATTGTTATTTTATAGAACAAAGTCTGAGTCCAGTGGCACCTTTAAGGTTGTTATGATTGTCATTTTATGGCTGCCTTGAAGAGATTCCTTTTCTTACCCCTGATAAAAGCTCTAGGATGCATAGAACGTGAGCACTGGGAGATTCATGCTTCAACAGCTGCCTAGAGATCTGATCCATTAGGGTCTAGTGCAGCACACAGAGTTTGTATATGTATTATGGGCCAGCGCTGTCAAGCCCCCACTAGAAGCAATAAAGGTACAACATCATGAAAAAGTAATACTTTGAGTGCACCAAGATGCCTGCTAAGACTCCATTCAACGATGGCATCAGGACTCAGGAGCAAGTGACCTTTGGGTGGAGACCACTGCTAAAACACATCTGATGTTTCAGTTCTAGTTGTAGGGCTAAATCCCCTGGGCAAAATAATGTACTGTTTTAAATTATTTAGTAACTCACATCAGTAACCTATTTTTAACTTATAAGTGACATTCAGTGTTCCTTACTGTCCCATAACTCGTCCCATCAGTACCTCACAACTCTTCCCTATTTTCCTCTTGCAAACTTCCAAAGCATTTTCATATCCCTACTTTCCAATCCCTACTAGATCTCTTATCCATTCTGTCCATTCTGGACACGCTATTTCCATTTGGAAGCCTTCATTGCTAGTGTTCCCTAAAGCAGGTATCTCCCCAGTCTCCCCAACTTCTCTGTTCCTGGGCCCTGTGATGAGGTACCCCTCAACTCAGGCAAATCTGCCACCTGCTTCTTTTACAGCAGCAGCTCTGATTTGTGTGGTGCGTTCTATTATTGGCCATCTTTTCAAAGCAGTTATAGCTTGTTTGAACATCATGTGCCATCACAGAAGCTCACAGTGGGCTATCTGTGGGTGGAGGCTCCACACAAGGCAGTCATGCAGACAGTATCCAGTTGGCTGTTGTACTCATTGATTAAAAAAAAGGATTTGTTCATAGCTCTAGTTCTAGCCTTTCAGGCTGCAAAAAAGACACATTAGAATTGTTCAAACAAAACTGTTACTATGTGAGACACCCTAAATGATCCTCAGGCTCATGCACTCAGGCTCATGAGTTTATGCCCCTTCCCTTCATGTGCCAGCCAACTCCGCAAAAATCTTTTGCTTTCACAGCGAACTATAGGCTTCTGTACCGGACGGGCACTCCAGTCAAACAATCACTCTTATAAGGTCTCAGATTTTCCCTCCAACCTCCCTATGAATTTCAGTTCCCCATATGTTAACTGGGTAGCCTTTAGGTAGTGTGTCACTCTTCTTATGTAGTAAATAAACGTTTATTATAATGCTGTTGTCCCACTTTATTACTATTTGGTATTTTGTCAGCTTATACCCCAGATAAGGAACTGTGATTGAGGAGGGTCTATACCTCTATAAATTCTCCCTCCGAAATGGGCACTCAGGCACACTAAAAGTTGAAATTTATTGGAATAAAAAGGCAGGGGTAGGAAAATTATATTTACAAGTAAACTTTGGGTAGGTTTAGTAAGGAGAGGTTCAAGTATATATCCAAAACTGCTTTTATACAACACTGGAGATGTTTAGTGAGTTATTTTCCCTGATTTATTTTGGCTTGATGCTGTTAGAGATGTTTCACTGCTTTTAATGCGATACAGAGCTCACTAGAGTCCCTTATACCTCCTTTTGAACTTGTTTCTAAATGGTCACACAGACTTGAGATTTTATTATGCTGTGACCCTATGTTTATAGACCAGAGGTTTTCCTATCTGCCCCCTTTTCTTCTGGCCAGATTGTTATTCTCTTCTCCTTAAGAGCAATAACCTCTTTTGACCTGCTTCAGGGACCTCTGTGCCTCCTCAAACCTATCGTCAAATCCCTGTCTTCCAGAAGAACCATCTCTGCAAACTGGTTAATAAGCTTCCATACTGAGAATGTCTAATTCTCCACTCAAGTAGTGTTTCTGTTTTTCATGCAAGGAGATTTCTCTCCACTCCTTGAATAGGTGAGGTTCTGACACTTCTTTGCGAGACTCACTATCTCTACCCTAAGTCTGTTATTTGCAGAGGCCACAAACCACTTGCTCTACTCCAGACAGGGCTTATCAGACCCTTTTTCTCTCACTAGGAGTTTTCAGTTAACTCTCCTCCCTAGCTCCATAACTCCTACTCCAACTCCAACTGATCCGCCAACTCCTTCCCACTTGAATTTTTTAAAGCAGCTCAGTGTTCTGCTCCACAGTAAGCTGCCTTCACCCAGTCACAATGAGCTCCGTGAGCTGTCAAAAAATTTTCAGCTAGCTCACCCTTTTCCTCAGCAGCATTGCCTAAAAGCCTGCAATTGCTTGCTGTCTGTCACAGCTTCGATCCCATGGTAAATCGCCGGTACTGGAAGGCATTTCTCTCCATGAAACAGGATTTTTTGCCTCCCCTCTTTTGCTGCTCAAAATGGCCTCAAAATGCTGATTCTGGGGAACAGGGGAGGCTCTCCATGGATCAACACAAGGGAGGAATCATAGGTCTGCAATGAGATGAGGGAATCGGCAAAAATTGCCTCCCTTCTGTTAGTAGAAATTTAATCAGTGATCCACCCATTGTTTGACATACCAACCACAAATGATGGTTTGTATATAAACCAAGATTCCAAACCATGGTTTAATCCTGGTTTGTAGGCAACGGCACAAACCATAGTTTATGGCTCAGAATTAATGACAAATGTTTCCTAGGAAAGCAGAAGTTTTTCATTAGCTGGATACAAATGAGGAGGGAAAAGAGGAAGTAGAATTTGTTGTTATGTCTGGTTGCTGCCTCTGCCATTAGAGAAGGGTCTGTGGCTGAGTGGTTGACCTTTTGCTTTGAATGCAGAAGGTCTCAGGTTCAATCCCTGGCATCTCCAGTTCAAAAGATCAGGTAGTCAGTGAGAGCCTGAAGAGTCACTGCCAGTCAGAGTAGACCATATTGGCCTTGGTAGACCAGTGGTCTTACTCAGTATAAAGCAACTTCACATTCATGTTCATGTTGATGTGTAAAATTCAGAAATAACATTGCAAATTACAATAGTATGCACTAGCCATCTCCCTTTTGCTTTACATCGATACCAACTTCAGCCAAGGATGTATTACTCAGGCACTGGAATATCCTCTCAGTGATGATCACTAGGCCTTGAATCAGAGTCACAGAATAGCCTTTAACAGGGCACAATTAAAGCCAATCTTATGTGCAAGAGTGAATAGAATTTCATTATGTATTCCTATTGACATTAATAAGCAACAACAAAATCAGCCCAGAGACACTCTGAGAGTCTCCTCTTGAAGGAAGCCCAGGAATCTAGTTCTCAGTCTCACTTTAATCTACTGATGTATGTACTGCAAAATAGATGCCCTTTAAATGTAGCGTGTATTTTGGAAAAGCAATATGCAAAACACTTTACAATTGGCCCTAGGGCCATCCTCAAGTATCTGTACATCTACTGTGTAGGAATATTTATTCTCTGTCAATGAGGCATATTTACTGGATGGGTGCTAGGTTAGAGTTATTTATTTATACAGTTTCTAGACTGCTGCTACTAGCGTGTACGTAATCAGACAAAACTGCTTAAAATCATACAGTAAGAACTAAAACAAAAGCCAACCCGCAAATGCATACAATGGCTGATTTGCAAAAGCAGGACGAAATAGAAGAGCCCCTACTTGCTACAGAAATTCCAAGAGCTTGTCAGCTGAATGCCACTCACAGGACAGATTCCCAATGCTTCAGAATGGCAATCAAGAAAACCCACATTCTTGTACAAATCAATTTCATTTCCCCATCAGCTGGAAAATGGCATGGGGCTTCACAGGTATAGCTTTGGAGCAGTTCATGGAGGAATGCTGTAAAAAGGGGTTAGACAAATTCACAGAGGTACGATCTATTATTGGCTATTGGCTCTGACACTTCAGGAGAAAAAGAGGCAGTGTGGTGCAAGTAATGGACTGTTACACTATGACTTGGGAGACATAAAGTCATGCCCCCACTCTGCCATGGAAGCTTGCAGGTTAACCTTGGGCCATTCACTTTCTCTCAGTTTAACACTTCCCACAGAGTCATTGTGAGGATAAAATGCGGGAAAGGAGCCATGTATACTTTCCTTAGAGGAGGAAAAGAAGAAGAGGAGGAGGAGGAGGAGGAGGAGGAGGAGATTGGATTTATACCCCACCCTTCACTCAGAGTCTCAGAGTTGCTTACAAACTCCTTTCCCTTCCCCTCCCCACAACAGACACCCTGTGAGGTAAGTGGGGCTGAGAGAGCTCTTTCCAGAACTGCCCTTTCAAGGACAGCTCTGACAGAACTATGGCTTGTACAAAGTCATCCAGCAGCTGCAAGTAGAGGAGAGGGGAATCAAACCTGGTTCTCCCAGATTACACACTTAACCACTACACCAAACTGGCTCTCACATAGAGAGCCTTTAGTAGAAGGGCATATAAACTCTCTCTCTATTAATCATTTAGTGACTGTATACTTCTGATTCCTGGATGATAATAACATTGCCGACTTCTAACTGGGGCTTGGTGATCTCATGAACACATGAGGTTGCCATATACTGAATCAGACCCTTGTTCCATCAAGCTCAGTTTTGTCTGTTCAGACTGGCAGTAGCTTTTCAGGATCTCAGGCAGAGATCTTTCACATTACCGGCTACCTAATCCTGGAGAGGCCAGGGATTGAACCTGGGACCATCTGCATGCCAAACATATGCCCTACACTGAGCCACAGGCCTTCCCAGAATATCTCCTGGAATTAGAGATAGGCACAAACCATGATGAATTTTAACCGGTGCATGGTTCACGAACTGCAACCCAATTGCGGACCTCCACAGACTTTTAAGGCAGTTCATGGAGGTTTGTGGGGAGCAAAAGTAGGGGATTAAACCCCTGCTTACTCCTCCCCACAAAAGCCACCAAGACAGCTGAGCAGTGGGAGCAGGCTGCTCCCAGCCACTCAGCTGTTTCAAGCTCTAAACAGCTGAGCCTGCTCCTATGGCTCAGCTGCTCAAAGGGGCTCTCTTGTGAGGCCAGCCCATGGGGCTTGCTGCCCAAGAAAGGCCCTTTAAACAGCTAAGCCTCATGGAGCAAACTGCTCAGCATGATTCAGCTGTTTAAAGGGCCTTTCTTGGGTTCAGCTCCTAGCCATTTAAACCAAACAGCTGAACAGTACTCCCGCTCAGGTGTCTGGTTTAAATAGCTCAGAGTGAAAAGCAGTTGGGAGAAGAAAGCAGGGGTCATGAACCCATATGAACTGGTTTGGCTCACGAACCAGCCTCCCAGTTTGTATAGGTTTGTGATTCAGCCATGAATCATGAACCAACATGTAAAAAATTGGTTTGTGTCCATCCCTACCTGGAATTACAACTCCAGATTAAAGAATTCACCGGGAGAAAATGGCTGCTTTGGAGTGTAGACTCTATGGCATTATACCCCCACTGAAGCCCCTTCCTCCAAGTCCATCTCAATCTCCACCCCCAGCTCTCCATAAATTTCCTAGTCTGGAATTAGCAACCCTAGATAATAACTGGGTTGCCAAACATCATTATGGCTGCTAGTCAAAAATTCTCTTGGGGCCCCCTCCATTGTATTCAGAACAGCCTTGTGGCTAGACCTTTTTTCATGGGGGGGGGAAGAGGGGGCATGGTGGCTAATTAATTTAATTTTAATTAAAATGCCATGGGGTTGCCATGAGTTGTAAGGAATCTTCCACACTATGCACATGGGCTTGGTAGCCAAGTGCCACAAAGTTCAAGAGGACTTCCACCTAAGGGTTATTACTTTTTGAAAAATCGCATTTTATGTTCTTAGCCTCCCAAGGGGAGATTACGGAAGGCAGGGCTGTGGGAAGCCATTGCCTAGGTGCAGCATGCCTGAGACTGCAACTCCCAGCCCTGAAAGCAAACTTGCAATGCACCATGCAAAACACTGAAATAAATATAGGGCGAATTAGGGGATGGGGGTTGAGGGACACCCACTTGCAGCTGGATGGAGGAGCTGTACTGGATGAGCAGCGTGAAGGTAGTAAGCTAGAGCTTGGTGTCAGTCTGCAGCTCATGGCCCACCAAGTTGGGCAACTTCATGAGAGAGAGGGAGGGAGGGAGGAGAGGGAGGTGCTGCAGCTGCCAGTACAGGAAGAAAAGGGGTGGGGCAGCAACCTGTCCAGGGGAGGGGCAGCCCTGCCACAGCCAGCCCTTGCCTGGAAACACAATGCCTGCTGGTCTTGGCCAGAGCTGGGGCTGGGGGTGGAACTGGCTGTGCCAGTGCTTGGTGTGCACTCCTTCCAGGAGTGTGAAAATCTTGATTGGGGGTCCAGTAGGAAAAAAAATGCCTGGCATGATGGGAAAATTGGTGGGGGGGCATTGCAAATTCATGAGGGGGCATCACCCCATGGGCCCCACACAAGCTACAGCCCTGAATCAGAAGAACATGTACAAATCCATGCTGTTACTATCCCCCTGTAGCAGGAGCAGGGAGACCTGGGCTTGCAGACTCTTGGGCCCTTACTTCCCCTTTCTTGGTGGGCCGAAAGGCAAACAAAAGGAGATAGCTATTCTTCCTCACCTTGCTCTGGTTGTGAACTTGCCAGGGGCAAACAGTAGGCCACCATTGGAATCCGCTCTAACAGAAATGGATCCTGTGGCTGATCAGAGAGCCAGTTTGGTGTAAGTGCAAGAACTCTTATCTGGGAGAACCGGGTTTGATTCCCCACTCTTCCACTTGCACCTGCTGATGTGACCTTGGGTCAGTCACAAGCTCTGGCACAGCTGTTCTCTCAAGGACAGTTTCTGTCAAGAACTCTCTCAGCTCCACCTACTTCACAGGGTGTCTGTTGTGGGGAGGGGAAGGGAAAGGAGTTTCTAAGCCACTCTGAGATGCCTTTGGGCAGTGAAGGGCGGGGTATAAATCCAAACTCTTCTCTTCTTCTTCTTCAATCATCAATTGTCCACTTTATGTGCATATTGCATAGCATCTCACTATCCTGTTATTGCCATGCTTATAGCTAGAAATCTGCATTGTTTGAAGCAGGGATTTGTTTATTTGCACATTCATAGTTTTCTGTCCTGCACTGTTCATATGCTTGACCCTGCTTTTGACCAGAGTTGGGAGCTGCGAAATAATGAGCATCCAAGCTTTGTTCAATAACAGATAAAGCAACATCAAATGGAAGAAAAAAACAAGAGTTTAATAGGCAGCCCCACAATTCATCTCATAGTTGTACCTTCAAACTTCAGTTGTTTGTTACAGATGAATGCACTTCATTATAGCGGTCTCTTAAAAAAAAAAAAACTGCCCACATATATTTGGAGCCCCAAACACACAATGTTGCATTTTAACCTGCTCCTTATTGTAAACAGAAAATATTTCTTGCCTGATGTCTATACTGGAAAATTCCATTTATGACCTTAACTAAGGAGAGATGCTCCATCCTCAGATAAATTTAAAATTCTGGATATAAGCTTTTGTGTGCATGCACACTTCATCAGATATGATGGTACATTCTGGAGATGCTGCCTGTTCTTTCTTGTACTGTTCTTGTGCATATTGAAAGTACCCCTTCAAGCATAGATGGGGAAAAAAGGCTTCCAGGTCCCAACAGAACTGAATCATCTGTGTGGATTTGGTGGGACAGAATGAAAGTCCACATGAAAGAACTGATTTCTCTGCTGGGTTGAGTCCTTGCTGTGACAGATTGACGATATTGTTGGAGGCGTTCTTGTTGTATCCAATGAAGTGTGCATGCACACAAAAGCTTATACCCAGAATTAAATGTTGTTGGTCTTAAAGGTACCACTGGACTCAAACTTTGTTCTTGGACTAATCACACATTCTCAGTCTAACCTAACTTGCAGAGTTGTTGTGAGAATAAAGTGAAGGAGAGGAGAATGGTGTAAGATGCTTGTGGTCCCCACTGGGGAAAGATGGGTATGACGAACTGCCCTTAACAACAGGTTTCCTTTTGCATGGTCTTTTGGGAGTCATTCAGCCAGCTGGTCTTTGGGGAAGCCAGACAGTCATGCCCTCAGCACTCAGCTAATCATATAGCTCTCCTCAGCTGGTGCTGGCCAATCAGAGGGGTAAAACAGTCTGTCACTCAAGCTCTCCATTCAAGTGAAGAGTTAACTCTTCACATCCCAGCTATTTACTTGAGGCTAAAAGGTCTTATGATCATCAGATTGAAGGTAGCAGGAAAGGCTTTAAAATATAGTATGAAGGTCATCATAAAATTTACAATGCAAAATAACATGATTATTATCTTCAATCTTGCTCATCCCACGTGGACACAACGTATCTGTATATGGATTTTTCTTAAATCTCTCATATAACACCATAGATGGGAGAACATTAAAACAGACTAACATAAACGCCCTACGAAGATGAGGATCACACAGACAAGATAGATATTCAGGAAGGGAAGGGCCAGATGAAAGCTCCCAACGCACAGGGGAACAATGTCCAGCGGCCAGGCTTTTCAGTTCTTGTAACTCAATATCAATAAGCCTTTGCTTAATCAAGGAAAAGCCTGCTTCCCCAAAAGCAAAACCAAGTCATTAATGTTAAGTCCAATTACTGAAATGTTCTCATTAATGTAGGTTAACCAATCAGATAGATGAGCTTCAGAAAACATGAGTAATGAGTGTTAGGATCGCATCTAAAATAAAGGTGTAGCCAAAATTTAATGGTTATGATCCAAGCCTTTGTTACTAACCATCTCTGATTCAACTCCAAGCATATGGCTGCGTAAGATACGCATGCTGGAAGCCCTAAAATTTTCCTCAGGAACTTAGCTTGAACATGTTCCATCACTGCGTTGAAGGCAGAGATCCAGACTGGAACACTGTATAACAATTTGGCACCAATTTTATAATTAAATACTTGATTGTTAAAAGAAGTATAATCTGTATTATCAACAACTGTGGTTAAGATCTTGGGGGTTAATTAATCCTCTTTAGAGCACCTTACCTAACAAGAAGTTTCAGAGTACAATTTTTTTTTAAATCAAAAATAGAAGGCATTTATCAACCCCCATATCTCTTAATTTTTTTCCACAGAATACCTCTGGGTACAGAATCAAAAGCTCCCTTTAGGTATAAAAAGGCAGCATATAATTTAGGCCCCTTCCCTTTCCTATATTTATTTATAAAATGGCTTAGGATGACACAATGATCTAAAGTTGACTTACCCTGAAATCCAGGTTTTAAGTTTATTAGTTAAATGGCTAGCATACAATTTCCCAATAGAGGATAAAAGGCTAATTGGACTGTAATTAGATGGAAGCTGGGGGGTTTCCTTTTTTTAATAAATGGGGACTATTATAGCATTCTTCCATCTAGCATCAGTTATCACTCCAGATCTATCTATAGCCGTAAATAGAGCTACTAAAAAGGGGGCCCACCACTGGGAAAAGGCTTTGATAGCATCATAGGGAAAGGCATCAGAGCCAGAAGCTTTACCTGGCTTAATTGTTGCAATCAGAGATTTGACCTCCTCAAGCTGTACCGGAGCCCAGATAGGACAATTGTCTAGATTAAAATCAAGCTCATCTTCCAAGTTACCTCTATCTTCCTGAAAAATCATGGCAAAATACTCATGCCAAGAGTCAGCAGTGATTACACCATTGACTGGGCCATTTCTACCTACTGAGTTAGCAGTCAATGACCAAAATTTCCTCAAGTCATTACTGATTGTAGCTTATATAAAGGATTCCCGCCTTTTCTTCAGGAATTTTTATACAGGTGATGTAAGGCCTTTTTAAGTTCAAAATACTCCATTGGGGGTTGCAGTAAATTCACATCTCCATAGTACTGATAGATGAACCGTAACTGACACTTCATCATATAGAACTCTTTATCAAACCAGCCATGTATGGAAACATCCCTACCAAGCTGCTGCTGCTGCCGCTGCTTTGGGGCCCTTAATACCCCAGTGGGTGTACAGAGTCCACCCTCCGAAGTAGCTATTTTCTCCAGGTGAACTCTTTAGTCTGCTTAGGTATTGTGTGGAAAATGAGACATCAGAAGATTGGAACAAAGATCCCCAACTTTACAAGTGATTTGATCCTTGGACAGGAATGAAATGCACTGAGATGTCCCACATATTTGCCCTGTCACGGGGAACGTTTGTGTGTGGCTAGGGAGAAGCTCCATGGCCCTGAAATCTGCCTATTGTGAAACAAATGCAAGTTGTCTAAAAATAGAGATATTATTTAAATTATTCATTGCACGACGCTGATGGGAATAAACACAATGCTTATCTTTTTGAAGTGCCTGCTTGGAAGTGACTATGCTTTGGGGGGGCAAATAGTATTCAAGAAGTGATAAAAGTGAGCAATTTCCCTACCTTCTGCTTATTTATGAGGTGTATCTGGCACAACCCTGCATGTCGAAGTCTTTACGTCTCCCAGAAGCAACCAAAACAAATGTGGCAACTTCACAAATCAAAACCACAGTTCATTCATTAAGTCAAGGGACGCGTCTATTCTCTTCGCCATTCATTCCTTCTCAGCAATAATGGCTCCCTGTTGTTAAGTGGCTCAGCTCTCTTCAGTTGTGTCACTATAACAACAGTTTGATTTTCAGGCTGGGCTGAGAATGCAGGCATCACACCTGAATGGCAACCAACACTGAATACGGATCCAGTAAACAGCCTGCCTGCCAAACGCAAAGTGAAGAGCATTGGGTCAGCAGATAAACAATAAAAGTCGAGGTTGCAAAAGACTCTTTTCAGCGCACACAGACTGTTCAACAAAATTGCTAGTGACCACCAGTATTGTGGTGTGATGCTGAATGAGGAGAGGACTGTATTACAACAGAAATCACTCAGAAAGCACTGACTGTGTGAGATTCTAAAAGAGATACAGCATACAAAGGTATAGGATATAGCATACAAACACTAAGGTATAGCATACAAAGGTATATTTTTTTAAAAAAAAAAATCTTAAAAAAATCTACTTTTTAATCTTTGTGTCCCCCCCAACATTATTTAAGAATATTAATCCCACCATCCACAGTGCTGAGCAATCACTGTACAAACTGCAAAAACATAACCATAATAAAAATCCATGATGGTGCCTTATATTGAGTCAGACCATTGGTTTACTCAAAATCAGTATTGTTTACCCTGCCTGGCAGTACTTCTCCAGACCTACATCTTTCACATCACTTGTACCTGGATATGTCTTTTAACCGGAGATATTGAGGCTTGAACCTGTAAGCAAGCTAGATGTGTTCTGCCACTGAGCTATGACCCTTTCAGACATTTTCAAACAACCTGACTTATATGCCACTCCCCAAACACACTGCTAGCAACAGGGGAGAAAAAGAGCTTTCATTGAATGTCCTTTTGAACAGGTAGGCTTACCTCCAAAAGCTGACCTGTCTAGAAGCTCTCTTAACCTCTTCTGGGAACATGTACTTTCTTTTCTTTCTTCTTCTTTTTTTGACATCATCTCCAATAGCAACTTGGGGGTGTGTGATTTCTATATGAATGTTTTTATGGAACATAAATGGCACCGAGATACCATAGAACAAATCTTCATAACTCACTTCTTGAATTTTATCTGGTTCTATTTGGTTTTCTCTGCGTCAGCTATTGCAATGGACACACATTCTTGAAGTTGAGAGGGTTGCTGGTGGTGGCAGTGTAACTTTTGCTTACCACTTTTGACTCAGCTCTGCAATGACACCTTCCTGTAGGCTAGTGTATGAAGCTAAATATTTGCTTCTATTGCCTTTAGGAAAAAACACTCTTCTGAACAATTCTGCTCTCAGGAAAGCCATTCTCAGGAAAGCCACAAAGACCCTCTCAGGAAAGCCATTCCACAAAGTGGGGGCCACAGCAGAGAATGTACATGGGCAGGCGGGCAGTTGTTGATCTTACCCATTCACAGGAAGGTACTAGCAGAAGGCCCTGCTCAGATCAGCAAAGCTGTCAAGGAGAAGATTAAAATAAGAGGTAGTCCTGCAGATATAAGGGTCCAAGGCCATGAAGGGCTTCGTACGTGGTAACCAGTACCTTGAACTGAGAGAGATAAATGACAGCCAGCCAACAGAGCTGGCATACAAAGGAGTGCGAACACCTCTAAATTTTCCCTGCCAGTCCCCAGTAAAAAAAATAGGAGCTCTGGCAACTTTTAAAAATTGCAAACTGCACTGGCAACATAGCATGTCACCAGCAGTATTAACTTGCAATATTCAGGGTGAGAAGACAAGGGAGAAGCCAGAGACATCAACGGGGTTAGTGTATATTCAAAGGTGTCATCAGAGTGATAGATAGAAAATGGTTTTCTTCATAGAGCCTAATGGATATTCACCCCCGAAGACAAGGCTGTAGCTGAAGGAGGAAAAGAAATTGCCAATGACATTTACCTTGGAAATATGTATGGTTTAAAGAACAGCATCATCTGGTACTTGAGGAGTGAGTATAGTTCAGCATGAGATGATAAACAAAGTACCTATTTCAATAGGACTTTGTCCTTAGAGAGGCAATTTCAGGCTCCATTTCAGGCTCTCTGCCTTTTGTCTAGCTCCCCGCACTCAGTCTCTATAGCATCCTGATCAATAGAAGCATGTCTAACTTATTCAAACCTTTTTCTGCTCTCTTTCACTGACTTTTCTTATAAAGCACTGTAGCATCTCCTAATAATGCACTGTAGCTCGTGCCTCTGTGATCATAAGAGACGTAGGACTCATAAAACATTTTGTGGCCTTTTAAAGCAGCCACAGCCATCCTTCTCAAAAAAATGTTTAACAAATATAATTGTATTCCCTCTCTGGGTGGTTGGTACGGAAGAGCTTAAGGCAAAGTGAAAGACTCACTTCGGTGCCAAGATCATTTCAGAACTGAAGTGAGATATAATTCATGCATCGGCCTTGTTTGCATTATGTCCCATTACTTATTCATTAATCACATTTGTATCTCGCTCTTCCTCCAAGGAGCACACAACATCATGTGTAGGATTATCCCATCTTGTCCTCAGAGCAACTCTGCAAAGTAGGTTAGGCTGAGAGTCTTTGCGTACACACAAAAGCTTATGCCCAGAATAAAACTTTGTTGGCCTTAAAGGTGCCACTGGGCTCAAACTTTGTGATGTTCTAAACGGTAAATCCTAAAGGACACTATTGTTGCCCTGCAAGGCTTTTGAGCCTCTTTATGGACTGTAATAAAATAATAAATTGTGCCAGTGTATGCATAAGGGACTGAACCACCTGGTAACTCCTGGTCTGTTACCAACACCTCCCGGCGGGGCTGACCTCTGTATACACAGGTGTTCGCTCTCGCAGCTGGTTGCCTATTAATAATCAATCATATTCCCCTCGTTATTATTCATAATAACGCGCAATCTGGCTAACACTATCCAGGGAGTCAGCCCCGTTGAATAACTTGGGACTTAGTTCCAAGTAGACCTGCTCCCTTTCTCTCTTATCTAAAAGAGATAAAAAGATGTGAAGTGATGCTGTTGTAAGAAAGACTTTGGATTTTTTATAGCGATGCATTGAATCTTTTTGAGAAATTCTGTTAGTCTTATTAAAATAGTTTTACTTCCTTTGAACATTGCTTGATTTTTTTCCCCCTCCCGACTAAGGATTTTCTTATTTGTCTCAGAATTTCTCTTTAGATGCAACTTAGGGGTGTTTGAAATTTCCCACCCTAAAAAACAAACTTATGTTTGTGTGGGACAGCATGCAGCAGGTTTACATGCGGAGAGCTCATGTCCATCCTGCAACAGATGAGAGCTGAAGGGAGCTAGGACCCAGATGCAGGTGAATTCTCCCCTAAAGGCTGTGGAGGAGGAGGAGAAGCAGGAGCTTTTCTCAAAGAAGTCTCAAAGCATCTTACAGTCATCTTCAGTGTTCCCTCCAAGCTGAGTCAGTGTGAGCTAGCTCACAGTTTTTTAACCTCCGGCTCACATATTTTTGTCTTAGTTCAGGAAGGATGGCTCCAAAGCAAACTAATTAATGCAGTAGCCAAATTGCTCACTCACAACTTTAATGCCAGTAGCTCACAAAGTAGAATTTTTTGCTCACAAGACTCCACAGCTTAGAGGGAACATTGTCATCTTCCCTTCCTCTCCCCACAACAGGCATCCTAGGAAGTAGGTGGGGCTGAGAGAGTTCAGAAAGAACTGTGACTGGACCAAGAAGAAGAGTAAGAAGAAGAGTTGGATTTATACCCTGTCCTTCACTTGGAGTCTCAGTGTGGCTTACAATCTCCTTCTCTTCCTCTTCCCACAACAGACAACCTGTGAGGTAGATGGGGCTGAGAGAGCTCTGAGAGAACTGCTCTTGAGTGTATTGTGACTGACGCAAGGTCATCCAGCAGGCATCATGTGAAGTAGTGGGGAATCAAACCCAGTTCTCCAGACAGTGCTGTAGCTAGGTGGGGACGAGGAGGGGCAGCAGGCCTGTAGCCAGGATTTTTTTTTTTTAATTCAGGGGGCCTTTAAATAAGTCAAGGGGCACCCCAGAACTTGCACCCTAAGCAAGCAGCCATGCTCCTGCCCTTCCCTGCAACCAGCCAGGTATCAGGGGGCCTTGGCGGTAAGTTGGGGAGGCAGGCCCTGAGGGGCCCCAATGAAGCTATAGGACTGGGGGGCAGGCACCCCTCCAAAATCTGCAACACCCCCTCTCCAGGTCACCCTGACCCCCTCTCCCCTTCCCTGCCACCTGCTGGCCTGAATTACTCCAGAAGTGACCGGGGGCAGCACTGACTATCTGGCTGCCACTGGACTTCTCCCCACCACTGAAGCACACCACACCTCACCAAGTGGAGGAGGGAAGGGAAGAAGTGGAGGAGCACCCCCGCCAGATGAGTGGCAGTGCCAGCAAGGCTGGGGCACTGGCTCCAGCCTGCTACCCTCCAGGTGGAGGTGCCGAGGACCAGCCACATGGAGGGGCAGATCAGGGCTGCACACGGTGGCTCCCTCACCAGCTGGGCCCTTTTCTTGGAGCATGAAACAGGAGGAGCCCCAAGCACCTCTGCCCCTCACTGCTGCCACTCTTCCAGGCTGGCCAGCGAGCTGCTGGTGAAGCGAGGGTGTAGGAAAGCTGGCAGGTCAGGAGGGGGAACACTCTTCTCCGGCCTCCATGGCCGGGCTTTTTTCCTTCAGGCCACCGGCTCTTCTATTAATTAATTTATTTTTATTTTTGTGATGTCATAAGTGGTGTCATGCTCCCCAATGCCCCCCCCCCGAAAATAATCTAGCAATGGGACTGTCTCCAGATTAGAATCTGCCACTCTTAACCACTTCACCACATTGTGGTAGCAAGTTAGGAGGGGGAGAAATCTCTTCTTCCTCTTTTTGAGGCATTTTTCAGAGTTTGTGTTTGTGGGGAGTAGTCCTGAAAGCAGGAGGCTAGAAATCCTGACAATGTTATTGAATCTCTTGCCCGTGCTGTCAAAATTCTCTCCAGGTTATGTGAGATCGAAACTCCTTGTTCATACTGAAGAGTTGCTTTAAACTGGGTGGCACTCTAGTTTGGACTGGAAGACTGCAATCCACAGGACTAGAGTCCACATACCTGGAAGTTGTTATTTCAAAAGTGAAAGTAGCAGTTCCTTAACTGTAATTTGACTAAGTGCCTTTCAAATCCAGTCGGAACCTTGGTTCTTCAGCAAAGAATCCTAAGTCACAACATCATTTTTCTCTCCAGGCCTCACAAAGCTCCCTTTTCTGATAAGAGGCTGAGGGGTGTGTGCAGAAACAGTGCTGAGTGTCAAAATATAACCAAGCTGCAATTATTCCACTACAAATTGCTGTTTTTCATAACTGTATTATGACTGGAGTAGAATGGAAGGAATCTTAAATAAGCACAGGATATATTGGGGCTATTAAATATCTGACAGGCCTTGATTCTGTGTAGACTTTTTCTTGTGAATAAGCACTGCTGAACTCAGAGGGACATGCAGAAGATCTAGGGTTGCCAACCTCCAGGTGGCACCTGGAGATCTCCCACTATTACAAGTGATCTTCAGGTGACAGAGATCAGTTCCCCTGGAGAAAATAGCCACTCTGGAGGGCGGGATCTATGGCATTATACCCCATGGAGGTCCCTCCCCTCCCCAAACCCCACCCTCTCCAGGCTGCACCTCCCAAATCTCCAGGTATTTCCCAACACAGAGATGGTAACTCTAAGAAGATCATGCTGTCATTTGTTGGAGTAGGCAAAGCACAAATATAAATTATTTTCACGTCATTCTGGAGGGAGACTGAACAAACATAAGGGGGAGGAAGTAGCATCCCATTGGCCTCCATTTACAAGCATTTCCTTGAAGGTATATAAAAGTCCTATGTGTGTAGACATGGAGGAACCTCTTTGGTGTAGTGGTTAAGTGCACAGACTCTAATCTGGGAGAACCAGGTTTGATTCCCCACTCCTCCACTTGCACCTGACTGGATGACATTGGGCAAGCCATAGTTCTGATAAGAGCTGTTCTTGAAAAAGAACAGTTTCTGTCAAGAGCTCTCTCAGCCCCACTTACATCACAGGGTGTCTGTTGGGGAGAGGAAGGGAAGGGAGTTTGTAAGCCACTCTGAGACACCTTTGGGTAGTGAAGGGCGGGGTATAAATCCAAACTCCTCCTCTTCTTCTTCTTCTTCTTTGCATAATCAGAAACTATGATAAAGCAGAATTCCCAGAGCAAACCCTATGTCAGTTCATTTTAGGGTTGCCAATTCTACCTTCAAAGCTCCTGGGGAGGGAGGGACCTCAGCAGGGTATAATGCCATAGAGTCCAGTCTCCAAAGCAATTGTTTTCTTCAGGCAAACTGATCTTTCAAGTCTGGAGGTCACTTGTAATTCTGGGAGATCTCCAGGCCCCACCTGGAAGTTGGCAACTCTACTTGTGCCTTTACACAAGCCCGGTACAGATGACAGCCCTATACATTCATTTTTTCAAATATCACTGAAGGAGAGTTGGCATGGCCACTTCTTCCGCATGGTCACCCTGTAGACCAAGTGATCCTACAGAGGCCAAGGCCAACACACACTCACACTGGCTTTCCCTCTGGGCAAATTCAGTGAATGTGTGGGGCTGACATCTGTACCTGGCTACACCTTTACATGATTATGTGAAAGGGGGGTGTTGGATCCCGCCCCTGTGACACCACTTCTCCCTACAAATATTCAGTCCCTCGAGAATGAGGTGAAAATAGCTACAGAGAGTAAATTGGTGTATGAGAAAGTTGACCCCGTGGGACCCTTTTTCCTTGGGAATACGGAACAAAGAAACAGAAAACAGAAAGTGGGGTTTTAAAAAAGACTTTCAAAAGTTACAAGAAGTGCTTCTCTCTTCTGTTAAACTACATTGGGAAAAATAAAACCCTTGCCTATTAGGAGATAACCTAAGCATGTCTGGTTCACTTGCTGAGTCTGATAATACCTTTCAGCACATGCTTTTTTTTTAAGGGGATTCAGAACAAGCCAATGTAGTACCTTTGGCCATTTGGGTACTTGAAATTCATATCTTGGAATAAAATAAAAATGAAATGCTTTCATAACGATTCCTGGAGGTAATGTTCAACCCTTTCATATATTCAAAGACAAAACATCTCAGCCATTTTATGAGACATTATTAAATATTTTTTAAGTAGTAGAAGTACAGCAAACAGCACCGTGTATCTGCTGCTTCCTTTCTGATCCATGTGTTTTCTTATAGCAATGAACAGTTTCTTGGTGGTTCTGTTCCCTGGTCCTAAAAGTAGCCCAAGATTTCAGGTCCTTGCCTTGACTTTAACACATTCTTACGGAGTAGCGTAAAGACTAGGTGAAACTGGCTCAGAGCAGACAAGAATCTTAAGAATGTCAGCAGTGATTGTCAAAACCCCTTTGTCCCACAAGAAGACTTTGGGTAAAGGCCAAGCACAAAATGCACAATACTGGGGAATGAATCCTCACTGCCCAGGGTAATGAGCCACCACCCGTCCTTCTGACTAATCCTCACCTGTGAGACTGAAGAACCACATCTCTAGCCCTAGGGTTGCCAACTCCCACTTGGTTAACACCTGGAGATTTGGGAACAGAGCCTAGGTAGGGTGGGGTTTGGGCAGGAGAGAAACCTCAGTGGGGCATGATGCTATAGAGTCCATCCTCCAAAGCCATTATTTTATCCAGCAGAACTCATCTCTGTCATCTGGGGATCAGTTATAATTCTAAGAGATCTCCAGCCACCACTGGAGATTGGCATCTCTGTCATAAAGTCAGCCCTGAAAGGTAGGACATTTATAAGCTGGGTTCCACAATCAGTTACATGGCAATTGTAGCCAAAATAGGCCAAGGTTTAGATTGAAGCCCCAAATAACACCACAGGAGTATAATTAATAAGGTTTGTTAAAGAAATGTGCAAAAATATACTAATATAGGAGCAGTACAAAGTAGGGGAGAAAATAATAAACTACATAAACTTCCTAGAATACTTATTCAGACTTTAGGCCTCCAACCCATATGATACCTGGTCAGGCTGAAGATACAGAGTCCAGCTAGAACTCCAAGTCCAAAATCCATGCAGCAGGTGGTCCATCCAACAGAACACCCAACCTGCAGTCAAGAGGAAGGCGAGCCTGAAGGTCAAATTAGAATGAAGGTTCTTGCTTTATGCCTGCCTGCAGCTGGCCTGATCCTGTCTGGCCAATCAAGTGTGTTGCTAAGACATGTGACCACATACCTCTGTAGCTGGCAAGTACTTACAACCATGCAACTTACCCAAGCCCAGGGTTCCTTGCGCTAGTGAGACAGAATGGGAGTGTGAAATTCCCTTTGAGTCTCTGGCCTGTGATCTCACTTGCACCTGTGCCTGGTCCCGATCAGACGGCTCTTTATTTATTTTATTTTTTTTGTAAAACTCTCTTAAAAAAGAGAGAATTTTATTCTTTTTATAAGAAACGGGAAAGGTAGACAGATGGAGAAAGAAAAAGATGGAGTGAAATTTTTCCTGTTAGTGAGGGTTAGTTTAGGTTAATAACCAATACCAATTTTGGCATCTATCATGGTTAGAAGATCTTCTTTTTAACTATTGCAAAGTCCAGAGTCACTCTGTTAATGCAGTTAGTAAAGTCCATTGGGGTTAGTAATTAAACAGCTCCTTCCAGATGTTACACGAACAGTCCTCAAAGTATCTTCTTTTTAAATCTCTTCCAGTTATGGATTGAGTCCATTTTAACTTTGAAGTCTTCCGTTCCATCACCACTTTCCCCTGGGCTGCTGTCTTCTTCGCTTGTCCCAGTTTGGAATACTGCATCTTCCTCCCTGCTGGCGTGTCTCTTCAGAAGTTTCTGTATTTTAAAGATGAAATCCTTCTTCTTTCTTTTCTCTTTTTCCTTAAACTTCTGGCCTTCAAGCTTCCTGGGCTCCATAAACTCTTCGGATGAAATTAGATCTCCAGTTTGTCGCTTGCTATGCTCAACATCCCCTTCTACTGGCAGAGTATTCTCTTTTATAAAAGCGGAATAGGCTTTGGGAGCCTCATCCACCTCTTCTTTTAATTTTATCGCTTCACTGCCAGTTAGGGGTGCCAAGACATTTGTCAAGGTAAATCCGAGATCTTCTTTCTCTTCTTCTTTAACGCCCTGGAAACCTAAAATCAGATTTGATTTCTGTTCGATCTCCATCATCTTTCTAGTTGTTTCCGATATCTGTTTCTGTCGACTGATGAGAACACTATCCATTTTAGACAGAGTTTCGTTGATTTTCTGCAATTGTTCCAGCAGGGGGCACAGCATCTCCTTTTCCTGTTGATTGACAGCAAGCTCTTGGGGGGCTGTCTGGACCGGAAGTCCCTCCTCTCTTCTCTTCCGGTGTCTGCAGGACTTTTTCCAGTATCGACATTTTGTTTTTTTGTTTACTTTTAAAAAGTTCGTGCTGCATCCCCCAGGAAGCTAAGATGATCACAATCTTTCATGCAACCCCAACGGTACTTTCACCAACACTTTTTTTTCTCTCAGCCCCCCTTCGCGCTCCCTTTGTAGATCTTGCTTCTCAAAGGGGGTGGGAACTCCTCTCTCCTCCCAACGCTTATACGCGTGCAGGGGGGCTCCGATTTACGCTTCAAAATAGATCTTCAACTCACGATTCGATGCTACTTCTTCTTTTTATTTTAAGCCATAGCGCTGTCTTCACTCCTGGAAATCGGTGGCGCCGCTAAGTCCCATTACGGGCACGCCACAGCGGGGCCGATTGGGGCGGGGAGAAAGCCTCAATTTCCCGGCTGTCTGCCGGCAAAGAGGCTACTCCCCAAGCGCCCCCGGTTCGGAGCCTTTGCCTAAGGCTCACTAGGGTCTTTTGCACATGCGAAGACCCCCCTAACTGCGCGTGGGCTAACCGCCTCCGGGAGCGTCCCGAGAAGCGGCCGCCATTCGCGACGCCGAAACCGAAACCATCAGACGGCTCTTTAGATCTGTGCCAGGCACGATTTAAAGGTAATGACTAGACAGCAACATCTGGGAAACATGCCTCTTCCATGAGCATCCCATTTTGCCACGCTTCGGAGCCGTACTTAAAAGATACTAGTTAAAATCTGGAGTTTTCAGTTCCCAATGGGCCAATTACAGACTTGCCCCTGTCTGATCGTTCCAGCATGCAATCCTCCTTTTGGGATGGTCTGATGTCAGATCATCCCGAGTGGCCGCTGTTTTAAAAAATTCTAAGCGATATGCACATAAACATGTAAACGCGCGACAGCCACAGAGCTCCGCTCAAATATTCTGGACAATTTCATGTTTCTGAACAGCCCGTGAATTTTATGAACTGTGTTAATTAAAAAGGTACCTAGAGGGAGATACCACTGGTGGTGCTTAAACCATTCAATTCCATGCATGCGTGGAAAAACAAGTACACATTGAGGTGCAGATGCGCATGCGCAAACAGAATTTTTTTAAAAAAAGATCCAACTGTGCAGCTCCTTCAGGTGGATGCCATCTAGACAATCCACCGTGGAGTACGCCTGTGGTAAGGGGAGCTGTCTGGTCATGCAACGCTGGATAAAAAAGATCTGGATCAAATTAGAGCTGGGCCAATGGCAGATTTAGCTGCCCATCTGTTTGACTCCATCCATCCTTTATTTCTCTTGAAAAAGACAAGTCTTTGTGACATTAACTTCCAGAGGGGAACCTTCAGTACCTTAACTTGGCCCAAAAGCCTGAACCAAAATTCAAAAGGTCAAGAAATGGTTAGACAACACCAGATCCTTGGCAGTGATGTTCCTGGATTGGAAGGAGCTGTGGTTGAGTGGGAAAGTCTCTGCTTTGCATGCAGAAAGTCCCAGATTCAGTCTCTGGCATCTCCAGTTAGAACGACCAGGCAGCAGGTAATGTGAAAGAGCTCAGCCTGAGACCCTGGAGAGCTGCTGCCAGTCTGAGTAGACTGTACTGACTTTGATGGACCAAGGGTCTGACTCTGATTTGATAGAAGGCAGCTTCGGATTATGCTGTTGCCACAACTTCTTTTCAAAAGAACTGGAGCTGTAGAGCAAACTCACCTGCATGTAACTTGCAAACAAGACCTTCGTCTCCACATGGATAGGTTTGGGGAAAGTGCTGTGGGATGCAAATACAATAAAATAATGCATTATAATAAATTCTTATGAAGTGTAAATTATAATTGAAAACCAAAGAGTTCATTTTAGAGACATTTGAGGCTTTGGGCATGGCCTATGGTTTATTTGTGTTTTTAAAAATATATTTTTGCTTTGCATGGAAAATGTCCCCCAGCCATATCTCAAGCAGTTTATCAAACTTCCTCAGTTTCAAAGGAGGCTCACCATGCTGCACTGGGGAGAGGGGCTGCTATTCAGGAAAGACATCTGAAGTTCTTACGAGCATGCAGAACTCAGTGCCATTTACGAACCAATTGTGATTTGAACAGAGGAGCATTCACAGTATATGACTGAGTTCTATTATTTTTGATATATTGTTCTGGTATTTATACTCTTGGGAATGTTTTTAAACAATTTTGGAAGGTGAGAAGGGAAAGATTTCTTCCCAGAGCACATTGAGACCAAGGGTTTTATTCCTAACTAATTTAACCAGGGATGTAGTGACTCTTTTGAGTGGGCAGCTTGACAATGTGCTTACTTGGAAATATCTAAATCTACAACAGATTCATAAATGCTTGAGAATCCTCTACAAAATGAGCTTCCTGACCCTATATGTTGCAAGTCCAGCATATAGTGCGATGAGATTTTAAAAATCGTATTAAAAGCAGGTGTTTAATTTCGACCCTCTGAAATCTTCTGAGGAACCCATTTCCCGTCCGCTGGCCAGGCTACTAAATGAGGCATGCTCTGTAATTACTGAATTATCCCTTTCCAGCAAGGAAAGGAAAGCCTCAGTGCTAGGCTTTTGTTATTTTACATTTGCCTCCATTAGCATTTCTAGGTGTACCTAATAGGCTGATAAATGGTGTATTGCTACTGTCAGTGACTAAATGGCACTTAATGTTCCATTTTGAAATTCAGGAAATCAGAAGTGGGTGGAGAGGCATTTGATGACCATTTGTTCAGTGACACAGACTTATAATCAAGGAAATTGATGTTGAAGGTTCAGTTACATGAGAGATCTTATCACAAAAAGTGGAGCTATAAAATTGGGCAGTGTACGCAATAGCCTTGGGAGTAATAACCCTTCACCTTCATATCGCCAATATTAAAAGTAAAGCATCTTGCCTTTTAAAAATTTTAATAAGTAAAGGCATGTTGATTTTCTGCCTTGAAAGGCTGTAGTAACCAGGGGCTATTTTATTTATTTTTTAGTTGGGAATTGTAGTTAGTGCCTTGCAGAAGCCCTATGTTTGGTTCTTGAGCCTGAAGTGTTGGCCACCTGCTGGCTATGAGTTGGTTGCTTAGCCTTGACGCTGGGGAACAGGGTCAGGTGAACCTGATTAATCCTAATTGGCAGTTAGTGCCAGTGGTCACGGCTCCAAAAATGGTTTAAACTGAAGTTCTTTGTATCTTGGTGGCCTGACTTGAAACCCTTAGCTGGATACATAGGGTGTTATGGTGTCATTTGGGAAAACCCTGACTTTGGGTTGATGGACTAAGTTTGCAGTGGCTGACCCTTCTTAAGTGCTGTACGCAGACTGCTGGGAACTTAAACTGGGTGCTTAAGTTGGGAACAACTGGGCTACATTATCCAAGGTAAATTAGTTAGAGATTAATTTTTTTTGTTTGTTTTCTATGCACCATGTACTGGTATTACTTTGTCCCTTAAAATAAATTATTTTGTTACCTACCTGTTTGATGTGGTGCATTTGGGGGTCTGCAGAAGGGTTTTCCAGTGGTTTTTTTGTTGGCCCTACCAATATTATCTTGGTGGGACTCTGAGCCCTGGAGAGGGTTTGGATTCCTGCTGGAGGTTTTAAAGACAGCCAGGTTGATCACCAACTTGCCTTTGACTAAAGTGGGGCAGTGGCACTACAAAGGCAGTCTGCTTTATGGCCTATGGTTTGGGCTAAACACTCACTGAATTTAATACAACTCACCAGTTTGAACCAATTTATAGTGATACAAATGTCATCTCTGGATGCGCAAATATTTGCGATTTCCTTTCATTTTATACTGGTTTATATTTTTACTGGTGATTTTAGTTCTCTCTGTAGTTGTTTTTGTAGATTCATATCGTGGATGCAGATTGTATATTTGTACACACTCTTTATATAGTATTTATGTATACAGAGTACAACATTTGTATGCATAATAAATATATAATGCTGATTTATTGATGTACAAATAATTTTGGAAAATGCATATGTTTTATGGGGAAAATATATTCTGGGAAACAGAAAACAGCACAAAATTAAAGACACTTGGGTTCAATTTGCAAGGAGAAGGAAACTCAAAATGTGAATTTTCAGGCCAAAATAGCAGAAAATGAGAAATCAAAACTTTTCCCTAGTGTTGTAGTTTTCATTTTTAAAATGTCCCTAAGTAGTAAGCTATGGGAATTTATACCATTTTTGAAAAACAAAATGGTGCACTAAAGAACCCAGTCCCATGTTTAATGAGAATCCACCATGGATTCCATGGAACTTACCTCTGCCACGTGAAATGCCGGGAGGCTGGAAATTTCGTATCGAACGCGTCTGATAATTGAACTTACTGATGGATTGGCAGCAGACTTCAAGTAGAAGCTCTGTTTAACATGATGCCTTTTAAAACGAACATATTGTTTAAAATCTTTTGTTGCATACACTCAAAGTAAGTATACACACTGAGCTGGTTAAGACATCCTCATCTGGCAGTATCTGTCTTTCTTCTTCAGGCATCTAATGCACTTATGCAAAAGAAAAGGCCGGTGGGGGGGGAGGAGCTTCTTCTCCTGGCTATCCCCTTTACATGAGCTCTTCTCTCCTAAGCTCAGCCATATTTAACCTGCTATTATACAAACTTGCTGTAGTGATGTTGTTATCCACCTCTACCTGAATCATAAAAATGACTTCAACAGAAGGTTTAGTTAGGTGCACTAAGCAGGCCAATCATGTTTAATCAGAATTAAGTTCCACTGTATTTTTAGACTATCACTCCACTTTTTGCACAAGTAAAGCACTTTCTATAAAGCCACAATGTGCATTATACAAAAAGCATCAAAAACTCAAAAAAGCCCCACCTGGACCTGCCTATTTTCTAAAAAAAACCCACTCCGTGGACTCCAGGAAAGATGCTGGTGGGTGCCGTATTGGAGACCCTGGGCTAGAGACTTTTACTTTATTAAAAAAATGAATGAAAGGAGGATTTCAGCAATGAGAACAGCAGGTTGTTAGGATGTTAGATCACAACTGTGCAATAGCAATTACTGGTTTGAATGTCCAAAGGACAACCAGTGCCACAGCAAGGATTAGGGCAGCCATGGTGGCTGGAAAACCCGGTTGTCCAAACCAAAGTCCACTCTGGAAAGATGGGGCTTGAAGAATTCAGATTTCAATGTTTTAAGGCTTTCCTGACTCTGTCTATCATGATAAAGTGCACCTCTGTATATCTGATGAACTGTGCATGCACACCAAAGCTTACACCCAGAATTAAACTTTGTTGGCCTGAAAGGTGCCACTGGACTCAAACTTTGTTCTATGGCTTCAGACCAACACGGCTACCCACCTGAAACTGTATATCATCAGCCTGCACATGGATTTTGGAAACTAAGTTGGGGAAAATCCTATGGGAACTTTAACGTTACTATGCTTGCAGCTGTTTTTCAGAATCCATTTCACCAAACAGGAAATCTGCAGTGCAATCAGAGTTACTCCAGCCTAAAGCCTTTGATATCAAGAGGCTTACGCTGAAATGACTGCATTGATGACACTGTGTCTATCTGCCTGTCTTACAGACCCACAATTCTGCTTCCATTTCTGTTCATTCCTTTCTCACCCATGAGTCTCACCACTGTGGCTGCCTTTTCCTGTGCAGGTCTGACCATCTGGAACATCTTTCCCGTAGCTCTGCCTCATTGACTCTCCATCTCATTTCAAATCTCCACTGAACATTCATCTTTCTACCTTGCCAGTTCCTCTTAATTTCTCTCTCCATCTGTTTGCATTATTCAACAACATAAATGCTTTCTCAATTACAAATGGTATGATGCAGGTCCAGAAGAAAATAGAGACATATTGGGTTGTTGTTGCTTTGACACAGACACCTTTCTCGGATCGGACATGGAAGCTGTTGGCATCGGTTGTGAATGAGCCAACTCACTCTAAAACTATCCTGAGCAGTCAGACTTTCGAAAAGGTTAGAGATGTTTATATACATTGGGATGCCAAAGGAACAATGCAGATACCTTCCTAGTATTGCTGTTGCTAGAACAGATGGTACATCTCCCTGGTCTCTCATCGCTCTCTGTCCTTCTCCCCCTTCCTCCCCATCACTCTTCACTCATCTCTTTCATTTTGCATTCTCTCCCCTTTCCCTTCCATAAAGATAAGGCTCCGATCTGATTGATCTATCCCTTGTCCCTACATCATATGTCCTGTTATCTCCTCCTCTTGGCACATCATACGAATACCAGCGTTCGATCCACTTCCACATCCATTTCTCAAAACCTACCATGCTGCCTTGGGTGTGTGGCAAATCCCATCACTTTCAGTATTCCAGACATTTCTCATTTGTTTCTTGCCTAAAAGCCCGTGGATTCCAACAAGCCCATTAGAAGGGAAATCTCAAGATGCTCCAGATATTCATTGGGTGTTCTCAAATACTGCCACACATCAGGCCTCCCTAAATCAAGGGGGGAAATTGTTTGAGCCCCCAGACAGAAATATGACAGAGCAAATGAGATTCAGCCAACAGTGCTAATTCTTCTTTCTGGAAAGGTGAAAATAAAAAACAGGCAAGAGAGAACAGTGGGAAACAACACATGATTAAGTTCCTTAGGAGAGGAACTCTGTACAAATAACCCATTTGGGGAAAATAGGGATTTGCTCCATTGCTCGCTGCCCTGGCCTATCAAACCACAGACGAAAGGGCAATTACAAACTGTCGAGCTTCTTGCGTTGAAATGCAAGTTGGCGCAGTTTCTCCCAACTTCCTTCTTAAAAACTCAAAACAAATCAGCAGTGTAATGTGGGAGATGATCAGCCAGGGCCTCAATAAGGCAATCCGATGGTTGATTACTGTGGACAGCCGTTTTCAGCCAATTTACACAACCAAGCTGGTAGAATGATATGTGGGCTGAAAGTATTTGAATGGAAATGGTAAAGGGAGTCATAGGAGTGCTTCACCATTCATCATCTGCTCCAAGCATGGGATAGAACTGCAAACAAACCTTTCCAGGTAAGTACAGAGGACAAAGAAGACCAAACCCCTATCTCCAAAGCTGCCCTAGAAATAGTCCACGTCTACCATGATTCCCAGCTTCTCTGGGTGTGCTGCAGATACAGCATGCAGGCTTTCAGTCCTCAGAGCCTTCACACTGCCTTGTCTAAGTAATGTACATGAACTCCATGAAGGTTCCTTATAGAAGCCCTGTATACATGGCTCCTCCATGCTTGGATTGAATGTGCATACTGCCCCTGCTCTCCAGCTCCACATGATTGTAAGCCTGTGAGCATCGTGCCCGTGCATGGAGGAAGTGTCTATGTGTATGCTCCCTCCCTGTGATCATCAATGTTCAGAAAGCAATATCTCCAATGCGTTTTGTATGTGTTTCCTTGAAAACACCCCAAATTAGAGATGCTTTTTGATTCAGAATATGAGCTTTGGCAGCCTGAATTGCCAGCCAATTTCAAGAATGCACTTAGTGCCAAGTATGCTTTGCATCCCAGCCATTACATGGGGTGGGAAGGAAAGAGTTGGCAAGAAAAAGAATAGAGGGATGCTCCAAGCATTTCCCCTCCTCTCAACTGCTTCTTGCCTCCAACATTCATTCACCACCAGGAGGGTGGCAGATATATTGGGGTGGGACAGAAGAGGGCTGGAAGATTCTGAGGGAGCAGCATGGGACTCTTGATGACATCATCCAGTGCATCGTGGTGTTCTGCGTTCCCCAAATACTGAAGGCAGGAAACTTGATGCAGCAAGGACTGAAACTTTAAAACCTTGATGTGTAATGAGGTTGCCATAATCTTTACTAGCACTTGGAGTCTCCTAAGGATCCAATCAAAACTTGAATCCTGCATAGTTCAGTCCAAAATGTACTCGCAACTAGATCTGGGCAAAGTTAGTCAGTCTTCCTAGCACAAAACACAGATCCGTATGAGAGACTAGACCCAGAACGAAAGGTCAGAAGAGAAGGAGGTAAGTCTGAAGAAACAGCATCAATAACTTCACAGAGTTCCAAGCTGCAACGGTAGTCATCTTAGTATAGGGTCAGCTGCTTAATTAGCTTATGGAAGACTAAAATAGCACAATATAATTAAACATCTTAACACCAAACTCTCAATGCCAAATGCAAGAATTCAAATACATTTCAAATAACATCTTCAAAGCCTCTTGCTAGAATAAAAGCCTGTTTTTAAGAACTTTTTCTTGATCCTTTCCCCTCTTCCTACAGTTTGCAGAATGCTAGGATTTCATAAATATTCTTTTTGTTAGTATAACTGATGTTTCAGATTCAAGTAAATCACTTTAATAACTTTTAACAAAACTGGCGTATTGTATAGCAGGGCCAAGGCATCAACACACGCTTCTGTTTATGTTATACACACCTGTCCCCTAATATGAAATAGCAGATGTTGCCTTGGGTACTGCACAGCATGTGCATGTTGCTAAAATGCATGTGCCTACAACTTCTGTCTATGATATTTAATGCCAGCTTTCTCATTCAGTTCAATGGGAACAGAAGCATACCTAATATTTCTTTATATTATGCTCTGTATCATTCAGTTTGCAGTACCTACCAAATGAAGTTAGCCAGCATTTTGCAGATGGGATGTCTTAAGAATTTAAATTTTTCATGTTTTCACTCACAAGGTCACTCATTGGTCTCCAAACCTGTCAAATTGCCACAAGCAATTTTTCTAAAAAAGAAAATGAAACATGCTTATAAATAACATTCCAGATCTTGAGTTGTTCTTAGTTTCCCATGACAGCAGTGATTGTCTTTTTCACATTTAATACTCCGGGTTTATAGAGAGCAATCTAGAGCATGGTATGTCTCATAGAAGTCCAATCTTTAGGGAAAAGAGGAAAATGGCTATTAAGGTGATTACGTGAGCCAGTGTATATCAGCCACTCTGGCCAGTCTGAATGTTTATGCAGTTGTTCTTTCATTGGGTTGGATCCAGGGTAGTTCAGTTCAGTTTATTTTGATACAACATCAGCTTGAAAAGTATTAATAAAAACAACAAAAACTGCCATGTACAATACCAAGACTAACACAAAATACTTTTACGTGCCATGATAATCTGGCATTTCAAAATTCAGGCACACATTTCTCAATAGAGGAGGGCCAATTATTTGAAGACTCAGTCATCTGCTTTTGTATCACGCATGCCATCATACAAAATTTTGTTACATTGTGAGTAATTTCTTTAGAGAAGTCTGAAAGGAGGAGGAAAGAGCAGAATTGCTCTGATCTTCCTGGGAGATTTATTAAAATTGGTGTAAGATATTGGGAATGTATACCATTATAGTAGGGACAGTGTAATAATACGTGACCAACTCTCTCAGCCTTTCTCATTTGACAAGGGCAAACCCATTGGGAATAAGGAATATGAAGAGATCTGCCTTCCAGAAGAGCTGAGGGCAAGGCATTGAAACCTGCCAAAGTGGAGATTATCTGGTATTTAGGAATCTTGAAGACAGTGAGATAGTCTGCTGGTAAAAAATTCTTAGTATGGTGTGTGTTGCAGAAGGGCCAAAGCTTCCAGAAGCAGTCAGTTCCTTGTCAGTTCCCTCTTCCCTCTCATGCAGTTCCTGAGGGTGCCACATAAGCAACATTTCCAGGAGATAAATGGCCTGCTGTGCAAGAGAGGATGGTGGGAAAACTCTGCTCCATGGACATAAGTGCCTTCTAGGAGCAGAAAATTTAGCCTGAATTCTCCCCGTTATTATTTCCAAAGATCTGTCTACTATATTTGGGATTTCAACCTGCCTCCCAGGAGTTCAGGGCAGCACTCATTGTTCTCTCCTCCCCTTTTTATCCTCACAACAAACCTGTTAGGTAGGTTAAGCTGGGAGTCCATCAGTGGCTATTAGCCACAAGGTATAGATAGGAACTCTCAGGCTGGGGTAAGTGATGCTCTGTATTCTTGGTGGGGGAGGGCAACAGTGGGAGGGCTTCTAGTGTCCTGGCCCCACTGGTTGACCTCCTGATGGCACCTGGTATTTTTGGGCCATTGGCCTGATCCAACACTGGCTTCTCTTATGTTCTTATATTGTCTGGCCCAATTAGTTTCATAAGCGAATGGAGATTGGAATCTATGTCTCCCCACTAAAACTGAACCTGCACTCCTGGTTTCAAAACAGAACGGATTGCACTCCAAACCCTGAAAGGAATATGTAAGACTCATCAATGAGTTTCTTAAATACCATCTAAGCTGCTCAATTTATTACACCACTTCAAAACTTCAATGTACATTCCCAAAAAGGTGGCTCACAAGAAGTTGCTAGTATCCAAAGTTGGCACAGCAGTACTGCCACAGCTCACTGTTCTTGGACACACATCACTGCTTAGAGATGCTGATCATCACCTTTGCCTTCCATGCCGGTCAGCCTAAGGTTTCAAATGATGATGAACAGTATCAAGAGAGCTCTCCTTAGACCCTTAGCTCTGGTCAGCCCTGAGTTGCTGCCTTGGGTACCTTTCTCAATCTTTACATGTCTCTGAGTGCTTACCAGTCTCTGTTAAATTTCAAACATAACCAGCATAGGGCAGTGGTTGTGTGTGTCTCAGTGGCAGGACATCTGCTTGGCATGCAGAAGATCCCAGGTTGAATCCCCAGCATGTCCAGTTTAAAGGGGCATGGTGGTAAAATCTCTGCCTAGAACCCTGGAGAAGTGCTATCTGTCTGAGTAGACAATACAGAACACGATGAACCAATAGTCTTACTTGACATAAGACAGCTTCATGTGTATCCTGCCATAATAGTTAAAAAAAACCAGTCTTGCTTAGGAATCTCATCCAAAGTGCTGGCAATATGTGTAGGTCAGCCACAGAGGTCATTTCCACTGACCAGTCACTTCTAAAAGAGATCCCATTGTGGTTTGGGTTGCCATCTCCATAATGGGAAATTCCTGGAGATTTAGGAGAGGAACCTGGGGAGGGGGCTGGGAAGGGGAGGGACTTCAATGGGATATAATGCCATACAGCCCACCCTCCAAAGAAGCTTTTTTTTTTTTTTAGGGGAACTGAATTTGTCTGGAAATCAATTGTAGTCCCAGGAGATCTCCAGCGCCCCACCTGGAGGCTGACAACCCTAGAACCCAATCATCCCTAGAAGGGTGTTGCAATGGCAGCCTAATGGCATGACAGGGAACAGAGACACCCTCTCTTTCCATTACTGCCTTCTGTGAGCTCCTGAGTACATCATTCCCATCTAGGCTCCATTGCCCTCTTCTGACTCATCTCTGTGACAAGTTGACCCAGTGATGGTCACCCCCCTCCAGCACAACTCTGTAACTCGCCCCAGGTCCCAGCAAATCTAGGAACAGAACAATCTCCCCAAGATCATTCTCCTCAAGGCAGGCAAGTCTTGGCAGGTGCTGGCCATTTCCCAGATGATGGCCAAGAGAAGGCAATTCTGCCTGATATATGCCCAGGATTACAGGTGAGAGAAAGAGCTGAAGCAAACACTCTTACCAGCTTTACAGGTAAAGGCCTGTTGCAGGGGCTGTCTTTAAGTAGTTTTCCCAAATGCCCGCTCTGATTGGTTAGGCTTTACAATTCTTTATTGGTGTTGCTTGGCAACCCCCAAAATGGCAGCTGAGATCTTATAATACAGCATTGCAAGTGCAGACATTGCTTCAGCTATAGGGGGGATAAAAGCCCTATACATACCCAACATACATTGCTGATTTATGATACCAGGGTTACACTAGTGTTAGTCATATGATGGTCAATTACTAGACAGGAACTGGATCGTTTAAAGCAGCTGCCCCTATGCAAAGATGACTACCGTTACAGCTTGGACCTATTTGAGTTTGTTGATGCTGTTTCCTATTCCTGGGTGCCTCCCTGAAGAATGTCTGATCTGTGTTGGGTAGGTCATGTTCAGAATTAGACACATGTTCCATCACATTTCAGCAGCTCATCTGGAGGCGGAGGCCTCACAGGCTAGTAGATGTAACAGGTAAGTCCACTTTTAAACTTATAATTAAATGGTGCAGCCTTTTTTATGCCATGAGGTGAAAAAGACTTATTCTTAGAAGCTGTCGAAAGACAGTCATCAAATGTTTCCATCTTTCCTTCTGACACTTCACAATGTCGCCTTCTTTGTCTCCCAAGCTAGTCTGGTGCCTGAAAGGTGGTCTGCACTTCGGTTTACTAAGGAACTGCTCTCTGGTTCGACATTATTTGAGAGTTTGGGGCAGATGGAAGTAAATGGGGTGTCTTGCTTGCAAACAGCCTTCTCTACATCTGTGCCATTTGTTTCAAAACTGAACAGATTGTGTGGCAAAGGAGGGAAATCATTATGCCGATCTGAATGATATAAATTGGATTTGAAAGGAAGATTAAGAAGTACACATCCACTGTGAAATCTTCAAAAGGTACAGGGGCAACAAGAAAAAAAAAACACTGTTGCTGATCTAAAGCATCGCTTCCAGTCTCCTGAACTGCCTATGGGAGATTATAGTTGCAAACAAAACATACTTATCTCTTTAGGAGCCCAAGAGGAAAACAATATATAGCAGGTGTGTGTATAAAATACAAAAACCAATGAAGATAAAGTTTTTGTAAATGCTAGCCAAGCAGACGTGAAGAACAGAATTAATATCCACCCCAAAGACAGTTCCCTTTTCACTCAAGACCCACTATAAATTACACCATTTTGAATCACATCCCAATCCTAGCTGCACATTGTTTCCCAGTAAGGAGGAA
Source organism: Gekko gecko (assembly GCA_029375565.1). NCBI lineage: Eukaryota > Metazoa > Chordata > Lepidosauria > Squamata > Gekkonidae > Gekko > Gekko gecko. Next base: position 100,076,944 of record JAPDNY010000010.1, on the reverse strand, counting down.
GAAGAGTAAAAACAATGGCGGCCCCAAGGGGTGAGATGGGGGGCTTGGCTTTTTGAAGTGAGGAACCACTGTGTGAAATATTTCTTGCACCACTTTCTGCTGGGCGATTTCAAAATGTCTCAGCCATCACTCTTAGATGGTGGGATTTAAATTGCCCCTTTGGCTGCTGGAGATCCACCGCAAACAGCAGGCTGACAGCTGCCTCTCCCTCTTGTGCTTTCATCTCCCCTTCACGATTTCAGAGCCCGTGCAACAGAGCTTGGCTACAGGAGACCTGCTGCATACATGTCTTCACTCGGTGGATGGCCTTGGACTACCACTGAAAAAGAAAGTCCACTGTGGAGGAGTGTTGTGAAGAAGATGATTTGCTGGCGAGACATGAAGGGGCGCAGTTTTTGCATCTGAAAGTCGCATTTCAAAGTTTGCTTCCCCCTCGTACAAATCAAACTGGTAATTAATTTTTGCACCATTTTCTATTTCCCTACAATAATGGTTTTTTTTCCTGTAAAGAATATGCAATTTTCAATGTTATTGGTGTGTAAGTTAGTATTATAAGATAGATATAACATAGATATCGATATAGCCCACTTTCCTCCAAAATGGGGGCAAAAAGCAGTTTAGAACATCATTCCCCCTCCCCTCCATATTCTCACAACAGCAACCCTACGGCCTACGAGGTAAGTGAGGCTGAGAGAATGTGACTGATCCAAGGTCATCCAATGAGCGTTGAAGGGGGAAAAAGGTGAAATGTGAATGAGCCGTGTTGTAGACATGTCTGTGAAAGCCAAGTAAAGCACTGAGGAGAATGTTTGACCCAGTGCTGAGCCAGCACTGCTATCTGTGTTTCCAGTCGCTCCAAAAGTCTGCATTCCTCACCTCATAGGGCACACTAAACTTTAATACAGATCCTGTTTTTTAAAACTATAGTAGTCTGCAGTTCATGTTGTGCTTGTAGTGTACCATAGCAGTATTCTTAGACCCATTCTGCATCTAGCATTCACTCCACTGTTTTACAAACCCACGTTGGAACAGAAATTCCCCTCTACCTTGCAGGCCACTTTCACTTTCTTTGATGGTCAGATTTTACGGTAGCATCCACACCCCTTGTGGGTTTCACTTCCTTTGATCCGTCAGTTTTATGGTTCTGACTGCATAGATTTATGGCTATTTTATGGCCGTTCAGGGGTGACTCTGCAGTCAGTACACTGTTAGCCTGAATGTTGTTTTGAGTCACGTCTTTTTCTGTTCCAGTGTGGGCTTGATAAAACAACGGAAAGAACGCTAGATGCAGAATGGGCCTTAGAAGTATGTTAAGAAGTACAGAATGCTTTTCTATTAGTTTAGATTTGGTGCAGGATTGAGTTGTCATTGTGTAATTGAACTAACAGTTCTGCAAGATCTTGATGCCAATTTACCTATATATGTTTATGCTTTTGTCTTTAAAGTTGTTCACATCTTGAACTTTTGTTCAACATGGGCAACGTTCCTTGACCCTGGTCAACTGAATAAAGACTTTGCTTCTAACTTATTTGGCCCTTTCAACTGAACCCAAATTTCTCTGTCAGTTTCAATGGTACAGTGGGGATTTAAATGCAGGTTCCCCTGGATCCTCCTTTGACACTACCCACTACACCAGAGGTTCCCAAACTTTTTGACTTTTGGTCACTTTTGGAATTCTAACAAAGAGTGGTAGGAGCAACCACAACCAAATGGTTGTTAAAAGAGGCAGAGCCAACCACAAAATGGCTTCCAAAGGAGGTAGAGCCAACCACAAAATGCTAAAGAGTGAGGTTATGCATAACTCTAATAGTAACGCTTCAATATTTCAGGCAGAAGGTCTGCTTCACAGGATGCCTTTTAAAAGGAACAAATCGTTTTTGGTTTTTTTTTAAATTCAGTCACATGGTAAAGATCTTGGTGCTGGGATGGCAGCTGCTACTAAAGCAATGTTTTTTTGTTTTTATTGCACAGCCAATCAGCTCTCCAATAGCTAATTAGAAGCCCTGCTGGGCAAAAGTCCCACCTGGCACCACCCACTTTCTAAAAACACTTGGTAGGTACCAGGAAAGATATTAGCAAGCGCCCAGAGGCACCATGTTGTGCACTGTGCCATGACAGCTCTCTATAACACATGTACATGGTACTAACTATGTAAGCAAAGAACTGAAAACAACTAAAACTGTTGGCAAATAATATAAAAGAGCTTTAAAAGAAGTGAAATAAGGAAAATACACTCGTTCCTTAATATGAAGTGGAAAAATCTATGTCTCTAGAACTCAGTTTTGCAGACTTGCATTGGAGGAATCCCTCCTACCTCATGTCCTACCTCATAGGTTTGTTTTGAGGATAAAGAGGATAGCTTCAGGTATACACATCTGAGATTCTTGGGAAGGAGCTGAGTTTCAAAGGTGATAGACACTATAAGAATTGTCAATGCTTGTACAACAACAGTAATGTGGAAACTGGTAGGAATAACAGAACTTTCATTCTGTTGTCTTTGTCACTGCAAAACTAGATGGCATTATTCTTGTCATTAGTAACGAGTGTAGCCAGGGAAGATTCCATTGCTGCAGAGTCCTGGTGCTAGGGCCAGACTTGATGTGACGGCATCCCCGGGTCTGACCTGGGAATGCCAACATTCTTTTAAAGCCTAATTCGCACAATTTAATAATCGTGCAAGGGCCTGATCCTGATCAGGTCCATAGTGTGGCAGCACCAGGCATTCTTGTTTCTTTCACCTCCACTCTGCATGCCTTTTTGAGTGTGGAAGGGCCACACCCTGTCCTTCTGGGCATTTGAAAAGGCACGTGGTGGAGAACAAGAGTGCCTGGTCCTACTGCACTGTAGAATCATAGAGTTGGAAGGGACCTCCAGAGTCATCTAGTCCACAATGCAGGAAATTCATAAACACCTCCTGCCCACCTCCATTGCCCCTTCTCCATGCCCAGAATATGGCAAAAACCCTCCAGGATCCCTGGCCAAACTATCCTGGAGAAAAATTGCTGCCTGTCCCCAAAGTGGTGATTAGCGTTTTCCTGGGTATATAAGAAAGGGCCACAAGAACTAAGCACTGAGGCAACCCTTCCTGCCCTCCCTCTCATGATCTGCCCAAGTTCACAGAATCAGCATTGCTGTCAGATGGCCATCTAGCCTCTGTTTTAAAACCTCCAAAGGAGGAGAGCCCCCCCCAAGAAAGCCTGTTCCCCTGAGGAACCGCTCTAACTGTCAGGAAGTTCTTCCTAATGTTTAGTCGAAAACTCTTCTGATTTGATTTCAACCCATTGGTTCTGGTCCGTCCTTCTGGGGCAACAGAAAACAACTCCTCACCATCGTCTATATGGCAGCCCTTCAAGTAGTTGAAGATGGTTATCATATCACCTCTCAGTCATCTCCTCTCCAGGCTAAACATACCCAACTCCTTCAACTTTTCCTCACAGGATTTGGTCTCAAGAACCCTCACCATCTTTGTTGCCATCCTCTGGACACATTCCAGCTTGTCTATATCCTTCTTAAATTGTGGTGCCCAAAACTGAATACAATACTCTAGGTGAGGTCTAACCAGAGCAGAGTAAAGCAATACCATCACTTTATGTGATCTGGACACTATATTTCTGTTGATACAGCCTAAAACTGCATTTCTTTTTTAGCTAGGTGAAAGAAGAAGGGAATGGCAAAGGATGAGATGGTTAGACAGTGTCACCGATGCAACAAACATGAAATTGAGCAAACTTCAGAGGACAGCAGGGCCTGGTATGATCTGGTCCAGGGGGACTCAGCTGTGCGACTGAACAACAACAACAGCATCCTTGGATCTGGCCTGGGGATAGGGTTGCCAAACTCCAGGTAGCACCTGGAGATCTCTCACTTTTACAATTGATCTCCATAGGACCAAGATCAGTTCCCCTGGAGAAAATAGCTGTTTGGACGGTGGACTCTATGGCAATATGCCCTGCTGAGTTCTCTCCCCTTCCCAATCTTCAACCTCCCCAGGCTCCACCCTCAAAATATCCAGATATTTCCCAAGCCAGAGCTGGCAACCCTACCCAGGGATGCCATCTTGTCTAATTCAGGCCCCAGTTGGAACATACTGCTGGGGTTTTAGTCTGTTGCTAGCGGCTGGCTTGAAGGAGCCAGGATGAGGTCAGATCACTTTTCCTTTCAAGGAGAGGATGGAAAGTTAAAGACATTAACGTTTATATTTTGTTACATTTTGTTATGCCCCCTTTTTGGTTACTTCCTTGTGTGAAATTTCTGTGTGGATTTTTCTTCCATGTCTGGCTGTTTGAGTATACCAGGGGGCACAACCTCTTTAAAGAAACAGGGAACCTGGGGAAGCAGTGATCCTTCTGGCACAAACCTCAGGAAGGAGGAAATCCAAGATGTCCACCCACCTGCCTACCTATAAGTGAAACACCTTGATGGTGGCAAATGGTTTGCTATTCCTGGGGGCTGAAGAGGCAGTATGTGTGTTGGGGGGTTAAAGTACACCATGGAGGCCATGTCCCTCATTAAGAAACTATTCTGAGAGGCATTACTCTTAAAGCTATGCTCTTAAAGTAAGGTTGCCTGTGGATGCATTCATGTTTATGTGGGTCTGACACTGATGTTCAAAATTCCCTTTTAATGGGCAACAGAAAGTCCTCATAGAAGTAATATTGGTTTCCAGCTAGGCACTTATTCTCGGAGAAAGCCTTTCTTGGAGGTCACTGTAAAGCTTGAAAGGATGCCATTCTTCTGGAGCCCAGCTTCGGATCCTGTAGGGGGTATGTCCTTGGATGGGTGTAGACATGATTCTGTAGAGTGAAGGAGAATTCAATACAAGGCAGAGACAAAGTTAAGCAAAGTAGGACATGGCAGCTCCCAGTGAGGGATTTCCTAAAGTTTAGTGCTCTTTGCGTCTCAGTCTTTTGTTGTTCCGGATAATGAAAATAGCAGTGTCTGTTGGGTAAAATCTATACAAGCAAATCCATGGCCCAGAGGCAGCACAAAGGGTAGGTTAGGGGCATTGATTGCCTCCACGGAATCCTTTATTTGTCCTTGGAGTAGCTGAATTCCTAATGCCAATGATGTAATAAACATCATCATGCTTAGCATTTGTAGTATTTGCAGCATTCCAATATCCTCACCCATCTTGTTCTGAACCTTACAACACCCGTATAAAGTAGGCTGATATAATTAAAAGGCAGAAAGAATCGATATTCTGTGGTTCCTGTGGCTTTTAGACGAGATTCAAATGTCATTGTTTATGACAGCCCACATTTATATATAACTTCTGATACAATTTGGAAAGCAAAATAATGCAAACTGCCTGTTGCATATTTCATCGCTTCTAATATATTTACTCATATCAGTATTCCCAGCCTCGCTCTGGGTCTAGCAAGACCGTTGTGCTTTCACTGCTATTGCTAATCTTGTGGAGCAAGGCATGATCATCAGGATGCCAGGTCTCAGGCTAGACCTAAAGATTCCTGCTGTGCTTCTGCTTCCACCACTATCTGGTGGATCCAGACATCCCTAAAGTAGCCTTCATCCAATTTAAGTGGCTCTTCTCCCAACATAAGAACCACTTGTTGGAAGAAGGATCCTTAGATTAGAGGAAGACTTAGATTGGAGGACGCCAGAGGGAAAGTAGAGTTTAAATATTTAACTAATAAACTTTGCTCAGTGGAGTGGTATGATATGGGGAAGATCCACCCCACTATGAGTGGTAGTGATGGCTGGGTAGCATTGAGCTAGGGATACCATCTGGCTGCTCTTGGTAGGTGATCCACCGCTGGCAAATCTCCAGGGTCCCCCACCAGTGCTCAGTGATGTAGCAGGGGGAAATGGAGAGGGATCAGCATTGCTTGCTTGATGCAGCAACCTTACTTCCAAGTGGAAACCTGGACATGATACTGATATGTTGAGTGACACACTAGGAATCCCCCCAATATCTATAGCCTTCGTCACAGAGACCAGGAAAATTGCTAAAGCTTTAAGTGACGCAGTGGCATCACTTCTGGGGCTATGTGCTGAAGTAATGTTGCCACATCAAGTGATGATATTTTTTTTTCAGTCTCAGCCACCCCATCTTATGCTACTTGCAAGAGAAGGACCAGCAATCCATTCATCAGGGGATGGCTACAACTCCAAAATGGAGTCCAGATTGCCCATAAAATGCTGTGCAGGCATCCAGAATATTAGTCTAGGGCCACCAGTCTTTTTGTATACTGCAGTGGGACTGGTGCACCCTCTTTGATTAGTTGAAATTCAAGACGATATAAGAAGTAAGAGTGCTCTAAAATTTCTAGAAATAGTTAACACAGGAATAACATTCTAGAGGGGATTTGTGACTTCATTTCAGCGCCATGTACTATCGAAAAATAAAATTCCTTCCTCTCAAATCTGGGGAACTCAAAGGTGTTGCAACAGCTCTGTACAGCCTTGTTTGGATGAGTATGATTTAGACTTGGTGAGATTCAGCTAGCAAGGTTTTTGTGTTTAATCAATTGTTTAGTGAGGAGAAGGGTTAATAGAAAAATCAATAATTTAAAGTCTTTCTATTTCTTAGCATGTCAGTTAGCATTTGAAGAAATATTACTAGTGCTTTCTTTAGTAAGCCATAAAATCTTGTGGGCTATTGGCAAAACAAACACCTGCAATTTATGGACTGTAATCAAATCTCTCTTGCATTACCTTTAAACTTTTTATTTTGCTGACCATATCAGGGATTTCCAAATATCATTTGACCGAGAGGGTCATATTGACTTTTCTAGGAACCTGAGAGCTCTGCCTATAACTGGACTGGAGCAGTCTCATTAATCAGACAGTCAGAGCTCTTTTGATTGACAGTATGAATTTATAAGCCATATGGTGAAGCCTTCTAAATAAGGATTCCACCAAACATGAATTCATATGTTGACTGCCGTGGTAATAGTCAATAAACAGTAGGAACTGGATCATGTAAGCATGGATTTTCTATTTAGTTCTTGTGTGGCCTTGGGAAAAGTCATTGGACGAGATGTGATGTTTGGCAATTTTTCAGAAGAAAAAATTGGTCCCTCTAAATCTCTTCTGGAGTAGAACTGGATTCTCAAACATTTTGCTAACCTTGATTTTAAAAAAAATCTTAACTCCATCCTACATGCAATTAAGGCCTGTTGGAACTTGGCACCTTTAGCCAGCCCATTATTGTCCTCTCCTGTTCCCAGTTTCCATTTACTAGATTGCCTGGGCTCTATAGTGGCTTGTACTGTGCCTTAAGCAGTTGATTAGAAAGGCAATGTATAAATAACCGAAACGAATAAAGTCCCCTATCTTGGTTTTTCCCAGCTACTTGTTTTGTAAAGCTGGGTACATACTTTCAAGGACAGCTCTATAAAGAATGCATTAATAGTCCAGGCTGAAAGTTACAAAAGCATGGATCAATGTAGCTAACTCCAGAGGGTTAAGAAGGGGAGAGATCAGCTGCAACTGAAAAATTTACTCCTGGCTTCTACACCAGTCCTTGGGCTTTTTAGATAATCAGACAAGGTCAACCGGAGAGAGAGCAGCCAGTTTCTAATTCTGTCCCTGGATACAACACAAGGAACATAAAATCAAGTTCAGACACTACTTGCACCAGGTATCTGTGGATGGAGAAGGAATCTTGGACAACTATAGCTACCCCAACATTCATCTGATTTTGATGAAAGAAAGACTGCAAACCCAGCTGGACCTAACAGGCAGAATATTACCAAAGTCATCCAGCCAGGTCTTGATTGCACATGCCGTGTTGAAGATCATCTCTTCCAAAAATCAGTGCAGAGACAACCCTTAAACTTCAGTCAAGAGTATCCATTCCACTTACCCTCCTCCATCCCTTTTGGCTATGCATGGATGTGCTTTCTATCTATTGACACTTACTACCCCAGGAAAGTGAAAAGCCATTCTGTAGCCATCATGGGATGAAAGCTTCAAATAAGCACGCTTCTGTGTAATGACTATCACAAGACTAATAGAGATGTCTAAATCTACCTTATATACTAGTGTAATCCTGGTCTCAGAAACTCCAATATATTTTGCCCTTCAAAGTGCCAGGAGCTGCAAGTGCTCCATGCATTCCAGATTCCAAGGAGACACTGGGAAACTTTGGAGCTACACCAAGAGATTATCAGAATATGTTATAGTCTCCACACATTATCACAGGTCAGTGTAAAGAGGGATTTTCAGAGTTTATTTTGTTTTGCAGCGGTTATATAGTAGTTGTATCCTTTGCAGTATTTTAGTTTGCAACAATGTTTCTATGGTGGGTCTACAAGCCAGAAGTCTCCCAGTTTAAGAGTGTCAGTCTAACTCAAGAGTCTACACCTGCAAACATTACAGATAGTGTCAAGCTTGCCCTGGGTTCCAGGCGTGGACTCTCCCATGACCACGATGACTCGGGATGCGGGAGGTCCGATGGCTCTGGAAGACGAAGCCTATAAAAAAGAGGGGGAACATTGGGGCCTCAGATAGGTAGGGGATGGAGTTACTGACACTCCATAAGTCCCTCTACCTCCATGCATCGGCTCCCGGCTTCTCAGCGTCCTCCCTGGACTCCTCCTCTCTCTGGCAGTGTCAGGTGATCCTGAGCACGTCCTTCCTTCCTGGCCCCTTCACTTCCCTCTCCTTTATACCCAGCTCCCACTCCCAGCACCGTCTCCTGTTCCTCCCAGCCCTGCCCCCTGTAATAAGCTCCGACGTCATCCCCGCAGCCTGGGTGTGGTCGGAGCTATGCCAGCGTTGGTCCTGTCGGCCTGGGGCCGCGTCGCCGTGCGGGGTCACTGGTGCCCATGTGCTTGCCGTCAGCCTCTCCTGGGCACCATTGGCCTCTCCTGCTGCTCCTTGAGGCTCTTCACTTCACGGTTGGGCTGGTTCAGACCATTGTGCCTCGACCATGCTGGCGGGGTCTGGTGCGACGGGATCTTCTTGGTCTGTGAGGGGTCCCTGGGGGGCACGGGTTATGTCCCAGAACCCTGGGACTGGGACAGATAGTGACTGCATGTATCATTTATTTACAAAATTTATATCCTGCCTTTCTGCCCTTATAAGGGCGGCCAAGGCAGCTAACAATTTAAAGCATCCAAGATAAAAATCACATTATAAAATTATTAAAAGCATTCATCATTAAAACAATTTTAAAAGAGTTAGAAAACATACAAAACTTAAAAACATTGGTTAGGAAGGAGGGATCATAGAGGGAAGGCCAAACAAAACAAAAAAGTCTTCACCCACTGGCAGAAGACAGCAACAAAAAGGGATAGATGAATCTCCTTGGGGACAGAGTTCCAGAGTTTTGGTGCCATGACTGAGAAGGCCCTCTCCAAGGTGGCCATCATGTAGGGTTGCTAGTCCCAAGCTGGGGGCAGGGGAACCCCTGGTTTGGAGGCCCTCCCCCTGCTTCAATGTTATCAGAAAGTGGGGTGAATGTCTGCTGCATGTTCCATTATACCCTATGGAGACCGGTCCCCATAAGGTATAATGGAGAATCAATCCATGGATATCTGGGGCTCTGGGGGGGTGCTGTTTTTTGAAGTAGAGGCACCACATTTTCAGCACAGCATCCGGTGCCTCTCCTCAAACCCCCCCCCCAAGTTTCAAAAAGTTTGGACCAGAAAGTCTAATGCTATGAACTCCAAAATAAGGTGCCCATCCTCCATTTTTTCCAATGGAAAGAAGGCATTTAGAAGGAATGCCATCCCTTTAAATGCGATGACCAGAACTGCCTTTGAAGTTCAATTGTGCTTCTTCCTTTCCCTCTCCCAGAGGCTCCTGGAAAGTCCCCCACTGGCTTGCCAGCCTCACCTGGCAACCCTACATGGTACCAGTGTGTGGGTTGGGTGGAGAATGAGTTGAGAGCAACCACTGTGTTAGAAGCTCAAGTTCCTACCATGGAATCACAGGAACCTTCTGGATGTGGGGGGTGGACCTGTAAGTGACATCACAGGATGTGACATCACAAAAGTGATGTCATATCCTTGCTCCTGGCTTTACCCCAAAGTCTCCAGATATTTCCTGAGTTGGACCTGGCAACCCTATTAACCACCTGCTTGATCTCAGAAGTTGGGCCACCCAAATCCGGGCTTACAAAGATAACTGTAATGGTCAGGTGGGTTCATAAAGGACTAGGCAGTCTTTTAGGTATGTTGTATGGTCCCAGGGCATATAGGGCTTTGAAGGTCCAGACCAGTACCATGAATTGTGCCTGGGAACAACCTGGAAGCCAATGTAGATAGATTAGCCAAGATTGGAGTGATATGGTCCCTGCAACCAGCCTTGGCCTATCAGTTCAAATCCCTGACAGTATCTGAGGCTGTGGACACATAATACTGAGGTTGCAAAGGAACTGAGAAATGACAGCAGTTGCTATAGGTCTAAAGCCAAAACTTTTCCTCTTGATTCCCAGAGGGAAAGTGGAGACAGGGAAGGCTCCAGGGGTCATGTATCCCACACTCATTCTTTAGGGTATCATTGATAGAAGATGTTTCATTAGAATAAGCAACATATTGGGATTTATGGTACTGCAGAGCTAGAAGCAATGCACAAAATAACCTCTGGGCTTTGAATGGGGGTGTGAAAAAGGAAGAACTATTTACTATAGTGAACATTGAAAGTAATGGTTCCATTTATATAGATAAGAAAGTGTTGAGCTTTTGCATGAAGAATGTGATGCTGGAAAATGGTTAAACACTGGTCATATTTCATTTCACGCCGGGTCTCAAAATCAGATAATGGTGCTTTCTCAAAGAGCCGCTGGTTACTAGAGCCCTGTTCTTTTTCCCAGCTGCATTGCTACTTCTGCTTTCTGCTTGTGGCCTGTGAATCTCGGAACTGAATGGTTCAATAAAACAGTAGATCAGCAGGTATCCTTTGTATCCACGGCTGAACAAACTGTTTCTGGCAAACTGGGACATTGGCAGAAAGAATATAGCTTTAAAAAAAACACAATAGAAACTTGGTGGCTTTAAATGTTGCTGATGAGGTTTCATTCAGTGTTAGATAGACAGGTAAATAGAAACCATCAGACAATTCATTCTGCAAACTGCCTGCCAGTCTTCCTAGCAAAGCAAGTTAGGGCACTGTTGACAATTGATTTTTCAGCATTATTTCCACCTCAAGAGAAATGATCACTGCTTATACCTGCTGGGAACAGGTCAGTAAACTTTAGTAGTAGTTTGCTGATTCACTGCAATGTTAATCTATGGTCCTTAAAAAAAAAAAAAGATGTCTTGTATGTTATCTACTCTTGGAACAGTAGCAGCTAACTACCAATGCAGCCTGTTGTTAGAACAGGATACCATTCTTTGTATTAAATTTGGCAAAATGCTCTGGGAATGAAAATGTTTCAAGAACTAGGGCAGGTTGTAAGAAAACAGAAATGGCAAACCCCAGCTGTTCACAGGCTGACATCATGTGGGGAATACCACATACAAGTGAAAGAAGGATATTAGTACTGGCATAGTTGAATAATGAATGTGTGAATAGTTACACCCAGAGCTTTTTTTCTGCGGGAATGCGCTGGAATGGAGTTCCAGAACCTTTTTGACAAAATTATTTTAATATACAGATTGAAAACTTCATTTCTCTCTTGAGAGTTCTGGCACCTCTTTTTTTAAAACACAAAACAAAACCCTGGTCACACCTAGAGCTATTTTTGGGCAGGAATGCTCAGGAAAAGAGTTCTGGCTGGCTCCTGAGTTGGCCACACCCAGCAGGAACTCATTAGCATAATAGGCCACAGCCAACAGCAGAAACTCATTAGGATTGGCTACATTAGGGGTGTGTGGCCTAACATGCAAAGGAGTTCCTGCCACAAAAAAAGCCCTGGGTTTTGACAACAAACAAGGTAAATAGAATAAGAAGCAAAAGGTGGGTGTGGCTGGATGACCACACTTCTGGTAACATGGGGTGTGGTCTAATATGCTAATGAGCTGTGTTGGCAAGGGTGTGACCTAATATGCTAATGAGTTTCTGCTGTTGGGTGTGGTCTATTATGCTAATGAGTTCCTGCTGGGCTTTTTCTACAAAAAAACCCCTAGTCACACCAAAGTATTTTCCTCCTGAACCCTGGAAAGAAGATGCCAGGTTAATCTAGGTTCTTTCCCATTAACGTCTGATCTGCAACAGCTATTTAAGTGCAGCCTTCCTTTGCCAGTGTGGGCTACCATCTAATAGACTGCCTGCATTTCAGGCAATCCTACCCTTGCTCCAACCTCCATCAAACATCACTGCTCACCTTGATTATCCTAGCCTGCACACAAGCCTCTGCTGAGGGGATACCAAGATTCACTTCCCAATGCCATGAGCAGGTAGAATTCAGGTGATGCTGTCCAGCATCCATGAGGTCCCTTTCCATAGCCCGCTAGCTGTAACAGCTGATAAGAAGCTAGACATGGCAAACTCCATCCTCTGATATCTCAGGGTGTTTGCCATTTCCCTCTTATCTATCTGTTACAACAACCATGCTATTCTAGGAAACATATCGAGGCTTCTGAAGCCTTAGGGCCTATTTAATGTTAACAGGGGTCAAGGGAGCATGAAGTAGGTGAAAAAAAGGCTCCAAGCATGCCAGTTTGATGGAAGCTCCCCCCCAATCCATGCTTGGCTTCAAAGCAACCAGCCTTTTTCAAGGATAAGATGTTGGGCAGAGCCAATTCTCACCTAATGGCCAAGGCAGTTAGCAGACAGTCTGTCCTCCAGCATCTTGTTTTCCATCTTTTTGTGAAGGATGGGCGCAAAATATCCCTGCTCCTAGATAGGTTGGAGAATACTTTCTGTTTACACTGGTGAACTGTTGTCATAGCAGGAGAAATTTAATTCAGATGATAAATAGTAACTTTGTTCATGAAAATGTTACTGTTTTTTTAAAAGGCCTGATTCATACATTAATGATGGGGATCAATTGGTAATATTTCCATGTCTGAAGTGTGTGGGTTGCAGAGATTGCCAGCCAGGCAGGAAAAGAATATCCTGTCCATTTAATAGAGGTTTAAGATGAAGAAATGGTCAGTTAAAGCTTTCCGGGGCACAGAGCTAAATGCCATGAAGTTGTTGGTGCTTAGCATTCATTTTAATGAGAAAAACTGATATGAAGAAAAGAAATTTAATAGTAAAGACTTATGGATTCATTTCTCACAAAGGAGAAATCAAGCTGAAATTGGGATATTAAAATAATACCCACTAGATTTTGAATCATTAATAGGCTCTTCCCATGCCAGTACTGCATTTCCACGAGAGCCACTGGTACTGATGCATGAAATACAGAGCTGGGTGTCATCACCCAGCCCCAAAATACAGCCAATCTTACTCAAATGTCTAGCATACAGATAGAACAATATATGCCGAAGGGATGAACCAGCACCCTTTAGCAGTGGAAGATATTGATTGGCTTAAGGTCACCCACTAAGCGTCATAGCGGAAGTGAAGGTTATGCCTCTCCATCTGTCTACGAAATGCGAACCGAAGTCTTGTGCACCCCCAGTTTACATCAGAACCGGGTGTGGAAGATGTTTAACCCTTTAAAGTCCTCTTAGTTTCACTAATCAAAACTGGACTCCAGCTTTATTAGCATTTTAAAGAATGGAGGTGGTTTTTTTAAAGGACATGAACAGTCAAAAGGGTTAAATCTCCTGTTTCTTTTCCCGCACAGCCCTGAGTAGATTGAGGCTGCTTGAGCCAGCAGTTTGAATTTTATAGATGTTTCATCACATTTGTTTCAGCCTTGACTGACGATACAAACTTGGGTTTCCCTATCCTAATCCAAGAGTTTCTAACTTCTACACAACACTGTCAGAATGTACGCAGAAAAACAAATGGCAAGCAGGTGCGAGCAGTTAACCTAACATGTTATGGGTAAACTGGTGGAAAATGTTAGTAAAGACAGAATTATTTAGCACATAGAGGAACAAGCCCTGCTGAAGAAAAATCAGCAGGACTGCTGTGAAGAGAAAACCTATTTCACTGAACATAAGTTCTTTGAGAGGATTCAAGAACACAGGGACAAGGTAATTCAGCAGACATTCTATGCTTTAATACTATTGATAAAGTCCCTCACCAAAAGCTTCTCTTTAAACATAGCAGTCAACCAATGATTTGTACTCCTTCACTCAAATACTTTAAGTTCTAGGAGTGGTAGCTTAGAAGGTAGTCATGGGAGCAAAAGGAAGCTATCCTCTGACCCCAATAACGCTTCACAAATGACCTTCTATGGATGGGCCCATTTTGGTCCATACATTTTCTTTTTAAAGGAAGTAATGACTGGCTAGATTCTAATTTGCTGTATATGATATACAAAAATAACACAAAAAACATGCCTTTTCCTTCCTGCATCTATTCAGTGTACACAGCTATCCACGGTTTTCAGACTGATATGAAGCTTGGCTTCTCTTTGCCTCAACAAGGGTGATATTTTAACAATGTAAGAAAAGCAACCTCAACAAAGGTGATTTTTGAACTGTATTTATGATGTTAGAAAAGTAAAAAAAAAAAAAAAACTGCTTTGATACTGTTTGATACTGTTGATAAAGTACTCTGGTTTTTTTCCTCTCATTAATCCTGAATGAAGTTTTCTGTAATTAATCTTGAAAGCTTTTAGACCTTGCTGAGCATCTTGCCCCCCATCGAAATATGAGATTCCTCCCCATGGTTTCCTCTGCCAACAGTGCACACGAGCAACCAATTGTAAAACATGCCTTCATTTAACCTTTATTCTTGATAGCTTGGGCTCAACGTGTGTTCTTTACGGCTTCTCTGTGATTTCAATGAGTTACATTTGTCTCCTATAACTTTTAATGGTCCTTTTACCACAAAGGAAATCTTAGGGAACTATTTGTATAGCTATCTCATTTTCCCGTCTGATCTTCGAAGTGTTTTTTTTTTTTAAAGAATCTCATTAGAAATATGTTGGTCTTTCACTGTTCAAAGTTATCAAGATAATAACAGATGTTGTGATATCATTTTATCTACTGCAAAACCATTCCCTCAAAGCCACTGCAAAGCATGACACTTTCCTCCAATCAGCAGAGATCGATCTTTTATATTGTCTTGTCTAATAAAAAAACTGGAAAACAAGGGCATGGTTTAAAAGATATGTCTCAGTTTTGTATATGGTTATATCTGCTATTGCCGCATTCTCTTGACTCTGGCTGCGATCTCACACAGTATTAGCCCCACCATAGGTGTGAATGTTGGGCAGATTTTAAGGGTGTGATCACACGAGAACATCTGGGAAGCATCCCGCACCCGTGGGCAACCCATTTTGCTCCGCCGCAGAAGCAGACTAAAAAAACACTAGGGAAAGTCCGGTAGCAAATGGGTTTGCTATGGGCCAGAAATGGACTTTCCCCTGTGTGACTGCACCAGCGCACTCTCAAGGCATCAGGATGGTCTGATTGGGCCATCCCAACTCCATGCCATTGTTTTTTCCCCCGTTTCAGTATGCGCATCATCGCACACTGCATAGGGAGCACTCAGTGTGGAGATGCGGATCATCAATCCCCCACTGAAGCACACTGGAAATATGCAGCAAAAACCCCACCCCAATTTACCCATGGTTTGCATCTGATCATGCAGTGGCAGGCTGCCCCCGCAGCTCCCAGGGACTGTGTGATTGCGCAACTGCGGGTCAAATTCCTCTGGAGCAAATAGCCTCGCTCCTCCCCATGTTATCTCGCATGCATGACCGCCACCTACGTAATAAATTAATCATTTATTAATGATTTGGAGTTGGGAGTAAGCAGTGAAGGAGCTAAATTTGCAGATGACACAAAATTATTCAGGGTGGTGAGAACCAGGGAGGATTGTGAGGCACTCCAAAGGGATCTATCGAGGATGGGCAAGTGGGCATCAACGTGGCAAATGGGGTTCAGTGTAGCCAAGTGCAAGGTGATACACATTGGAGCCAAAAATCCTAAATATAATACACATTGATGGGGTCTGAACTGGCAGAGACTGATCAAGAGAGAGATCTTGGAATCATAGTAGATAACTCAATGAAAATGTCTAGACAGTGTGCAACTGCAATAAAAAAGGCCAACACTATGTTGGGGATTATTAGGAAGGGAATTGAAAACAAATCAGCCAGTATCATCATGCCCCTGTATAAATCAATGGTGCAACCTCATTTGGAGTACTGTGTACAGTTCTGGTCACCACACCTCCAAAAGGATATTATAGCATTGGAAAAAGTGCAGAAAAGGGCAACTAGAATGATAAAAGGGTTGGAACACTTTCCCTATGAAGAAAGGTTAAAACGCTTGGGGCCCTTTAGCTTGGAGAAACAACAGCTGAGGGGTGACATGATCAAGGTTTATAAGATTATGCATGGGATAGAGCAGGTAGAGAAAGAAGTACTTTTCTCTCTTTCTCACAATACAAGAACTCGTGGGCACTCAACGAAATTGCTGAGCAGTCAGGTTAGAATGGATAAAAGGAAGTACTTCTTCACCCATAGAGTGATTACATATGGACTTTACTGCCACAGAAGGTGGTGGCGGCTACAAGCATGGACAACTTCAAGAGGGAATTAGATAAACATATGGAGCAGAAGTCCATCCATGGCTATTAGCCACAAGGTATAGATAGGAACTCTCAGGCTGGGGCAAGTGATGCACTGTATTCTTGGTGATTGGGGGGGGCAACAGTGGGAGGGCTTCTGGCGTTCTGGCCCCACTGCTGGGCCTCTTGATGGCACCTGATATTTTTGGCCACTGTGTGACAGAGAGTTGGACTAGATGGGCCATTGGCCTGATCCAACATTGGCTTCTCTTATGTTCTTAAAATGCTATTAAAAGAAAAGAAAACAGTTTTCTGAGAATTGTTAGAACTGTTAGAGGAAGGAAAGTGGAGACAACGAGGACTAACTGGTGATCAGGAAAGCCTCAGAGAGTTGTTTTTAAAGCTTGGATGAACATGCTTCAGTCGCCAAAGTACTTGGCAGACGTAGTTTCCAATGAGTCCTGACTCAGTTCATTCTCATCAGTTCAGTTCATTCCCATCTAGCAGTGGGAATTACAAGCCTATTTAAAACTTGACTTTTTTAACAAAACATGTTTTCAGCTGTGCATCAAAGCCTTGTCACTCTCATTATAGTCCCAAGTTGTCACAAGGGTTGCCAGCTCCAAGTTGGGAAATAACTGGTGATTTGGGGGGTGGAGTCTGAGGAAAGTGGGGTTTGGGAAGGGGAGGGACTTCAATGGGGTGTAATGCCATAGACTCCACCCTCCAAAGTGGCCATTTTCTCCAGATGATCTCTGCCTCTTGGAGATCAGTTGTAATAGCAGGAGATCTCCAGCCACCTTGTGAAGATTGGCAAGCCTACTTATCACCCAGATCTCTTGAAACCTTTGTATGGGGCACCTTACTAGATCCGGCCTGGAGAAAAACATCTTGTCCCTTTAATAGAGGCAGGATTTATGTAAATAGGGAGGTGAAGCTTTTTGTGGCATGGAGGTAAAAGCATCACCTTGTAAATAATATTCCATTAACCTTCTGTTAAAGGGACATTTGTTTGTGTATTTTTTTTCCTCCAGGCAGCTGGCAATGCTAGATGAAAGTGCTAAGAAATTTCAAAAATAGCTTTGACTAGTGTAAATTGATGGCATTTGAGATTTGGCATTTGCTGTCGCCTGAGTTGAGCTTCAGGAGGTGCTGTGTGTTGTTGACTGCTATTAGGAATGTAACTGAATTTTGGGAGTATTCTGATATGATTCAAAAGTTCAGGTTTCTTTTGTGGCTTCTACATGGCTGAAATGAAAATCTTGACGTAATTTTCCTGGTCACATTTATTGAAATTTGCTAGAAAAATCACTTCCAAAATGTGACACGTTACTCAGCATTCTGGCGTTATGAATAACTATATTTACAGTGCTACAGTTGCTGTCTGACTATTCCTTTTTTAAAATCAGTTATTCAGGGCCTAACTACATGTTATACCTTTCCTAAGTCCATCCCTGGATCTGCCTTGGTGCCTGTCAGACAGATGTGTTCTGGGAGTTCCTATATGAAACATCCATTCTCAGGGCCTACAAAGATGACTTTAGTGGTCAGGTACAGAGTTCATTTCCAGCTGGAATGGGCAGGAACACCATTCTGGCAGTAAGAAGCCCTGCCCCCAGCTCCCAGCAGCCCTCAGTCGGGCCAGGAGGAGTGGGAAGCAGCACACACATGCTGCCTCCCTCTGCTTGCCACCACCGCCACATTGCCACCACCAGCCAGAAGACAAGGTAAGTTTGGATGTGGGGACTTGATTGGGTGGGGTGAGTGGGCCACAGGCACTCAGGGTACCAGCAGCCTGGCTGGTGCAGGGGGTGTCAGGGGCTTGATTGGGTGGGGGTGGGCCACAGGTGCTCAGGGTGCTGGCGGCCTGGCTGGTGCAGGGGGTGTCAGGGGCTTGATCAGGTGGGGGTGGGTCACAGGTGCTCGGGGCACCAGCAGCCTGGCTGGTGTGGGAGTGACAGTGACTTGATGGGTGGGGGTGGGCCGAGGGCACCCAGGCCTTGGGCAGCTTGGGTGCTCCAGTGGGGGGCAGGGGCTTGCTTCAGGTGGAGACTGTGTGTGTGTGTGTCTCTGTCTCTCTGCCCCTGTGTGTGTGTCTCTCTGCCCCTGTGTGTGTCTCTCTCTCTGCCTCTGTGTGTGTCTCTTTCTGCCTTTCTTTGTGTCTCTCTCTGCCCCTCTGTGTGTGTGTGTTGGTTTGTGTTTCTCTCTCTGCCCCTCTGTGTTTGTGTCTCTCTCTGCCCCTCTCTCTGTGTGTGTGTTTGTCTCTCTTTCTCTGTCCCTCTGCATTTGTGTCTCTGCCCTTCTGTTCCTCTGTTTCTCTCTCTGCCCCTCTGTGTGTGTGTGTATGTGTCTGTTTGTGTGTGTCTCTCTGCCTTCCTGTGTGTGTGTCTGCCCCTCTGTCTCTCTGTCCCTTTGTGTGTTTGTGTGTGTCTGTTCCACTGTGTCCCTCTCCGTGTGTCTCTCTCTCTCTCTGTCTATTTGTCTTTCTCTCCCTGTCTTTCTTAGACTATCAAGGTCACCTTCCTGAGTAGATATAAATTACCTGCCTACCATTTTTCTTCTCACCTTAACATAGAGAGTACTCCATCTTTCTGTGTTATACTCTGAGGATGCCAGTCACAGCTACTGGCGAAACGTGAGGTCCTACAATGCCAAGACCACGGCCATACAACCTGGAAAATCTACAGCAGCTAAAGGTCAGTATTGTTTCAGGGGGTTTCAAGCTCATACCTTGATTAAAACTTCGTTGGTCTTAAAGGTGCCACTGGACTCAAACTTTGTTAGACAGATAGGTAGACAGTATTAGTTTCTCCTTCTGCCTTCCCATGGTGTGAAATATTAGGACTAGATGGTAAAATACAGACCTTTTTGTGTGGATTTAAGTGACTTTCTGTGGCTGGGGCCATGTGGTTCTTGTCTGAAGATGAGGCTAAAAGAGGGCAACATGACTTAAAGTTCCAGAGAGGTACAAAGTGCACGACCCTAAGGGTTTTGTCAGGCCATTTTCTTACGCAACAATAAAATTGTTGGTGGAAAGTGCCGTCAAGTCGCAGCTGACTGATGGCAACCTCGTAGTGATTCAGATTTATTAATACGGTCAAAGACCAGCATAAATCATATACATGCATAAATCATATACATAAACAGATAATAAAAATATAATTTAAATTTGATAAAAGATATCACAGATTTAAATAAATATTATATTAAATTTAAGAACCACTGCTTAAAATAACTTTACGGATTTTGCTAGCATCCGCAAAAAACCTTGCACAAGAAGCTGTGATTTGTGGATTTGCACTGGTAAGGAGCTTCCTAGTAATCTCAGAAAGAGGGCAGTCCAGTGGCTTTCTAAGGAAAGGAAGGATGAACTTTGCCTGAATTTCTTGGTAGAAGCCACACTGATACAAGACATGTTCTATAGATTCAACCATACCAGCTCCACAGGGGACCTCGTAGTGATTTTTAAGGCCTGAGATGTTCAGAGGTGGCTTGCCATTGCCTTCCTTTGTGTCACAACCCTGGGCTTCCTTGGTGGTCTCCCATCCAAACTCTAGCCAGGGCTGACCCTGCTAAGCTTCAGAGGGTCTGACAAGATCAGGCTAGCCAGGGCCATCCAGGCCAGGGCAACAACAGAATGCTGGCACTTTAAGTACTACTTAATTGGAATGATCACTGCATTTCAAAGGGGGTCAGGTTAATAATGTCTTCAACGGGTCGGTTTCAGCATTGCGAATGGCGGCCACCTTTCGGGACGCTCCCGGAGGTGGTTAGCCCACGCACAGTTAGGGGGGGTCTTCGCATGTGCGAAAGACCCTAGTGAGCCTTAGACAAAGGCTCCGAACCGGGGGCGCTTGGGGAGTAGCCTCTTTGCCGGCAGACAGCCGGGAAATTGAGGCTTTCTCCCCACCCCAATCGGCCCCGCAATGGGACTTAGCAGCGCCACCGACTTCCAGGAGTGAAGAAAGCGCTATGATTTAAAATAAAAAGAAGATCTGGCATCGAATCGTGAGTTGAAGATCTATTTTGAAGCGTGAATTTGAACCCCCCCGCAAGCGTATAAGCGTATGGGAGGAGGGAGGAGTCCCCACCCCTTTTGAGAAGCGAGATCTACAAAGGGACCGCGAAGGGGGGTAGAGAGGAAAAAGTGTTGGTGAAAGTACCGTTGGGGTTTTACGGAAGATTATGACCTTATTAGCTCCCTGGGGGATGCGGCACGAACTTTGAAAAAGTAAACAAAAAAAGAAAATGTCGACGCTGGAAAAGGTCCTGCCGAAACCGGAAGAGAAGAGGGGAGGGACTTCCGGTCCGGGTAGCCCACCCCCAGAGCTTGCTGTCAATCAACAGGAAAATGAGATACTGTGCCCCCTGCTGGAGCAAATGCAGAAAATCAATGAAACTTTGCTTAAAGTGGAAAGTGTTCTCATCAGTTGACAGAAACAAATATCGGAAACAACAAGGAAGATGGCGGAAATCGCACAGAAATCTAATCTGACTCTAAGTTTTCAGGGCGTAAAAGAGGAAGAGAAAGAAGATCTCGGATTTACCTTGATGAATGTCTTGGCACCCCTAACTGGCAGTGAAGCGAAAGAATTAAAAGAAGAGGTGGCTATGGCTCCCAAAGCCTTTTCCGCTTTTATGAAGAAAAATAATCTGCCAGTAGAAGGGGTTGTTGAGCATAGCAGGCAACATATTAGAGATCTAATTTCATGTGCAGTGTTTATGGAGCCCTTGAAAATTGAAGGCCAGAAGTATAAGGAAAAAGAGAAAAGAGAGAAGATGGACTACATCTTTAAAACACGGAAACTTCTGAAGAGACACGCCAGCATGGAGGAGGACGCAGCACTCAAAATTTGGATTAATACAAGCAGTGAAGAAGACAGCAGCCCAGGGGAAGGAGGTGACGGAACGGAAGGCATCAAGGTCAAAAAGGACTCAATCTATAATTGGAAGAGACTTAAAAAGAAGACACCTTGAGAAGTAACTGTTCGTGTAACATCTGAAAGGAGCTGTTTAATAACTAACCCCATGGACTTTACTAACTGTACTAACAGAGGTGTTTTGGACTTTGCAAAGTTAAAAAGAAGATCTTCTAACCGTGATAGATGCCAAAAACGGTATTGAATACTAACTAAAACTAACCTTTTTTAACAGAAAAAACTTCACTCCATCTTTTTTCTTTCTCCATCTATATACCCTACCCTTTTCTTATAAAAAGAATAAAATTCTCTCCTTTTTAGGAGAGTTATATCAAAAAAATAATAATAATGTCTTCAACGGGTCCTTTAAAAAGAATTTTGTCAAAGAGGTTCCAGAACTCTGTTCTGGCATGTTCCCCCAGAAAAAAAAGCCCTGGGAATTGTCTTGCTCACAGCAACAGGTAAGGCTTAGCTTGTATTCACTTGAAGAAGGCAATGGTTATGTATTTAATATTATTTTATGTTATTATATGTGTCATGTGTGTAACTCTGTTTTAGGCACACCTCTCTCTCAAGGGGTCAGGTTATTCATAATTTACCAGAGAACGGAGGATGTCTTTTCCAGATAGTAGATCTGCTAGCCCTGTGAAACATGGAGCATGCAGAATGTGCACCACTCGCTGGAGTGTTTGCAAGTGACTGAAAGAGAAACTTGCATGAGGTTGTGGCTTTTCTTCCATTATTAAAAGTTTTTGCTGAGCATGTAAAAAAGCTGCGATCTTGCACAAGTCCCTTTCTTTAATGTCACACTGTTCATACAAGTAGACCATTTATTTGAACAGGTTTTTTGCAATAATTTATTTTTCATGTAACTATACAGGTGCATTGGTGTGATAAGAATGTAACTTCCTTTTACAAAACAAACAAACCCCACTGGTATATAACAAAGGTCACTGCTAATTTGCCCTTCTAAGAAAACTGGACTTTAAAAAGCTGAACCCAGGAGGCTTTGTATAGCAACTATCACAAAAATAAAAAGCAATACTAACTTGAATCTGTATTTTTATGCTTGTTGTAGGGTAGCTTCTGGTGATGTCATGGGGTGTGGCATACGCAAATGAGTTATGCTAATGAGTTATGGTAATGAGCTCCTGCACCTCTTTTTCTATGAAATGACCTCTGGTCAGGTAGGTTCATAAAGGAGCAGGACAGTCCTTCAGGTATGTTGGTTCCAAACCATATAGGGCTATGAAGGTAACACAGCACCCTGAATTGTGCCCAGCAGCAACTTGCCTGCTACACAGTACCTGGGGACACACCCTGGGACAGTATATTACGTAGTTAGGCCCTCAGATGTTTCTTCCATGGGTGTTAATTGTTGGGAGAGAATCTCAGACAGCTTTGTAAAGAATCCATAAGAGCTTGGAGAAGCTGACCCGCCTGGCTGAGGAGAGGGGCACAAGTGTTTCCATCATACAAAGATACAGCTGTTTAAGTTTTGAACTAAGTAATGAAGACATAAGCAGGCATAGACTTCTGTGAGCTGTTCTTTACACATATATTTATAAATAAAGAAAATATTAGTAAAATCCCGTAATACAGTGGTCTCTCTTCCAAGGGAACCAGAGCAAGTAACACTGCATATTCAGTAATCCTAACTGATAGAGTGCATACAAGAGGATAAGGTAAGCATGCACAGTTTAGCTTGGGTGACCCTGGTTGAAACTTTACCTGTCCTTTATACCTATGAAATACTGGTGCGCAGTAGTGTTTATAAACCCTGACTAGGATGGCCCAGGCTAGCCTGATCTCATTAGATCTCAGAAGCTATGCAGGATCAGCCCTGGTTGACATTCGGCTGGGAGACCACCAAGGAAGTCCAGGGTCACTACACAGAGCAAGGCAATGGCAAACCACCTCTGAACTTCTCTTGCCTTGAAAACTCTACAGGGTCACCATAAGTCAGCTGTGACTTGATGGCACATTCCACCACCAGCAGCATTTTTTTAAAAAATGTAGAACGATAGGACTCAATCCTGTTGAACAACAGGACTTAATCAACCAATATTTGGTCACAAATCTGTTTGTGGAGAACAGGAGAAAAATAGGGTTTATTTTTACTGAGATGACTTTATTACAGGTGAAGGTGAGTTTTTATCTTGTCCCCAGAACATAAAAAAGAAACTCTGTGCAGGTAATTCCCTCTTGGAGAGTCTGCCCACTAAAGCCAGCTTTGCCCTTTTGAACAAAAGTTGCAACCTTTATGTCTCTTGGACCTTGTGGGATTTCATTGCTTAGACATACTGTCTTCTCTTTCCCCCAGGAGATCTGTACCTGGGATCATGTGGACTGCAGTCTCCAACAAGCACGTGTGTACCATTAAATCATGTTTGTGTTGGCCCATATTTGAGGATCTGTCCTGTGGTCTCTGCTTGCAATTTGGCTAGTGTTGTGTTAACTGTTCTGCAGTACAAAAGAGCCTTGTAAAGGGTTTATCTATTCAATTATGATATTGAGCATATCTCAAATATACTCTTGGGCCAGTGGTTGCCTCGTACTGCATAAATTTTTATTGACCCCTGTGTATAGTAGTTTATACTGTTGTAGGGTGCTTTTTAATATGGAAGATCAATAAGGAAACCAGAGTGAATGGTTCACATGGGCCACTTCGAGACACAATTACTGGGCTCCAGGAATCAATATTGGTAACATTTATTGTATAAAGTTAATATAACATTTGCTTAATCAATGGCAAACTCAATAGAGTGGCAATAAAAAATACCCGATTCTGCTTCTTACACAAATGTGGGTTCAGAATAACCCCCATTACCATCAGTTTTGCAACTACCAATTTACAATAGGGTAACAAAATCCAGAATCTTACCAAGACATGCTATTAGTATAAATTTATGATGATTGATTCCCCTTTTCTTCTTAGAACACATAAATGCAGCACTTAAATTCTCCATGAGCTATAGTCAAAGAGGCCTGCAGTTCTCTATTTTGCTACTATATTATTATATTATTGTGATTATAATTAAATGCAGTGGGATAATTAGGGAGACAGAAACAGGAAAATGGAAATGTGATTGGACTTGGCATCAGTACTTTCCACAGTTTTGATCAATGATAGTTTAACCTTGATTTTGCAACCTCATGATAGCTGAATGGCATATTGGGACAATATGTCTGGAAAAGTGTGCATGCACACGAAAGCTCATACCTTGAGTAAAACTTTGTTGGTCTTAAGGGTGCCACTGGGCTCAAACTTTGTTCTGCTGCTTCAGACCAACACAGCTACCAACCTGAGTAAAAAAGTGGTGAGGAGAGATGAAGTTCTAGGACAAACAGACAAATTAAAAATCATGTCGCCACCAGGTCCAGATGGAATACATGTAAGGGTTCATAAGGATCTCAAAAGTGAAATTGTAGATCTCTTAATAAAACCATAGATCTTACCTTTAAAACCAACCCCTTCCAGAGGATTTGAAGGTAGCAAAAGTGATGCTGGTTTTTAAAAAGAGATCCAGAGGAACCCAGGATCTTACAAGCCAGTTAACATAACTTATGTTGCAGTTAATTAGTGGACAGCTATTAAAGACAGAATTATTTAGCACACAGAGTGACTAGCCCCACTGAAGAAGAATAAGCAGGACTACTGTAAAGAGAAGACCTGTTTCACTGAACACCTGAAGTTCTTTGAGAAAAGTAAAGACCATGTGGACCAGAGAAGTCAAGAACATAGAGCTGGGCACTGTTAATAAAGTCCCTCACTAAAAAGCTTCTGATTAAATGTAGCAGTCATGGGATAAGGGGACACGATCATTTCTACCTGCTCATTCAAATACTTTTAAGTTGTAACAGTGGTAGTTTAGAGGGTATTTTAGAGAGCAGAAGGAAACTGTCCTCTGACCCTAGTAGCCCTTCACAAATGACCTTCTAATGGATGAGCCCATTTTGGCCACGCCATTATTGGCAAGGGACCATATATTTTGTTTTTAGAGGGAATAATATGATCTTATGTATATGATATGCAAAAATAATAAAGCTACCCCCTTCTTTTGACACACAGTATTTATTCTGCTCCATCTTTCTGTTTCTGCTTCCTATGGCAAAACGACAAAGGTACATTTGAATCCAAAAAAACCCATGCGTGTAGTTATTTCCACCCTGCAGTTGCCTTTTCTTGTAGCTCTGGAATGACTGCATGAAAGTATTATACAATCAGCCTAGCCCACATGATTCCTGGATTAAAATTCTTAACTGGAGCAGCATGGGATTTCCCTATGGCAAAGTAATTTTACATCACCAACAGAAAGCATGACTGAGACCTTATATTTTGGTGTGCACTTGGCTTCTATACAGAATTCCAATAGAGTGTATATTTGCCAATGACTGAACAAATTAATAGACTTTTAACAGCACAATCCTGCGGGCTATTGTGGCAGCAGTGGTCATCCACAAATTCAAAAGCAACTGCACTGGTCTGTTCCCTATGGAAATTCTGCAGGAGAAAGTAACAACCCACATCACTCCACAACGCACAGATGGCATAGCAAGCACACTGGAGCTCAAAGCAACCCTCGACAACACCCACCAATCAGACAATGGCAGTCAATGATGCCCCTGTGAGTGACACAAACAGGTGCAGCCATTCACTGCCAGCTGATCTAGCCATTGTCTCTCAATTCCACTCCCCCCATCATGGAGCCAGCAGACAGGGAAGGAAGACCCTGCACACAACTCCAACAGACATATGGGCCTCCCAGCCCACAGGGAAGGGCACCCATGCAGCAGACAGGATGCCTATTCTTTCCCTGGCAAGGACATCATTGACAGCAAAAGTGATGCCCACACAGATCCATCCCTCCTACAGGCCATATATCCTCTTCCCTGGAAAAGTACAAACAGAAAGAGAAGAAAAGACATAAGCCAGGTGCAAACCCACCACCAAAACCAGCATCCTAACCACTGGGCCAAGAGGCCAGGCTCCAAGGAAGCTTGAAGTGATCCTGCATATGATTACATCAAAATTCTTCTTGTGCCCATTTGCATATTGGTAATACCACACCAAAACACCGTACAAAATGAACCTTGACAGAACCCTTTGTACAGTCACATTCAAATTGCTTCTCTGTGGCATTTATCAGTATGTGCATCAGGAATGTAGAAGAAGAGGAAAGTTAATCAAAAGTAACAAAAGCCACACCCTGAGTGGGATAGTCCAGGCTAGGCTGATCTTGCTAGATCTTGGAACCTAAGCAGGGTCAGCCCTGCTTAGTACCTGGATGGAAGACCCTCAAGGAAGACCAGGGTCATGACACAGAGGCAGGCAATGGCAAACCACCTTCTTAACTTCTCTTGCCTTGAAAACTCAGGTGTGACTTGACAGCATTTTCCACCACCGCCACCGCAATGAATGGCTCACATGCAGCACTGTGTACAAAAACTCTATACAAAATTTGAAAATCAAAAAGGAACCACAGCAACATCCTAATGCATCTGTTCATAAGCATGACCAAGTAACTGGAAATATGAAAATCTGGAGGCAAAAAAAAAATGGATTAAGAGAATTCCAGAAGCACCCCTAAAAGACTATCTCTCAAAGAGTTTTTAGATTCTTTTGAGAAAACTCTTGAGAGTCCCTTGGTGCTGGAGAAGACTCTTGAGAGTCCCTTGGACTGCAAGGAGATCAAATCATTCAATCCTAAAAGAAATCAACCCTGACTGTTCCCTGGAAGGCCAGATCCGGAAGTTGAAGCTCAAATACTTTGGCCATCAAATGAGAAGGGAGCACTCACTGGGGAAGACCCTGATGCTGGGAACGACTGAAGGTCAAAGGAGAAGGGGACGACAAAGGATGAGATGCTTAGACAGTGTCATCGATGCAATGAACATGAAATTCAGCAAACTTCAGTGGACAGCGGAAGACAGGAGGGCCTGGCGTGATCTGGTCCATGAGGTCGTGAAGAGTCTGACTCGACTGTGCGACTGAACAACAACAACAAAGATTTAACGTTTTGTGGGACTCACACAACCATAAAATTTGAGCAAATAATCCAGCCTAATGAAAGCGGCTGCATAAACAAGTAATTAAAAAGAACCCAGACAATATCTTTTTTCCCCCTCCCTCCTTGGCTAATTATCAATCTATACTACAGAAGGGAATGCAATTATTATGTTGCTTAGATCAAAATAACACAGCAAACAGAAAGGAAATGGGACTTCCCAGCTTGTGTTTTCATTATTCATTTGGCCTTTGGTATTAATAATACATGGAACTACAACATAATGCAAGGCATTACAGAGGGTACCTTATTATCCTATATCCCTAAGGTTATCTTATGATAACATCAAAAAGAGAACCAATGGGCAATAATTCACCCATAAAATAGAATTAAAGATTTCCTTTTAATCTACTGTGATGAGGTGAGGTCCCACTACATGAATACATTTCAATAATGCTGCCTCCCCCCCCCTTTTGCTGATGTTTGTGGCACATATTGTGATTATAATGCTAGACAGGCGGAAGACACTAGGCCTTTGGATCTGGAGCATGAGCATAAAGTAGAGTTAGCCTCAAAGTCGAAAAGTGAGTATTTCATCATCTACAGCAGTGGTGCGCTGTGACTCAGGAGCCATGTGTGGGCTCTTCTAAGTAGCATGGCCACATATTTCTGGAAAGAGGCATGGCCCTTGTCTAGTGGGGTTTGTTGCTGGCAGGTAGTTTCCACCTTGACACACATGAAGTTGCCTTATACTGAACCAGAACATTCACCCATCAGAGCCTGCATTATTTACTCAGGCAGGAAGGAGCTCAGATAAAAGTCTTTCATATCACCTACTGTGTGGGTCCTTTTAACTGAAGATGCCGAGGATTGAACCAGAGGTTTTCTGCATGCCAAACAGAAGCTCTCCCACTGAGCCACAGTCCTTCCCTCATCACAGCTGCTGCTGGAGCAACAGGTATGCTGCAAGCCTTCCTGAAATGTTGCCCCCTGGCCAAGGATGGAAGTAAAGGTGGCTCTTTAAATTGGTGGTAACTATGACTGTGGTTCTCCATAAGCCACAGAATGGGTGTCGTTGATCTAGAGTATCAGGAGTCAACGGTTCGGCACACTCCACAACTTTATACCATAAGCCTGGCTTCCCCGCTTCAGTACTTTAAAAGGGGAACACTCTAATCTGGCTATCAATTGTGAGACTAAATGAAATTTCAAACAAATACATCTACTCTGAACTCCACAAATGACTATTTCTAGAGGATTGGATCCAAGGTGATTCTAAGGGAAGAAGACAGGCATTTCCATTCATTCCAAGACATGGCCTCCAATTCCCACTAATACCTCCCCCACCTGCTGACAGCTCTGAACTCTGCATCACACCCTGAAGTGTAGCCTGATCCTTAGGCAGGCACAAATTAATGCAGAGAGAGATGAAGGAAAGCCCTATTCCCAACTGGAACTCTGCTTGTGGTTCTTTGGATACAAGCTACTGGGTTTCAAGGAAATATAAAGGGAAACTGATTGTTAAATCCTTCGAACAATCAATGGTAAAATCTTCAAACAATCAATGGTAAAATCAACAGCATGGGAAATCTGTGGAGCCACTGGGTTTCAAGGCAACATAAAGGGAAACTGATTGTTAAATCCTTCAAACAATCAACGGTAAATCCTTCAAACAATCAATGGTAAAATCAATGGCGTCGGAAATCTGTGGAGGAAAACAAAGCATCGCAAAAGCACAGAACTAGTCTGGGAGGTGGGATTAGGGTTGCCAGGACCTCCCTGGCCACCGGTAGGGGATGGGGAGAGGAGGGTTGCCAGATTCTGGCTGGGAAACTCCTGGAGATTTGGGGGTGGAGCCTGTGGAGAACAGGGACCTCAGGGGGGCACAATGTCATAGGGTCCACCCTCCAAAGCATCCATTTTCTTCAGGGTAACTGATCTCTGTAGTCTGGAGATGAGATCTAATTCAGGGGGATCCCCAGGTTCCACCAGAAGGCTGGCATCCCTAGGTGGAATATATCTATTTTAGAACGAATAATGGAACCACAAGACCAATTCCAGGAAGGGTTCCTAGCTCTGGGTTCGGAAATGTCTGAAGATTTTGGAGGTGGAGCCAGGGGAGAGTGGAATTTGGGGAGGGGAGGAATATCAGCAGGGTACAATGCCATTGAGTTCACACTCCAAAGTAGCCATTTTTTCTCCACCTTGGTAGTCTGGAGTTCAATCGTAATAACTGGAGACCTTCAGGTACCACCTGTAGGTTGGCAACTCTAGCTCCAGATAACTATGAGTAAGCAATGCTCATGGAACAGACTGTCTACATCTTTCCTCTCACACTGCCAAGCCCACTTGAGCATTACTATAGAGTGGATTTTCATTGATTCCTCCTCTATTGCCAAGGATTCTTGACTCTCAGGAGTGGAGAGGAAGCAATACAGGGGATCGTCCCAGAGTAGGGTTGCAGCTCTGGGTTGGGAAATACCTGGAGACTTTGGGGGTGGATCTGGGAGAGGGTGGGGCTTGGGGAGGGGAGGGATCTCAGCAGGGTACAATGCCATAGAGCCCACCCTTCAAAGCAGTCATTTTCTCCAGGGGAGCTGATCTCTGTCAGCTGGAGATCAGTTGTAAAAGCTGGTCTCCAGGCCCCACATGGTGGCTGGCAACCCCAGCCCAGAGCAAGATGGATAAGGTGACACATATCGATTCCACGAGCAGCACTCTGGTTACGGTTCTCAGGATCCAAGCTAAGATTTGCACTCTGTATGTTTCATTTTAATGCTGGTAACAATAATTGAACCTTAAAATGATAGGTGTAGTTTCAACAGAAATATTTGCTCGGGGTACAGAGATATTGAACATGATCATGAAATAATGTCTCCTTCATTCCTGGTAAAGGCTACACAGATGATCTCCAACCAGCACTTAGTCAAGTGTTTTCCTAATAAGCAGAATCACGTAGGAACACAGCTTCATCAGTGAGGCTGAAATGGTTGTAGACATTACATCATCAATCTCATTTGCTAGGGTGTTCCCCCCCCCTTTTTTTCTCTTTTTTTTGAGTCTGAATATGAAGAGGGGCACTTGAGTTAGATGATTAATGGGCCGATTCTAATGACAAGTGTGACAGCTGAGGCTGTCAATCCGTGGATTGTACTTGATGCATTTGCCCACCCTGGATTTCCAATGCTGATGAGATATCAAGAGAGGACGTACTGTGTGACTGAATATAAAATGGAGCAATGAATTAACCAGGACAAAGAGAGACAAGGGAATTTTTGCTATTATATTCATGCCTTCCAGTGCCTCTATATTTAGAAGACTGTCAGTCACGTCTATTATCAGCTTCTTTTTTTCACAGTCTTCTTTATGCCTTGGGAAAAAAGGACTCCTGGGTAGAACCTTTTCACCTAGGTTTTGTTGGAATATGCAAGGTCTATCATGCATAGATAAAGAACACAAGAACATCCTGCAGGGGGCAGCAGGGGGATAACTAGTTAGCATAGTGAGATTAGGGACTTCCTACTATTTTCAAATAGGCTCCTTCCAGTCTTCTGATTGGCTCAGTTGGGGTTTTTCCTGCTGCTGCTGAGAAATCTTCATTACTGACTCTCTCCTAGCTAGTTAGACAGTTAGACTTCTCTTTCTCTCTCCTCTTTCTTACAAAGTTTGTTCCTTTCTTAATAAATCTACTATATTATTTAAACAGCTTGTGCTCCACTTTACTGCATAACTATATTCTGCCAACAGGTTTTTGGACAGCCCTTCCTATAATTGTTGATGTCCTGTATTGTTTTGATATATAGTGAGATGCTATGGTGTCACTGATGCAAGGCAAACAGAGATTGGTAGCCATACTACCAAGTGGTCCAAGCCATGTGGGCTCCATTTCATCAATAGATCCTAATCTCACAGTCCTGTGCTGTTGCCAGTGCAACATTGTTGCATGATTTAAAAAAAAAAAAAAAAGAGGGTTGTCTTGCTGGATCAGGCCAAAGTTTCCTTCCATTTAATCCAGTATCCTCCTGCCTAGAGGAGTCTACCAGCTGCTTCTGGTAGTTCACAAACAGGCAATGACCATCTTCCCATTCTTTGACCCCTGCACCTATGCTCAAAAAGGTTATTCAATTATCGTTTAAAAACCATATAACCCAGGGGCTGCCCTGACCTGGATGGTCTAGGCTAGCCCAACCTCATCAAATTTTGGAAGCTATGCTGGGTCAGCTCTGATTAGTACTTGGATGGGAGAGCTCCAAGGAAGTACAGGGCTGCTCTGCAGAGTGGAATCCACTTCTGTTAGTTGGTTGCCTCGAAAACCCTACAGGATCATCATAATTTGACTGCAACTTGACGTCAGTTTCCATCAGCAAGCCAGAGGCCACTGTCACATATTGGGGAAGCAAAGAAAGCCCCAATGAGTGAATGAATTGACTTAACACATAATCATAATCCAGAATAAAGAAGGCAAGGTACCAAACTATTGGCCTGATAGCATCAGACTAAATTATGGGATAGTCATTTGGACACTGTTAGTAGTGAATCTTCCTGTTCCAGGTTCCTTAAGACCTTCCGACTGCCAACAGTCAGACTTTTTATGCCATACCTGCCATAGCAGGAGAGGCATGCTCACACGGCAGGGTTTATGTTTGCTTCCTAAACCAGAAATGTGACCAACCTTTGGTTTCATAACTATCCATTTTTTTCCACTTAGTTTGGCCAATGAGACAACAGATTATATTAATTTGGTTTTACTCTCTTACTGAATGCATGTTTCCAAACAACAACAACAAAAGGCCCTGCAGGATCAGAACAAGGTCCACCTGACCTAGCAACCTTTCTCCACAGTGGCTAATAAACCTGAAAGCTGATGAGCAGGACACATGGGGGCCAGAGTGGTATAGTGGTTAGAGTGTCAGACTAGGATGTGGGAGACCTGGGTCTGGATCCCCACTCTGCCATGGAAGCATGCTGGGCAACTTTTGGCCAGTCATATACACTCATCCTAACCTACACTGTGAGGATAAAATGGAAAAAAGGAAGAATGTTGTCAGCCACTATGGGTACATTTAGAGAGAAAAGTAGAGTAAAAATGAAGCAATTTAAAAATAAATTAAATTAAACATGGGCCAAAGTTGCCACCATCCATCAGCTGTTGTCCCCAGCAGCTGGTTCAGGGGTCAGTTGCTTCCAAACATCATGGGTGATAGTTGTGGATGGGCCTAGACTCCACTGATATGCCAGGTCCCCTTTTCAAGCCATGTAAGCTAGTGGCTATTGCTACATTATATGACAGTAGATTCCATAAGTTTGTCATGTTTTTTATTTGCCCCTTTCCCAGCTCTATATTATCCTTCTTGACATGGGGTTGACTCAAGCTGTACACAATATTCCTGATCCATAGATCAATACAAGGCCATTATGGTATTGGCAGTTTTAAGAACATAAGAAGAGTCCTGCTGGATCAGACCAGTAGTCCATCTAGTCCAGCATCATGTCTCACACAGTGGCCAATCAGTTTATCTGGAAGGCCAACAACAGAGCAGAGAGGCTGAGGCCTTCCCCTGATGTTGCCTCCTGGCTCTGGGATTCAAAGGCTTAATGCCTCTGAATGTAGAAGTTCCCCTCAGTCACCATGGCTAGTAGCCACTGAGTTCAGACTGGCAGTTTGAAGTGGGAGCCAGTTGTGGCAAAAAAAGCCCCGGAACAAACTGTTCTGGGTTTTCCCAGTCACACTGCAGAGACTGATTCTGGAGCATACCAGGAGGAGGCATGCAGGAGCGTTCAGACTGCTGGCCCGGAGGCACGGCTGTAAACTGCTTTTTCCTGGTAATTTGGCTATGTGTATATGCACTCATGTGCTCATGCGCATCATGGCGATTTGGGGAGGATCCCATTGCGCCAGCACCGCATTGGGCGGTAGAGCGGAGCACATCCAATCATATCACTGCTGCCTCTCCAGGGCAATCAGGTATACCTTATGCATTACCACAGGTTGTTCCTGGCTTTTCAGGTTAGTGTTCACACTTCCCAGAAGCAGAATGAAGCAGGATAAAGGCACTCTCAGGGATTTGCTACCGTTTTCAACAGGTATCTTTTAAACGTGGGAGCAAAGCAGAACAGCACAGGATGACTATGGGTGGGGAATGCCAGGCAGATGTGCCTGTGTGAACACCCCCTTTAATCTGCTTGGGAAATGTGGCTGAAATGTAGCTATAGTGGGGCAAATTGCCAGTC
Organism: Gekko gecko; assembly: GCA_029375565.1. Lineage (NCBI taxonomy): Eukaryota > Metazoa > Chordata > Lepidosauria > Squamata > Gekkonidae > Gekko > Gekko gecko. The sequence continues at coordinate 100,043,292 of JAPDNY010000010.1, read as the reverse complement.
TGAACTCAGCCATCTACCATGAATCTGTCTAATCCCCTTTTAAAGCCGTTTACTCCTGTGGCCATCACTAGAAGTGAATTCCACATTTTAATTGCTCTCTGTGTAAAGTAGTAGTTTTTATTTTCAAATACCTTCCTAATGATGAAAAACACTATTGTGTAGTGCTTAGAGAGTTGGACTGGAACTAGAAGAACCTGGTTTCATATCTCCACTTGTCATGAAATGCCCTTGGTTACACGGATTAAATAGTGGCAAGGCAACCATGTATTCTGTCCTGAACTCCTTAGAGGCATGATATACTGTATTGTTATTGCACACTTGCTCCTAGGAACTGGCAGTGGCTTATATGTATTTTCTGTTCCACCAATTTATCCTTGCAACATCTCTGTAAGGAAGGATACACTGAAAAGTGATACTTTGAGGTCACCTAGTGAGCTTCCTGGCTCCGTGGGAATCTCTTCAATTGATCCTTCATTGTCATTTCAGACCCCAAGAGCAAAGGGGTTTTTTAAGCCTGCATCCCTAATGTACATTATTTTTCATTTACATTGAACCTCATTTACCATGTTACTCACCCAGTTTGGAGAGATCCTCCTGGAGCTCTTCAAAAGCCACTCAAGAACAGATGTTTAGGTTAATGGCTTTATAATTTCCAGGATTTGCCCTTGAGTCCTACTTTAAAATCAGGACTGTGTCTGTTATTTTCCATTCCTCTGTTGAGGGGGCCGATTTGCAAGTTGCATGTTTTTTGTTGATTGACAATTTTATGTGTGAATTACTTAAGAACCCTCAGGTAAGTGCCATCAGACATGAGCCTGTAAATTGCTAATAATCCCCGATCAGTGTCCCAAATTTTCTCTTACAAACTGATTGGATAGAAACAGGACTGGATAAAATGGTTAGTCTTGCTTGGTGTTTCTGATGAGTTGGTCATCAAGTGGCACTGAAATGTCATCCAAACACACCAACAGTCTGATCATTAAAAATGCTGACTGCCTTTTGCTGTCCTTGTTGATTTCACTGGTTCAAGTAGACCACATGAGTCCCCATAGGTCACCCTCTATTCAGGGGAGGAGCCATGGCTCAATGATGGAGCATCTGCTTGGCATGCAGAAGGTCTCAGGTTCAGTCCCTGGCATCTCCAGTGAAAAGGATCAGTCAGGAGGAGGTGATGTGAAAGACCTCTACTTGAGACCCTGGAAAGCCGCAGCCAGTCTGACCTTGATGGATCCAAGGTCTGATTCAGTAGAAGGCAGCTTCATGCGTGTCCATCCCTTAATCCTAGATAATCCTCCCAGGTTGGCCTGGAACACTGTCCTTCAAGGTGACAGTGTTCTGGTATATTTTTGAGCCACATAACATCACTGGGCATGGGGAAGAAATGTATAACAGAAAAGTGCAGTAATGGCAGCAGCTGAAACAGGAGTTGAAATGTCAACCAAACATACTAAACAGCACAAATATTTCAGTACATCATGTCTCCTCTTGACAACAAGCTGTTAGCATATCAAAGAAGTGTCAAAGACTGAGAATAGTTGCTCTCAAGATGATGTCCCAGTGGGCTCTAAGCAGGCAGGCAGGCCTGCATGGAGTTCACTCACAGGCACTCCGCTCAAGAGAAACTGTGTTGTGGATTTCAGCCACCGATCACACAGAGTGTAGTTTAAGTTAGAATAAAAATGATTTGAATATTTAGGATGATCTTTTCCTTTGTGAACAAGTTTTGAGGGCATGTGATGAAGGAATGCAGGAAAGTGGGAGAAGAAATTCTTTACTTTCTAGATTTCAAGATGCTGGTGCTAACCCTTAAACCTGAATTGGCTCAGGACCAAAGTTCCTAAAAACTACCTCCACTCATACGAACCTTCCTGGGTTTTCAGATTCTGTGGTGGTGCCCTGTTCAGTGATCCAGTGTTTACCTACATAATACTAGCAAACACATGAGATAGGGCCAGCATTATTAAATGTGTAACCAATGCAGATCTTCCAGCTGGGACTGGCTGCAGGTTTTGGGGGCCCCTGGGCAGACAGTGCCTAAGGGTCTCCTTCTGCCCATCCCCAGGGCCCTTATGACCTTCTTATGCCCAGCACCTGTAAACTCCCACGTGCTCATGTGTGCTTCTCCCACTTGCAAGCCCTCCCACCACCCAGTTGTCTTCACTACCTGCACACCCTTTCCCCAGTCTCTGCAACAGCCCCCACCAACAGCCTGGTAGTCACATTTTGGACCAACTGAAGTTTCCCAACAGTTTTCATAAAAATCTGAGAAACAAAATATACCGACATGTAGGACTTCAGGGGTGAGCTTGGCTGCTTTGATCTGTGATGTTGTATCAGTAGGATGATGGAGCCTCTAGTTTCTTCAGTAACTTTTCTTTGTAGGCATTGAAAGAAAATTTTGCTTTCTTATTTATTGTGAGTCTACACACCATGGTTTTAAATGTCTGAAATGTGAATGTATCAGCAAAAGACAGTACGGCAGGAAGGCCACATTGCTGAAGCCATGTGCATGCCAGCATGATCTGGTTTCAGTGGGATTTGCAAGAAAGTACCTGAGCTCAGGAGGATTTAAAGAAATACCTTTCAGAGTTTGTCAGCCAATACAGGGGTTGCTTGAATGTAAAAAGTTAAGATCTTTGTTTAGGCTGTTTTTAATTCAAAGGCTTAAAATTATAACTGAAGATCCAAGGCAGAAATCTCTACTAAGCAGGGTAAGACAATGTCTTTGCACTAATGAGTGTCAATCAAAGGATGCTGGGTCATTTTATTGCTTCTCTGTATAGGTTTGTTCATAGAACTGATATTAAGTAATTTTGTTCAGAAAACTTTTCTATTTAAGATTGAAGCTATATTGTGGCAGATCCTCACTTCCCAGGTTGTATCCCCAGCTCTCCAGGCACTTCCCAATATATTTCCCATTCCCTCAGTATTGGTGGGGGATACCTTGCCCTCCACTCCCATTGCCCACCACCACTCTGAGGAGCAGAAGGAGAAAGATTTCAAAGCCTGCAGCACTGCATGCAGTGCCACATCACTATTGGCAAAAAGGAAGTGACACAGAGAAGCTCTAGGAATTGCCAGAAACTCTATGATAAAATCATAGAATTTCTAGTAATTCCTAGAGTTACATACGTCATTCCTTTTTTTTACTGTAAGTGACATGGCACTGCAGCCCAAGCACAGCCCTTCTGTCAGTTGCAAGCATTATCTGGCAACCCTACTTCCCAGCCTAGAGCTGGCAATCCTAGTTTAAATAGTGGTTAGCTTGGTCACATAAAACAGAGGCCTAGTTTCAATTACTTAAATTTTATTGAGACATCTACCAGATCTTGGGCTGCTACTCTGACTTCTCCAGTATATCCCTGACCTGTATCCTGGAGATGTGTTTCCAATTTTTTTGTACAGTTCAGGTAAGATACTTTTACAGTTCACCTTATTGAACCAGAGGGCTTTCTAGGCACATTTATGCAATTAATTTCCATGGTCTTTAATCCCAGGGAAGTGCCTAAGTGCTGTAACCTCATGACTACTGTTAGCTGGATTGTGACCAATATAGACATGAACCAAATGTCATACAAAAGTTGTGTGAGATGATTTAGACTCTGTTCTAGTTGCTATTTATTTTATGATTTGTTTAAAATATTTATTTCCTGCATTTTTAATGTTTTCTCCCAAGGTGGCTTTCAAACAATCAAGCATAAAAACAATTAAATCCAAGAAATAATGAACCATAAAACCAATTATAATCTAGAGAGCCATAAAAATACCAGTTATTCAAACACACCAGACAACTTCCAAGTAACTAGCAGCAGTCCCATTATCAAAATATCCATGTGAAGGAACACACTTGGGGGCAGGTAAAAAAAAAAAAAAAGGCTGAGAGAGTAATTATAGTTCCACCTGGCAATGAAAGTTAATTTCTTTCATGACCAGAAATAGTTACAAATATCCTAATTCAAAGGGGAAAGGAACAACAAAATACAGTGTGTAACTAAAACAGCATCAGAAAGATCAAGAATGAAAACCCAAGAATTTATAATTAATAGTCATTCAGTCTTAGCACTGTTTCCATAGAACAAGAAATAAGCCTAAAGACAAACACTTCTGTTTTGCATTGAGAATTTGGCAAGTATGGAGCATTGTCCAAACTATATAGCAGTTATTAGACAAGTGAACAAACCTTTAGTACCCAGTAGGAAAACCCTATCTACAGTCAAGATCTTCCCAAAGCATCAATGACAGAAATCCTTGCGTTCAGCCAGTCAAGAAATGATTTTCAGTCAACAGGCTTTGAAGGGTACAAATCTGTTTAGGATTGCACTATTGGGGATTCGAACAGTTTAGCTAAAGTCATGGAGGCCTTTCTGGAGCAAATTTGTATTAAAAACTACATCTCTTCTGCACATCACCATGTTTAAACCCCCTTTCACCTCTTTCCCCTTCATTCAATAACATAATGAAATAGTTAAGATAATTCAGTCACATGAAAGCCACTTCTCATTAGTGGCACTAATTACCCCATGATGGCAAATTAATTGAGGGGCTCCTTGCTATCTTTGCACAGCTGCCTGGATTCATACATTATCTCACAGAGCTGGTTCCAAATGACCGGCTTTTTGCCATCGAGTTCTAGTCTTGCAAGACCTAATATGAACAAATGCATGTGTAATTTCCCAACGTAACTCCATTGACGCAATTGTGTAATTTGGTGTAACTGCATAAAAACGGCAATAGAGCTTCTACCCAATTACATCAAGGTTGCCATGTATTTGGGGGGGTTGGTATAAAAGTGTAATTGATTCCTAATTTGGGAGATGGGCTGCAGTCCATGGCTTCATTAAGATAATATAAAATAAGTCTGATTCAAAAGCGTGTTTGCCTTTCATTGAAACTTGTAGTTGCCTGAAAATATATGATTTCTCAAGGGAGGAAGACAGAATGATACTTGAGCTCTGCGTGACGTCTGTAACTGCACAGCCACCAACACACACACACACACAAATATGCATGCATTTTCTTTGCCGTTTATTTTCTCAAGTCATCCTAGGGAAGGTTTCTAAGGGAAACAGTATGACCTGAAACATCCTTTTCAAACAGAGTTCCATTTCAAGAATAATAGATAAGGCAGCTGAAAATAATAAATGTGAGATGGTATATCTTCAACCAAGTCTGTGCTATTCTGTTTTGGCTTTGAGTATGATGAAAATAAAAGTACTGCAGGAAGTGCCAGGACTTGTGTTTCTTGTTGCTGCCTCTTTCCATCATGTCTGAAATGCAATGTTTGTATCCCCCCACCCAGCATAATGAGCTAGATGACAAACCAGTCCTAAATAGGACTACTCAGAATCCTACTCAGATCCATTCACCTGAGCTTACATCCAGGAATGTGATCATAGGATTTCACTGTAACTTTGACTAGACATTACTTCTTCTATGAGTTTGCAACGGGACTACCAGCCACACTGTGGCTGCAAGTCCTTGTGAAAACTCCTGCATAAATGGCACAGGTGGGTCTGATTTCTGATCAAGATTGTAGCATGGGGGGGGAGAGAGGTTCCTCCGTACCATTTTTGGCAGCCAGAATAACCTGCCCCATCTGAAGGCTGTGTTGTCAGGGTTTCCAACTCTGATTCAAGAAATTTCTGGAGCTTTGGGAGTGATGTCTAGGGAGGGTAGGGGTTGAGGAACGAATGGACCTCGGCGGGGTATGATGCCATAGAATTCACCCTCCAAAGCAGCCGTTTTCTTCAGCGGACCTGATCTTTAATCTGGAGATCAGTTATAATTCCAAGAGATCTCCAGATCACAAATGGAGTTTGGGAACCCTATTGCAACTGCTAGCATTTTGTGCATGTGCAGCTTCCCACCAGAGCAAATAACATCCAGGCCCTGAGCCCCAGGATTGTTTCAGCTGCTGAAAATGGTGCAGGGGTGGATGGAGCACCTCTGTTATGTATGGGGACTGACACTAGGGGTCCACGGGCACAGCATGGAGCTTGGCTCCCCTAAACAAAAGGATCCTCGGATCCTAGCCCACCTAGTATCTACCAATCGTACCTGGGGCGGGAAATTCAAACCCTCCAATGGGACACTGGGGGTACTGGGTGGTGGTGTATATAGTTGGCCTTGCAGGGTTGTTTTGTTATCTTTGTTGTGAAGTACCAATAAATGCATCAGACTACATGTCATAGTTCGAGTCCTCCATGCAGCGAACCCAGTACTTTACAGTGGTGATGAAGGTGGGATCTGAATGAGCAGGCCAGACTCACTTTCCAGTGCAGCATCAAGTTCCAACACCAAGGAAGCCCCCACACCACCACCTCGTTGCACCACGCCCGGCTCTCCCAGTCATCGCTCCCCGCATCACGCTAGAGTCATGGCAACCAATGCCCAGGACACCTCGAGTCTTCTGACCCCGCTCACCCTGAGCTATGGGATTTATGGACGGACCAGCTGACTTGTTATCTCGCCTACCACAAGGTAACTGACTTGGGAAAGAGATGGACCCTCCTCGTCAGCTCGTGCAGGGTGAACACCATCAGACTTGCAAAAAGCCTCTTTGCCCTGAGGATAATCCTAGAGTGCACCTATGAGGAGATCATAGAACCCCTGACCAGCTACCTCGGGCCCAAGCCAATGTTCCTGGCAAGACAGATGGATTTCCAAGGGTGCATCCAAAAGCCTGGTAAGAAGGCCGCAACTTTCATGGTCATGCTGCAACAGCACACTATGGAGTGCGCCTTCACCAAGGTGGAGGAAAACATCCTCACACTATTTGTCTGGGGGCTCAGCAAGGTGAAGCTTCGATGGAAACTGATCAGCACCACAAACATCAAACTTGAGGAGGCCCTCCAGCTTGCCATCGCCCACGAGGCCTCCCACCACAAACAACCAACAGCAGCGTCTCATCAGGTACTCCCAGACTCGGCACCTGAAAATTCAGAAGAGGACAACGTCTGCCTAGTCCGCCCACCCAACCACCGTAGGCTGCCAAGTTCTTCCAGACCACCCGAGAAGCCCTCTGATTGTTCCCAGTGCGCCAGCTGCAGAGAAGTGCACAAAAAGAAGTTGTGTCAGTTCCAGGATGCAATGTGCCACACGTGTGGGAAGCAGGGTCATCTCACCCACGTTTGCAGGTCCAAGGGGAATCAAAAGCCACAGTCATGCCGCCAAGCTTCTGCGACCTACGAGACCACTGACGACACAGGCAACCTATACTACCTCACCAGCCAGCCTTCCTTTCAGGTACTACACCTCCTCAACCTATCAAACACCCCAAAAATCCAAGTACAGGTCCAGATAGAAGGGTCCCCCTGTTCCATGGAAGTAGACTCGGGGTCGGCAGCATCCATCATCTTGGTGGAGATGCTAAATAGACTTTGTCCTAATGGGGGGCCCTGCCTGCACTCATCACCCCTGAGCCTGGTGGACTTTCAAAGGAACACTGTCCCAATCTGGGGTGTGTATACCTTCATGGTATGGTACCAGGTGTTCGAGGGGTTCTTGGATTTGGTTGTGGTGGAGGGAAACTTGGTTAGTCTGTTGGGGCGGGCCTGGTTCATGCTGCTGGGGTCACTATTGGGGGGGGGTGAATAAATGTACGCCGCAGGATTTTGCTGAGGTTTGTGGGGAATTCCCAAGGGTTTTTGACGGGGCTCTAGGATGTTACAAGGGACCCCTGGTTTTGCTGCAACTCGACCCCATGGTCACCCCCATCTGCATGCAGTTCTGCACAGTTCCGCTAGCTCTGAGACACAAAATAGATGCGGAGCTAGACCGCTTAGTGGCACAAGGGGTCCTAGAGTGCCACACACCATTTGGGAAACCCCAGTAGTAACCCCTGTTAAGCCCAATGGCAATGTCCGCATCTGCGCAGATTACAAATGCACATTAAACAAGGCCCTCCATAACCATTCCTACCCGGTCCTGGTCATGAGTCATGTCCTAGCTTCTCTGGCGGGGGCTAAGATTTTCAAAAAACTTGATCTGGCACAGGCATACCAACAGTTGCCAGTCAATGAGGCCATGGCCCAAACTATAGTGATACACGGGGGGGGGGCTTTCAGAGTTAGGAGGCTACAGTTCGGGGTGATTTCAAACAAGGTGCTAGCACACTTTGATGAGTCCCTGCCGATTGTCCTCGCATGTGATGCCTCCCCTTATGGCATTGGAGTGGTTCTGAGCCACGTCCTTCTCAATGGTTGTGAAGTCCCAGTAGCCTATTACTCAAAGACCTTGTTGGCCGCCGAGTACAACTACGCATAAATCGACCAGGAGGGGTTGGCGATAGTAGCGGGTGTTAAGAAGTTTCATAACTTCATTCACCATCATTATGGACCATAAGCTGCTACTCAGCCTCTTCACAGCCGACAAGCAGATGCCCCAAGTACTGTCACCCACATCCTCCGATGGTCCCTGTTTCTGGCAGGATACAACTACCACCTGGAACATCGCCTGGGCAAGGCAATGGGGCATGCCGACACCCTGAGCCAGCTGCCGCTCCCTGTCACCGAGGCCGATCCTGCTCCTGCCCCTGGAGTCTTGGCGCTAGAGAACCTCCTGGATCCCCCCCTGCAAGCCACTGATGTTGCTGCCCATTCGGCCCACAACCCCATCCTTTCCCAGGTTTTGGGCTGGGTGGTGAGGGGTTGACCCTTGGCCTCCCCAGGACCAGAGTTCGCGGCATTTGTCAACAAGATGAATGAACTGTCAGCCCTCAAGGGGTGTCTGGTATGGGGAGACAGGGTCGTGGTCCCCAGCGCCCTGTGGCAACGAATCCTCATGGCACTATACAAGGCACATCTGGGCATAGTGAGAATGAAGGCCCTAGCCCGAAGCTATGTGGGGTGGTCAGGAATCGATGCCAAAATTGAGTCTTGGGTCCAGAGGTGCCAGACCTGCCAGGAAGTCTGACCCAACCCGCCCGTTGCACCCAATCAGCCTTGGGAGTCAACCCGCAAACCATGGTCCCGGCTGCATATAGATTTTGCCGGACCATTCCAGGGGCTGCTGTTTATAGTGACTGTTGACTGAATGGTTAGAGATCAGCCCCATGTCCACCACCTCCATGAAGGCCATCATCTGGTCCCTCCGCCGGATCTTCACGACCCATGGGCTGCCAGACACAATAGTCTCAGACAACAGGACAGTCTTTACATTGGCGGTGTTCCAGGACTTCCTCCAGAGGAACCTGATCCGACACATCCAATCTGCCCCATTCCACCCCACGACCAACGGCCAGGTGGAGAGAATGGTTCACACAGTGAAGGAGGCCCTCAGTCAGATCACGGACGGCGACTGGGAGTTCAGACTGGCCCACTTCCTGCTAACCCAGAGGATGACGCCCAATCCTGTCACTGGCTTCAGCCCTGCAGAACTATTGATGGGACGGCGCCCCACAATGCTGTTGGACAGGCTACACCCAGACTGGGCACCAGACTCAAGGAGGCCAGTGGAACATCGTGATGTGCCACGTGGGTTCTTCCCCGGGGACCCAGTAACCATTGGGAATTTTGGAACAGGAGCCTCCTGGATTGCAGGCATTATTATTAAAGTAACAGGCCTGGTATCCTACAAGGTCTTGACAGAGGATGGCCGGCTACTTAAAAAGCACATCGACCAACTCAGGTGGCGGCAACTTACAGAGGCAGGGGGGGCCACTTCCGCCCGCTGCGGAACCCTGAGCATACACTCCAGAGACCAGAGTTCAGTCCGAACCCCCAAACACAGAAAAGGCCCCTCTGCTGGAACCATTGCCAACAACCCGCGAGCCTGAGGTACCCCCGCAACTGAGCTGGACACCCCCACCTCTGGTCCCAAACAGTACCGGCCCCCCAGCATTCCCTCAGAGAGTGCAGACCCCCCACCTATTTAAAGGACTATGTAACATAGGTGGGGTCTGAACTATGCGGGGAGGGGTGTTATGTATGGAAACTGCCACCAGGGGTCTGCGGGCACAGCATGGAGCTTGGCTCCCCTAAACAAAAGGATCCTCAGATCCTAGTCCACCTAATATCTACCAATCATATCTGGGGTGGGAAATTCAAACCCTCAAATGCAACACTGGGGGTACTGGGTGGTGGTGTATATACTTGGCCTTGCAGGGCCATTTTGTTGTCTTTGTTGTGAAGTACCAATAAACGCGTCAGACCACATGTCGTAGTCTGAGTCCTCCATGCGGCAAATCCAGTACTTTATAACTTCCTCCCCCTGTGCTGTGGTCCTGATAAGCACTGGGCTCATCCATGTTTTTTTAGAGAGAAATTGCTGCAGGGACTTGTAGCTGCAGTATGGCCACAAGTCCTTGTGGCAGATTTTGTGGAAATAGTAATGTCTAGTTTGGCTCTTAGTGGCAGTGAACATTCCACTCTGATTATTGCAGAAAAGCACAAAAGCAGGAAGTGCAGTGTATGAACTTCCTGTCTTCCTGAAACTGCCTCATCCCTGTGTTGCTGTCAGTTCCCATTTGACTCAATGTATAATTTTCTCAAGACTATCACACTGATGTCTTGTCTGATCTGATGTGAGGAAAATATGTTAGGAAAGGCAAATACTGTGTATGGCAAAATATTTCATCCACATTGATTACTGAGATTAGAGCTGTGGGAGAATATCACAGGCATTATGGGGGGAAAACATGTAATCCATTTTCATAGCTACTAATTAGCAAATGTACAATTTTGGAAATATGTATTTCTCAGCTTGAGCTGACACAAACTTACTCCCAAAATTTCTCTTTAAAATATCTTCTGTGACTAAGGCCTAAAATGTACATTACTCACAAATGCATAAAATGATAAACGTGGTAGTCTGTTTAAAAAAGAGGTTTCTAGTCAGGAGCAAAAAAGAGCAAGCTGGTGAGTGCTGAGCCAAAACAGGGGTATATTTTTTGTGAACATTTTCCTCTCCCCCAAAGCAATTTAGGGGATTTTTCATACCTTTTGTGGAAAGCGTGAAACTGTTCACAAAGGCACAGATGTTGGGGAAGATGAAACCATCCGTGTTCTCAAGTTAACAACTGGGAAAATGCTTCTTCACTCTGATCCAAGTGCAAGACCTTTTCCCTGAAAGATATAGAGGCTGCAGTAGGGTTGGCAGATCTTGGGGATGCAGCCCTTTATGTCCACCTGATCTTTGGCTGGCAATCCCCATGAGTCTTTGAGAAGGGAGACTCATTGGCTGAGTACAGACTGGCAGTTTGCTCCAGTAGCCAGTCGTAGCAAAAAAGCCCCGGAATAAAATATACCAGGTTTTCCCGTTCACACAGCAGGGGCTGCTGCCGGAAGATATGGGACGGAGACACGTGGGAGCGTTCAGACTGCCGCGCCAGAGGCGTGCTATATTCACTGTTTCCCCATTAATTCGGCTGTGGGTGTATGGGTGTATGTGCACATGAGCACCTATGCGCATAGGCGCATTTTGCCGATTGGGGGAGGACCCCGCAGCACCGGCACCGCATTGGGCAGTGGAGCGGAGCACAGCCAATCACACCGCTGTTGCCTTCTGCCCAACGCGGGTGCTCCCGGCTTTTCGGCTGCGCGTTCAGACTCCCCGGAAGCGGAGAAACGTGTGACACACGCGGGCTTTCGGATTTGCTACGGGTTTTATCAGGTATCTTTTTAATCCGGTGGTGAAGCGCAACAGCACAGGTTGGCTATGGGTGGGGGACACCAGGCAGATGTGCCTGTGTGAACTCTCCATTTACTCCGGGATTGAGTCGTCGCTGGCCCGGGTCCCTACCGGGGCAAATTGCCAGTCTGAACTCAGCCATTATAACAGCGTCCATTGCCTGCATGCTGTCATTTCTAGCTGTGTAACCAGAAGTGATGTCACTGTATCACCAGACGCTCTAGCACTCACTCAAAACTCTATGGTAAATGATGTCATGACATTTTGGGGATACTGTTCCAACCCAGTCATCACCCCCCCCCAGTACTTCCTAGAGTAAAGGCAGGACATGAGGGACAGGGTGACAGGAGTTCCTCCTCCCTCCCTCAGAAAATAGCAGCCCAGGCATGGAGCGATCTGGCTGTAGCATATAAAAAGATACATGTATTTATTACACAAAGGTTTTAAAATTATATATAAGGGCCCAATCACACCTCATGTACAAATATCCAATTATAACACACAAGGGCTGATGGACTTGACCTGACACGTTTCGGCCTGCATAGGCCTTCTTCAGAGGTCAAACACAGTGAGGCACATATTGGCTATAAAAATACATTACAATCATACAGATACAAGATATAAAATCAATAGGGACCAGAAAAAAAGTTGTTTCAAAATTAAACCACTAGGCACGTAATAAAAGTACAAATGAGACCTCCAACAGTGCAATCACATGCCCAGTGGTGTTTCTCTGGTATAAATTTCTGGTCCAGAAATTGCCTTCCTATGGTTGTGCCGCCAAAATCTCCTTAATAGAATTGTCCTTAAGCAAAGAGCATTTGTACTTCTATTATTTGCCTAGTGGTTTAATTTTGAAATAACTTTTTTTCTCGTCCCTATTGATTTTATATCTTGTATCTGTATGATTGTAATGTATTTTTATAGCCAATATGTGCCTCACTGTGTTTGACCTCTGAAGAAGGCCTATGCAGGCCGAAATGTGTCAGGACAAGTCCATCAACCCTTGTGTGTTATAATTGGATATTTGTACATGAGGTGTGATTGGGCCCTTATATATAATTTTAAAACCTTTGTGTAATAAATACATGTATCTTTTTATATATTTCATATATTAAGCTTTTATTGCTGGCCCCCTTTTGCATTTGACTAACTTTTTTAAGGTTCTGAATTCTAGATTTTAGGTTCAGTTTTCTCCCCCGCCCATCTTTTTGTCCCACGATCTGGCTGTACACATTCACCAGTCACAAAAGTGAATGGCTGTGATTGTGTGACACAATCTGCCCCATTGCTGCTCTTCACAGATTGCAGTGTGCACAGCCTGTAAGTGAGGTATACACAAAATGACAAGTGGATTGACCCTCTCCATTTACTCCCTCTCTCAAGCTGCAGCATTTGGAAAAGACGGGGCAAGTTTGTGCTTCCTGCCCCGAATGCATCACAGGGCTCTGGGCTGTTCCTGGCCTTTTGCTGACTCAGCTTCCTGCCATCTCCTGTCTCCCATCACTGTGTGACAGACGGCGCCAAGATAACCGGTGAGTGGGCTCCGTGCAGCACAGCGGGAGGCCTGCCTGCCTAAGGTCCATGGGGACTTTGCAGTGATAGCGACTATAAATATCCGTCCCAAACATATTCCTTCCCACTTTCTTTTCCTTAGGCTGTAGCAAAGATGGATGTCAGGTGTCAAAACAACGGACGGCAGAAGGTGACGAGGGAGACTGGATAGGAAATGTTGCACTTGGCTAACGGAGAAAATCTGCACTTATTAATGAACTTGTAGTCCTAAGATTATGATTTCTCATTTTTTATGATCAGAAGCACACATTCTTTTATGCAGGCCAGCTAAGGTTGCCCCTTCCTGAAATGGGGGGGGGAGATCTGGTACCTGGGTGGACTCTGAGAGCTAAATCAGGAGGAAGACTGATAATTTTTGATGGGTTGATGGATGGAGCCTTGCAGTTTTGGGTGGACCAAAGAGCAGATTCCAGCACAAAAGCTGACTATTCGGCAACCTTGGGGGAAAATAAACTGGTCTTGCCTTTTTTTCTGGAAAGTGGATTAAAGGCAAACATTTCAGGCAAGATATTCTCCCTCCCTCTGTTGGTTGTTTATTCACCTTCTTAAATCCCTTTCCCTTCTCCAAACAAAAATAAGCTCACCTGATCTTGTCAGATCTTGAGAGCTAAGCAGGGTCAGCCCTGGTCAGTATTTGGATAAGAAACTTTCAAAGAATACTAGGGTTGCTATGCAAAGAAAAGCAATGGCAACCACCTCTGTTAGTCTCTTGCCTTAAAAACCTCATGGGGTCACCATAAGTTGGCTGTGATTTGATGGCACTTTACACACATACACATGCACAAAAGCTCCTACCATTGTGAATCCATTACTTTGGTATCACAGCACTTTTCACTGTTGACACGTACTTTCCTATATTATAGACATGTAAAACAGTAAATTTGGAGTTCACTGTAGAACTGGGCTCAGAAACCAAGAGTGACAGTAATCAGTCCAATTGCTCAGAATCCAGTGGTGCTCCAAGAACATCATGAGAAGTGCCATGTGGTTATGATGGGCCCAAATTCTGGCTGCCTGTCTCCCTCCCTCCTCCATTGATTCCTTGGAAGTTGTGCATCTGAAGTGCTCTCTGGAAAAGATGGCTCTCAGAATGCCTGACATCTAATTCCATAAAGTCCAAAGTACACGGAAGGGGATTCCAAAATACACAGAACAGGAGAGGGAAGGAAGGAGGCAGGGGGATTCTGCACCCCAAATGGATACCTGTGTCAGGGTATGAACAATTTTGTTGAAAAATTCACTCATTTTTTTTTTAAAGTTGCTCCAGGATTAGGGGCCCTGAAGCGGCTTAAGCTTCATTAGTTTCATAGTAGATCTGCCCCTGCCCATGCGACTAGCCCAAGAAGAACCACCCCAGAACAGAGGAAGGTATGGCCCAGTAATGCTCTTCAGATGCTTATTGGATCAGCTCACATTCAATTTGCTGGTCATGAAGAGGGAGCTGAGGTTGTGTTTTTTTAATGGTTCAAGTTAATTGTTTGTCACTCACTCATGGCACTTCAGCAGATTGCTGCAGTGTATTTCTTCCTAACAATGAAGTACGGTGAAACTGACTTTTCCTGTAGCTGTGGCAACCATTTTCCCTGCCATGCCACTGGAGGGCTCTTTGAGAACTTTACAAAAATTCAATAGCTACCATGCTCACACATATTAGCAGTCTTAACAATTTATTGCCATGATCTCTAAATTCTCAGGTTTCTTTTTTTTAAAAAAAAAAAAAGTAAGCCACTACCCTTTTTCTTGTAGAGTTATTAAGGGAAAGATGAAGTGCAGGAAGCAGGGAAATTATGGGAAACTGGAAGGCCATAAGGTTAGCCAGCCAAAGGTAGAGCAGGAGATCAGAGCTAAGAGCTGGGGCAGGGTGGTAGGATATCAAGCCAGAGTTCAGAGTAGGAAGATAGTAAGGGGGGGGGGAGTAGGTCATACTCTACCTGTCCTGAAGATGTTTTTCTGTTGTCTCATTTCAGAAGTGGGAGAACTTTTGGGAATGGGAACCAACAGTAGGGCTCATGGAGCCCTTTTTATACCTTTTTCTACATGGCTATTGGCAAGTTGCACTGGGGAGGCATCTGGAACTTCACAGGATTCCTGCATAATAAATAACAATTGTGTGTTGTCAAATCACAACCGACTCATGGTAACCCCCAGACCATGGAGTTTTCAAGGCAGGAGATGAGCAGAGGTGGTTTGCTATTATCTGCCTTTGCACAGCAACACTAGTCTTCCTTGGTGGTTTCCCACCTGTTACGTCTGCTGACTGCCACTAGGTGTCAGCGGGATGAGACTGGAGCTTGGCTCCAAAAGAACAATAGGGACTAGGATCCTGAGACTCCTAGTTAGCACCTATGGGAACTGTGGCAGGATGTTTAAACCCTCCAGTGGGACCTGTGGGTGTCACCCAGGGACTATATATAGTCGGCCATTTCAGCTGGTTGTTTTTGTGTGTGTTGCGTGCAAGTAAACTATGACCTGATAATCACTGGGCATCTGTCTTCGCTACGCATCCAACCCAGTACACAACACCACCCAAGTGCTAACTATGGCTGACCCTGCTTAGCTCCTCAGCTCTGACAAGGTTGGGCTAGTCAGGGCTATTCAGGCTGCAGATTCCAATCTGACCACTGTTATTGGCTGGGCCCCTGTTGTGGGGTAGCCCAGGTGGGGGCTACAATACTGGAGATGTTGACATTCTTCCAGGGCAATCAGAATGACTAATTTCCAGCCTGGGGGGATGCTGATAGGGGAGAAGATGATGCTGTTCTGTTTTATTACGATTTTGTTAAAGATCAAGTTGGTATTGTACAGGATATTCCTGAGTGGTCTGGAATGTCTAGTTATTACCCTGCAAACGTTAGTCTTTAATTATGGCCTGAGTGTGGGTGTGCAGGACATCAGAGTCACAGATAAGTGCATCAATTAGGCTTTTCCAGAGTTGCCATGGGAATCAGTCTCCTTCCTTTTGCACACAGCTGGGTCACGATTCTCTGGTTTGATATTCAAGATGAATTCTCTCTGCACCCCTGGCTGTGCAAGGGCTGAGGATTTATAAGAGCTTAAAAGCACGGCTCCTGGCGAGGGGTGCTTGTGGTAAGAACCCTTCCTTCTGTATCACCACATTCCACTGCCATAGCGGAGAGAATGGAGTGGAAAGGATGGAGAGTATGGAATAGGAATTGTTCTATCTGAGCCGCAAAAGAATGGAAAGGGGGAGTGCAGTGAAGCTAGTCATTCTGTGAGCTACTTCAGCTCATGCTCGGCACCAAGAGTATATGAGCTCTGCTGGCTTCACTCGTTTAGAACTCAAAGAAAGTGTGCCTTATTCATGTCTCACACTGTGCACAGGAGAAGACAAAAAGATAGTGAGGCATGGAAATGCAGGACGGGGAACCCATTTGCAAATATTCCAGACAAGCGTGAATCAAATATTTTGTATTCCCCCTCCCTCAAATTTCCACATTATGGGAAACCTTTTCTCAGAAGCTTTAATGAAATTTGCCTACACTGCTCACTTGCTTAACCACTCTGCACAAAAGACCTTCTCAAAGCCTTGCTCTCTGTGCTATTATTTGTAACAGATGGAGCAGAAGAGGAGAAGAGTTTGGATTTATACCCCGCCCTTCACTACCCAAAGTCGTGTCAGAGTAGTTTACAATCTCCTTTCCCTTCCTCTCCCCACAACAGACAGCCTGTGAGGTGGGGAGGGGGGCTGAGAGAGCTCTTATGAGAACTGCTTGTGAGAGAAAAGCTCTGAAGGAAATTGTGACTGACCCAAGGTCACACCAGCAGCTGCATGTGGAGGAGTGCGGGATCAAACCCAGTTCTCCCCAGTTAGAATCTGTGCTCCTAATCACTACACCAAACTGGCTCTCTAGGAGGAGACGGAGGCCAAGCTCAGCAGCCATTTTGGAACCTTTGGCAGTTGTAACTGGAAGGATTTCCAGTGTGGGAGCATTCACATAAGAGGCTATCATTTCATTGTGCCGCCTCTGTGACGAGGAATTCAGTGCAATCTCAGCAGTTAGGAAATGACAAAAAAAAATTAAAAACCCTCCTTATCTTAGGCAGATGGCACTGTTTTCTCTCCCTTTTCAGGCGTATTTGCTGATATGTACACCATTCAAACATTAACATATTTGAAAAGGCTATTGAATTATCATTTTCTAAACATGTGTCACAGATTTTTTTAAAAAATCAGCATATTCATGGGGATGGGCCGCACAGCCAAGAAAATTGGTACCTCCAATCTGAGTTTAATTAAAAAAAAAAAAAGAAATTGAAACATATCTTTATTTTAACCTTTATTCATGGGCTACAAACTTTTTAAAAAAGAAAATGGCCCTTTTTAATGTTAATGAGTAAAGTTTCTCTTTTTTTCTTCAAGGGTTCCTGGCATGTGATGGAACTGAACTGAAGTCAAAACCACTCTCAGAGAGAAGAAGAAAGTTTCTTCTGAGCTGCATTTGTCTTTCCCCTATTCTATTTCTCCCCCCTCCCCACCATGTTTTTCCATGAGTCAAGACTGTTATCCTTCATCGTGTTCTAGCAGTGCTGAATGTCAAAGAGGCAGTACTTGGCATGCAATCAGCAAATAATTTCCAGGTAATTAATTTGTGTTCCATACATTTGTTTTGGATTTTGTGTAGGTAATTTGCAGGTCAGGTAACTCATCAGAATCATGTCTTTTTACGGGGCTATGCAGAAGTACGCAGCTGATAGTAATTTTTAATCTGCTTTCCCTCACTTTCCTGACATTAGTTTTTCATTGCTATTAGTGCATTGCATACAATTACCAACAGTTCCAAGATATAATTATATCATCATTCAGTTCATTTGTAACAGGGGGGAAATGAAGAAAGCACTGAAATAAGTACGTAATTATTGGCACCCACCGCATCTTCTGTTTGTAATATCTCTGTCAATATTTTGCAATGTTCCTGCTGAAAATAATACCCATTTGTATGTTCTATTTAATCCAATTTTATTTTTTTATTTCTATGACAAAAACATGTTCTCTACCTTTCCACCAAACATCAGCTTCCCCTGGGCCAGTCCTCCTGGCTAGATTGAACTAGAATGCTGGGTGGGTGGGTCTCAGAGCCCCAAGGACTTTGTTCCCATCCCCAAACTATCCAAACTGAAAGGTATCCATGTAAAAATGATGAGGATCAACTTGAGGAAGAGCCACTTTATTGGCAATAAAAATGAAGTCCAGATCAGATTAAATGTAATTGATTGGGGTTGGATCCAGTCTAAATTTTCTGCTAATGGAAGGGGAGAAGTACTTTCTGTCATGTCCTCCTTCCTACTTTAGACCCCCAATTTGCCTCGCAT
Source organism: Gekko gecko (assembly GCA_029375565.1). Taxonomy (NCBI): domain Eukaryota; kingdom Metazoa; phylum Chordata; class Lepidosauria; order Squamata; family Gekkonidae; genus Gekko; species Gekko gecko. The sequence continues at coordinate 100,024,758 of JAPDNY010000010.1, read as the reverse complement.
GCCATTCTGGAGGGTCCCCTGTCTCCCAAGAAACAGCACTTCCAGGAGATCAACATGCTGCAGCAGGAGGGGGAATCAGGAAACCTCTGTTCTGCTGAGAGGAGTGCCTCCCGGTAGCAGAAAATTTAGTCTGGACTGATCCTGTCATCTGCAAAGTAGTAGGAGTCGCAGAGTGGCTTACAATCTCCTTTCCCTTCCCCTCCCCACAACAGACACCCAGTGAGGTAGGTGGGACCGAGAGAGCTTTTTCAAGGACCGCTCTTGCAAGAACAGCTCTGAAAGACCTCGTGACTAACCTAAGGTCACACCAGCAGCTGCATATGGAGGAGTGGGGAATCAAACCCAGTTCTTCCAGATTAGAGTCCTAGTTGTCCACGAGCACCACTACACCAAACTGGTACTTTTTTCCAAATTGGTCATAACATGTTACTTTGTGCTCCACTCAATCATTCGTGGGGCTCATGAGATAGCAAATCACTGATTGGTCAAACCAACATTTCTTTGCCACTCATATTCATTTAAAAAGACTCAAAAATGAACTCTAGCCTGTTTACCTTTGGTTTTGTCCCAAGTTATCTTTCGCCATCGCTCAAGCAGTCACTCTTGCCAATTTGTTGACCCCAGTTTCTTGAACCAAGGGCCTCAATGGTCCTTTTCATGCAGGCAAAAGAACCTGTTGTGCCTCCTCATTTTAGAGGCCAAATGAAGTTTTCGTATATTGCAGATTGCACCAGTAGGGAAGCCTCCCAGAGCCATCAGGAAAGCATTTGGATCCACCATTTTTTGGGGGGTGGACCATATTATTACACCCTCCATAAAGAGATTCTGAGCCCTGAGGTGCACATTTGCATTGATAAAGCACCACACAAAAGCAATCTTGACATAATTGTATGTGTGGTGTTATTAAGATTTTTTGGGTACCATTATCTAAGTAATGATTGGGAATTGCCAAACCCAGTCCTACATTTGTCTACAGAGCAATTTTCTGAAACTACAATGAAAGGATTCTATGCATTCTGAATCTGTGTTTCTGCTGTTCCTTCATGTATATGCCTCCCTAGGATCACCTTCCAGTCATGTTACTTCAGATCCATAGTGGAAGGCTGGTGTATATTGCTTTATCTGCAGTTCCTACTATTCAAAAGCCCCATTCCTTCTTTCTTAGCTCATGGAATTGTGACTCAAAAGACAGAACATGCCCTGACCTAGGTAGCCCTGGCAAGCCCCATCTTGTCAGATCTCAGAGTCTAAGCAGGGCCAACCCTGGCAAGTACCTGGATGGGAGACTGCCAAGAAATTCCAGGCCTAAGATGCAGAGTAAGACAATAGTAAGCTACCTCTCTGAAACAGCCAAGCCCCATTAGGGGTTGCCAGAAGTCGACCATGACTTCCAGGAACAGAGAGAGAGAGAGAGAGAGAGAGAGAGAGAGAGAGAGAGAAATACTCACATACACAACAAGAGGCAAAACATGATGGGTGGTTCTTCAACCTTGAGTGTTAATTGGGGTATAGAAGTTGACAGAGAAATATGGATCACAGCTCTGTTATGGATCCACTTTAAAGGTGACAAAGTCAAGTGATCACTGTATATTGACAGCTGATGACCAGAGGATCAGGAAGTTCACAAAAACTGCAGTTTCCCATTATTAATTACCAAAAGGCAGTAATAAGAGATGCATGGGTTCACCTCACAATTTGTAAAGTATTAATGGCTGTGCATGTAAAGAAGACAAGGAGATCGCAGTGGCAGTGGATGTAGGGGCAATGGGAAAAGACCAAACACATGCAAACTCTTTGAACAAAGATGAACTGTTTGATGAACATTTGACTGTGCTGATCACAACAGGTGAACAGATTGTGACTTGAACCAGTGGATGATGAAACATTCCTGCTTCTGTATAATTTATAGCTAGGGAGAATCAGATTCACCCTGGATTACCCTGGGTTATTCTGGGTTATTTTGTGTGTAACAGATTCAGGTTTCACCTCCCATTGGCATGGGAGGGAAAAGCTGCAGCATCTGAAGATAGCCATTCTTTGTTTGCCCTAGTTGTCCACCAGCACTCTGAGCAGAAGAAGAAGGGGCAAAATTTAAATGGCAATGTTGGCTGTGTCACTGTCACTTCTGCAGAAAAAATGGAGGTTACATAGGGTAGCTTTAGGAATCACTGGAGACTCTATGGTTTAACCACAGAGTTTCAAGCCGTTCCTAAAACTACCCTACATCAATTCCCACAAGTGGGGTAGTGACGCAACTGCCATTGTGCTCCTCATGTCCCTGCCCCCAAACCTCATGTAGGTTGCCAGGATTGGCCTGTCAACCCTACCAGCAACATATGATGTCACTATCAGTTACATAATGGTCCCCTAGTCCCCCCTGCCACTGCTGTAACCCTGGGAGACCTCCAGGCCACAAATGGAGGTTGACACCATATCGTGACCACACCTATATCTCAATAATATCACAGAATATAACTGAATGGACAAGTGTCTCACTCAGGATCAAATATTTCTGTGTCCTGCATCCCACAGCTCTAAGGATGAGTTCAGACGTGCATGTACAAGTAAGAGAATCTGCAACTGTGAACCAGAAGTCAAAATCAAAGAACTATAGACAGGGCATTCATAATGACTAACATCACTACAATTACAAAACTTTTCAAGGGAAGCACTTCCCATGTTTAGCAGCAAACTACTGAATGTTGCACATGCCCAGGAACGGGTATAGGATACTGTGGAAAAGTGGGAGCTGGCATGTTCTAGGTTAAAACGTCAACTAAACCATGAAATTTAAACCCAGCAAACTGCCCTAGGCACTTTGGTACAACATGGAGATAACACTACAGGCTTGCCATACAAGACCATGGAATTATCGAGCATTAAGTTTTATCATAATGAGGTGTGAATTGAGCCTCCTATAGCCCAGGATGGTTTGTATGAAACGTTGATTAAGGAGCATTACAAGACAAATAATCCACATTAAGTAGGACAAATCATGTTCCTAAGTACCTTTGCTTCAGATCTCAACAATCAGCTTCATGAGTGCACAAGGAAGTTTGTCACTCTGCGACATGAGATTTTGTCAGCATTGGTGGGGATTTATGAACCAATCTAGTAATCCCTCATGATTATCTGTCCCATTGCTCTCCCTTGCCATTCCATTCAAGGAAGTTGCCATTCTGTCTGTTCTTTGTGCCATGCTTAGACAAAATATAATTAATTGGAAGCCCACTGTGATGGACTACATTTAAAATGCTGTTTTCCTAATGCAGCAAAATCAGAGAAGGGAGGGGAATACTTAACTCTGTTCTAGAATGCTGAGCTTGAGTGACAGGCTGCTCCTTTTCTCTGACTGGCCAGCCCCAGCTGAGGGAAATATAAGATCAGCTGTGTGCTAAGGGAGAATTTGAGTTCAATGGTCCTTACCATTCAGCAAAGGAAAAGTTCAGATAAAGTCGTGGATGTCTGTAGAGTTTGACTAAAGGTCTGTCAGACATGTTCACCTTTTGAATAATGGGAGAGACTCCTGGTCCTAGCTATATTCAACATAACCTGAGAAAAAATTCCATCAAAGAATTCAGGGCCTAGTGTCAGCTAAAGCTGAAGTATGTTTTCACACAGACGCCAAGAACTGGGGTTTGAGATTTTGGCAAAGAGTGGCTGGGTAGCAGGCTGAACCTTCGTATCAGGCCAAAAGGAAAAGGATTATATTTTCAGGAAAGAAATATAAGTCCTCCTGTCCAGTTATACAGGGAATTGGCACTGAGGCAGTCCCTGGTCTGTAGTGAAAGGAAATGGTTATACACTAAAAGAAAACCTGAACACTTATTAGGAAACTATGTGCAGAAATATTGTAACTGAAACCAAAGGACTTAGTCAACCATCTCTCACTGATAAGCTGCTACACCATCTTGTCTGTCAACTAAAAATATACTGTTTTACCAATGTTTACCTCAGCCATTCCGATTCCTGACTACCCCATACCATCCCAGCCTATTGAATGATTTTTTTATTATTATTATTGTTCACTTTACACAGTCTCCAGTGCCATTCCAAGGGATCTAAAAAAAAAGGAGGGCTCCTGTTTTCTCTTGACAAGTTCCTGGGCTGGGCAAAAGCCAAATCAGATTCTGTCACAGGGTGGGACATTCAGATTTATAAAGTTGCAAATATTATTATGCTACTGGGAGCCAGCTCAGTACTTGAAGGGAATCAAGAATTTTGGTGGGGTAAATCTGCCTCACAGTGAAGAAGGTGCCCCCTGATGGCACCTGGTATTTTTGACCAGTGTGTGACAGAGAGTTGGACTAGATGAGCCATTGGCCTGATCCAACATTGGCTTCTCTTATGTTCTTAAGAAGCAGGGGTCCTTCATATACACCTTCACTTGTGGCACAAAAAAATAAATGAAAGCTGGTCAAGTTGTAGCATCCATTAAGCAGAATAATAGCTTTGATGTCCTTAATTCATAGCTGGGTTTTCGTAAAGAAAAGAACATTCAATTTACAAAGCTGGAAACTAGAAAATGGAATAGAATGCAGGTCATAGTAATAAAGACCAGAAAGCTGATGGGTATCCTAGAATTGGCAGCTATTCTGGTTCTTCCTCATCTTGGATTTGCCAAGAGTTGCATTTCCCAGGGGGACTGGGAACATTTTCAACAATGGAGAACTCGTGCATCTCCACATGGCCAGATTACTGGATCCACACATGCCTAAATCCTTGCATCTTCTCGATGCACAGCTTCACCATTCACACATTAACAGATGGTATAAAAAAATGAAACCACAGTAGTTTGCATCTCCATTCTTTTGCTACTTTTTAGAGTCAGAGAAGTGACTCTGATGCTTCATTCAGTGGGCTCATGACCTGCCGTTGCTTGGGACATTTACACAACCCTCTCCAGTTTTCTGCTGTTCTGTACAATGGAAAAGAAAAAATCCAATACTGGGCTTAAAAGCCTAACTACATATTACATTTAACACATATCCTCCATGGGGACATTCTGTGCTGGGAACATAATTCCTAGGTGCACATGCTGATCCTGAAGTTTTGTTTTCCTGACTTGAAAGCCCTTAGTGGCTGCAAATGTTTATAGCAGAAGTCTTTGATTCCTGCATGTTGCAATCTCAGACTGAATCAGGGTCCTATGTGGTTGAGAACAGCTCTCAACTGGGGGACTCACAGTGGACATCTAAATAAAAGTTTCTGTAGAGGACAAGTGTAACATTAAAACATGCAGCTAGGCTCACATATTGTCACAGCCTAGTTACAGTACGTTGTCATGTTTATTTTGGAAAATTTTGTGCCCTAGCATAACATTATTTACTTAGAACAGTTTTGCGCAATGCCAGTTCATCTGCTATATGTTGTTTCTTATTCATTATGAGCTTGTCTACCTCCATGTTTCCTTTTGTACTGAAGTGAGACTGATGGAGCAGTAAAGTGGTTCCGCACCTCCTTTGAAGGCCACCTTGGCCAAGGATGTCCATTAAAAGGAGTCTTGCATCATTTTTCTTGCACATTTCCCCACTTGTTTGATAACATGGATTTCTATTGTTCTTCCTGCTGTGGTATGTTTGTTTCATTCTTTAGAACTTTAAGTCATAATTTAGAGTGTTAAGCTTCCATTTGGGTAGATCCAAAGAACTGATAGTAGAACTCTCACATTAAATGGATCTTTCCCATTTTACTCTACCTGTGGCAGTCCTCTGAGATCCCTGAAAACTGCTGCTGGGGGGGGGGTCAGGGACCCTCTAGAACAGCCTGTGGGGAGATGATTCCCAGAGATCTGTTCCACTAAAAGTGGAACCTTATTTATTAAATTGGATTCACTAGGCCACCCTTCCCTACAGGTAGGACTCAGGGTTCTTCCCTTGACGCAGGAGGTTCAACAACTAGTGCAGCACTCTCTTATATCTGGAAAAGGTGCCCTGTACCAGAGAAATGCACCACCATTGGCAGAGCAGATCTATGAGATGCTATTCCTAAGGGGATGGGGAATTTGGAGTTCTGTTTCTAAGAAGAGAGGATATAGTTCTCCAAGCACTGACTATGATATTATCATCATCATCACCATCATTATCATCATCATTATTTGCATTTCTATATCACCCATAGCTGTTTACAACAATACAAAACAGTAAAATACAATAAATAAATAAATAAATAAATAAATAAATAGGAATTAATATAAAACATTAAAAACAGTAAAAAGAGAAAAAACAGCAAGAGCAGTTAATAGCACCACCTCGCTAATCATGTCACAGCCCTGAATGTCTGAAAAGATCTTTGAAGGCCTCTGTGAAGAGAGTCATCTTGACCTGGCAGGCCCCAGCTGGGAGGCTGTTCCAAAGGCAGGGGGCCACCACCAAAAAACTCTCCCCCTAGCTGTCACCCTTTGAGCCTTTTGAGGAGTCAGCACCCAGACGAAGGTCCCAGAGGCTGAGTACAGTGTCTGGGTAGATTGAAGCCTGGGGAGGTGCTCTGACAGGTATTGTCGTCTCAAGCCGTGTAGGGCTTTATAATTTAAAACCAGCATCTTAAATTGGGACTGGAAGCATATAGGCAACCAATGCAGTCAAGCCAGAATTGGTCTTATATGTTTGGACCTTCGGGTCTCAGCTATTAGTCTAGCTGCTGCATTCTGCACCAGCTGTAACTTCGAAACCATCTTCAAGGGCAGTCCCACATAGAGTGTGTTGCAGTAATCCAATCTGGAGATTACCGGTGCATAGAGCACTGAAACCAGGCTATCCATGTCCAGATAGGGGTGCAAATGGGCTACCAGTTGAAGCTGATAGAAAACACTTCGAGCCACTGATGCCACCTTAGCCTCAAGAGATAAAGATGGACCCAAGAGCACCCCCAAGCTACAAACATACTTCTTCAGGGGGAGTGCGACCCCATCTAGAACAGGTTGAACACCCCCCATCTGGTCAAAGGAATTACCTACCAACAGCATCTCAGTCTTGTCTGGATTGAGTTTTAGTTTGTTAGCCCTCATTTAGTCCATTATCAAGGTCAGGCACCCGTTTAGCACATCCACAGCCTCACCTGCTGAAGATGAAAAGGAGAAATAGAGCTGCATATCATCAGCGTACTGATGCACGCCATGACTCCTTATGACCCCACTCAGCAGTTTGATGTAGATGTTGAATTGCAATGGAGGACAGAACAGGCCCCTGTGGAACAGCGATGTATGAATACAACTCCCCCTTTTATTTTGTGGTAAGCCTTTTTGTTGAGTTGCTCATGTTGATCGGCTTATTTTATGCGTTTTTGGCGCCACTGGAAAATGCCATTTATATACTAGATTTCATTTTAATGCCATTTCTGTGCAACTGATGCAAAAGTGGGCGTTCATTTTAATGGTGATATTTTTGTCGAATATTATTAATGTGATCAGGAAAAGAGATGAGTGTAGTTTTGTTCAGAGGGGGGGAGACACGATGGCAGAAACCAGCGCTTTCGAAGCACAACAGTCGATGGTTGAAATGTAGTACTGTCCCTGAGCCCAAATAAGGAGCATGTTTTTTAAAAAATGGGTCTGCATCCCAGTGGTAGCCTAGGATGTGCCCCTTATCTAGATTGACAGAAGGACCCTTCAATGAGCAATAATTCGATACATTGCAGGATAATGATCAGAGCTTTCCTGTGATGCAGGCGGATTCAAAGAAATGGCTTCCATGCACTGCCAGGAGGAGGAGGATTGTTTGTGAAAACAATTCAATAAGTTTGCCTTGCGGGGGAAAAAGCTAATGGGTGTTTTGTAGACCAAGCACAGAGTGATGAGACCGGTAATGCCTGGATTCTCCGGTTCTCGTTTATTGCTCCCTTTTGCATGTGCCGAGACGAAACGGTCTCGCAAGAAGCCTGGGAAGTTGGACAGCTCAGTTGTTACTCTGCAACTCCATTTCTGTTACATTTGCATACAAATTGATCTGGAAATCCATCAGCTGACTCTCTTAATGAGGTCAAGGGGAAAAAAAACATGCAGACTTAATCAAGCCAGCAACTGCTTTTGTTGGTTGTCATCTCCAGGGAAGAAAACGTGGGAACACATATCCTTTCCCCCCACTCCTTATGGAAACTCCTCCCCACATCTACAGATAGATAAGGTTTATATTTCATTGAGGAGCCCGTTCTCATTTCCCTTTTGCCCCAAAGTTATCCATGCATGCCTCTCTTGTCATTTTTAATTGAACGTACAGTCTTGAGTGGCACATCAGGGAATTGTCTCTGGCAGTATAACAATAATAATTTATTGCTGAAGATCCAGGAAAGAAACTGGGACTTTGCAACAAAAGAAGAAGAAAGTAATGAAGGAACGGGAGGAGGAGGTTCAGGAGAAATGTAGCCAGTCCTCCCACTTTAGCAATTTGTTCTTGTCATTTTTCTCTTCCTCTTGTTGCTTAATTTTTCCAGGATGTTATGCCCATCATATTCTGAGCTATAGCTATTAATCAAGTTGCTGTATCTGCTCCAGCCAAGGTTTTAAAAAAGGAACAGAACAATGGTTTCTACTGCCCTCCTTTCAATAGCTGTGAAGGGTCCGTGAGAAGGAAGCTCCACTGACTTTCTAATCTTGCCAAGTGCAATAGGTTTGACCAACATTTTAGTATTGCGGTTAGCAATCCTATTGAAATACTGTTCTGCTTTTTCCTTATGGCATGATGTTTTTGCTGCAGTATGGTTTGGATGCTTGTAGGGTTGCCAGCTTTGGGTTGGAAAATTCCTGGAGACTTAGGGGTGAAGCCTGTGCAGGATGGGGACTTCACCCTCCAAAGCAGCCATTTTCTCCAGGGGATCTGGTCTCTGTCATCTGGAGATCAGTTGTAATTCTGGGAGATCTCTTAGCCCTACTTGGAGGCTGGCAGCCCTAGATAGGATGATCCTTCAAGGGCACTGGTGGGACCACCTTTTGTGGCAGTTAGACCCATAGGGCCTGAGCCCCTTCCAACCACAATCCTCCTGACATATTACAAGGGCATAGACTTGTTTTAATTTTCCAAGATACGTGGAGGCCAGAATTCCTTTAAGATGTTACATAGATGCATTGCTCTCAATCTTAACTTTATAAGGGCAAGGGCTGCTATCTCTTCAACATTTCATGGAATAGGAGCATGATTGCTCTTATATTCACTGGGTTAAGGGTTGCCCCGAAGGTTTCCAGAAGCCTGAGGGAATCCCTTTGGCCCAGGCACAATAGCGTATGCAAATCAGGATGCTGTGTATTTCCCCATACATTTAAATGATAAGGATGCCAGTAGGAAAACTTACAAAAAAAAAATTAACAAAATCACTGTAAGGGATCCAAACAAGAAATCTTGTCACTCAGATCTGAAATGCAAAGTGAAATGATGGTCTGGCATCCCAAAATACAAAGAAACCCATTTATTGGAGTGACCCTTCCTTGAAACACTTGACCGGCTCTTTCCTCTGTTAATAAGTTCCCGGCTGGCAGGGAGAAACTCACCAAACACAGTAGAGGATGCACAGCTTTTTTGCTGAGCAGAGGCCAAAGAGTTTAAGCACCAATAATTGGGTGCAGAGGTACTTCTTATGCCTGTCTAAATAGCTAGTGTATAATTAAAAGACATACGCAGACACCAAAGATGTAGACACCTGCATTATGCAGGTCTTTGGAACAGATGTGCCCCTATTAATAGAAGCACATGGCCTGTTAAAGCTCCACTGGTGATGCTGTAATATGAAGGGCTGCCCTCAGTAACCTTGGTTCCCATGTAATTATCATCAAGAAACCTACCGAAGTGCCATTATTCTACGACCCGGATGTGTAAAGATTCTTAGGCATTGCGCTCTGTTTGGTTGAGAGTGTTTGTACATAATCATCCTTGGCAGAAGTGTTCATTATGTGAAGTTTCTAAGGGAAATCATCAAAGGGTGTGTGAGAGTGTGTTTGTCCACCAATAGAAATCCATGGCTGTCATGTTTTTGAGATATATCACAAAGATCATACAGCTGCATTGTGCAAATAATTATGGATACAATAAACAATACCCATTAAGAGATTCTGTTAAGATAACCAAATACAGTCCTGGCTTGATGCATCTGTGCAATAGAATTATAGTTTAGAAATATACCACAGGAAACAGCAAATTAATACATTTATTCACAAGGATAATACTCTAGAAATTAATAACAGCTTTCAAGTCACAATGTCTTGTGTGGTAGCCAAACAGTAAGGATTCAGTAACGTATACTACAGAGATGTATTCAAGATTTATACATGGAAGTGCTTTGTCCTATTGAAAAAGACAAATAACTTTATGAAGGATTCAAAGTGGCACATGTGAGTTTCTGCAGATATACAGGTACTTTTCAGGCCCAGCATATCTAATTAAAGGGATAAAATGTGCATGCTTTCAAGTAATACCAAGATATTAATCAAACACAATGGATGTGTTGCTAATTGCCAATTATATACAAAGGCAGAACTTCTACAGACGTAAATCAAAAAGGCCAAAACCTTGATCTCATAACTCCTTCTGTGTGAATCTGGCAGGAAAAAAGGAAGTGGGGAAAGGTGAGAATACAGGGCTTGCCAGAGGGGGGAAAAGGAAATAATATTAGGAGGGGCATGCAGGGGGACATGAGATGTCCCCTGCAAGTGCTTGTAGATTCTCCACTGTGCAACTGGAACCCAGTGGCTGGAACCATACAGAGAATTCCAAGGGAGAGGCTGCCAGGGGAAGGGAAGGAGGGAAGCTGAAGACAGGGGACAGATAAAGGTAGGTTGGCTGGTGGGTGGGAAGGAGAGAAGGAAGTAGAGAAAGGGAAAGAGGCTGTAGAGAATTTCAGGGAAGGGAAAGAATAATGGGGTAGGAGAAAATGAAATCCCCCCAACCAAAATCCTTGTGGGTCCCTCGCTTCTAAAAAAATAATATCCTACTATTAAAATGTAGTATTATTCTTACTTAGTACTAAGTACTAAAGAAGACTGTCCTCACTGACAACCCTTAAGCTGAGCCTGCACTGAGCAGGGGGTTGGACTAGATGGCCTATATGACCCCTTCCAACTCTGTGATTCTATGATTCTATACTAGTCTTGGGATTTTTTGTCCCAATGTGCATCACCTTACACTTACCAACTTTAAACTTCATTTGCCACATTGTTGCTCACATGCCCAGTTTGTGGAGGTCCTCTTGGAGCTCTTCACAGGCAGCCTTGGTTTTCACTATCATGAATAATTTGGAGTCATCTGTACACTTGGCCACTACATTCCTCACCCCCAGTTCCTGATCATTGATGAATAAATTAAATAGTACAGTCCCCAACACTGATACTTGTGGGACCCCACTGCTTACTTCCCTTCACTGCGAGAACTGTCTATTGATTCCTACTCCTTGTTTCCTGTCATTTAACCAGTTTTTAATCCATAAGAGAATCCGTCCTCTTACCTCATGACTGCTAAATTTACTCAGGACTCTTCGGTGAGGTACCTTGTCAAAAGCTTTTTGAAAGTCCAGGTATATAACGTCTGCCAGGTCACCACTGTCAACATGCTTAATCACTTTCTCAAAGAACTACTAATTTGTCTGCGACAGACATTAGGCTGACTGGCCTGTAATTTCCTGGTTCCGTTCTGGATCACTTTTTAAAAATTGGTGTCCTATTTGCTCTCTCCAGTCTTCTGGTACAGCAGCTGAACTTAGTGATAGCTTACATATACGGGTTAGTATCTCACATCTACCTCACAACTATTTCATATCTGAGTTCCTTAAGAACTCTTGGGTGCATGCCATCAAGATCTGGAGACTTACTGTTTTTTAATTTCCCCTGTAAGTCTAGAACTTCATTTCTGGTGACCTCAATTTGGCTCAGTTCTTCAGACTCCCTTCCTGAAAATAGGGGCTGTGGCATGAGTATGTGCCCAACACTGTCCACAGTGAATACAGAAGCAAAAAAGTCATTGAGCTTTGCCAGCTCCCCAGCTTCCTTTAGCAATCCCTTTGTCATCCAAAGGCCCCACTGCTTCTCTGGCTGGTTTCCTGCTCTGGGTATATTTTTAAAAAATGTTTATTGTTTGTGTTAAGTATGAGACTCAACAACGAAGTAAGCTCAACAAGTGATTCAGCTTTATTCAACAGCAAACTCCAACTCAGGAACACACAACACAGACAGTGGAGCACAGCTCCTTTTTAAACTCTCCCGGCTGTCAAAGCCACACCCAGAAATAGTTAACGGACCAATGGCAGTGCAGAGTTAAGGTCCAATCACAACTGTTCCCGCTTTGCAATATTATCACACAGTGATTGGCTATTTACACTGGTTTCGCAGAAACCGACCAATACGAATGCGACAGCTTAGAATCCACATTCCAGAATCAAGCTTAACACAGGAAAGAATAGGCTTGATTCACCTTTCAATACACAACAAATTCCTCCCCCTAAGATGGAGCATTTCCCTTCCACACATAATCTTTCAGATAGGGAGGGGCACCTCGGCTTCGGGTTGACCGGCGCAGCGGTCTCTGCTCCAATGGCGGTGGAGCGGCACACTCTTCGGGGACTCTGATGGCCTCTCTCGCAGGAGAGTCAGGGGACACTAATACAGGGGTCTCAGGCACTGGAGTTGGGGGCTGCCCAGACTCCGAATCCCGATCCGCAGTACTCACCTCCTCGCCGGGAGGCCCTTCCTGGTCGGGGATCAGCTCAGGCTCGGGCACTGACTCGGCGCTTGAGTCTGCCCAGCGCTCTCTGAGCTGGTCAATGTGGCGGCGTATCTCCCGTCCGCTGGGAAGCCGGACCACATACAACCTGGACCCTGCCACCTTTGTGACCACGGCTGGTAGCCATCTGTGACCTTCCGCATAATTGCGGGCAAACACCTTGTCCCCACCCAAGAACACTCTTCCCTGCTCTGGGGTCTCTGACCGCTGCTTGGACCTGTCAAGGTCAGGGTGCAGTCGGTCCAGTAGGGTAGCCAACTTACGGCCCATTAAAAGTTCAGCTGGGCTCCTCCTCGTTGTTGAACAGGGGGTGATGTGTTGCCTCAGGAGGAAAGAGGCAATCTTCTGGCTCCAGTCCCCACACGTCAGGCGCCCAAGTGACTCCTTCGCTGTCCGTACCATCCGTTCGGCCTGACCGTTGGAGGCCGGATGGAACGGCGCAGAAGTCACATGGCGGATGAGGTTGTCTTTAAGGAACTTTTCAAATTCTGCTGACACGAACTGTGGCCCGTTGTCCGAGACCAAACAGTCCGGCAGCCCGTGGGTCGAAAACAACCTTCGGAGGGCGTTGATGACTGCCCTGGACCCTGTTGACCTCATGGGTACCACCTCTAACCATTTAGAGTAGCTGTCAACACAGATAAAAAACATTTGCCCATGGTATGGTCCCGCAAAATCAATATGGAGGCGTGACCAGGGCCTCCTCGTTTTCTCCCAGGGCTGAATGGGAGCCTGTGGTGGTTCTGGACGGGACTGTTGACACTCCATACACTGCCTTACCCAGGCCTCAATGTCCTCGTCCAGCTTCGGCCACCACACGTACCCTCTGGCGAGGGCTTTCATGTGAACCATGCCAGGGTGGCCCACATGTAACGCCTCCAAAACATCCTCCCTCAGCTTGGCGGGAATCACCACCCGACTCCCCCAAAGCAAACAGCCCTTCGTCACCGATAGTTCGTTCTGGCGCGAAACGAACGGTTTGAATTCAGGCGCCATTTTCCCTGCCGGCCACCCCCTCCATGCCCAATTAAGGACACGGGCAAGCACAGGGTCCTTAGCCGTCGCAGCGGCAATGTCCAAGGAGGTTACTGGTGCCTCCGGGAGCTCTTCGAGCGCCAAAATGTCCAGCTCCGGCTCAAGTTCTTTGGTGTCCAGTGGTGCGGGGCAACGGCTCAGGGCGTCGGCATGCCCGATAGCCTTCCCCGGGCGGTGCTCAAGTTCAAAGTCATACGCCGACATGAAGACTGCCCACCTCAACATCCTGGGGGACAGTATGTTCGGCGTCTGCCGGTCCGGGGAGAAGATGCCCAGAAGCGGTTTGTGATCTGTGACAAGGAGGAACCTCCACCCATAAACAAAGTCATGGAATTTTTTAATTCCGGCGATTAAGGCGAGGCCCTCCTTGTCGATCTGGGCATAGTTCTTCTCCGCTGCAGTAAGCGATCACGAGTAGAATGCGATCGGTGCTTCTGACCCATCCGGCATGAGGTGGCTGAGAACGGCGCCCACCCCGTAAGGTGACGCGTCAGCCGCAAGTACCAAGAGTTTGTTCTCGTCAAAGTGGGTCAGCACCACGCTCGACGAGAGGAGTTCTTTCACCCCCGTGAACGCTCGTTCCTGCCGCTCTCCCCACTCCCACTTTGCGTTCTTGTGGAGCAGAGCATGCAGGGGTTCTGCAACTGATGCCTTGTGGGGCAGGAAGGCATGATAGAAATTTAGGATCCCCAGGAACGACTGGAGATCCTTCTTTGACCGTGGCGGGGGCGCGTTCTTGATGGCGGATACCTTGTCTGGTGTAGGATGGACTCCGTCCGCGTCAATCAGGAATCCCAAGAACTCCACTCTGTCTGCTCCAACCACACATTTGGAGCGTTTGACCCTCAGTCCGGCTTCTTTAAACCGGCCTAGTACTGCTCTGAGCCGAGCCATGAGTTCGCACTCGTCAGAGCCTGCCACCAGAACGTCGTCAAAATAGGGCACGACTCCAGGTAGCCCATGCAGGAGCCCCTCCATCAAGCCCTGGAAAATGCCCGGGGCTACGTTAACCCCAAATTGTAGTCTTTTGACCCGAAATGCCCCCTTGTGGGTCACTATGGTCTGGGCGTCAGCAGTTGCATCGTCTACGGGCAACTGCTGATAGGCTTGGGCTAAGTCAAGTTTAGCGAAAACCTTTCCTCCTCCCAGTGAAGCCAACACATGGCTGATGACCGGCACTGGGTAGGAGTGCTGCTGGAGCGCTTTGTTCACGGTGCACTTATAATCAGCGCATATGCGTATCGACCCGTCTGCCTTTACGGGCGTTACTATGGGAGTCTCCCACCGACCATAGGGCACCGGTTCGAGGATACCCTGATCAACTAGCTTGTCCAGCTCTGCCTCGATCTTCGCTTTAAGAGCGAGGGGTACCTTCCTGTACTTCAGCCGTATGGGACGCACTGAAGGGTCTAAATCAAAAGAAACCGGGGGCCCAGTATACAACCCAAGCCCTTCCCCAAAAACTTCAGGGAACTCTTGATACAAAGACTCCCTTTTATTGTCACAAATGCTGTTAATGCCAGAGATGGCAATACCTAGAGCCTTGAACCAATCAATGCCCAACAAACTGACCCTCTCACCCTCTGCAACCAGGAGGGACAGCTCAGCCTTCCGCTCCTTGAACTCCACCTGGAAGGTAGCTCGTCCCGCCAACGGAATGCGTCGTCCCTGGAAATCGGTGAGACGCGTTGTTACTGGAGACAGGCGACGTCGGCTCCTCCTCGGAAATAAGCGCTGCCATGTCTCGGTGGAGATGACGGTGACGGATGAGCCGGAGTCCACCTCCATCGTACACGGAACGCCATCCAGCCGAAGCGTGACGTGAATTTTCCGAGTGGCCTTGTCACCGGTCGCCAGGACGGTCGAAGGGCAGGTGTCAGTCTGGTGGCAATCGGACGTTCTGCTGTCATCTGGAGGCCGAACCTTGGGGTCTGCTCGTCGCGAAGACGGTGGCGATTTCCTCGCAGCCCGGCAAACTCAAGCCAGATGACCTCGCTTCCCGCAGGAGTGGCAGATGAGCTCTCTAGCCCGACAGAGGTCTCTGTCGTGGTTACCGCCGCAGCCTGCGCAGGAACGGGTCGTCGAGGTTCTCGGTCTGGTCCGCGGTGGGCGTGTCTCCCGAGTTCGGCACACGCCGTCGGCGTCGCTGTCAGACTCGCAGGCGGACTGCCGGTGAACTGCAGGCTCCTTGCTGACCTGGGTCGGCCGCTGTCGAACCTCTCGCGTCGACTTGTCCGCGGCCTCTGCTGCGATAGCCTCGGCGTAGGCAACCGCATACGTCAGTTGGGTGCGGGCGAAAAGACGCTGTTGAAGGCGCTCATCTCGAAGGCCGCACACCAAACGGTCGAGGAGGGCGTCTTCCAGATCTGTGAACTCACATGGCCTTGCCGCCTTCCGCAAGGCAGTGACGAACTCAGCGATGGACTCGGAAGGCCCTTGGCACCGCTTGTAAAAGGCGTGCCGGCACGCGATCCGAGACGGTTGTGGCGAGAAATGGCCTTTGAGCTTGGCCGTGATCTCAGCCCACGTTGCTGCACTCAGCTCAGTCGGAGCGACCAGGGACCGGGCGATGTCGAAGGCGGCCTTGCCGCACGAGCTCAGGAGCGTCGCCTTCTTTCTCGCCTCATCTGTTATCTGATTCGCCTGGAGGTGGAACTCGAACCGTGCCAGGTAAGAGTCCCAGTCCTCCGTCGCCGGGTCGAACGCTTCGAACGCCGGGTTGACGGCCATCGGGGCTGTCGGTGCTGCCACTTCTACTCGTGGAGCCTCAGCCGGCTCGGCCGGGTGTGTGTCCTCGTCTGCCGTTGCGATCTCGGTTCAGCGGGGCTGCCTACCCGCTCTGGAATCCCATCCTCGTCGCCAATTGTTAAGTATGAGACTCAACAACGAAGTAAGCTCAACAAGTGATTCAGCTTTATTCAACAGCAAACTCCAACTCAGGAACACACAACACAGACAGTGGAGCACAGCTCCTTTTTAAACTCTCCCGGCTGTCAAAGCCACACCCAGAAATAGTTAACGGACCAATGGCAGTGCAGAGTTAAGGTCCAATCACAACTGTTCCCGCTTTGCAACATTATCACACAGTGATTGGCTATTTACACTGGTTTCGCAGAAACCGACCAATACGAATGCGACAGCTTAGAATCCACATTCCAGAATCAAGCTTAACACAGGAAAGAATAGGCTTGATTCACCTTTCAATACACAACAGTTTGTCTTGATGCTTTTAGCAACCCACTTCTCAAAATCTTTTTTTTCCCTTCATGCCTAATTATTGACTTCCATTTCTTTTGCCAGAGCCTGTGGTCCCTCCTGTTCAATTCATTGGGGCAAAATGCCTCTTTACTTTTTATTACAAGCAAAACTGGGAACACACGGTGTAGAGAGATTATAAGTAACAAAGTAACACTATATACAAAATGTTTACTGCATACTAATGATTAAACTTCAGTATCATATAGCATATGAGATTCCAACAATATAAATTTTACAAACAATCACTCCAAGGTATAGGTTTCCAATTATTCAAAGAAAATTATTTCAAGTTTCACAAGGAAGGAACAATGAATGGTTAATACCTACTCCAAAGTTTATATAAGCAGCCCCAAAAATTTTTTTTTAGTTGGTCCCAATATTTAACTGTGGGCAGTGTAGCCCAATTACAACATTTCAATAGACAATGGAGATGCTATCAGCAACAACATGTGTCGAGGATTCATTCGATGTTTCATAGCCTTCTTCCAGGTTGTAAATTATCAATAGAACTACATAAAAACAAAGTATATACACACAATAAACTACCATCACAGTACTAGATGTAAAGGGCCCTCCAGCTGGGCGGCTGGCCACATGGTTCCCACCGATCAGCTGAAGCCCTTTAAATCTGTCAGGAGGGGAGGGAGAGGGGCGGCCATGGGTGGTCACTCTTGGGCGGGAGGCTTGGGATGGGGCTTGGGGATGGGGGCAGACTGGAGCCCCCAAAGCAGGGGAACCCCTACCCGGACCAGGGAGCTGGCAACCCTACCCCCATGCTTTTTCCCTGCCTGCTTTCCTGTGAGTGCTGTGCCACCAGTGCGTCCAGCAGAGATGGCTGTAAGCATGGGCAGTGGGAGGGCTTGTGAACAGGGCAAGGAGGGATGGATAGGCAGGTAGTGAGACACATGGGTGAGGGGGTGGGAAGGGGGCCCCTGGGAACTCTCTGCCCAGCGCTCCCCAAAATCTTGAACCAGCCCTGCCAGTCTGGCTGCTCTCCTCCCTCATTCATTTGGTGGTGAACAGAAAGAGTTCCTAACTTTCAGCAATTGCTGCCCTGGTGGAAGACATCTGAGTCCCTTAGGGTTGTCAGTCTCCAGGTGGTCCCAAATATACAAATTCCACTAGTAGAAAACACCACCAAAGTTGCTAAAACAATATATTAAACAATTATAAAGTTGGTGGTGTCACAACAACATTAATGCATACTGTAACTATAATAAGGCATAAGATACAATATTTCCTCCTTTGAAGATAAGACATACAGTCCATGTAGTCAATGTAACTTGATAGGAGGAGTTCACATGGTCATAACATTTTCCAAACAGCCTTTGCAAAGACGTCCATTCTAGATACTTGGAAGATGTGTTACCTTCAACTTGAGTTTGCCGGCTGTGTAAGTGGAATCTGATTTCAACAATTTCAACAGACCACAAA
Source organism: Gekko gecko (assembly GCA_029375565.1). Classification (NCBI taxonomy): domain Eukaryota; kingdom Metazoa; phylum Chordata; class Lepidosauria; order Squamata; family Gekkonidae; genus Gekko; species Gekko gecko. The sequence continues at coordinate 100,006,336 of JAPDNY010000010.1, read as the reverse complement.
GTTCATAGTGTAAAAAGCAAATCATAAGTTCTTATTCACTTCTTACACTTAACCACTACACCACACTGGCTCTCAAGATGAATGGAGGTGGTTCACCATTAAGTGCCTCTGTGTAGCAACCCTAGACTTCCTTGATGGTCTTCCACCTAAGTACTAAGCAGGGCTGAACCTGCTTAGCTTCCAAAATCTGTCTGGCCTGGGCCATCCATTCTGTTATTACAAATAATTAAACCACATATTTTTATATTTCTATAATATTTTTACCCTACCCTTCCTCTAGTGACCTCAGGGCCACATAAATGGTCTTCTCATAAATAAATTGGGTTAGAATTAGGCAGCATGGCTTACAAATAAGCCATTGCCTGCCCTGATCAGACCAATCGGCATCAATTCAAAGAAAACCAGAGCCATTCCTACTTGCAAATCACACCACAGTCTTGGGATATGACTCTTGGTTTTCCTAATTTGCTACCCTTTGAGGTCAGCACAATTACAGCAGTTCTCTGTGCAATTAATGTTTCCTTTTCCTCTGTTTATCATTTCAGTACTGGTGTGTTTACAATCCTTCGGCATCATCAGCTGTGTGAAAAAGGATTTTGCACTTCACCTGAAGGTCTTTTGAGTTAATTCCCAGGATGACTCCCTGATGGCTGTGTTAGTTTGTAACGTGCTCAAATGCAATTGACCCAGCAATGTCCTCCTTCAGGTGCAGCTACAGTCAATCATCCGTTAGGGAGCGAGAAAAGACTACCTTCACCGAGTGCTGTGTTTTATAGAAATGATATACATAGTGGGCTCATAATATGCTATTAACTCCAAATCGTAAGATAATGCCTACTTATCCATCATCACAGTGGATTAAAATGATTCTCAGTTAATTAGGTATCTACAGTCATATTGTACTCTCTGATAGAAATGCAAGGGTGTAAATCACCCAGTGTAAATTCTTCAGCCTAACACTATTCAAATCTGCTTTACGGTTACGTGGTTAAAAACCCATCAAGGGCTTAAAGAGATCTGTTTGTTTATTTTACTATTGCTGGCTCAAAAGTGTCTTAATAAATCAGAATAAATTCCCTTTTAATTTCAAAAATAAACCATTTATTTAAGCATTTTAAAAAAAACACAGAGGAACTGTTTCTACTTAAATTAATTGGCTTGGATCCAGCAATCTATTTCTGCTAATGAAAGGGGGTGATTTTCATTGATTTCCCCCAACTTAGGCAGACCACTGCCCTGATCTTGATGGTCCAAAAATAGCCCAATCTTGTCAGTTCTCAGAAGCTAAGTTCTCATTAGTACTTGGATGGGAGACCTCTTAAGGAAATCCAGGGTTGCTATGCAGAGGTAAAGGTAAAGGTTCCCTTGCTCGAAAGCCAGTCGAATCCGACTCTAGGGTTGCGGTGCTCATCTCCGTTTCAAAGCCGAAGAGCCAGCGCTGTCCAAAGACATTTCCGTGGTCATGTGGCCGGCATGACTAAACACCAAGGTGCACGAAACGCTGTTACCTTCCCACCGAAGTGGTACCTATTTATCTACTTGCAATTTCTTGCTTTCGAACTGCTAGGTTGGCAGGAGCTGGAACTAGAGACAGGAGCTCACCCCGTCATGCGGCACCCGGGTCTCGAACTGCTGAACTACTGACCTTCCACAGCCTGCAGTTCAGCGTCTTAACCACTTGAGCCACCGCACCTCTGAGCATCTCTTGCCTTGAAAACCCTACAGGGTTGCCATAAGCTGTGATATGATGGCTGTGATTTAATAGCATTTTCCCCCACCAAAGAATCTACTGCCACTAGTGCTGTTTCTTTGGTTCTTTCTGTGCTAGACCTTAAATCCTGGTTCAACCCTGTCCCTGAACTTACATTCTACACTACACACGAGTTCACCCCTGTAATTATCTCAGGGTATTTTTTTTTGTTTCCACATTACATTGAGGTCACACTGGTTTTACCCCACACTTGTCCCAGGATAAATGGATGCTGTTATAACCAGGGATAAATGCAAGGTATTGTGTTGTGAGTTGAACTCTGATAAAACCTGGGATGAGATCCAAGTGCAGAAAGGACTTGGAGCCCCATGTCCTCCAGGGATAGCATTTTGGGGAGCATTTCAGGCTGCAGCAGGACAAAGATCCAACCTTTTGAGACAACGATGGGTGGGATGCTTAACATACAAGCCAGAGGACTGGCAGAAGATATTTACTGGCAACATTTCGTATATTCTCAGAAGTACCCCATTCTTTCTTATATGTCCCACCTTTCTTCCATCATGGAAAATAAGGCAGTATAGATAGATTCTCAGGAGGCCTCTCAGGCATGTGCTTATCAGATTCAGTCCTGCTTAGCTTCAGCATGGATGTGGGATAACATGCCTTCCAGCCATGGTGGTGAAATGTGTTGTCAAATTTCAGCCAACTAATGATGATGCTGTAGAATTTACAAGCAAAAGATGGTTTGCCGTTGCCTGCCTCTGCATAGCACCCATGGAATTCTTTGGAGGTCAACCATCTAAACACTAACCAGGCCTGCTTATCTTCCAGGGTCTATTGAGATCAAGCTAGCCTGGTTCATCCAAGTCTAAACACATCCTAATATTTAAAACTGGTTCCATGGCTAGATTCTGCTGTCAGAAGTCCAACTCACCTTGGACTGCTGCTGCAGCTTCCTCCACAATCTGCTGTTTTCATTAGTGACGACTGAAAACCATCACAAACAAAAATCTGTATAAATGCCCATGCAGATAAGTGAGACATATACACATCATTCTCTATTCTTTAGAAAAGCAAACTGAAAAGTATTTAAAGCTCTATTGGGCATGAACATTTGGGAACAGGGTAGGAGGAAGTTAGTTCTCAGCAGTGACATTGCAAGAACTATTTAAGAGATTCCCAAGAAAGCCATACTCAGAGGGGAACTATTTTCAGCCTTTCTGGGGAATCACTTTGAAGTGTTACTGAAACTACCTAAAGCTGCTTTGACCATAAAGAGATATAAAAGTAATAAATGAATTCAATTTCTTATTTAGTCAGAGAGCATTAAAAATCAATTATTTTTTAAAAATCTGAAAACACGTTATTATAGATCTGAGTATTCCCCCTGTTCTGTTCTTTTATTGTTCTGTAGGCTTGCAGTGGCTCAAGTGGTTAAGACGCTGAACTGCAGGCTGTGGAAGGTCAGTAGTTCAGCAGTTCGAGACCCGAGAGTGCCACAAGACTCCCGTGTCTAGTTCCGGCTCCTGCCAACCTAGCAGTTCGAAAGCAAGAAATTGCAAGTAGATAAATCGGTACCCCTTCCGTGGGAAGGTAACAGCGTTCCGTGCGCCTTGGTGTTTAGTCATGCTGGCCACATGACCACAGAAATGTCTTCAGACAACGCTGGCTCTTCGGCTTTGAAACAGAGATGAGCACTGCAACCCTAGAGTCAGATTCAACTGGCTTTCGAGCAAGGGAACCTTTACCTTTAGTTTACGCTTGCTTTGACTTCTATTCTATTCCAGTTTAAATAAGGCTGCAAACACACTGGAGGCTTGGCGCAATCTGGGGGTGCCTCTGTTTGCGATGGTTTAAATCACCACGGGAAGGGTTGACCAGACAGCACACCCTGAAGTGGCCTCACTGCACACTCACCCCACTTGATTATTGCTGTGGGGCAACCACAGACTGGGTGGTCGGGTGGCTTCTTTTTTTTAATTTGTCTTTTGCATATGAGCATAACTGCTTATTTGAAGCACCCCTCCATTCTGACAGCTGGAGGAGGCTGCCTCCCCCTCTGAAAAAAACTCATCTTTTCAATTAACCCTTTCCCCACCCTGTGTGTCGCAAAGCTGTAGGCAGAGGAACCGGCATGAAAAAAGAGACTTCTCAGCCTGCCCTTCCCTCCCCCCTTCTCATGAATATGCAGTTATGCGCACATTGCTAACTGACTAAAAAAAAACCAAAGGAGCAAAAATGGAACACAGTGATCAACTTCCCAACAGGGGAGTTCAGACATCTAGAAATGCAGGATGAAAGTGCTGATATCTGTAAACACTGGACTTTCCCCGGTGCCTCACTACTCCACTTCCAAAGTGGGGCAGAACAGGGTGGCGATGATTGGGGCGCGGAAGGCAGATGTTGCTATCTGCTCACGTTCTTTAAATCCCCAAAGTTATGGCAACAATATTGGCACAAACTGCTCATGTGACCGGAGCCTAAAATAATTTCTAATATTATTTGCAGAGTTGAAGATCCTCTATCTGCTGCAGCTTTTCAGGTCCTTCAGTTTGTGTTATTCCTGACCCCACTCAAAGTTACACATTTTATATGTATGCATTGAGAAAACACTATAGAAAAGCAATCTTGAAGTGATGCATTGTGGCATCGAAATTCTTTTTGGAAGCCACTTTACTTCTGTGCCTGTATACTCCTACATGAGTAGTAGAGCACCACTCAAAAAGACTCTTGAAACCATCCTGCATACAATCACATTATTTATTTATTTACTTATTTCTGCTGGTCTTTTAGCAACATGCGGATGTTGAAAATGGAATGCGATCTAGTGAAACTGACAGCTGTGACGAACTTCGCATTCTCAGAACTCTGTACACATTCTGGTTATTCAAAAATGGAGAATTCCAAATGCTTTGGTTCCACTTTGGAAACAAGACCAGAACATTTCCAACTTCAAAATCCACAGAGAGATTGAGATAAAGAGAATTTTAGATGCATTTCCTTACATATAACACATCTGATTACATGAAAGCCGAGAAAGGCATTTACAGCATTATCCCACCAGACTATGCAAACAATGATCCAGAAGGGTGATATTATCAGATTAAATATGAGACCAGATTCTGTATTTGTGAATTACCTGCTGCGGAGGATATTCCACATTATTTAATTTCCTTCCCTTTTTATACAAGAGCCGGGAAATATCTACTTGATCCTTTGCTGGATAAGGTTTCAAAGAATATTGAATTTATTTTATATGTAAAATGCAAGTTTTACTAACCTACAGAAATGGACATGAATACCAATGGTAATGATAATGCTACTGTAGCATTTCAAAGAGTGTACTGTGCACATTCTTTTATATAGGGAGGCTGTATAAACACAATCGCCAGCTGAATGTACGTCAGTTGAATGCCTTGCTTGCATTCACACTGAGCCTCCTTGTCACATGGCCTTGAAGTTGCTGTTTGATGCCCGAATGAAAAACCATGCCCAGCAGTTTTGTCACTGCACAGATTATGCCTGTCCTGTAGAGTCATGGCTTGACTGTGCCTTGCTAGATAAATTTCATTTACCTTGTTCCTAGGGGGGACTGCTCTATTTAAAGGCAGAGTTTCCAGTGAAAATGGGTGGCAATCGGTGGTTTTGTCCGGACCAAAGAACCTTCTAGAAACTATCTTGTGAAGCCTGAATGTCTGCATGCATGTCAACATCTCTGAATTATTAGCATCAGATCCACAGATCTAAACAGGTTCTTATTTTCAGTCCAGAGGTTTTCAAAGATAAACTGCGCTGTGGAGTTGCAACTGACCCTTGGTGACCCCCCCCCCTTCAAGTGCCACCTCATGTGGTTTTCAAGGTGAGGTAGTTTGCTATTGCTGTCCTCTGCATAAATGTCATGGCTCCTGCGGAGAAGCTAAGTGCTGCTGGGGATGAGCTCCCGATGCCGGAAAATCCCACACCTGACAGCGCTGAGAGTTCAGAGGCTGCTCCAGCAACAGCTGAGGCAGATTCCCGCCTGGTCAGCACTCCCCTCAATTCCCGGTTGAGAGAACAGCACCGACGGGACATGGCAGCCTGGCAGCGAGGGGCACGCATGTGCAACAGATGCTCTTTCAGTCCCAAGTATTAGCGGGAGCCAGGATGTGCTTGGGGCATGCTAATTGCCGGCAGCTTAGTGAGCTATTTAGCCCTCGCACTCACACCGACAAGTCGTGCCAGCAACTAGTCACTTTGACGAAGCTTTGCACCTCCTCGCTCGTGTTCCTGATTCCTGGTTCCTGTCTCCACGTCTTCAGCTCCTTGACCTCAGCTTGCACGACTACGCTTAGACCTGCACTTTGAACCTTTGACTCCCTGACTCTTGGGACCTCTAGCTAACTGACTGCTCTGACGGTTTGTGCTTTGGACTTGGTTTCCCTGGTTGGTTTGTCTGCCTGGCTCTTGACTCAGGGGAGCGGTGGCACAGTGAGTAAAATCCCCTGCATAACTATAACATCTGAACTGCCAAGCTTTGTCAGTTCTAGCTCCGCACTGGTGTGAGCAACCAAGCCTTGTCCCTAGTTCATCGTCCACCCAGTGATTCGAAAGCTTCAGCATGTAGATGAGTTGGGGACCACCCGCTAGGGGTGGGCACACCAATCCCTTCGGGGGGTGTTGGCTGCCGTGGGAAGGTGTCTGCTGCGCTGCAAGATCGGAAGGTGGAAAAATCTGTGTTGGCATTCCTGCAGTGGAGTGAATCGGCCTGCAGTGGAGCAAATCGGCCAGGCAGTGGCAGTGTAACAATGCAACATCGTGAGTCCTGACGTCATCAGCCAGCCGACAAAGAATATGCCATCGGATCACGTCTGATACAGCCTGCAGATGAATCCTCCCAAGCAGCTACAGTGTGTGATTAAATAATTGTATGTGTTGTCTCCCCTATCCCCCCCTGAATATTGTTAGTCCAATTGTCAAAATGAGTAACTGTAAATCACTCTGAGCCCAAAGGTGTGTGGGAAAAAGCAATCGATAAATCGGAAGTATTATTATTATTATTATTGACTTTGGACTGCACCCTGACCACCCTGCTTTTGCTTTGCGCTGTGGACTTGGTATTCCTGGTTGGTTGGTTGGTTTGCCTGGCTCTTGACCCCGGACTGTGCCTGAATTCCTCGCTCTTATCTGGTCCCACACCCCGATCCATGACCATAAGCAGCCCTTGTCCTTTTTAGTGGTCTCCCATCAAGTACCGACCCTACTCAGTTTCTGAGCTCTGACAAGATCAGGCTAGACTAGGCTTTTAGGGCTTCTACCAGAGGTTTTTACCCACTTGTAATAATGCCCTTTCTTAAGTAAGTAATTAGTTCCTTGTGTTACTCATTAGGCACTGTAAGGACACTGCCATACTCTTCAGTTTTAGTAGCTGTCTCAGAATCATTTAAAGTATTATTATAATATTGTAAAATCCTCCACAGGGGAGTAATGGGTGAACAACATGGTTAGAGTAGGAGTGCTATCCCTTCAGGGGAATACCAAGTGTCACTGATCCTTTAAGCAAAAATATGCCCTTCTGAAAAGAAATTCTCATTACTTAAAAGAAAATGGTTTTTTAAAAAAGTCCATCTTCTGAAAAGATTTGAGTTGGGGTGAAGCAGAGCTCTAAATGGGGCAAAGCACTTATTGCCCTCCCTCTCTAGTGCTGGTCATGTCCCCAAGTCTTTAACTGTTTTCTCACAGATAGCTGTACATGCTTGGGTTCCCTACATGTAGTCAGAAAGCATATAACAAATAAGGCCCCTGAACACATGTTCAGAACCAAGGAGCAAACAGTGAATTGGATCCAACCAGCTTTTCTACTAGTTTTTGTAGATTTTCCAGGCTGTATGGTCTTGGCATTGTAGTATCTGACGTTTGGCCAGCAGCTGTGACTGGCACCCTCAGAGGTATAACACAGAAAAATAGAGTACTCTCTGTATCAATCTGTGAAAATTCATTGACACAGAGTAAGAAGAAGAAGAAGAAGAGGAGATTGGATTTATACCCCACCCTTCACTAGCCAAAGGAGTCTCAGAGCAGCTTACAAATTCCTTTCCCTTCCCCTCTCCACAACAGACACTCTGTGAGGTAGGTGGGGCTGAGAGAGCTCTGACAGAAACTGCTCTTTTCAAGAACAGCTGTGTCAGAACTATGGCTTGCCCAAGGTCATCCAGCAGCTGCAAGTGGAGGAGTGGAGAATCAAACCCGGTTCTCCCAGATTAGAGTCCATGCACTTCACCACTACACCAAACTGGCTGTTTTGCTGCATGGATTTTTTGCAATGCATTCCTTTTAAGGGCTGACTCCCCCTTTCCCTTGTCCTTTTTTAAAATGTTCGAAATAGCCATTCTTACCTTACTTCAAAGAAAGAGGAAGCAGCAAGGGAGAGAAAATGGGGTAAGGTAACGTTGTGAAGGTGCAGTAACTGGTTGGCTCCAACCTCATATGTAAACTCTGTTCAGATCTTTAGGTGAATGCGGGTTTCGGTTTCGGCGTCGCAAATGGCGGCCGCTTCTCGGGACGCTCCCGGAGGCGGTTAGCCCACGCACAGTTAGGGGGGGTCTTCGCATGTGTGAAAGACCCTAGTGAGCCTTAGGCAAAGGCTCCGAACCGGGGGCGCTTGGGGAGTAGCCTCTTTGCCGGCAGACAGCCGGGAAATTGAGGCTTTCTCCCCGCCCCAATCGGCCCCGCTGCGGCGTGCCCGTAATGGGACTTAGCGGCGCCACCGATTTCCAGGAGTGAAGACAGCGCTATGGTTTAAAATAAAAAGAAGAAGAAGCATCGAATCGTGAGTTGAAGATCTATTTTGAAGCGTAAATCGGAGCCCCCTGCATGCGTATAAGCGTTGGGAGGAGGGAGGAGTTCCCACCCCCTTTGAGAAGCAAGATCTACAAAGGGAGCGCGAAGGGGGGCTGTGAGAGAAAAAAAGTGTTGGTGAAAGTACCGTTGGGGTTGCATGGAAGACTGCGATCATCTTAGCTTCCTGGGGATGCGGCACGAACTTTTTAAAAGTAAACAAAAAAACAAAATGTCGATAATGGAAAAAGTCCTGCAGACACCGGAAGAGAAGAGAGGAGGGACTTCCGGTCCAGACAGCCCCCCCCAAGAGCTTGCTGTCAATCAACAGGAAAAGGAGATGCTGTGCCCCCTGCTGGAACAATTGTAGAAAATCAATGAAACTCTGTTTAAAATGGATAGTGTTCTCATCAGTCGACAGAAACAGATATCGGAAACAACTAGAAAGATGATGGAGATCGAACAGAAATCGAATCTGATTCTAGGTTTCCAGGGCGTTAAAGAAGAAGAGAAAGAAGATCTCGGATTTACCTTGACAAATGTCTTGGCACCCCTAACTGGCAGTGAAGCGATAAAATTAAAAGAAGAGGTAGATGAGGCTCCCAAAGCCTATTCCGCTTTTATAAAAGAAAATATTCTGCCAGTAGAAGGGGATGTTGAGCATAGCAAGCGACAAACTGGAGATCTAATTTCATTTGAAGAGTTTATGGAGCCCTGGAAGCTTGAAGGCCAGAAGTTTAAGGAAAAAGAGAAAAGAAAGAAGACGGATTTCATCTTCAAAATACAGAAACTTCTGAAGAGACACGCCAGCAGGGAGGAAGATGCAGTATTCAAAACTGGGACAAGTGAAGAAGACAGCAGCCCAGGGGAAAGTGGTGATGGAACGGAAGACTTCAAAGTTAAAATGGACTCAATCCATAACTGGAAGAGATTTAAAAAGAAGATACTTTGAGGACTGTTCGTGTAACATCTGGAAGGAGCTGTTTAATTACTAACCCCAATGGACTTTACTAACTGCATTAACAGAGTGACTCTGGACTTTGCAATAGTTAAAAAGAAGATCTTCTAACCATGATAGATGCCAAAATTGGTATTGGTTATTAACCTAAACTAACCTTCACTAACAGGAAAAATTTCACTCCATCTTTTTCTTTCTCCATCTGTCTACCCTTCCCGTTTCTTATAAAAAGAATAAAATTCTCTCTTTTTTAAGAGAGTTTTATAAAAAAAAAAAAAAAAGATCTTTAGGTGAATGCATGGAGAATGAGGGACACAATTATGAAAGTTGTATGAGCAGAAAACTTCTGAAAACTTATCGTTGGTACCCAGCACCCTTTCATAATAAGTGGGCTGTAGTATTCAACTCATGTATATTCAATATTAGGATGAAGTCATGCCATTCTGTTGTTTGTCGCTTTGGGGGAGGGATAATAAAGGAAAACAGAGCAGCATAACATACTCTTGTTTGCAATCAAAACGGGCTGATAGTCTCATCTGCTAAGTTTTTAAAGAAGATGAAAAAGTAAAGAGTGTGCTTAACAGGGGGATGAAATGCTTTAATCTTTGGTGTTGTTGAGCAGAGCTCTGCTTGTGAGAGGCTTAAGTGCCCATTATTCCTTGAGTCAGTGTGTGCTCAGCTTTCCCACCTGCTGAGTGTTTTCTCTGGCACTTTTTAATTAAGCAATGGCTTACAGTTGGCTGCAACCCATTTTAAGTGCACTTTGAAAACATAATTAGTCAGGACTTTTCTCAAGTTATGCCACATCTGTCTGCAGTATATATATATACACACACAAGGGCACATACAGGCAGTCAAACAGAGATTCCTCTCACCTAAAAGCTTTATTTAAAATTAAAAACCCTAATGATATAGGTTGAATTCAGCATATTTTTTTGCTCTCTCTTGGCTAATTCCCATCCTTATTGCAGCCCCTTATTACTGCAGAGTTTACAGTGATTCCTAGAGAAGTATGACACGATTTCCAGCTTTTCCCCTGAAGTGATATAACCTTGTTGCTCCATCAGTAATTTTTTCCCCATAAAGTTAGCTCCACAGAGACAGCGATTGGTTTTTCCACAGAGTTGATTAAATAGAGGTGGTGATTGGTTTTACCAAAGAGTTTCTGGTGTCCTTCCAGAGAGACATGACATCACCTGAAGTGATATAATGCTGTTGACTGATGGTGCGCCACCACCTCTCTCCCAGATTCCTACCTCTTGCCAGCCACTGGCCAGCAAACCTACACCTATGGCAAGACACAAACAAATCAATGGGTTGGATTCACACAAGTTTGGTCTGCTAATGGTGGTGCCTCCTCCCAGTGCAAAGCACCTTCCCCTTGATGGAAGTGCCTCCTACATCATAGGAAAGTGCCACTGTTAACAGAACACACCCATGGGATCCAATCCTGTAAATGTGGTTGTAAAATGACAACCCTGTAAATGTGGTTGTAAGATGACAAAAATAAGCACAGAAGGCAGTTGTCAGAGACCTGAAAGTCCATGTGGAGTGGCCGTGACTTAGTGACAGACCACACACTATGCATACAGAAGGTCTCGGATTCAATCTATTACCTCTCCACAGGGCTTGCAAGGCAGAGATGTTCCGCCAGGCATTCAGCTGAGGACAGTCTGAGGTCTGGCACTCTCATATCCCCCCCCCCCCCATATTCCCCTTAAATTATTTTCGGCCATTCTGAGCTGACTATCTTATGTATCAATTGTTATTTATTGTAGGTTTTCATTTTTAATTTCGGTAATCTTGTATTCTGTCGTATGTTGTTGAATTTTATTGTAAGCCACTTTGAGCTCTGTGGTGGCCTAAAAATTGTAGTAGTAATAACAACAGCAGCAGCAGCAGCAGCAGCACCACCAACAACAACTGACATTTACTGTTAAAACCCTTTGGGGGCGTCAAGTATTTGTTATTTACAATAGACATCCCCCACACTCTCAATCAGTCATGGTTCCCTAGGCCACTCACAGCAAGATTAAAAAGACATTGTTGGTATTTGTCCCTGGGTTGCCAACCTCCAGGAGGGGCCTGGCAATTTCCTAGGATGTTGATGAAGGAGAAGGAGAAGGAGAAGGAGAAGGAGAAGGAGAAGGAGAAGGAGAAGAGAAGGAGGAGGAGGAGTTGGTTTTATACCCCGCCCTTCACTACCTGAAGAGTGGTGCTTGGAGGAGCTTAAAATCATCTTCCCTTCCTCTCCCCACAATAGACACCCTGTGAGATAGGTGGGGCTGAGAAAGCTGTGACTGACCCAAAGTCACTCAGCTGGCTTTATGTGGAGGAGGAGTGTGGAATCCAGGTTAGAGTCCTGCCATTCTTAACCACGACACCAAACTGGCCTTCAGATTACAGAGGTCAGTTTCCCCTGGGGGGGGAATGACTGCTTTGGAGGGTAGACTGTATGACATTATATTTTTCTGAGGCCCCTCCTCTCCCCAGGCTCCACCCCAAAATCTCCAGGAATTTCCCAACCCAGAGCTGGCATCCCTAAGCAGAGTCCATGCCCCTTGAGTTAGATAGACTAATGGTCTGACCTGGTGTACGTTCATAGCATATTCCTTGTGGATTAAACTTCACTCAGTAGGCTACAGGGGTGACATGTTTTCATATCTGTTTGGTTTCTGCATGTCAGACAACTGTTTTGTGCAGTCAACCACAAAATGTCAGAAATTGAAGCTATGCATAGCTCTAATAGCAACTCTTCAACATTTCAGGCCGAAGTTCTGTATAAGAGGAGGCCTTTTAATATGATAATAATAATACTACTACTTTATTGTCATTGTACATACCACAACGAAATTAAAAGTGCAATCATTTCAGTAATCCACAACAATAATCATGCGCGCTCACACAGCCATTCACAACTGCTTCATAGCTCCCCTAAAGTTCACATAGCAACTAAACCACTGTTGTCCCCAATTCCAATCTCATACAGCATTTAGGACAATAATGGCTCTTGGATAAAAACTGTTTTTTAATCTATTTGTCCTTGTTTTAATTGTCCTGTATCTTCTGCCATGGAGCTGAGGTGGCTCAAGTGGTTAAGACGCTGAACTGCAGGCTGTGGAAGGTCAGTAGTTCAGCAGTTCGAGACCCGGGTGCCGCATGACGGGGTGAGCTCCTGTCTCTAGTTCCAGCTCCTGCCAACCTAGCAGTTTGAAAGCAAGAAATTGCAAGTAGATAAATAGGTACCACTTCGGTGGGAAGGTAACAGCGTTCCGTGCACCTTGGTGTTCCGTGCACCGGCCACATGACAACGGAAACGTCTTTGGACAGCGCTGGCTCTTCAGCTTTGAAACGGAGATGAGCACCGCAACCCTAGAGTTGGATTCGACTGGCTTTTGAGCAAGGGAACCTTTACTTTACCTTTATCTTCTGCCCGAAGGCAGCAATTCAAACAAGGAGTGTTCAGGGTGTGATGAGTCCTGCAAAATGTTCTTTGCCTTTTTCAAGCATCGAGAACTGTACAGTTGTTCCAGGGATGGGAGAGGGAGCCAATGATCTTCCATTGGATTGACACCCAACAGCCTTCGTGTACGGGATTAGGACTCCAAGATGTTGGGACAAGCAGGCGAATGGAGAGTTGGAAAGATGAGTGTGTAACAGCTGCTTGGGTTGGTGTTCAAGATGAAATTTCCAGATGCTGAAGCCATCCTCTTTGGGGCTGTGGTCACACACACACACTAAATAACCCACTTGCAATCCACTTTCAGTGTACTTTCAAACTGGATTTTACTGTGTGAACTGGCAAAATCCCATTGGAAAGTGGGTTTCTCTTGCTTCTCTCCCCACCCTCATGGGGAATGATGCTATGGCAGAGGAAACAAAATGGACTTTTGTGTCTGATCCAACCAACAGGGCTCTTTTTAAATTGTTGAACAGACAGAAAAATGACTCGAGATGGACAAACATGCCATTTTTTGTGTCTTTTTAGGTTTTAAACACATTTTTTGTCAGAGTTTTCTTTTCACCTACTTTCCCCCTCCTATTAAATTCTTTTTAAAAAATAATACTTATGCCTTACATAGCACTTTGATGCCATTTTAATCATTTGGTATGCAAGATCAGTTTTAACCATATCCAGGGCTATTTTGGGGCAGGAACACACAGGAACGGAGTTCTGGCTGGCTTCCAAGTTGGCCACGCCCAGCAGGAACTCAATAGCATAATAGGCCACACCTAACAGCAGAAACTCGTTAGGATTGGTTACATTAGTGGTGTGTGGCCTAACATGCAAAGGAGTTCCTGCTCCAGAAAAAGCCCTGTGTTTTGACAACAAACAAGTTAAACAGAATAAGAAGCAAAAGGTGGTTGTGGCTGGATGACCACACTTCTGGTAACATGGGGGTGTGACCTAACAGGCTAATGTGCTGTGCTGTCAGGGGTGTGGCCTAATAGGCTAATATGTTCCTGCTGTTGGGTGTGGCCTATTACACTAATAAGTTCCTGCTGGCGCTTTTTCTACAAAAACAGCCCTGACCATAACATATCTCTTGAATGCTGGTTGTGTGGTCAGGAAAAAAGACCTTTACCAAGCTTGGAGAATCCATGTCTGGCACTGGGTTTTTCCCACTGATAACAGTATGTTGGATCATATCCCTATGAAGGACTAGTTTAAGTTCAAGGCATGCAAAAAGCTCTGGATAAAGGTTTAATGTTAACAGCCCTTTAAAATCACATGTATATGCTTTGAAACAAAAGCATTCTATATAAAGTAAAGTATAGAGATTCCCAGGAAATTTCACTAGCTTCTTGGATGTCTTCCCAGGACTTGGAAAAAGAAGCACCTTTATGTCCTGTTCAATGAAAAGAAGCCATGTGTGGAATGGCAAATTATGAGCCGATGCCAGATAAAACATTTATTGTGTAACTAATTGATTTACAAAGATATATAATTTGTTTGCTTGCGAAACAGGCTGTTATGCCAGGTTTCTTATTGCCCTGACATGTGTGGGCCAAAGTCATGCAGCCTGCCGAGGGTATTTGTGGTTCCCACCTTTAAAACAGTTGGCTGAAATCCCATTGGAAAAGGAAGGGACAATGTTTGACTGGACTAAGGAGGCTGCCACATATAGCTTAGCCAACATGAAAGCGCAAAACTCTCCTACCCATCCCTCCCTTCATGACACAGTGGGATTATACACGGGCATTAGTTGGAATGAAGCATAAATTTGGGGGCTTTCTCAGATTCAAGGGAACAGCCTTCCTTCTGTGTGTGTTGCTGGGTTGAGGGGTGTTAAGTGCACCTGGCCTCAGCAACAGTGGGTAGGTTAACTAAGCATCAGCAAAATAACTGGATTTGGTGCTACATTTCAATCCAGTTCAGCAAATACCTCCAGTAATTGTAGTTTGGGGAAAGGTCATCTGACTAGACACTGAGACTCAAGGGTCTGGAAAGGGAGCTTTCTTGGTGTTGGCTATCATCACCTGAACTCACATGATGTTTATGGTAGCTATAGAGTGTTGGAGTCTAGCATTTCCGGGAGTGCTCTGACATGCAGGCAAGGAGAAGAGCCAAACATCTACTCCACCACTCCAAGCGTTGAGCCAGACTGGATCTGCCCACAGTTGTGAATCCACTGGGTACCTTCTGATGGATCTGCCTATAGATTCCCACTGAGTAACTTCTGGTAGATCTACAGTGTGCCCTCTAAGCTGAGTTAGTGTGAGCTAGCTCACAGTTTTTTAGCCTCCGGCTCACACATTTTTGTCTTAGCGCAGGAAGGATGGCTCCAGAGCAAACTAATTTATGCAGCAGCCAAATGGGTCACTCACTCACAACTTTAATGCCAGTAGCTCACAAAGTAGAATTTTTGCTCACAAGACTCCACAGCTTAGAGGGAGCATCGATCCACTGTGGTGAACCCACTGGATATCTTCTGAGGGAACAAAGAGGGATGACACAACAAAGAAGGAACACATCTAATCAGTTGCACTTCAGCTAAGTAATAATGCATTCATTCCTTTTAGTGAAACCCTGGTTGGGGTCTAACAGTACAACCCTAAACAAAAGCACACCACTCTAAGTCCATTGGAATTAGGGTTGCCAGCCTCCATTGCGGGGCCTCAAGTTCTCCCAGAATTTCAACAGATCTCCAGATGGCAGAGACCAGTTCCCTTGAAGGTAATGACAGCCTTTTAGGATGGACTGTATGGCATCAGATCCCCTCTAAGGTCCCTTGCTCACCACAGGCACTTGGCTAAGGGGCAGCGGAACAGAATGGCTGTACATAGGTCGCCAGATAGATTATTAAACTACTGGAATATGTGAAACAAAGACATTAATGTAGTTATATATACAAACATGAATGCATGTTTGTATATGTTCCCCTGTGACAGACAGGATTCTGTATCGACTTAATATCCAAACCCAAAACAACAGGCATCAGTTCTGGTGTCTTATTGTTTTCTATCAAAGATCACATGTTTGTCAGAACATGTTTAGCAGATACAGTTTCATCACTCACCTTAGAAGAACCCATCTGAACCATGAACAGTCCGATTGAACCAACAAACATGAAACATTATTTTGCATCCCTAGCTTATTGTCTCTCCTAATGCTCGTAGACATCTTGGTATACACCACAAGCGTATGTCAAAAGAGATGGAGTTTCAGTCAGGATGTTAATAAGATTTGATTTGGAATCGGGAGGGAGGGATGTGGGAAGAGAAATATAATAATGTTTTAAATTTGAATAACATGTTTGCTAACAGCTATGGAAAGAAACATCAATTCTGTGAGGAGGGAAGCAACCAAAATCACATTACACAATATGAATCAGAGTATAGCTGCAGGAGCTAAATGAGTGAGCAGGATAAAAAGACTGTATACTTTCTGAAAGGATTGACTTTCGAAAAGACAGTATATTTTGGGGGGTTTTCTTTGCAAGTAATATCGGTCGTATCTCTGGGAGCAGAAGACTATATTGTGAAATGGATGAAGACATATATGGGGTGGTTTCTGTATACGGAGCAAAGCCAGGCTGATTTACCGAATCATTTCTGGGGATAACAGCATGGAGAAACCTTATCACATCCTAGCTTTCCTCTAGTATTTAGACAGTAGCACGATGAGCAAGACCAATCTGTGATAGCAAATCTGCTACTGAAGTTTCACACATTTTATCAGGCAATTGCTTGATAGAACTTGGCAACGAAAATGCCACCAGAGAAGGCCGATTCTAACAACCCCTTCAATACACGGTTAATGTCATTTCTTTTTTCAGCCAGCACATGCCAACTTTTCATGTACATCTATGACATTTCTCTCCACTCTTCTTCTGGGAAGCTCAGAGTAGCATGTATGTTTCTCCCATTCCCATGCTTCTACCCCTTATGATAATAGTATGGAGTAGGTTACATTATTACCCATTACTATGTACCGAAAAAAAGTTGGACAATAAAGAAAGCTGACAGAAAGACAGTTGATTAATTTTAAATGTGGTGTTAGAGGACAGTATTACAGATACCGTGGACTGCCGAAAAACCACAAATTCTAGATCAAATTAAGCCTGAACTCTCCCAGAAGCTAAAATGACTAAACTGAGGCTATTGGACTTTGGTCACGTTGTGAGAAAACAAGAGTCACTGGAAAAGACAATAATGTTAGGAAAAGTTAAAGGCATCAGGAACAGTGCAAGACCCAACATGAGATGGACTGAGTGAATCAAGGAAGCCACGGCCCTCAGTTTGCAAGACCTGACCAAAGCTGTTAACAACAGGAAGTCTGGGAGAATGTTAATTCATAGGGTTGCCATAAGTTGGAAGCGACTTGACAGCGCTTAACATACACACACACACACACACACACAGGTTATGCTGGATGTGAACTTCATGGTTGAGTGGGGCTCTAATCCCAGGTCTCCCCAGTTCTACTTCAATATTCTAACCAACACATCACAGTTGCTTACTAGTTAATGTGCACTCTTAAGACCTGAAGTGAAATGGTGAAAAGAAATAAGAGCTGGAAAGTTCCTGGTTCAAAGCCTGCTTAACTTCATTAGGTGCTCCAAAGCAAGTAGGTTTTCCCTTAGCCCCAGATTAGTTGCCAGACTTTGTGGGCCACCTGTTCCATCCAGTGCACGAATTCCTTGTCTACTGGCCAGACTCTGGTAGAAGGCATGAGCTGGACTGGAAGAAAAATGTTGAAAGAAGCAGAGCGCAGTGAGGTAAGATTCAGGTGGGGTAGCCATGTTGGTCAGAAGCAGCAGAACAAAGTGGCACCTTTAAGACCAGCAACATTTTATTCATGGTATAAGCTTCTTTTCGGAGGAGATGCTCGTTCTCGAAGAAGCAGGCTTCTTCCAAACTTGGGCTTGGAGTTGGGGGGGGGCGGTCGGTGTGCTACAAAGCGAAAGTGCAGCCTGTGGGCTCGGAATTGCAGATTGGTCATCTGCACATTGCACAGGGAGAGCTAACATAAAAGGCATGAAGAAAATAGAGTTCACGAGTAAAGGAAGACTCTTTTAAAAATGACACTTAAAAGTCTGACTGAGCCCCCTCCAGCCTAATCCCCACCACAGCCGCCAGCCAACTCCTCCCTTCCCAAGCCAGGAGAAGTCAATTCTTTCTCTCCGCACACCGCCCCCATCCCCTCATCCCGGCAGCAACCTCCGGAGCATCTTTTCTACATTGGGGGAAGGCGACCATGCAGGCACAAGATTTCCAAGCTCGAGGTAGGCAGAGTTGATGGCCGGGTGGAGGGCTGAGAAGCCAGTAATTAAATTACTTTTAATCGAATTAGCCAGTGCCCCAGTGCCCCCCAAGAAATTAAAATGCCCCCCCCCCCGAGTTAGAGATTCCTGGCTACAGGCCTGCTAGTGGGTCACCCACTGAAGCTGAAAGGTGGAAATTCGGGAGGGACAAAAGTACTTCTTCAGACAGCATGTATTATGGCCTCAGGGCAGCTCACAACATAAAACCAAAAACAATAAAATAATAAATAGCAACAGCAGGTAAGACCAAAACTTATGCCTCATATTGGGCAGGAATAATTACCCCAAGAAATTCCAGTGCCCAAGTAATATCGAAAGTAGCAAAGGCACTGGGAAAGGGGTCGTGGACAAGGCCATGGACAGAGGGGCTAGAACGGTTGAACACCCACCACCTCAACCAAAGGCCTGGTGGAACAGCTCCATTTTACAAGCCCTGTGGAACTGGTGTAGGTCCCATAGGGCCCTAATCTCAAATGGGAGCATGTTACACCAGGCCAGAGCGAGGGCCAAAAAAGCCCTCACCCTGGTCAAGGCTCAGCAGATATCCCTTGGGCTGGGGACCACCAGAAGTTTTTATTTATTTATTTGATTGATTGACTAATTTGTACCCTGCCCTTCCCGCCAAGGCAAGCTCAGGGTGGCTTACATAAAAATTGGGGCAGATAAAATAACAATATAAATGTCTCCTTAAAACCCAGCATAGTTACTAAAAACAATTTGTATGGTGATGGTGGTACAGTAGTAGCAACATACGTAATAAGCATACAGTCAGTGGTAGATTTCCCTATCGGCATGCTCAGGGCTGGGTGACGATATTGGCACAGGGTCTTACATAGTAAGGTGCGGCTCCTTACCTAAAAGCCTGGCGGAAGAGCTCCATTTTACAGGCCCTGCAGATGTTGATCAGAAGGGTGTAAAGCTCTCTGGGGCGCATATGGGGAGAGGTGGTCCCATAGGTATGTTGGTCCAAGCCACATAAGGGCTTTAAAGGTCAAAGCCATAACCTTGAACCAGATCTGGTATTTGATCGGCAGCCAGTGCAGTTGGTGCAACACCGGCTGAATGTGCATCCTCGCAGATGTCGCCATCAGCAGGTGTGTTGCTGCATTCTGCACTAGCTGCAATTTCTGTGTCAGGCTCAAGGGTAGCCCTGCGTGGATTGAGTTCCAGTATTTAGCCTGGAAGTGGCCATTGCATGGATCACTGTAGCTAAGTCCCATGGGGCAAGATAGGGAACCAGTTTAACAGTGGAACTCGCTGCGACAGGATGTGGTGATGGCTGGCAACTTGGAAGGCTTTAAAAGTGGAACAGACAAATTCAATGGCTACTAGTCATGATAGATATCTCCTCCCCCCCAGTACCAGAAGCAGCATTCCTCTTGATATCAGTTGCTGGGGGTCACAGGCAGGAAGATGTTGCTGCAGTCATCCTGGTTGTGGGCTTCTTAGTGGCAGCTGGTTGGCCACTGTGGGAACAGAGTGCTGGACTTGGTGGGCCTTTGGTTTGATCCAGCATCACTCTTCTTATGTTCTCCTGTCATTCAGTGGGGCCCAGTTTTATGAGCCTGTTGTCTCTGTGTGGTGTGGTGCTTCTAGGACTGAGGCCACTGGGAGGGTAATATTTCTGAAGTAGCATGCGCTCTCAGAGAGAGTTGTTTAGCTCTAGCAGAGCTGAAAAATTAAATCTGAGTCAATCTCCTACTCGGAAAGCGCTGGGTGTAATAGCACTGATAGTACACGCCACACAATATTACTTTCAGTTTCACACCATTACCAGTAATTAAGGGATAATAGTAGCTACTCACTGGTTTATGAGACAATAATCCTACTCCCAAGGGGATAAACTTCCAAGGCCAAAAAGAACAAAATTATTGACAAGAAAAACGAAGAGGCAGTATTCTCACTTTTATTCAAAGAAATAATGAGCAGAAATATTTAGGGGATGGGAAATAGTCTCTAAATGTTTGAAAGCATGTGCTGACTATTATGAAGATTAAAACAATCTCCATTTGGGGTGCCTGATTTGTTGTTCACTGCTGGTCTTTTTCTAAGGAAAACAACCATTTTACACTTCAAGATAAAAAATTCATTTGTTTAATTAAATTGCTTACTTTAAATATCTGGAATCCTATTATTTATTTGAGCATTTTTAAAAAAATTCTCTCACAAAAATCAAGCTTCTCTCTTTCTCTGAGTACGAGGTGGTTATGTAGCTTCCAAAAATGGTTCGGTGGATTGAATTAGTAGCTAAGCTAATTTTCTTCATGCTGATGTAGGCAGGCCTTTTACAGACTGTAGATTTCCAGCTCCGATTTCAAATTGCTTCTAGTTATTTCAGCTTGTGCTACCAACATGGGCTGAAAAATTAATGACTTACAAGTAGTTAGAAGGGAACGGGCTGGGTTGCTTTTAAGTCATAATCACTCACCATTAACTAAGTCAATACTCTATCTGGGAGAGTCAGTTATAAAGTCAGCCCATAGGCTACTATATTCAAAGCTATGTAAAGGCAGACTTTGGCAGAACAACGTAAAGGAAGCCTTGTCTATGCATGGCTCAGGAGAAATAGAATCCAAGACAGAAAGCAAAATGTAATGATAAAGCATCACTGTAGTGCTATAATGAGGTTCAAGAAGGTATTTTCTTCCAAGTGGAGAGGAAGAAGGAAAAGCAAAGCTCAGAAACTAATTCTTGCAGCCTGAGAGCTTAGTTCCCCACTGTCTCTTGACAAACATTCTCTCCCCTCCTTTTTCCTGTTCCAATCCTATCAGTACCTTACAGCAATGATCCCAATTTGGTGTCCACAGATGTCATGGTGCCTGCCAATGGAGTTCCTGGTGCTCATTTGTTTCTTTGACAAAGCATCTCTTACCCAAAGCAAAGAGACCATCCGGTCTTTCCTTTACCTCATTAGAGTAGAAGGTACTTCATA
The DNA here is from genome assembly GCA_029375565.1 of Gekko gecko. Lineage (NCBI taxonomy): Eukaryota > Metazoa > Chordata > Lepidosauria > Squamata > Gekkonidae > Gekko > Gekko gecko. Next base: position 99,985,154 of record JAPDNY010000010.1, on the reverse strand, counting down.
AAAGCCCAGAAGGAAACACCTTTGTGTTTACATGCAAGGCTCATTCACTGTTGGGGAATACTTAGCTTGCAACCTACTGGGCATTTTGTTGTTGGTCCCAGCACCCTACGTCAGCCATTTTATGACTGTCCACTAGGATTGTAAGTGAATGATAAACCACAGAGTTTTGCTTAAATTCTAGAGTATCAAATCTACATTGTGCCACTGCTGTGTGACATTAAAAAAACTTTTTCCTGCCACTTCTCAGCAGCTGGCAGGCAATAAACAAAGAGACCTGGTTTCCCTATTGCCCACCTGTGGTGGCCATTTCATGGTCACACCTATTCCCCATGCTCAAAATTCCTAAAGTGCTCACAGGCTCAACAAGATTAGGAAACTCTGTGTTATAGATATCAATAGTATTTTGAAAACAAAGCTTGAACTAGAAGAAGAAGAGACCCCGCCCTTCACTCGGTGTCTCAGAGTGGCTTACAAACTCCTTTCCCTTCCCCTGCCCACAACAAACACCCAGTGAGGAAGGTGGGGCTGAGAAAGCTCTGACAGAAACTGCTCTTTTCAAGAACAGCTCTGACAAAACTATAGCTTGCCCAGGGTCATCCAGCAGCTGCAAGTGAAGGAGTGGAGAATCAAAGCCGGTTCTCCCAGATTAATGTCCATGCACTTAACCACTACACCAAACTGGCTTTCCCAAGCTTTTAAAAATAGCTTAAAGGAAATGCTGAGGCTTGTCTCAGGTGTGAACAATTTAGGCTCACCAACCTCCAGGTGGAGCCTGGAATTCCTTCAGAATAACAACTGATTTCCAGACTACAGAGATCAGTTTGCCTGGAGGAAATGGCAACTTTGGAGAGTGGACTCTTCATTATAGCATGGTGTCTAGGAAAAATGGAAGTCCTAGAGTGACATCACATCCCTGATGAACTCCCTCCTTTCTCCAAACTCCATCCTGCCCAGGTATCTCCCCCAAACCTCCAAGAATTTTCCAAACCAGAATCTGCAGCTGTATTTAACACAGAACGGTGAATTAGCTTTGGCATTTCTTCATAAGGGAGGTTCACTTGGGTTCATTCTTGCCGGCAGTCCACTCTGTGCTAAAACTGATCCGTTTCACAAGGGCCTCTGTAGGTTTAGGGGCAATGAGATTATCTTACCCACTTTTAATGATGTTGATAAAAGGACAAGGTATAATAGGCTTGTTGGCTTTGTGTAATATTGTGACATGTTGCTTTTAACTTTTTGTAACCCAATCAATGGGTTGGTGGGTGGGAGGGGTCTGTAATTCTTTTCAATAAATAAGAAAATACTAGGAAATAATTTTTTTCAAATTTACCTTGGCAGCTATGAGGACTGGAAACTTAAAAAAAAAAAACAAGAATGCTGGGTGTTCACAGCTCTGAAAATAACTCGTGAACTGTACAGAAGATGCCAGTCTGTAGCAACAGCCTGAGAATTGTAAATCTGAAAAACAAAAAGTGCCCGAGACACATGCCTCATTACCAGGAGTCATTTTTCCTTTTTTAGTTACTGCTGTGTCCCTGAGGAGAATGGACTTCATTTGTTTAACTTCACTTTTTTATGCCTTGGCTAGTTTGTAACTTAATTAAGAGTTTGCTCCCAGTTGGTTCTTCTCATTTGACAAGTTCTGTGTGGTCGTGGAAAAACTGATAGCAAAGCAGGCACCTATGGAAAACATATGAGACTGTGGCGTATTCCCCTTACCCACTCCATACCATTGTAAATATTCATGTGGAGTCAATTATAAAAAATAGAAGGAAAAGAATTAAAACATAATGAAAGCTAATCAAAGGAAAGCACTTCCTTCAGGCTGGCCCGGCATGTCTGTGGTTTGTCTGTCATTTATAATACTGCAGCCTCTGGTTCATTGTCAAGCTGTAATTCTGCCAGTTAATGTATCCAATTAACCCCACTAATGAGCTAATCAACAGTGTAAAATCTGTGTAAAATCACTGAGGGTATATGATGAATGAGGAATGCACTGAACTCTCTGGGTCTAAAAAGGGGCTTTATTGCACTTGTTAAAGTGGTACTGTCTTCTCTCCCTCGCAAGGGTAATTTATCACCGGGGCCTGTAACGGTGCCATGCCCTGATAAGGGAGAGGTGGCAATAAACCCATCATAAAATGATTACTCAGGAATGTAGTGCAATTAAAATGTCTCTGTGTATTAAAGTCATAGGCAGGAAAGCAAAAATGTTATTGTGTTAGTGGAGGGTGCTAATAACACAGTCATCTGAAGGTGATCCTGATCTTGGGAAGCAGCCATTGTCTCCCTCCAAATATTCCTTTTTGTAAATATAAATATTTGGCAGAAAATAGCAGTGTAATTTTGAGCCATATCATGCTATTAGGTCCTTTTTATCTAGCTCATAAGCTGGTGACTACGACGATGCTGGCAAAACGAAGACTGAAATCCGGTGCAGAACACGAAGGGCTCCCAAGGCATCTCTCCAAACGGATGTCTGGGTGAGAGAATAACGCATGAGATTCTCTGTGCTAATAGTTTCAAGGTAATTGGAGTTGGTGTTGCAGTGGGGAGCCTGATGGCATACAGAAACAAATGAGGTCCGGCTTGGCTGTGACTGTTCAGGAAAGACATCTTGAGGTCAGAGAGAAAAGCTTACCACAGATGTGAGCTCAGAATGTAACAGCTAGGCTATAACAAAGGCAAACAAGGTCAGGAAAGAGTGGCTGAATTAAGCCACATGCCTTTTAATATATGAGCATGGTTCTTGAAGCATAATATTTGAAAGCATACGAGTCCCCAGCATCCAGGGCTGGTTCTACCATTAGGAAAAAAGAGGAAGTCAGCTCAGGTGGCCTCCAGACCTGCCTGCCAACTGCCAAACAGCCCTGCCTGCCTGACATCTCCACCTCTGACTCTGCCATCTGGGAGCCAGACCAGACAACCCTCCTTGCCTTCTCTTCTTCAGCCCAGTACCAGTCTGACAAACTAGGCAGGCACTGTAGGACATCTGGACTCTTGTGAGAGGGCAAGGATGATTCACCGCTCTGACTGCCAGGTGGAGGCAGAGGAGCAGAAATGAAAGCCGGGGTAGAGGTGGGGAGTCAAGATGAAGGCATCCTTAGCTGGGGTTGTCAGGTCTCCCCTGGTCACTGGCAGGAGATGGGGGGGATTTATAGGGTTGTCAGCCAGATTCAGGTTGGGAAACTCCTGGAGATTTGGGGATGGAGCCTGGGGAAGACAGGGATCTCGGTGGGGTGCAATGCCATGGAGTCCCACCCTTCAAAGCTTCCATTTTCTCCAGGGGAACTGTGTAGTTTGGAGATGAGCTGTAATCTGGGGAATCCCTAGGTCCCACCTGAAGGCTAGCATTCCTATACTGACTTGGATTCTACATTTGCAGCGACATGGTCAGATGGTGCCAGGGTACCAACTTGTCCAGCTGTTTAGGATACTTTTCATTTTATCCAGACTGAGCATGTAGACAGAATCCTTGGAGGTTTGGGACCTACCACCAGTTTGTATGACCCATGCCCTTCCTGGCAACATAAATCTGCTGGGGTATGTGTGTGTGACTGGCTCTTAGAAGCGGTTAATATCTCCTTAATAGAGAGGGTGGTCATGCCAGGCTTGGATGCTGTGGTGCATTCTCTCCTAAAGAAGCCTTCTGTGGACTCAGGAGATTTCTATAACTATTGACTAGGGTCAAATGTTCCATTACTGAGCATGTTGATTGGATGGGTGGCGACTAGGCAACTTCAAGCATTCAAGGATGAAGTGGGTTGTGTGATTCCATTCCAGTCAGGCTTCAGGAATGGTTATGGGACCAAAACAGCCTTGATCACCCTGATGGATGAAATGTACCAGGAGGCAGACAGAGGAAGTGTGATTTTGTTGGTTTTCCTGGATCTCTCAGGGGTTTTCAGTAATAACAATCATGGTATTCTTCTGGACCACCTCTCCAGGCTGGGACTGGAGTCTGGGAGGCACATTTTTGTAATGGTTCCACTACTACCCTTGGCCTTTGGCCTGTGGGGTCTTGCAAGGCTCCATCTTGCCCCCTTTGCTTTTCAACATCTGCATGAAGGTGCTGGATGATGTCATCTGGAGATTTTGGCTGGGTTGTCACCAGTAGGTGGATCACACTCAGCTCTATGTCACACTTCCAGAGGCTGTAGTAACCATGAACCAGTGACTGGAGGCACTTTTGGAGTGGATGCACGCTAATAAATAATGTTTAATCCCAACAAAACAGAACTGCTTTTGGTGAGCAGAAGTTTTGACATACGACTTAACTAGTCACCCGTTCTGGATGGTATTGCACTCCCCTTGAAGGCGCACCTACTCCCTTACAAAACTACCCAAGCGCTACCATCATTATCCAAGGCCTTGCTTCAGGTGCCTCTGCCTTCTGAGACTAGGTAGGTGGCAAATGGGGAGAGGGCCTTCTCAGTCATGGCATCAAAACTTTGAAACTCTCTTCCCAGAGAAACTCACCTGTCCCCTTGTGTTACCGCCTTCTGCCAGTATGAGAAGACTTCTTTATTTCATCTGACATTCCCTCAGCAATCTCTCCTTCCTGCCCTATGTTTTAATTGTGGCTTTTGTGGGTTTCTGTGCATCTTTTTAGTTTTAATTGCTTTAATGATGTATTCTGGTGTGATTTTGATGGTTTTTAAGATGATTTTTATTATGCAGGTTTTATTCTGCTACCTGCCTTGGTGGTCCTGATCAGGGCAGGAAGACGGGACCTAAATTTTGTAAATAAATACATAAATACAGGCCATATAGATAAAGCAAGCAGTCTGGCCTCTGGGGGGGGAGTCTTGAGCTGGCACTGTCATCACCTGCCATTCATACTGCCTTTGCCTCCTTGTTCAAGGCAGGACTGTTGCCTTTGTGATGTGTTTGTGGGGTTCCTAGAACTGTCTGACTAAGCTGCTGTTAGAAACAGAATAGTGGACTAGATGGACCTGTGGAGTGGTCCCCCAGGGCTCTTAATGTTTTCTCCCTATTTCCACATTTGGCATGTTTCACTCTATCAGTGTTAAAGAGAAAAACCTGAAAAGGCGCGTACAATGTACATGTACTTGTTCTATCTGTATTCAGTCCTGAGATGTTCAGGAGAAAGGCGGGCATATAAATGTTTTAAACAAACAAGTGAGCAGCAGCTGAAAGCAATATGGTCATTTAATTCCAATTAATTGCACCTAATTGTTTTGGATTGTGGCCATTGGCTGCAGTGTAGTGAGGCTTTTTGCTCTGTACACATGAGCACAGGGCTTTGTTTCTTCCATTTTATCTCTGTCCCATCACCAGCTAATATTTAAAGAGCAGTTTAAAGTGCAGAAGAAAACAGGTTTTATGTGGCCCCGCCTCATACATGGGAAACATATTATATGGATTGCTTCCTGAATGGAATAAATACCACTGAGATGAAGACATGATGGTTGTTTATCCTCAAATTAAAGGATGATAAAAAGAAAAAGATGAATGAATTCTTCTCATTATTCTCATTAATCTGTACAAACTGAACAAAAAAGACTGGATTATAATGATACAGACAGCATATTTCATTTCAGTATCTGGTAAAATGTAGAACTATTAAAAGTACAGCTTTAGAACAAAGATACTTGGAGATGCCGGAAAACCTTTTTCAGCAGAAAGATGAAAGTTAAAGCCAGCTATCAGGGATCATTTATAGATAATGAAATTTGCTTTTTACATGATGCAGAGGAATGGATTAAATGACCCGCCAGAGATCTCTTTTAATCCAAATTAGTCCACGGATAAAATCAAAACCATTATTTCCCCATGTACAGTGCATTCAAACTACCGAGAAAATCTCCTTTCTGAACAATTTTGTGTTATATAAGATGGGCTGATGGTTTGCAAAAATGAAGGGAAAACAAAGATTTAGGGATATGAGCAAATTTTGCAATCCAAATCCCATTAAACGTAATGGTGGCTGAATTGCTGTGCGCAGAGCTGGGGGACAAATTATTCTTTACAGTTCAAGGCTTAGAAAGAAGAAGTAAAATGAGTCTTCTGGGCAAGGGTTGTGGAGTACATGCAGTAATCAACCAATACACAAGGAAGATCTTGCTTGAAGGATGACTGTGAATCTTTTCCTAGCCCTCATCTGATGGAGAAGGCTCTTCTTTACATTCCACCCCCCCCCAAAAAAAAAAAAAACGTTCTAAACCATTAATCTTTAAGGAGCTCCATCACTGCATATATTGTAGTTTGTTTCCCAGTAAAGGCTATGAACCAAACAGTCCTAATTACAGATAAAGTGACATGGTCTGTCTCTACCATATTTCCCCCCCAAAATGCAGCTGTTGCTTCTCCTTCATACTTCCTCCCACCCCAGCTGCTTTTTCTTTTACATCAGGTTCTAGACCCCAGCTTTCAATATAAATACAGGTCTCAAATAAGGGGGAGGGTGTGGCAGCAGATTAGGTAAAATCTGTAGAGACAACATGTGTAATTCTGTCTTCACACAACCATGTCTAAGACGCCCCTGCAATGAATGAGTGTTACTCTTATTTTTGAGGATAAAAAACTTAGGTGGTCACTGTCTAACAATCCCCATATGTCACAACTACTCTCTTTTATTCATGTGGTTAGGTACAGTGTGCCTTTAACTTTTTTGTTATGTCTCTTTATTTCTGGGTATGTAACACTGCCACCAGGAATTTAATTCCAGATCTTATTATTCAGCTTTTCCCTTAGTGTTGTGCCCAAGCTCTAGGGCAGGGGTATTGAACTCATTTGTTATAAGGGCAGTATCTTACATATATGGGACTTTGTTGGGCCAGGCCATGTTTGTAATAAAATGTAATACCATGTATCAGAGATAAAAGGACACAGACAAGCACAATTAAAGATGTGGTGCAGCACTGGGCTAATGCCCCCATACTGTCTGGAGTGGGGAGCAAACCCTTTCTCCAGCCTGCTCTCATGTTCAATACTCTAAGCCTAGGACCCAGGGGAAACATGATATGGATGGGCATTGCAAGCTTCCCCCCAGGTCTACTCAGAATGGCAGTGGCTCTCCAGGGTTTCAGGTTGAAGTCTGTGTCATAATAAGCCACAGCCTGGTCCTTTTAACTGGAGGTGCCAGGGGTAGATCCACCTGGCTCCTTAGCTCAATGAATGCAAGACAAAAGCCTCCACCAGGAAGTACAGTGTTTGCAACCAAGCCTTCTCCCCCGGAGCCAGCAAACTGCAGCAAATAAACAACTTTAGCAGACCCATGCGGGCACAGGAGAAGCCAGCAAAGATGAGAGAGGTTCAGCAGCCCCACCTTCAGCTCTCTGCACTCAGAGGCAGCTCAGAAGGGTAAGAACAGCCAGAGGCAGGGATGAGGCAGGGAGGGCAAGAGAAGAGAGCCACAGGTTGGATTAAAGCCCTAGGCAGGAAAGTTCCAGCCCGTGGGCCGTATATTTGACACCACTGCTCCAAAGCATCTTTGAGGTCCTGAAGATGAGACTGTCATATTGTAATAGCATATAACTCTAGGTTTTTCATAAAACAAAAGAAAACTTTATTTGTACAGGAAGTGTATTGATTTCAGGATGTTTAACAACTTTTCTTCAGTAAATAAAACAGTGTATGTTAATAACTTCTGGCTGAGGTGTCAAACTCTTTCTCCTCACAATCACTCATCTCCCTCATACTCCTCCTTTCTCTTCAGAATGTACCTCGTCCAATCTTTATTATATTTTTCGCAGTAGAATTCTTTCCCTTTTTAACTCAGGTTTCTGTCAGCTTCTTTCTCTCACGCTCTTATAATACTTTTGACAGTATTAGGAATTGACTCTCTCTAGTCCCTAATATGCCCTCTATAAGTATTCAACTTTCCTCTTTAAAACCTTGATGCTTTTCACGGCACTACTTGGGATTCTGATCAGAAGACTGCTTTTCCCAGACTCTGTAGGCTACTGACTGACCACAGCTAACTGTTAACTGCTGACAGCCCGATAACTTCTGCCTTCTCTCTCTCCACACATACATCTTAGCTCCGCCCATATACTCTCAGCCACCAACCAATCACCTCACTTACTCATCCCTCTCTTTCACCCCCCTTTCTCTTCTGAAATTTACCAAGCATTTAAAGAAACACACACTTAAAACTTTAAATCATTACACCATATTTTCCCAGTTTGCAATTTATTGTATTGTTTCAAAAGCCATTTTGGAGCAAGAAAGTTATCACAGATGAGGGTGGGAAGCAGCAGTAGTAACCCCAGCTTTACGGTTACGAACTCCAGGTTGGGATTTCCTGAAGATTTGGGGGTGGAGCCTGGGGAAGACGAGATCTGAAGAGGGGAGGGACCTCAGCAAGGTATAATGCCACAGAGTTCAACCTCCAAAGCAGCCATTTTCTCTAAAGGAATTGATCGCTGTATTCTGGAGATGAGCTGTAATTCCAGGGAATCTCCTAGTCTCACCTGGAGGTTGGCAAGTCTGCCCACCTTTCATTTACTGATCTTTCATTACATAAAAAGGCCTTAATAACTGTAATGTGCTCATCTCCAACCACATGTGAGGCGAGGTCCCCACGCGGTCAGGTGAAGCATCCGAGCTTCACTACCAGAGGCAGTGGCCAAGCGGCTTCTAGCCCAGGCCACTCAGAGGGCTAGGCTCCCAACCGTGAGCCTATAGAACTCTAAGCCACTTTTTATAGCCTATCACGAGTGTGGGGTGTGTTTGGGTGTGGGGTTATGTTGCACATATAAACTGGCCTGCGAGCCAGGAAGTTGTCTTGTACATCACCTAATAAAAGTATGAGAGCTGAAATCACTAGTAAGTCTCAGTACTTGTGGTACTTTTAGGAGAGGTATGAGTATTATGCAATCACTTTTCTTCCATCAAAAACCAGTTCAGTTTGTTCTTCCACATAATATGGAGAGTAAAATCTAAATGCTGGATTTCAGCTTCTGGGATCATGTGATTCTCCTTTCCAAAATTTTATGTAACCATGCACCTCAAAGAATGTGAATAGTGCTATTCCAGAATATTTATAATCACTATGAATTGTGAGAAATGGTGGCAAAAGACAGCTAGTTCAAGATAGGTGGCTTACCTTGGATGCTGATTGCTGCTACTATGCCAAGAGCTATCAACCATTTAACATGGTCCAGGACCTTACAGATATCAACCAAAACATTCCAGGATGCTACCCAATGGCCCATTCCTGCTGATTTGACTCAAAATTCCTGTTTTGATTTTGATTCTCCCTTGTGCAAATCAAATCCATGAGATTTTTGTGCTATCTCCTGTTTCCTTGCATATCATTTTCCTGAGATGAGAACATTTTTCAAGTTATTCATCAGTTGTGTATAAGTAGCATGTAATAAACAAATGACATCAAAATAATGTCAAAGAAAGAAACAAATTGGGAACACCAGCAACAAAAAGGCACAGAATGAAACAGCCTTAAGAACATAAGAGAAGCCAATGTTGGATCAGGCCAATGGCCCATCCAGTCCAACACTCTGTCACACAGTGGCCAAAAACACCAGGTGCAGGTCCATCAGTGGGGCCTTCAACAAAAACTGAATACAAAGGTCCTCAAAGACGAGAGGGGCATATTCATATGGCTCTGTTTCTTGGATGTATAGGGTTACCAGCTCTGGGAAGGGAAATACCTGGAGATTTGGGGAGTGTTGCCTGCAGAGGGAGGGGCTTGGGTAGGATAGGGAACTCAGCACAGTACAATGCCATAAAGTCCATCCTCCCCATCAGCCATTTTCTCCAGGGGAACAGATCTCTGTAGTAAAAGTGGGAGATCTCCAGGCCCCAACTGGAAGTTGGCAGTCCTAACATACAGGAGGGCTGCAATCACACACACTAAATAATCCACTTGTGATCCACTTTCAATGCACTTTTGAATTGGATTTTGCCAGTTCACACAGTAAAAAACTAGTTGGAAAGTGCATTGAAAGTGGATTGAAAGTGGATTATTTAGGGTGTGTGATCACAGCCTAGGTGTGTCACAGCAGATGGACTGTAGGCTAAGACTTGGTCTATACATATGGCAGAAGGAGATGGAATTCTGAGGTGACAGAATAAGCAAGGTCTTAAATATTCCTCCTCATGAAAAGTTCCTGTAAATTAAAAATTAACACATCACAGATAAAAGTTCTGGGCTAGTCCTCTCTATGCTGTACTAGTTTGCCATTTGAAAGGAATTATTAAAGTGGGAGGAATGTGGAAAATGTAAATCCTCAACTACAATCTGAAGTAGTATAGTCCTTTCTACCACCTCAGCACTTTGCCACTCCATTAGCGCCTCACTGTCTAGACCAGCCCTAGGACTCTGTTAAAATCCCTACACACTCACAAAGCTCACGGGCGACCTTGGACCAGGCAATACTTCTATAAACATAATCTAATCCAGAAGGAAATTCTGAGGATTAAGAAGCGGGTGGAAGAGGCCATTTCTGTTGTCCTGAGTTCCTTGGGGGAAGAGTGGGGTGAAAATATCAATCATAGTAATAATTGAGAGTCTTGAGAAGCACCTGAAATCCATGACTTATGGGTTCATATTTCATACACTGCATGGTTTATTCAAGTAGATACCATTAGCGAGTAAAAAATGCCTGAAGCCACTCCCAGAACAAGCCCTATGCACTGGAACCTCCTGGTGGGAAAAACCTAGCTGGGAGAAAGCCAGCCTTCTAGAAGCCTCCTTTTCCCCGGTTCAAACATATAATATAAAAGTTTAACCTAATATATGAGTAATCTCTCAGATTTGTACCTTAACATGATTTCATATCCTAACTAAAGGCGTGGAGTAGGGGAGGAACTGGCTACACAGAGGACCCATTTCTGATTCTGTTTCTTTCTAACAAGATCCTTTGGCATGAAGTTTGAACTTAAATCACCCAGCCCTGTAAAGAAAGGTAACTAGAATGAAATGAAATGAAAGACATTAATAATGCTCTAATAGGAGTAAAAGGCCTAACAGAGTGAGTGAATTAAATGACTGTAATATTCACAAAGGGATACATTACTTGGGATTCATTTCAGCACACCTCTGATATTCAGTAATTAGACAGTTAGAGTCCACTTTTAACTCGGCAAGATAGTGTGTTCCTCTCCATTAGCATTTATTTCTCATTGAATTTCAATCCCTTTACTTGCTCTCGTTCAGACAAGGCTGTGAATATTACACTGGCTATTGTCTATGTCTTTAAAGGTGTTTCCTGCCTGAGGAATCGGAGGCTCTTTCCTGACCCCCCCATCCTATGAAGTCATATCAGCAGAAGTATAATTAATGCTACCAAGAAAGCTATGGAAATCAGGATGGGATAGGGGCACTAAAGACTGAGAAAGAGCACCAGTTCCAAACAGTTTTGATGAACGCAGTGTTGGAGAACCTGGCAAAAGCAGCTTCATGTATACAGCTGAGGCTCATGAAAGGGTCCCTCTAATGGGGATATAGGTATTAGTTAGTACAGCAAAGTCACACCATCAGGAAGCGTGTGATCACATGCAGTAAACACACTTCGAGCAAGTATATTGCAAGAAGATGAGTGCGGTCACATGGAAGGGATAAAATGCGGGCAGGAAGCGAGGCTGTTTGCCCCGCCTGAACTGACGCACGTTTGTGCGATCATACGTCCTGCCACGCACCCGCAGTTCCCAATAATAGTGAGTTTTCGGCAGTAGCTTTTTATCACGCTACTGCAGCGCGAAATGACGCCCTGCCGACAACTCAGGGACGCCAGACAGATGTGTCTGTCTGATCGCGTCCCTTTAATCCGCGGGGGAATCGCATGGCTACCACGGCTTCCAGTACGTATGATTGCACCCGATAACACTTTTATCGAGGCAGATTCAAACTTCATACCAAAGGATCTTGTTAGAAAGAAACAGAATCAGAAATGGGTCCTCCTCTGTATAGCCAGCTACTCCCCTACTTCACACCTTTGGTTAGGATAGGGAATCATGTTAAGACACAAATCACAGAGACTATTCATCTAGTAGGTTAAACTTTTGTGTTACATGTTTTGACTGGGAAAATGGTCTTCTGGTTTTTCTCACTGTGAGATTCCAGTGGAAAGGAGTAGGAAGGTGAAAGAAGCTGTCTGAGGGCAGTGTCCCCACCATGCACACACCGTAACAGTGAGACCAGTCTTCAGGCAGGTAGCAAGGAGTATTGGAGGCAGGCACCAGCACCAGGGAGCACAGTGAGAGTCCTGACTGAGAGTCCTGACAGCCTAGAGGAGCTGGGAGATGTGGCACAGGCAGGAGTAGAAGAGCTGGGCTCCATGAGGCAGCCAGCAGGGCTGCGGAAGGATGCCCAGCTGAAGCAGTGGCCACCTGAGGTTCCACAAAGCCAGGGGACCCAAGTTTTGGGATAGTGGGAGTGGAGAAGCCTAGGGCTGCCCCTCCCCCATGCAAACCTTTAAAAAGCAAGGCAAGGAAGAGCCAAGGAGGAAGGGCCAGGCCACTCCCTAGGCTAAAAGAGGGAGGACAGGGAGCAGGATGTTATTAAAAATCCCTCCTCCTTGCCAATCCAAGGCTTTTTGGAGACACTGCTGGGAAAAAGGGAAATGCTAGAGAGTGACACAGCCCCAGACTCCATTCTCATAATGAAGGACATGGACAAAAGCCTAATCTAAAGGGTATTCTATTCCCTACCACAAGTGGTCAGCTAATCCAGCTACACATGTGTAGTTACAAGTACGGTGGTATGGCTCCATAGGAGAGACCTCTGGAGATTTCCAGTGCGTGGTGACTCACGAACAAATGCACCCCATTGAGCTCCGATGGGTGCAATTTGGATTGAGGTGGCAGGGAGGGGGTTCGGCTGTCTCCAACTCCCCCATGAAGCTCTTGGAGGGAGCTTCTAGCCTGGAGCACTGAAGGAGCTGCTTCTGAAGTCCCAACTTGGGGAAGTGAGGTCTCTTTTGCTCCGCAAGGTCCCACTGCAATGAGGCCAGCAATGGCAACCAGAGACGTTACCAGACCAGAGCATACAAGGACTTAAAAGGATTCTCTCTATGTGGCGATTCAGTGATTAAAGAAAAAGTGAGTTAACTTTCAAAAAGAAACACGAATGTAAAGAGGGTGAAGGAGTAAATAGTACAGTGAAGTGGCACAGCTCCATAGAGAAAGGGGAGGGGGAACCCTCGGAGGAAGAACCCTACCTAGCAGCAAAACAGTAGCATAAATGAGAAGCATGCTGAGAATAAGCTGTTAAACCTCACTTTACTCAAGCGGAACGCATCGGGTTCAAATGTCGACATCATAGAAAAATCTTTGAACTTTTTGCGAACTCTTATCTAAGTATAAACAATGTCCCAGCGTGGTGGAAAAATGGCATTCAGAGGCGGAGGCAACACAGGAAATGCCAGCACTGCATCACCGATCACAAGACAGGAAAATACCAGCAATATTGCCTCTACAATTTCCGAAGCCTTGTGCCCCCTGCTGGACCAGATGATGAATCTCAACCAGAAATTTGATGTTGCAGAAAGAGCTTAAAGAGTCAACAGCTAAATCAGAGAAGATGAATAAAAAGATTTAAAAAGTTGAAGCCAAGACCAAAGAAATAGATCAAAGAATGGACACTGCTGATAAAGAAAGAGCATCTGGAAACTAACAGTTATTACAACTTCAAGTGGAAAGATCTTTGTATGTCTTAAGATGTCAAGGGGTCCCAGAGAAACAGGATGAGAACCTAAGAGAAATTTTAAGTGAAGCATTGGCCCCCTTAATCAATAGCAAACCTGAAGTAATACAAGCAAATATTGACATGATTTACAGAGCTTACTCAGAGTTTGTCAAAAAAAATAATCTCCCACTGGAAATCTTTGTAAAATTTGCAAAAAGATCAACAAGAGACTTAATACTTAAAGCATCTACTGCAACAACAGTTAAAATCCATGAGGTGGAGATTAAAATTTTAAAAGATTTTCCATATGAAATATGTAAAAAAAGACAATCCAGAAATATTACAGACTTTCTTCAAAAGAACAATGCCCAGTACAGATGGATTTTATCAGAAGGACTCATTTTTAATTTCCAAGAGAAAAAGGAAAAGATTGACTCTTTATTAAAAGCAGAATTATTCCTGAAGCAACATCAAACTTCAACTAAGCAAAAGAATGGAGCAGAGGACAAATAGGCAACGGGAAAAAAACAGCGAACAACGGAAGACTGATACGGATAGCTCATCTTCTACTGATACTTCGGTATCCCTAGGTGAAATATTTTACTCTGACACTGACTCTGATTTGGGTGCAGCTGCACCCAGACCCATGAAGGTTAAACTTCCCTGGCAAAAGAAGAAGAAACGTAAAGATAAGAAGGGATCCAAATGGACCTGAGATCTTTTATGCTCAAACCTATTACTGTCCAGATGTGATATAATATCGAACAATTTCTTTTTGTTTCTTATATTTTAAAATACTAATAATAGAATGTGAATCATGTAGAGAAAGATCTAAAGTGTATTGATAGATCATCATGCTACCTTGTTACTCTCTTAGTAGTTCTGTAGTTTTGTAGTATATAGTGGAAAATAATAAAAAAGGAGAGACCTCTGAAGGCATCCTTCTTGCAGGTCCGTGGGGGGAGAGAGAGAGAATGCAAGGGCACAGGAAGAGAAGGAGGAGACAGTGAGAAGCTCCCAGCTTAGACAAGGGAAGGTATCCCATTCACTGATAAAACATACTGGGTTCTAGATGCGTTTAGTAATCAGCTCATATTTATTAAGTGATTTCAGTTAACTCAAAAGATAGACTTGTGGCGCCAAGACCCTGCTTATATTTGTGCCCAACAACACACCCCGCACAGACCCACTCCCCATGATTGGCTATTTACAGTGCAACGCTAAATCAAAAGGTCCATCCCAGGATCCTGGCGGCCCATTGTTCAGGTAACTCAAGCTCAGTCCATTCGCGATGCTGTCCTGTATCAGTACATAACACCTGAGAAGATAAAACATACATTCATCTGGTCCTAGTGCATAGCAATATAGCACCCCCACCCCAGTGTCCAGGAATGGTGAGTCTCCTTTACTCCAACGCCTTCTGCATGCACAACTAAGCAGCATGAAAACTGTTTTACCACTATACAATCCCAGCCACGTGGAGTACAAGCTGTATAAGAAAGTCCAGTAGCATTGCTTTTCTGGTCTAGTCAATGCCAAAGAGAGAAAATCCCACGCTTTTATTTATTTATTTATTGTTTCAATTTTTATCCTGACTTTCCCATGAACGGGGCTCAGAGCGGCTCACAACAATAAATACAATCTAAATTAATACAATAAATAAGACAATAAAACCAGTTTAAAATTTAAAGTGATTAAAATATTTTAAATAGGTAGTGCAATTCAATTAATTTCAGTCACTACAGCTGGGGAAAATAAGCGGGCAGATGCCTAATAGGGTTGCCAGCCTCCAGGTGTGGCTGGAGATCTCCTGAGATTACAACTGATCACTGGGCAAAAGAGATCTGTTCTCCTGGAGAAAATGGCGACTTTGGAAGGTGGACTCGAGTGTATGGCGTTATACCCCACTGCAATCCCTCCACTCCCCAAAGCTGCCCTCTTCAGGCCCCACCCTCCAAATCTGCAGGTATTTCCCAATCCGGAGCAGGCAACCCTACTTGTATGTGTGAGAGAAAACACATTCAGAAAAGAAAGTATGCTGTGGCACCTCTGAGAATCTTTCATGCCTATGTCTTGAAGAAAGTGGATTTCTAAGGTTTATAAACAACTCTGGAGAGTGAACTCCAAACCCACAGCAGCCTGCGATTACTGCATATTTACCATGTGCAACTTCTGTTTACGGAGCCGGCCTTCTAAACCTCAGAGTTGGAATGGTCCTTTTCCTACTTAATGCTACCTGTTTGGGAACAGGCTTCTCAGTGGCTCGGCCACATTTTCAACAGTCAAGAGAATCCATCACTAAACAGAGCTATGTATGTCTCCTCTCTCGAATATGCTTTGCACACAAATAATAGCAGTGCCTCTAAACTGGAATCTGAAGATAGAATGTCATTTTAAAGGCAGGAGACATTGTGATCTGTGATGAATATATTTGATATAGGCAGATAACCTTAACCTCCAAAATTACTAAGTAGTTAATTTGGAATAGCTAATGCATTAGCGGTCCATTTCTTCTCTGATAATCTATGAACCCAATCACATTCAGGAATTTCTTACTGTACTAATAAAATGGGTTGCAAAGGTCCTAAAAATAAGGA
Source organism: Gekko gecko (assembly GCA_029375565.1). Lineage (NCBI taxonomy): Eukaryota > Metazoa > Chordata > Lepidosauria > Squamata > Gekkonidae > Gekko > Gekko gecko. Next base: position 99,968,942 of record JAPDNY010000010.1, on the reverse strand, counting down.
ATTAATTATTAAAGCTTTCCGTTCCAGTTTAAATGAGAAAGTCAGAGCATAATGGATTAGGAAATACAATTTTCCATTTTTATATTTAGAATCTCTCTTTTTTCAGTTCAATCTGTCTAGCTATTGCCACTCTCTCTTTTTAATGGCAGTGAAAATCTAATTATATTTCTTGACACTTGTAGGCTCCAGATTATGCAAAACTATAGCAACTCTCTTTAAGAGAAACTATTCATTTTATTTATTTTTCTTCTTTCTCCGCTTCTTCACCAAAACTGATAGATGATATGATTTAAATTTTAATGTCTAAGTACAAGATAACTGCAAACTAATGAGAATAATGCAGTTGGTATTTGTTAGTATTCAAATTACCAATAGCTGGTCATTAGATTCTGGAATGTGGTTTACAGAATTTCTAAATACCTCCGTTTTTGCCAAATGAATACTGGCTGTCACTAGGTACTTAGTTATATTGTTTCTTTGCCATCTATCCAGAGAAATGCTTGAGATGGCTCAGAACAAATTTTAAACACCAGGAACCAATGAAACAAATCCATAATGGAAAATAACCAGGAACAGTATTAAATCGTAAAGCAGCATTAAAACAGCACTTGTAATAATAATAAACGTTATAGCAGCAAAACAGCAAAAAGCTGAGAGTAACAAAGACTTCTTGTTGTCGCTGTCAAATCATAGCTGCCTTATGGTGACCCCATAGGGTTTTCAAGGCAAGAGATGTTCAGGGTGGTTTGCCATTGCCTACCTCTGCATATCAGCCCTGGTATTCCTAATGCCATTATATTACCACCACTATGAGGCTTCCTTTTGAAAGTAATGTACTGCAATTCAGAATCTACATTATCATCTCCTAGAGCTGGGAGGAGCCTGGGCTCAGTGGTGGAGCATCTGCTTGATATGCAGAAGGTCCCAGGTTCAATCCCCGGCATCTCCAGTTCAAGGATCAGGTAGTACATGATGTGAAATACCTCCACCTGAGACCCTGGAGAGCCGTTGCCAGTCTGAGTAGACAATACTGACTTTGATGGACCAACAGCAGCTTCATGTGTGTGCGTGTGTGTGATTCTTATGTTTATCCAGCAGGGAGTATTGAATACACAGGTTGGGTTCAGGGTACCCACCTTGTGTCCTATGCAACAGTCAGATGTCAGTTGTGGGTTCTCCTCGATTCCTGAACATGTGGTGCCTAGTTTAGACCATGACGGTGGCACTGGTGGAGAAAGGGTTTCAGTCTCCTCACCTGCACTATTTTTGCAAACTGAAATGGGCCTTGAGTGGTGCTATTTGGCCACTGGGGAAACCCATCAGTATACACAGGGGTTTCCCCCCCCCCCGCCCCCAGGACCATTTCAGGTCAAGAAAACAGCACAGGTGGATGGAAACCTCTTCTCCATGTGTGCCACCATCACAATCCAAATTGGGCACCACTCACACAAGCAATGAGGAGAACCCGCAACTCAGGTCCAAGTACAACACAGGGTACAGGGTGGGATCATTGGACCCATTTCTGTACTCTGTAATGTATAAACAGAAGTGCTTATTTGAACACATGCTGGTCGGAAACACAAACTGAAATCATATATTTTTCTGTCTCCTTCCTCTCATTTCCCTGCAAGCTTTCAGTTTGCCCGTCACTGTCACTTCCGCACTTTAATCATCCATTCATTTTTTTTAATTCAAATGGAATTTGATTTCCGATACAAAATCTTGGCAGCTATGATCATGTTTAGTACCCATTCCACCTGACTCTTCAATTTTTCATTTCCCATTATTTACCACATTATCAATTACATCAGAAACCATTATCTAGTACTTTTTGTGGCTGAACAGTTCCCATCAAATGTAGCAAAAATAACTTTCAAGATGAGAACATTTCCATACAGAATTTGTACCAATTTTACATAGCATCCAAGATATATATACAAAAGCAGCATTATCGTATTTCCTGTGTCTTTTACATTTAAAGATGACAGAGAGAACATGACAGATAGAGCAGTGAAGATGTTGCTGTGTGGTCAGACATTATAGGCAAAGGCAAGGCTTTACTCTGAGAACCTTACAATGTAAATGGTTGTAAATGTCTTTTTAACATAGAAATGTAATACATATGCGTGGTTTTCAATTAACTAAATGCTGTAGCTAATTCAGGCCAAAGGAGGAAGGAAATCAGCCAGACCAGGAAAGAACAGAATAAATCATATGGTATTTCCTACAACAGTATTGAAGAAGCATCCAGGCCAGGCTTACGTTCCTCTGACAGATAATGGGACTCTGTTGTAGCACGATCCCTAAGACAGTTACCTCAGCCTCAGTGCTGGTTTTCCCTGCCCACCACCCCTTCGACAGGCATTTAATTGGGACAGAACTGTTATGTACCCAGTCACATCCACCTACATATTTCTAAAATTCAAAGAACAGTGACTAATTATATTTTTTCTAAGGCTACTAAAAAGGTTGTTCCCTTCCGCATTTCTTCCTGCATTTGGCAATTCTAAATGATCTGACTTTACTGCTGGAGCAGCACCACAGTATTCGCCACCCACCATTCTTCCATTTTTGATTTCCCGACTGAGGTGACAGAGAATGGACAGCTGGTCACAGTTTTTAGGGATGCCAGGCCAAGCCTGGGAACTGGGCGAGAGGGTTGGTGGCAAGAGACATGGGGGAGGGCTTGCCATGCTGGCGACATCACTTACACCACCACATCACTTCTGGGCAAAACCACAGAGTTTCTGATGATTCCTAGAGTTATCCTACATCCCTTTTGGGTTTCCCCAGTGGTGACGTAGTGACATCAGCAGTGTCACTGGTTTGTTTTTGTTTGTTTTTTTAAAAAAGGAGCTGGCAGCCCTAGTTGAACTCTAGTGTGTGAATGGATTGATGACGAGAAAGGAGCCTTGTTACAATAGCGTAATCAAGAATTCCTCTTTGCTCTGTGGGTTCATAGTACAGTCCTAAGCCAATTTATACCATTCAAAGCCCCATTGACTTCAATGGACTTAGAAGGGTGTAACTTTGTTTCAGAGGGCACTGCTGATCCAGAAACTGTATTTGCGACTGAGTGGGCAACCCATCAGAAGGAACTGAAGTCTGCAGCAAACATGCCATTTCTGAAATTAATTTTAGAAATTTTCCAAGAGCCATAAAGGAATGGAAGGGAGGGAGATCCACTCATGCCTAATTATTACTTCGTGCCTGAAGATGACAGCAGGCATCCGTTTGGCCCCAGCTTTCGTTCTGCTTCCCTTTATCTGAGACTGATATTCCAGGGCCTAATTAGCATATTCATCTTCTGGTACAAAAGTAGATTCATGTGTTAGGAAGTGTAGATGATTCCGTTAGCATAAAGACATTAGCCACCTACCAGGGGAGCTATGAATATTCATTGTGTTGATTACATAACAGTGCTTTAATCAAATATTTTTGTTTACTTACTATATTGTGTCAATATTGTTGCCAGTGATTGCACAGTCATTCTTGGAAAATGATTTCCCCCAACGACATTTTAAAGTAATAATTAAGTCAATTTAGCATGTTATGGGACATGATGGCACTATGCTCTGAAGTGTAACATCTCCCTTCAAACCTGGCACATGTTCAGAAAATGCACGTACTGAAGTTAATTCTGTGGCCCAAATATGAAAGCATCGAAGAGAAGCTAGGGAATATCACAGAGAACTTGTACTGTCTGTCTCTCTCGCAAGCACGCACACACAGGCATGACATTTTCTGTGCTTCTTTTTACCCTCCAGAGGATAATTTTGCATTCTGATGCCATGGGAGGACTCGGGATGAATACACATGTGAGAATGGATGCAGACTTGCACAATGCTGTCCCTTATTCTGATGAAATACAGAATCAGGGTTCATATTGCAGGATATCTTGGGGGAGTTATCATTCAAGAGGTGCAAGCCAAAGCAGACCTCATCCTTCTAAGCCTGTTGTTTAGGACTGTGCTGAAAATGTGGGGGACGAATGCTTTCAGACAGTGTGCTTTAACAGAAGAGTGGCCAGTTAGGGCCTCCATTTCTGAAAAGTGATGAGGTCCTGCCAATGCATGATAAACAGCCAGCAGAACTACATCTCCGTTTCCAGCTAGTTTTACCTTGGAACAGAGGTTACAAGTGAAATTATACCTCTCCAACCTTGACTCCAGGAATGTTTAAGTTTGTATATATCAGATATCAGAAGCTAAGCAGGGCTGACTATGGTCAGTATTTGGGTGGGAGACCACCAAGGAATATCAGGGTTGCTATATGGAGCCAGCAATGGCTAACCACCTCTGAATGTCTCTTGCCTTGGAAACTCTATGGGGCCACCATAAGTCATCTATGACATGACAGCAAAAAAACATAAACAAAAAAACCCCACAAGGATGTGTCTGATGTAATATTGTCATGAAATAAGCATGCCTTTTAAATAATATAACACATTTTACTGGCTAGCAAAAAGGTTTAAGATACAGAAAGGGAGGGAGGGAGAGAGAGAGAGAGAGAGAGAGAGAGAATATTAATAATTTTAAAAACTGTGTCTTATTGGCAGCATATTCCAGTGTGGTCTAGCAGTGAGAGCGTTGGACTAGAGTCTGGATGATCTGGATTTAAATCCCCACTCAGACATGGAAGCTTGCTGGGTGACCTTGGGCCAAACTTGTAGTCTAACCTACCACACAAGGTTGTCATGAGGGTACAATGGAGGAGGGGAGAGAGATGTAAGCTGCTTTGGGTCCCCACTGGTGGAAAAAGTGGGGTATAAATATCTGAATAAACACATTTCTAGATAGAGGATGTATCAGGAGACTGGCACAGTGACTCAGGTCTCATCACTTATGCCAATTCTATTTTTTCCCTACTAATGGAAAGTGAGATGGGAGATTAGCAGAAGAGGTCTAAACCAAACAAAGGATTGTCCCAGAACTGTTGCACGACACCCCTCCCATGGAATTGTTGTACTTCTTCTTTGCAGAGCTGTTTGCCACAGTTCCAGCTGAACTCTGTCTGTGTAGTGAGCTCATATTAGCATAGTGTCTGCAGATCTAAGAAGCGAAACCAAAAGCCTCTTCTTCCCTCAAATCTCAACTCTATCATCTCAGTCCAGGGGGAAGTTCAGCAGGAGACCTCCTAGTCAGGCTCCCCCATTCTTCCAGTGCTGCTTAACAGGCTGGGGTGGAGGGAATAAAAGGGACTCCTCGACACAACACACAACGTCCTTTCTGGCAAAATGTCAGAAGTGCTGTCCTTGTGCCCAGGCAGCACTCTTAAGATTCGTATAAAACTCTATGGAGGGATCCCCAACCTTTCTGAGCCTGGGGGCACCTTTGGGATTGCGACACAGGGTAGAGGACACAACCACAAAATGGCTGCTGCAGGAGGTGCAGCCACATACACAAAGAAAGCCCATGTGCAGGGGAGAAGAGAGGTAATTAAAAATACACTGGAAAAAAGGGGAAAGACAAGAAAACAGACACTATGGTGGCAGCTGCCACTGAAACAATGTTATTTTAATTTGGATAGCTGATCAGAGCTTCTGTGGCCAAACTAAAGCCCTGCTTCTGACTGGCTCCAGAGCCTCACCTGTTCCCAGAGCACACCTGGCCCCATCCACTTTCCAAAAAAACCCACATGGCTGGCACCAAAAAGGTGTCCAAAGGTGCCATAGTGCCCATGAGCACCATGTTGGGGACCCCTGCTCTATGGTAACCATTGGGTGAAGGCCAGAGGATTGCCTGGGCATGATGATGTTAGTTCCCTTTAAACATTTTTTGACAGAAGTGACATCATGCATTGGTGTGACATCAAGAATATTGTCCCCTCCAGACTAAACTCCCACAGCTACTGTTTACTGATTAAAGACACTCAGGAGATTATTGAAAGATCTTCCATTGTTTTAAAGACTGTAGCCATTTCTGCCTTATTTACAATTAAAGCTCCAAGTACATTTAGAGACACAGTGCACTCCTGAAATGAGTTATACCCTTCCAAGCCCATTGACGTCAATGAACTTAGAATCCTATAACTCTGCTTACAATTGCATTGCCAGTGTAGTAAATATCCCACATACCTTTGCATAACTTCCTTCTATTTCCCAGGATTCCTACAATCATATACCAAAGGACTGAGCAGAGCCACATACAGTGCTGCCAACCTGCAGAACAATTCAAAACAAATCTATCAACAGTCTGGATATATGGAGAGTGATGGCCTTCCATGAATGCCTGGAGTAAAATAAAAGTGAGGGAGAAAGATGGGTCTGTCACCCTCTGGGTCAGCCAATTAACAACATTTTGGTTTGGAGCTGGGTCAAAAGGTTATCTGACACATCAGGTGTCAGTGACAACAACCCACATGTCAAATAGCAGTTATAAATGTTATGTAGTGTTTAGGCAATCGAAACTCTCCTCAGCTGTCAGCTCCACAGAATGAACCCCAGCACCTCACTACTTCAGAGAAACCCAACTGGTACACATTGTAGCATCATATGTCAGGAGCAAGGGGTGCCAGCTAGTCATGTGGAAAGAGTACATAATTTTTTCTTCAAGTGAATCAAAAGCTGGTTAGACATCAGCCAGTGCTCCATGCATCAGGTGGCCTTTTTTAATGACTATATGAATTTTAATTACTGTCTATTTACCCTGAGCTGAATGGCCCAGGCTAGCCCAATCTTGTCAGATCTCAGAAGCTAAGCAAGATTGGCCCCGGGTTAATACTTGGACAGGAGGCCACTGAGGAAAGGAAGTCCAGGGTTAGAGGCAGGCAGTGGCAAACTGCCTCTGTTTGTCTCTTGTCTTGAAAGATGTGTGGGGTCGTCGCAAATTGGCTGTGACTCGACACTTTCCACCACATTTGTCCCCTCTTTGTCTTACTTAAGTAGCAAGTGAAATAATTTTTAGAGAGCTACAAAGCTGCTGTGGGATTTTGGGGAGAGGTAAGCATATGAAGTTGCTTGGAACCTAAACAACAGGAGCAGAGTTTCAGTGCTGTTTTTATATTTTGTATGTATTTGAACTCTGTTTTTTTTAATTGTTTTAGTGATGTGTGGTGGTGGCGGGTGATTTTTATGGTTTTAAAATGTACTTTTATCATGTATGTTTTAAATTGTTAGGAAACAGCAAAAGGGGGGGGGGACCCAACCTGAGAAGCATGTCAGGACCCTAGAAGGTTGAGCAGCTAAACAAAAGAATGAGATACATCTATTTATTACAAAGCACACAGTAGATATAGATTAAAAACACAGGTGAAAACCATGAGGTAGCAGGTATCACATTATATCCACATAGCATACAGCAACACATGTAGGTTGCACATCCTGGAACTAAGACCAAAACTTTGGTTACACAAAATAATCACTAGACCAAATGTGTTATTCAGATTATCTGTAAATAATGGCAACACACTCTAGAAATTTAAGTATAAAATATCTGTTCCATACCAGGCAGGCTGTGTGTGAATCAACTAAATAGTGTAGCTCCATGTAGTGTAGTATACGTCCATTGCACTATTCAAAGTGTGTATCCATGTGTGTGTGGCATATGGAAGTTGTTGTTGTTCAGTTGCACAGTCGAGTCTGACTCTTCGCAACCCCATGGACCACATCACTCCAGGCCCTCCTGTCTTTTGTTGTGCTCCCGAGTTTGCTTAATTTCATGTACACTGCATCGATGACACTGTCTAACCATCTCATCCTTTGCCGCCCCCTTCTTCTTTTACCTTCAATCTTTCCCAGCATCAGGGTCTTCTCCATATGGATACACACTTTGAATAGAGGAATGGCCAAGGACAGTATGGTTGCATAGCGCTATCATCTTTGATAGGTTTGGGCTCCTCTATGTGGGCAGGCCTGATTGACATCAATACCTCATTATTGATACTTTATTAAGTAACTTCCTCCCCCATTCCACAGTAGCCTTCTGTGGCCCCACCCCCAAAAGCTATACTCCTGAGCAGTGTGGGCTAGCTCACAGTTTTTTAGCCTCCAGCTCACAGATTTTTGTCTTAACTCAGGAAGGATGGCTCCAGAGCAAACTACTCACTCAATCACAACTTTAATGCCAGTAGCTCACAAAGGAAAATTTTTGCTCACATTTAGTCTAGTGGTTATTTTGTGTAACCAAAACCACAGCTTAGAGGAAGCGTTTCTCCTGAGTGGACCCAACCAAACTGTGTGGGAAGCAAACTGGGAGATAATCTACCTTCCCTCTCCATAGACAGAAAAATTGTTGTGTTGGAGAAGCTGCTGCTAAGCTGATGGAGTGGCACCTTAGAATCCCAGTCATTCTGTCAAATCATTGGTCCATCTCATTTACTACAGTTTACTGCACTGTCAAAATTACTCCAAGGCTTTGGGCAAATAAAAGCCTTTTTCTAGTACATACTATCTTTTCTCTGAAGGTGCCAGAGACAAAAGATGGGACTGTCTGTATATAAATAAGAATGAAGTGCGAGTCCAGTGGCACCTTCAAGACCAATACTTGAAGCTTATTCTGGGCATAAGCTTTTGTGGGCACACATACTTTTTCAGATGTATTGAAACAGAGTCACCAGCTTTCACATATAGGTAGCTGGTGGGGAGGATGCTGCCAGGAAGGGCCAATTAGAGTCAAGATGCATAAGTAACTAAGCATTAAATATAGCTATGACTGGATGAAGGTGATTGGTAAGACCATGAATTGCAGCAAATTAGCATACAGCATAATAAAAGAATTTACAAACAGATGCAAGAACTGAATGACATTAGCATGCGTAGTGAGATAAAAAACCAATGTCTCTGTTAAGCCCTGGGGGTTCCATTGTCCTGAGTGTTGTAATAACTTGTAACTCAGCAATCTCCTTTTCTAGTCTGTATCTGAAGTTCCTTTGCAATAAAACAGCTGCTTTGAGGGGGCCCCATTTACTGTCCTGTAAGGCTTCTCAGTTTTGTGGTTCTTGATGTCAGATTTGTGTTCATTTATCCTTTGGTGTAGGGTTTGACCTGTTTGCCCTATTCAGAAAACTGAAGGGCATTGTTGGCATATTAGCTAGATTTACTGCTTGGTTACTTATGCATCTTGACTCTAATTCCTGGCAACTTCCACTGGACTCAAACTTTGTTCTGCTGCTTCAGACCAACACAGATACCCACCTGAATGTATATAAATTAAATATTCTATACCTGAGCCAAAGCCTTTCACCATGATGCACATATAGACAAACTGGAATGGGCACAGTGGAGGGCAATAAAAATGGTTGGGCAGGGTTTGTAACACAAGTTTTATGCAGAAAGGCTGAAGGAATGGGATATGTTTAACTTGGAGAAGAAAATATGGAGAGGAGACAAGACTGAGTTCCTCAAATACCTGAAGAGCTGTAATAAGGAAGAGGGCAAAAAGTTGTTCTCTGACATTTCAGGAGGTAAGAGTAAATCTAATGGGCTGAAGTTACAGAAGGGTAGGTTTTAGCTGAGCTTTAAGGGAAGCTTTCTAATGAGGAGGTCACTTTGACAATGGACCCTGTTATCAGGGGCAGGGCTCTCCCTCTCTGGACCACCTCCATCCTTTGTGCCCTAAGGCAACCCTGATATTCAAGTAAGGAGTTATTTACAGTTCCTTCACCCAGGGCTTGAACCTGGACTTACCTCGGTGTCTATACCTGTTTTATGAAAAGGGCTTCCCAAGGACATGAGGCAGACCCCAAACTGTCACAGATTTCAGAAGTTCTGTAAGACATTGCTTTTCTAACATCCTTTTTTGTGTCTTGTGAGTGGAGGCCTGTCATTATGATGGCCTTCTTTCTCCTTGCTATTCCATTGTGGTAAAATAACATTTTATCTGGTTTTAATGATTTCAGCTGTTTTGAGTACTGTTGATTAGAAGAAAAGTGGGATATAAATATTTTAAAGACATAAATCTGGAGATTTTCAAGCAGATTCTAGGCAGTCGTCCATCAGGACTACTCTGTCAATGGATCTCTTGCAATCAGAGGGCTGGACAAAATGGTCTATAAGGACCCTTCCAGTTCCCAGATCCTATACAAGATGAAGATCTGCTTCAGCCAATCAGTACCGTCCGCAGCCAACTCCCACAGACAATTTACAGAATCTTTGTTTTCTCACCTGAAGAATAAATAGCATGTTAAAAATTTAGAGATGATGGAAGCCATCCCACCGCTCTATAAATGTTGCATCTGTTTTTATCTCTGGTATCTCTGAGCAGTTTGTATTTGCTGGATTTGGGGCACTTATTTGTAATCTAGATAGTTCCTGTAAATACATTGTAAACTGCTTGGAAACAGTGCAATACGTTTCTATGAATTATGCTATAAAAAGAATACGGCATTCAGCAGTATATTCATGTCTGTAATGTCTTTAACTTTTAATTGAAACGTTTAAATCAGAAGGCTTTACGCTCCCCATATAACTTCCTAAAAAATCCAGAACAGTGGAAGTTAATATCTGTACTTCTTGGAAGTTAGAAGCTGTACAGCTACAGTTTCATTATCTCTTTCATGAGGCTGGCAACAATTTTGTTCCTGTTCTGCTTCAATAGCGTCTCATAGACAAAATGTTATATTTAAAAACGGGTGAGTCACTTTACTTCTGCCTTTAATATTTGCATTTCCTTTTTCTTTCCTGCAGAGGTTTTATATATTTTTTTTAAAAATCCCAATTTGATGATTAAATGATTTTCTGTCTAACATTAAGAAGATGAGACTAATTATGTCTTACCCACATGATCACTGTTCCATAACTGTGAAGCTATCAAGCCATGACTGCCAGTCAGATCATTTAATTTTCAGATCTCATATCATAATGAACTTCAATGGGGTTTTGAAACAAGAATATATCAGAAGCTGTTGGAAATCAGACAGCTTTATGGTATATTTTAACCTCCTGAAGCTTTGATATCTAATCCCCACCATCTTTTCAAGGATCAGGGATAAAATAAGCAGAGATGTTTTTGGCAGTTTGCAATTTGATATTGTGGCAAATAATGAAATTATTCCATTAGGGGTCGGAAAGTTTCAGCTTATTTTCAATCAAACAGATGTCTCAGCCAAGAAAAGAAATGATTCTTGTTTGTTAAGGAGTTGTACCCTTTTTTCTCCATTTGGACAGCACTACAGAGATTCCTTTCCTCCCGTACATTTTGCTCACCTATAGCTAATATTTCAAACTGGTAAATGATACTCAGAAGTGATCTTTCAGAGGTCTTTCTTGGGCTGATGATGAGAGATCTACAAGCATTGGTTTGGTGAATTTAGACACTTAGGGATACTTGAGTCAGGGTAGAGCTGTGTTTTCAGAAACCCTTAACTTTGTAGAGTATCAAGATGTCAAGATTCATGACCATGTGCAAAATGCTCTTCTCACACTAAAGAAGAGCCATCACATGTCAGGCATCAAAAAGAAGAGCAGCATCCAGATTAGAGGCTATACTTCCCTTTAGGGTTTGAATTAGGAAAGCATGTATTCTTTTCTAAACCTGGTAGATCTTACAATAGTGTCTATGATGGTGCTTGAATGGCTGCTTTGGCTGATGACAGATGTCCCCCAAATGATGATTCTTGCTGTTGAAGTTCATGGATTAGAAACAGATGACTGTGTAAAAGGTAAAGGCTCCCTTGCTCAAAAGCCAGTCGAATCCAACTCTAGGATTGTGGTGCTCACCTCCATTTCAAAACCGAAGAGCCAGTGCTGTCCGAAGACGTTTCCGTGGTCATGTGGCCGGCATGACTAAACACCTTCCCACCGAAGTGATACCTATTTATCTACTTGCAATTTCTTGCTTTCAAACTGCTAGTTTGGCAGGAGCTGGAACTAGAGACGGGAGCTCACTCCGTCATGCGGCACACTCGGGTCTCGAACTGCAGAACTACTGACCTTCCACAGCCTGCAGTTCAGCGTCTTAACCACTTGAGCCACCACAGCTCCTGATGACTATGTAGCATCACATTATATAACTTAACACTGGGAGTTTGTTATTGCCCACCAGATCAAAAGTTAGAGGAGGATTATAAAATGATTAATGAATTAAAGATAGCGGCTAGATGAAAAAACTGTGTCATAATACATGATTTTAACTACCCACACATTAATTAGGTCAAAATGTGTTCAAGTTGGGAAAAGGAGATTGAGTTTCTAGACACTTTCAATGACTGTGCTATGGAGCAGATGGCCACAGAACCTACCAGGGGAGAGGCAATCCTGGATTTGGTCCTAAGTAATGCCCAAGACCTGGTGAGAGATGTAAAAGTGATTGCACCGCTTGGGAACAGTGACCATAATGTTATTGAGTTCAACATTTGTATAAATAGGGAGTTGCCCCTAAAGACTGACACAACCACTTTTAACTTTAAAAGGAGTAACTTCTCTGATATGAGGAGACATGTGAGGAGGAAACTGAAAATAAAAGTAGGAAGGATTAAAACCATTGGGGAAGCTTGGAGACTATTTAAAACTACAGTTCTAGAAGCTCAGAAAAAAATATATATACTGCAGGTTAGGAAAGGCACAAATAGATAAAAAGCCTGCATGGTTAACAAACAAAGTAACGGAAGCTATAAGAGGTAAAAAGGATTCCTTTAAGTGGTGGAATGCTAGTCTCAGTGAGGGTGATAAAAGGGAGCATGGGCTGTGGCAAATAAAATGCAAGTCTGTGATCAGGCAAGCAAAAAGGGAATATGAGGAGTATATAGCAAAAAACATAAAGACCAACAATAAAACTTTCTTCAAATACATTAGAAGCAGGAAACCAGCCAGGGAGGCAGTGGGGCCCTTGGATGACCAAGGGGTAAAAGGAGTAGTGAAGGATAATAGGGAATGGCTGAGAAGCTGAATGCATTTTTTGCCTCTGTCTTCACTGTGGAAAATGTGAAGTACTTGCCCATTCCAGAACCACTGATTTCGGGAGGGGTGTTGAAAGACCTGAGTCAGATTGAGGTGATGAGAGAGGAGATCCTACGACTGACAGACAACTTAAAAACTGATAAATCACCAGGCCTGGATGGCATACATCCAAGAGTTCTGAAAGAACTCAAATGTGAACTTGTGGATCTCCTGACAAAAACATGTAATCTTTCATTAAAATCTGCCTCCGTTCCAGAGGACTGGAAGGTAGGTAATGTCACTCTCATCTTAAAAAGGGCTCCGGAGGAGATCCGGGAAATTACAGGCCAGTCAGTCTGATGTCGATACCAGGTAAGTTGGTGGAAACTGTTATTAAGGAAAGAATTAGTAGGCACATTGATGAACAAAAACTATTGAGGCAGTCTCAGCATGGGTTCTGTAAGGGAAGATCTTGGCTCATTAACCTGTTAGTGTTCTTTTGAGGGAATGAACAAACATGTGGACAAGGGGGACCCAATAAATGTTATTTACCTTGACTTCCAGAAAGCTTTTGATAAAGTTCATCATCAAAGGCTCCTAAGTAAGCTCAATAGTCATGGGATAAAAGGACAAGTCCTTTTGTGGATCAAAAACTGACTAATTAATAGGAAACAGAGAGTGAGTATAAATGTGCAATTTTCTCAGTGAAGGGTGGTAAGCAGTGGGGTACCATGGGGATCAGTACTAGGTCTGATGCTTTTTAACTTGTTCATTAATGATTTGGAGTTGGGAGTAAGCAATGAAGAGGTTAAATTTGCAGATGACACAAAATTGTTCAGGGTGGTAAAAACCAGGGAGGATTGTGAGGCACTCCAAAGGGATCTGTTGATGATGGGCGAGTGGGCATCAACGTGGCAAATGGGGTTCAGTGTGGCCAAGTGCAAAGTGATGCACATTGGAGCCAAAAATCCTAACTATAAATACATGTTGATGGGGTCTGAACTGGCAGACACTGACCAAGAAGGAGATCTTGGAGTCATAGTAGATAACTCACTGAAAATGTCTAGACAGCGTGCGACTGCAATAAAAAAGTCCAATCCTATGCTGGGGATTATTAGGAAGGGAATTGAAAACAAATCAGCCAGTATCATCATGCCCCTGTATAAATTAATGGTGTGACCTCATTTGGAATACTGTGTACAGTTCTGGTCACCACACCTCAAAAAGGATATTATAGCATTGGAAAAAGTGCAGAAAAGGGCAACTAGAATGATAAAAGGGTTGGAATACTTTACCTATGAAGAATGGATAAAGAGATTGGGGCTCTTTAGCTTGGAGAAATGATGGCTGAGGGGTGGCATGACAGAGGTTTACAAGATTATGCATGGGATAGAGCAGGTAGAGAAAGAAGTACTTTTCTTCCTTTCTCACAATACAAGAACTCATGGGCACCCAATGAAATTGCTGAGCAATCAGATTAGAACAGATAAAAGGAAGTACTTCTTCACCCAAAGAGTAATTACCACATGGAATTCACTGCCAGAGGAGGTGGAGGCGGTTACAAGCATGGACACCTTCAAGAAGGAATTAGATCAACATATGGAGCAGAGGTCCATCAGTGGCTATTAGCCACAAAGTATAGTTGGGAACTCTGAGGAAAGTGATGCTCTGTATTCTTGGTGCTTGGGAGGGGCAACAGTGGGGGTTTCGGGGGTAGGTTTGCCAGATCCAGGTTGGAAACTCCTGAAAATTTGGGGATGGAGCTTAGGGAGGACAGGGGACCTCAGTGGGGTACAATGCCATGGAGTCCCCCCTCCAAAGCATCCATTTTATCCAGGAGAACTGATATCTGTAGTCTGGAGATGAGTTGTAATTCCAGTAGATCTCCAGATCTCTCTTAGAGGCTGGCATCCCTAACATTGACTCTTGGCTTATCCCTTAAAATTCCATAGTGGCATACACTTGAGATGCATAGGACTTGTACTGAGAATCGATTCCCTATTCCCATATAGATATTCATCTCTTGATGACTAACCCACCAAGAGATTAAACTGCATGTGTGAACAGGCCAATACATATAGCAGCACAGATAAACTTTTTATTTCTAGCCATCTATAATGTGATGCTTTTCAGTACACTCCTTCACAAAGCCATCTCCTGGTAGTCGCTGTGAGGATTTCAACCTCTCTGTCGCCTTACAAGTATCCTTGCCTTACTGGGCCTCCTCAGAGCTTGCCACCATCACCACCAGGGCCGTTATGGAACTCTGTCTACTCCACAGCCTTTTAGCCAATGCCAGAGTGACATCATCAACCAAGGAGATGGTTTAGGCACCCCTGAATCCTAGTTTCCCCCCGCTCTGACCAAGTTTCAACAGAGTCAGCACCTTGCCCCTGCCAGTAATCAGATGCTTGCTAACCCATACCATAACTAAATGTAGAGAAATCAAGGTACATGTACTTCACCAGACCTTAGTTCCAATGCAAGTGGAAGGGCTATCTATACCCAACAAACTGCCCAAGCACAGTGGCCCCTCAGCAGCACTTCCTGATCTAAAATCAGTGGGACTCCAGGGCTGACTGACACATTTCATTTGGTCAGGGTTTCCCCCCTTTTCTCCTTTCTTTCTCCGTCTGTTTCATGCAAATGATTTATTCATGTTAATTGGATGATACAGGCATCAAGAAGATGGAGGGAAAGCAGCATGGTACAGCCCGATCTCATCAGATCTCGGAAGCTAAGCATGGGTAGTACTTGAAAGGGAGACCACTGAGGAAGACTCTGGAGAGGAAGGCAATGACAAACCACCACTGTTTATCACTTGCTTTGAAAGCTCCTTGCTGGGGTTTAAATTGGTTGTGATTGGATGGCCATTTATATGTACACACACACACACACACACACACACACACAGGCATCAATAACTCCTGGGTCTTTGGCTATTGCTTGATCTGTGATCTATTAGGTATATTTTGGAGACTGCCTGATCACAGAAATAACTACAACTGAACTCTCGTGAACAATCCTGGTCCTTCATACCAGGGTTTTTATTGTTCTGCTCTTGCCTAGGTTTTTAACACCACCTGTTGTTATCATGCAACTCCATCCATGCTGAATGTCCACATAGTGATAAGATCAGCAAATGATAATGCACACACCAATCCTGATTGATTCTTATCATCACCATCATCATCGGTGTGGTGGTTGTTCAGTAGTTTCTCAAACTTCAGCTACCATGGGATAATTAGGGTTAAAAAGAACAAAATTTATCCATGGGTTTATAATCCACAGAGCTTCTAAGTACTTTTATGGGGTACATCAGTGCTTCCCATGAGAGTGTGTATACTGATATGCTATTTAAAAAAAACCCTGCTTTAATTTAAAATGTCATTTCCTGTTCACTGCTACTTTTTAGCCATATTCCATGCCTGTTTTGCTTTTATAGCTACCGCCCTCCATACCAGGATTTTTATTGTGTTAATATCATAATCATAATTAGGATGGCCACTCAAATGACTTGATAGAAGCACACAGTAATGTATGACCTCCACTAATGCATCAGTTTTAACCTTGCTTCTTAAAATGGGCTAATGGACTTGGATGTGGCATGGCATGGACATTTTCCAGACTGGGGTGGGGGTGACAACTGTTGTATATGTGTGTCCGAGCAAGTGTGTACACTGTATAGATTTATGATAATGAAAATGTGCCTATTAGCACTCCAATAAATTAGGTAGCTTGTCTGGCCCTGTGAGAATTGTTCTGCTTTCGCCTAGGCTTTTAACACCACCTTTTGTTATCGCGCAACTCCATCCATGCTGAATGGAGTGCTCTCCATTTTGAATAAGCTTAATCTATTTCACAGCAGACCCTGTGACCCTCTTGCCCAGCAAAGTGAGAAGATAGAAACTTACCTGATAACACTGTGCTCCAGCATCAGAAATCATACTACAAGCAGTTTCTCCTAGGAGCACAATTCAACCATTGCACCCCTCACGGGATTTACAAACATTTTGACTCTAAATTTAAGAGGGGAAACCTGAGATGGCTGATACATAAATCAGCCATAATAAAGGAGCCAGTGTGGTGTAGCAGTTGAAATGTCGGACTAGGATGTGGAAGACCCAGGTTGGAATTTCAGCTCTGCCATGAAAATTTGCTGGGTGAGCTTGGGCCAGTCACGCAGTCCCAGCCCAATCTACCTCATGGGGTGGTTGTAGGGATAAAATGGACATGGGGAGAATGTTGCAAGCTACTTTGGTTCCCCAGTGAGGGAAAAAATGGGGCATAACATCAATAAAATGAATAAATTACAAAAGATTCACATTATATGCATCTTGACAGTTCCCATTAGCTATATTACATTGATATCAGAAGTGACTAGTATGGTCCTCCCCGCCCCATAGGTCAGAAGCCTTTCTTCCTTCCTTCCTTGGTGGAACTTCTGTATGATGTTGTGCTATAATCACCCTGTTTCCAGGTTTTCCCAGTCCTCGATAAGCTCTTTCTCAAAGCTGCTTTAGTACAAATCTTTCTGAAAATAATGCAGTCCAAGCACATGATTATGCCATCTGGAATGAATGTTGTGTATTTTCCTGCCCTGCAAAGGTCCCCACTCATATAGGAAACACTTTAAGAACCTAAGAAGAGCCGTGCTGAATCAGATCAGTGGGCCGTCTAATTCAGCATCTTGTTTCACACAGCAGCCAACCAGTTGCCCTAGAAGGCCAACACACAGGGTCTAAAGGGCAAGGCTTTCTCCAATTCTCCCTTCTAGCACTGGGTTTCAGAGGATTACTGCCTACATATATGAAGGTTCCCTTTACTCACCACGGCCAGTAACTATTGATGGACCTCTTCTTCATGAGCCTGTGTAATTCTCAGCATCATCCCATTGCAGGTGCCATTTTCCAAGTGTTTTTTCCTGTTTAACTACCAGAGGGCTTTTTGAGGGATTTTAAAACAAAATTGCTATTGTACTATACAGGGATGTGCAGGGAAAAAAATCCCTGGTATTTTCCAGGTTCAGATATACTGAACCCCCAAAAATATCAGTATTTCCTGATATTCCTGAATTCCAATATTGGTATAGTATTGTGGGAGACAGTCAGTCAGATTTCTGCCTTGACTGAATTGAGTACTGACAGTTTGATTTCAGCCTTAGTTGACAGCAGTTTAATGAAGATGGAGTACTGTGGGGAAGTTGGCAAGAAAGTTTGGGAAGTTAGGCAGAGACTCCCATTCAGGCCAAAGAAAGCAGATAGATCTTCTAGTGAGATGAAAATTTCCCTATCTAGTCTAAACAGGGTGATAGCTCTGAAGAGTGCAGAGATCCCTGGTCTGGTGTGGTTAGAAACTGCCTGTAGAAGTCAGTTAAAAACTCAAGACAAGTACTAGTGTTTTAAGAGAAGGGGTTTGGGTACTAGAAAGAATGTACCAGCCTTCCAGAAACTAAAAGAGTCAGAATTCTCAAGGAAACTGTACTAGAGTATTTGGGAAAACACTGGAACAAAAGCCTCTGAACATAAAGATTTAAGTAACTGTCAATAGCTTAAGAAACTTTCATTAGCCTGAAACAAAAGAAAAATAATAGAAGAGAGGAGATTGGATTTATACCCTGCACTTCACTACTTGAAGGAGACTCAGAATGGCTTACAATCCCCTTCCCTTCACCTCCCCAAAACAGATAGGTGGAGCTGAGAGAGCTCTCTCAAGAACTGCCCTTGAAAGAACAGCTCTGAAAGAGCTTATGACTGACCCAAGGTCACACCAGCAGCTGCATGTGGAGGAGTGGGGAATCAAACCTGGTTCTTCCAGGTTAGAATCTGCACTCTTAACCACTACACCAAACTAGCTCTAAAGTCTGTGCATGTACTAGTTTTACCTCAGAGTCATCTATATTGATTTACCTCATAAATTTCAACCCCCGATTTCACTTGACCTTTCCCTTCCATGTTGAATAAATATTCTGTTACTTTTGAATTTCAAAATGTCTCATGTGCCATTTCTAGTGGTTTAAATTAAAGGGGGCTCCCATTCCTTCCCTCAGGTTCCTGGGCTGAGCCAGCAGTAAAACATCATACTGAGACAGGGTGGGACAGCCAAAGTTCTTCAGGAAAGAAGAAAACAGACTGCTAGGGCTGCTCAGTCAGAAAGGGAAAGAAAAATGGAGGGAAAATCTTGCCTCTGAAAGGGAGGTAAGTGGCTTGGAGCCATCATAGCTATTATAGCACTACAGCACACACACGAAGAACAAAAAGCAGTTGTGACAACCTGCAGAGCGCTTATAAAATGTAGAGCACTTATACAATGGAAAAATAACTGGAGGGGCAGGAAAGTATGCAGAAAATTCCCACATGCAGAAGCTCTCTCACCAATGCACATGCTGCTGCACTATTCAGTGGAGATGAAAGCAATCCCAAGAGTCATCATCACTGTGTGGAAGCAGCCTTTTTCATAGTCAGCAGGGAACAAACACAGAACACAGATGTTATTGTTTCTTATTTATTTATTTATTTATTTATTTATTTCATCTATACCCCACCTTTCTCTCCAGTGGGGACCTGAAGAGCCTTACATCACTATCCTCTCTTCTATTTTACCCTCACAACATCATTGTGAAGTAGGTTAGGCTAAGAGAAAGTCATTGGCCCAAGGTCACCTAGCAAGCTTCCACAGCAGAGTGGGGATATGAACCTGTAGTCTCCCAGATCCTAGTCCAACCCTGTAACCACTACACCACACTCGCTCTTGTGCAGAAGAGATGATCAGCAAATAATTTCCCCCTTCAGCTCCACAGTCTTTACCATACAACAACACAGGGTGTATCCAAGAAAGGGGTAAAGAGAGAATGTATTTGGAGAAGGTACTGCAATCCCCTCACTCACACTTTATTCTGTAAGCTTCCTGGCTTCCAAGCACAGAGCTTCCAGAGTTACAAGAGAAGATGGATAGCAGGAGCCAATGTTTCTTTGTTTTCTGTGGCAGAACAGTGACATAAATAAGTGTACTTGAAGGGAAGGGCTGATTCACATGAAGTATCCAGTGAATGGCAGCTAACCAGAAATCAACTTGAAAACTGAACTTGGTATGCACATCTACTCTGAGTACAAGTACAGCAGCCGTCGTCCTTTATCATTGCAGTTGATAGCAACTTTATCATCATCTAGATGCTAGCAAACATTCTGCAAAGGAATGCCAAAAATACACTGGGGTGACTGGGGGTTAAACAAAGCTTCTGTAACACTCCAAATATGCTCTGCTTAGCATTACAAGTATAGAAAAGAAATTAAAATGAATAAAGCTACTCTCCAAATGTTAGACCTAAAGTTATAGAAAAATGGGTTTCTATCTGTTGTGTTTCTGAAATGGGTATATCTGTGGGGTTTTTAAAGCTCCTGATTTGGAAGCATTGCTTAGTCACTAATTTTGACTTGGAAACTGACAACACCATTGCAGATACAATAATGGCTTTCAGATGTTGAGGGATGTAAGTACTCTTTCTGCAGAAAATGACATCTCAAAACTTTCATATGGCTGCGATCATACAGAGGAGGGAAGAGGCGGGCAGGACGCGAGGCTGTTTGCCCCGCCTGCAATGACGTGCGTTTGCGCGATCAAACTTCCCGCCATGCATCCGCAGTTCCCCATAACTTATCATGGGTTATCGGCAGTAGGTTTTTTTCACGTTACTGCCGTGCGCAACGACGCCCCGATGACGACTCCGGGACGCCAGACAGATGTGCCTGTCTGATCGCGTCCCTTTAATCCTCAGGGGAATCGCATGGCTGCCATTGCTTCTGGTACGTATGATCGCACCCATATAGGTTGCTAGCTACCAATATTTGTTCTGATGCCAGGCCTTTAATGGATGGTAGCTACTAGCTGCTGGACATATCTCTACCTGTATGGGTAGCGACTGAAACAGTTTCACAGCTTCCTGTGTAGCCAGCAAAGGAGACAGAAGTCTTGGTTTTTGTAGCTATCTGGGAAGAAACAAACACAGGCTGTTGAGCAGGGGCAGTCTTCCATTTATGCAAGATCAATGGTTTTCAATTAGTCTTGCATAAATGGAAGCACTGTGGCAAAAGAGGTGAGCTGTACTGTGGTTCGAGCAAAGCATGTGCATAATGCGGAACATGGTCATAGGATCTAGACCGCTGTGATCCTGGCATCTTGGGCAAAAGCCAAGGATGCCCCCCCATCCATTTTCTACCCAATCCACTCTCACAAGAATACAGTGTCTAATTTTCACAACACATGGCCCTTTGTAAATACAATGCAGTTTGCATTCTGACTTTATTTTCCACCACCACTTTCTATCACCCCCACCAGCCAGCCATCTCAGCACAGGGTCCTTGGCAATTTCCCAGGCCGCCCAAAGGGAAGACCACCCCAGCTGTGAGCTGTTACTTTTGGAGAGCGTGATGCAGCCTTGAAGACTAGCATTGGCTGGATATCTGTAACTCCCTCAGAGTACATATCTCCAAATGAACCCTTTAAAAAACAAAAACAAACCCTTATGTCCTTCAGCACTCACAAGGAAACCGACCTGGTAAAATGCTAACTCCAGAACTTCCTATCACTCAAGGATGGGAGAAATATGGAACACTAGGGCAGACAGAGAGAGAGATAAGTTTGCCTTCCCCAATGCCTGCTACCTGAGATCCTTTGACTACAGGCACCAAAAACTGAACCCAGAACCTTCTGTTTCCAAAGCACATTTTCTACCACTAAGCTATGGTCTTTCTCCTTTTGCTTTATTGCAAGACTAGCCACAAAGCCTGTTGTAGAAGCAATACAACAAGTTCTAGAACTATATGATGGCAATCCGCCTTCTCCCCCCTCCCCAGACTCTGGGACCGAGGGCCAGCAGAATGGCCTGCCAGTGCCTTCCTGGCCACCTGGCCCCCCAGCTCCGGCAGCAGTGCCTGCTTCCACCACCCTCACCCACCACCACCCTGAGAAGGACAGTGCTCCAGTCGGCCTGCCTACTCAGAAGGAAGCCCCACTTGGCTCCGTGAGGGTTTCCTCTCGAGTAAAGCACACACCAAAGAGTGCCGGGCCTTCCCTTCGGCCTCCTTAGGAGGAGCCCAGAAGTCAGCATGAGCTGGCAGCAGCCAACCGGGCAGGCGAGCTCTGCCGGGGGAGACTGCGGCCTTCTCTTCCAGGGATGCGGTGGCTGAGGGGAGTTGGAGCATCAGTGGCATCAGCCCAGGAATGAGCGATGTGGTACAGCGGACACTGAGCACCCTGCCCAGCCTGTTGGGGCAGCCCAATCCAGGGGCTGGGCTCAGCACAGGAGGCAGTGGTGGAGTGGCAGGAGAAGGAGGGCCCGGCAGGGGCTTGGCCAACTCATGGCTCGGTGGGCTCATCCAGAGCATCACCGCGCTCACCTCCAAGCATGTACATGGGAAGAGGGTGAGCCCGGCTGAGGCTGCCTCAGGAGGACTCAGTCACAAGCGGCTTCATGAAGGCTTTCTGCCTCAGCTTCTAGTATCACCAAAGGGGAAGGCAATAACAGAGGGAGAGATGATGAGAAGGGGCCCCTTTCAAAGATGAATGCACACTTTATGTCTGATGATTTCCCTCGCTTATATGGGGAAAAGTTATACTCTGTCTTCCTCCCTCATGGGGGCCCTCTCCTGGATTTTATCCTCACAGCAGCCTTGTGAGGTCAGCAAGGCAGAGACTGGCCCAAGGTCATTATCCAGCAAGCTTCCGTAGCAGGGTGGTAGAGGGCTCAGCCTCATGTCCATTCGCCCGGCGGAGTGTCCGGCCTGTCTGTCGCCTCCCAGTACACTGAGGCCAAGAGGCTGTGTGGCGTGTGTGTGGGCAGGACTCCAAGAACGCAGCCAGTGGAAAACGGGACAGCCACTGAGTGGCAGTTCAGGCAGACAACTGATTTTTGCAATTATTAATAATAAGGAGCAATTATACTTGTGACTCTACATTTGCAGAAGTTTAGGTTTCCTTCTGATGAGAATATCAAGTCTGTATTGTACAGATTTTCATCAGGGGATGAGTCAATATGATGTTTTTCATATCTTTTTTGGTTTCATATGTTGTCACTGGGTTACTTCAGATGTAATATGAAACTCTGGCTTAATAAAGGTATGGTTAGTCAATGAAACCAGGGTTTGGCTCATAAACAACCCTGGTTTGTTGTCATAAATTTGGTTTCAATTCTATCAGTCTTTCCCCTCCCTGTCCCACCAGAGACTCAGTAGCTATCCCATTCTGTCTTATAACATCCAGTTGACAGCAAAATCTTACTGGCTTACCACTGGTCACTGGCCATGCAGAACTGACAAAGCTTAAAAATGTGAAGCTGCCATATGTTGAATCAAACCATTGGTCTATCAGGGTCAGTGTTGTCAAACTGGCACTGGCTCTCCAGGGTTTTCAGGCAGAGGTCTTTCATATCACCTGCCTAGCCCTTTTAAGTTAGTTGAATTAAACCTTGAACATAAGAACATAAGAGAAGCCAATGTTGAATCAGGCCAATGGCCCATCTAGTCCAACACTCTGTCACACAGCGGCCAAAATATACCAGGTGCCATCAGGAGGTCCAGCAGTGGGGCCAGGACACTAGAAGCCCTCCCACTGCTGCCCCCTCCAGCACCAAGAACAGAGTGCATCACCAGCCCCAGACTGAGAGTTCCCATCTATACCCTGTGGCTAATAGCCACTGATGGACCTCTGCTCCATATGTTGATCTAATTCCCTCTTGAAACTGTCCATGCTTGTAGCTGCCACCACCTCCTGTGGCAGTGAATTCCATATGTTAATAACTCTTTGGGTGAAGAAGTACTTCCTTTTATCTGTTCTAACCCGATTGCTCAGCAATTTCATGGAGTGCCCATGAGTTCTTGTATTGTGAGAAAGGGAGAAAAGTACTTCTTTCTCAACCTGCTCAATCCCATTCATAATCTTATAAATCTCGATCATGTCACCCCTCAGCCGTCGTTTCTCCAAATTAAAGAGCCCCAAGCGTTTTAAGCTTTCTTCATAGGGAAGGGGTTCCAACCCTTTTATCATTCTAGTTGCCCTTCTCTGCACTTTTTCCAATGCTATAATATCCTTTTTGAGATGTGGTGACCAGAACTGTACACAGTATTCCAAATGAGGTCGCACCAATGATTTATACAGGGGCATTATGATACTGGCTGATTTGTTTTCAGTTCCCTTCCTAATAATCCCCAGCATAGTGCATAATCCCTTCTTTATTGCAGTTACACACTGTCTAGACATTTTCATTGAGTTATCTACTATGACTCCAAGATCTCTCTCTTGGTCAGTCTCTGCCAGTTCAGACCCCATCAACATGTATTTATATTTAGGATTTTTGGCTCCAATGTGCATCACTTTGCACTTGGCCATATTGAACCCCACTCACCCATCCTCGACAGATCCCTTTGGAGTGCCTCACAATCCTCCCTGGTTTTCACCTCGCTGAACAATTTTGTGTCATCTGCAAATTTAGCCACTTCACTGCTTACTCCCAATTCCAAATTGTTAATAAACAAGTTAAAAAGCATCGGACCGAGTACTGATCCCTGTGGTACCCCACTGCTTACCACCCTGCACTGAGAAAGTTTCCCATTTATACTCACTCTCTGTTTCCTATTTATAAGCCAGTTTTTTGATCCACAAGAGGACTTGTCCTTTTATCCCATGACTATTGAGCTTACTTAGGAGACTTTGATGAGGAACTGTATCAAAAGCTTTCTGGAAGTCAAGGTAAATAATATCTATTGGGTCCCCCTTGCCCACATGTTTGTTCACTCCCTCAAAAAACACTAGCAGGTTAGTGAGACAAGATCTTTCCTTACAGAACCCATGCGGAGTCTGCCTCAATAGTTGTTGTTCATCAATGTGCCTACTAATTCTTTCCTTAATAACAGTTTCCCCCAACTTACCCGGTATCGATGTCAGCCTGACTGGCCTGTAATTTCCTGGATCTCTCTTGGAACCCTTTTTAAAGATGGGAGTGACATTAGCTACCTTCCAGTCCTCAGGAATGAAGGCAGATTTTAAAGAAAGATTACATATTTTTGTCAGGAGATCCACAAGTTCACATTTGAGTTCTTTTCACATTTGAGTTCTTTCAGAACTCTCGGATGAATGCCATCCAGGCCTGGTGATTTACTAGGTTTTAAATTGTCCATAAGTCGGAGGACTTCCTCTCTTGTCACCGCAATCTGATCCAGGTCTTTCAAACCCCCTCCCGAAATCAGTGCTTCTGGAGTGGGCAAGCACTTCTCCTCTTCCACAGTGAAGACAGAGGCAAAAAATGCATTCAGCTTCTCAGCCATTTCCCTATCATCCTTCACTACTCCTTTTACCCCTTGGTCATCTCTGGCTGGCTTCCTACTTCTAATGTATTTGAAGAAAGTTTTATTGTTGGCCTTTATGTTTTTTTGCGATATGCTCCTCAAATTCCCTTTTTGCTTGCCTGATCAGAGACTTGCATTTTATTTGCCACAGTCTGTGTTCCCTTTTATCAACTTCACTGAGACTAGCTTTCCACCGCTTAAAGGAATCCTTCTTACCTTTTACAGTTTCCATTACTTTATTACTTAACCATGCAGGCTTTTTTCTATACCTATTTGTGCCTTTCCTAACCTGCGGTATATATTTTTTCTGAGCTTCTAGGATTGTATTTTTAAATAGTCTCCAAGCTTCCCCAATGGTTTTGATCTTCTCCACTCTTCCTTTCAATTTCTTCCTCACATGTCCCCATACCAGAGAAGTTACCCCTTGGTTTCCCATTATGCTTGAATCACCTCATTTTCATTAGCGTTACTTTTTTGTCGTTTATGTGATTTATATGCCAGGTCTATGTACATGTTTAGGGAAGATGGCATGACATCTTGTCAGATTTCAGAAGTTAAGCAGGGTTGGTACTTGGAAGGGACACCACCAAGGACTCAGCAGAGGAAAGCCATGGCAAAGTACCTCTGCTTCTCACTTGCTCTGTTAAGTTGCACCCTTGCTGGGTGCGACTTAACAGAACACACCCACACATGTCTGTATGTGTGCCATTTTCACACATTGATAATACATTTCCCATCATTTATACAATGATGCTCTATTTATAAGTTGTATGTTTTTGTTGGCTGATTGTTGTTTCATTTGTTTGGGATTACTACTGGAATTGTTTTAACTCTGCTATTACCCACCTCAGGGGCCAATTAGTTTTGAGAGAAAGGCAAGCATATGTGTATTTGAATTACAAGCAATTGATGTAAAAAGAATTTTGAAAAAGTAACTGTTTAAACACAAAACATATGGCATGAAAAAGAGCAAAACCAAAGACTTGTGAGTTCACAAAATAAGAATACTTGAAGTGGCCCTGCCAGCTTTCGAAATTCAGCCTCCTCTCTAGTTCCACCTTAAAAGTGGGAGAGGCCAAAGGCTCCTGAGAGAGAGAGAAAGAGAGCGAGTGAGCGAGAGAGAGCAATTTTAGAGAAATGAAAGTAGAAGAGTCCCCACAGAATATGTGCTGAAGCCTACAAAATGGACTAAATTCAGGGAAATACTCACAATGTGAACATTTTTCACATGTTCCATCCTAGACTTAGGAAGAGAATTGTTCCCTGCAGGGTACTGTTCCACCGCTTCACTCAGTCTCGCTATATAAATGTCTTAAGTGATGCAACTTCCCTTGAAAGATGAGTCCTCTGTCTAATAGAGCCATCATTAAGATTTTCATCTTATATTTTCATTGTCTTAATTTGGGGATTCATGAAGCAACTCATGAAGCCCAAGTGCAGTAAATCACGAAGGCCAGATGGTATTCATAGGGGGTTCTGGAAGAAATAAAGTGCAAAACTGTATGGATAGTGACAATAATCAATCATCGAAAATAGCAGCTGTTCCTTTAAAACTAGAATGTCTAACTGGTGCCTCTATTTCAAAAGAGTGCCGAGGGAAAAGGAAATTTCAAAAATGACTGCTTTTTGAGCTTAATATCTCCTCCCAGTAAACTTGCAAGGAATCTAAATTGCCTGAGTCAGTCAAGAGGTCACTTTTTTAAAAAAAATTACCCACCAACATAGCACACATCAATGGATTTATGGCAAGCTGGTCCTTCCATGTCAACTTCTGTATTACCATTTTCTTCTCCATAAAATGGGTAATCAGAATCCATGAAAAAGTTAGAACCACCTATGCTGGAAAGATGGCGGCATGTGCAATTAGCAGCCCAGCAACACGTGGATCCAGACAGTGAGGAAGGGTGTGTGCACACACCAGCATGATGCAGTCCAGCTGCCAAGACTAGTGTCTCTGCTATAAAGGGTAGAGAAAGGGGGAGACTGGCTGTGGGACACAACGCATCAGTTTACTCCCGGCCTTGCCACCACTGACCCTGACTCGTGACTCTGAACCTTTGGACCATGTCTGACTTCTGGATTTGCCCACAAACCTGTTGCTGCTGCTGTCCAATTACCTGCTTCCATGTAACCTGGGAGCTAGACTCTGACCACACTGCACCCGTTGTGCCCTCGTCTCACTTGCGCTCCAGCTTGGCTACCCTGTGCTGTGCCTAGAGTGTTCCAGGAGACCCTCTCATAGGACACAGATAGGGCAGCAACCGCAAGGCTAACCCGACAGAAGGCTGCAGCAGCCTGAAACTGTGGTTAAAAAGACCTAGGAAAGGAGACTCTTGCCTGGAACATGGGGTGAAGCAGGTGGAGGTGATAACTGGAGAGCTGGACTTCTGGCTGGAATAGGACTGTTAATAGTAAGACGTATCTGCTATATATGATATATACATGGCATCTCTGGAATTCCCGGGTATTGGTTTGTCAGTGCTGAAGAACTGGGAAGATGGGGTTTTCAATGAGGGAGTGGCCCCGGGGCCTTTATGGCTTGTTACACACCCAATGTGTATGGGGCTTATATACACACTCAACATCATTTATGTATATATTACTGATTGATACATAACATTAAAAAAGTGTAACTTTTCCCAGAAAAATTGGTACAAGGAAACAGAAAATGGCACAAAAATAGAGAAACAAGAGTTCAGTTCTCACAAGAGATGAATAAAATTTTATCAGATTTCCAGATAAAAACAGCAGAATAAGAAATTCAAAGTCATTCCTAATTTGAAGGAAGTTTTCAGTGAAGATCAACAGACTCCTGGGCATTCAGTCAATATCTTGAGGATGCAGACAGTTCTTTCCATAGAGAAGTGATAGAGGGAAACTGTCATTGTAGATTATAGCAAAAGGTTGATTGACAGGTGTATGTGACAACACAACCGATTTGCCATAACAATCTTTGCATCGTCTTGAGTACTGTTTTGCCTATGTAATGAATCACAGGAATGAAGCATAAACCACACTTAAAGAAATTAACATTCTGTACTCAGGCGCTCCAAAGTCTGTGCCAAA
The DNA here is from genome assembly GCA_029375565.1 of Gekko gecko. Lineage (NCBI taxonomy): Eukaryota > Metazoa > Chordata > Lepidosauria > Squamata > Gekkonidae > Gekko > Gekko gecko. The sequence continues at coordinate 99,940,724 of JAPDNY010000010.1, read as the reverse complement.
AGCTATGCGTGATCTGGGAAAATATTCAGATAGAGACTATTTGCATAACTTCTCTTCTTTTGCATCAATTTTGATGCATAATTTACTCTAGGTTTACTAGTCATGGTAAGGGGATGTACAACGTATCAAAGTCCCATCTCCAATCACCAGAGGTCTTATTCAACCACCCCTCAAGTTTTCTGGAATCTTTGCAAACACTGCCGCCTGTGTGTGTCCGCTTACACCCGCAGTTACTTAACTTATGGCTCACCTTTCCCTCTGAGATACAAGGCAAATCACAAAACATAACAACAAAGGAGAAAAAAAAGACATGCAATAAACTACGCAGTAAGACTGGACTGAAAAATCAGAAAAAGGTGCAAATAAAAATAGTATAAGACATACCATAAACAATGAAAAAAACTGGATTGCAAACATTAGAAAACAATGCAGTATGTGCTCGCTTCGGCAGCACATATACTAAAATTGGAAGAAAACAATGCAGTAAAAACAAGTCATTACATGCAATGAACTATAATCCTATTCCTCTTATAAAAGTGGTAGAAGTGCTTGGCAATGCAGAAGGTCCCAGGTGCGATCCCCAGCATCTCCAGTTGAAAGCCCCAGGTAGTAGGTGATGGGAAGACCTCTGCCTGAGACCCTGGAGGGCCACTGTCAGCCTGCATAGACAACACTGACCTTGATGGGCTGATTCAGAATAAGGCAGTTTCACATGTTCAGTTTCATGTGTTCACACTGAAATGACAGATGTTTGGGAGCCTCTCTGCTCAGGCATTCAACAAGGTGGGAGCAACAACAGAGAATGCACAGGTATTGATAGCTGTTGATCTTCCTATTGCTATGCTGTGAGTAGGATGAGTGTAATGGCTAAGCAGGGATGTGAACCCGGGCCTCATTGGCCTAAGGTCTATTGTTGCTCTCTACTATTTTCCAAGATTTTTTTGGCATATTTATTATGAGCCTCCTCTAGTTCAGCTGAAGGTCTGAATAGAGCCTCTGCATGTACCAGTCGGCTCCCTTTCTGTGAAAAAGGTCATAGAGAGATGAGGAACCTCCTAAACCCCTGGAACATGAAGTCTATAAATTTCCATGAAACATTAAAGATACAACTCAGGTATCAGTAAAGCAGGGAAGAGTAATGTTCTCAAAATATATATTTGCTTATTTGAATTCAGGGCTCTTTTTGTAGCAGGAACTCCTTTGCGTATTAGGCGGCACACGCCTAATGTAGCCAATCCTCCAAGAACTTACAGAGCTCTTCTTACAGGGGCTACTGTATGCTCTTGGAGGACTGGCTACATTAGGAGTGTGTCGCCTAATATGCAAAGGAGTTCCTGCTACAAAAAGAGCCCTGTTTGAATTATTTTCTTTCTTCCACCAGAGTTTCTAAAGCTGCTTGCAACACTGGTAAAATGCAACATATTAATTTATTTAAATCAATTTGGGGGTGTTTTATTTACAATAATAAGACTGAGAAGACGACAATGAAAACATAGGTTGGGCTACAATGACAGCTATCACAGAATTGTAAATATTGTGATAGCTCTCGCCTGTCGGATTCGGTGCATCTTTTGTTCGAGCGACGACTTTCCGAGGACAAATTTTCAATGAAGTTTAAACGCAAACCTCTCTCCGCGTAGTCATCATGAATTGTCTCCCAGATGATTGAAGAGGGATGTCAGAGTTGACAGACAGAACTCTACGAAGCAGAAGGAAAGACTGGCTGCTCCCTGCTCTTAAAAATCCATGTTTATGTAACATGACAGGAAATAGAGAGCTTCTCCCGTACGGATGGGAAAATACAATAGGTTTTATTTTTTTGTTTTGATTCCATTTTTCTCTTTGAACTTCCCAGGATGATCCCGGGGGGCTTGAGGCACTGGTTTTAAGCCTCCCCTCACTGATGAGTGACGGGTGGGCTGGGGATAAGAACCAAAAGGGAGCTGAGGCACAGCGTGCTGTGAGCCTAAGGGGCGGGTACTTTAGGTGGCCACGGCTGGCGTTGTGAGTGAAGAAATAGACAGCTCCCGCAACAGTACAATAAAACAAACCATTCATCCACAAAAGAAATCCAATGAACAGAAGCATTACAACGGGCATGAAAAATCTGAGTCAGTGTGCATTTCTGTCCTTCTGGGCATTAGCCTGTAAAAGCAAAACGGTGAGAAGATCTAAGTCATTTCTTGTTCATTCTGTTTATCGGGCGTAATAGGATGTTTGGCGATGAATCCTTCAGGATTTGGAAAGGGATGCTGACTTCTGAGCATATTTGTCATCGTTTCCCTCCCAACAGCATTTAGAGGCTGTGACAGGTATTGCCTAATACATATTCACCATGTCACATTGCTAGCTGGGCTGGGGAAGATTTAAAAGATCCAGATTAAAGACCTTATTTTACTTTCATGGTCTTAGGGGGAAAAAAGGAGACCACCTGTAGGAGAGTCTGCAGACTTGTAGGGTAGGGGGATTCGGGTGAACTGTTGCTGAAGCGATCATTGTATTACTAAAAACAAGGGCTGGGTACAAGCTATTCAGTGTTTTCCATCAATTTTTTTCCAGTGGATTGTTTCCATGTGTGTAGTGTAGCCAGTCTGGCAGCCATCAACACCAATGTGAGGCCCGCAGGATTTGACCTGCCACATAAAGCATGGAAAATGGCTAATAGAATATGAACAGGCTTTGGCAGCTGTGCAGACCTGTTGTTCAAATGGGGCAAAATACCAGGACCTGAATGCGATTGTGGTGCAGCCCGCCAAACTATTTCCCATATGTCACAGGAATGTGAATGTCGTGCTTTCCAGGGAGATGCGATGGAGCTATTTGAACTCTCCCCAGCTGCGAATGACTAGACTGAAAATTTAGATATTAGTATTTAGGACAGAGGTGTAAAACTCATTTGTTACAAAGGTCAAATCTGACATAAATGTTATGTGTGCCACTTCTCCTAATCTCCCATCTCACTTTCCATTAGTGTGTGGGAGGGGAAAGAACTGGCATAAGTGATAAGAACTGAGTAACTGTGCCAGTCTCCTGATATAACCTCTATCTAGAAATGTGTTTATTCAGATATTTATACCCCACCAGTTTGGTGTAGTGGTTAAGTGCACGGAGTCTAATCTGGAAAAACTGTGTTTGAGTCCCCACTCCTCAACTGGCACCTGCTGGATGACCTTGGGCAAGCCTTAGTTCTGTCAGAGCTGTTCTCTCAAGAGCAGTTCTCTCAAAGCTCTCTCAGCCCCACCTACCTCATAGGGTGTCTGTTGTGGGTAGGGGAAGGGAAAGGAGTTTGTAAACTGCTTTGAGACTCTAAGTAAAGGGTGGGGTATAAATCCAATCTCTTCTTCTTCTCCTTCCTCATCCACTTAGGGAGGAGTGACAAATGGAGGGACCTGTTTTGTTCAACATCTTCATAAATAATTTGGATGAAGTAATAGAGGGAATGCTTATTAAATTTGCAGATAATACTAAATTGGGACAGGTAGCAAATATGGCAGAAGACAGAGTCAGGATACAGGATAATCATGACAGGCTGGAAAACTGGGCTAAAACAAATGAAATGAATTTCAATGGGGATAAATGTAAAGTTCTGCATTTAGGCAGGAAAAATCAAATGCATAATTATATGATGGGGGAAGACTTGTCTTGGCAATAGTATGTGTGAAAAGGATCTAGGGGTCTTAGTAGACCATACGCTGAACATGAGTCAGCAGTGCGATGCAGTCACTAAAAAGGCAAATGTGATTTTGGGCTGTATCAACAGAAGTATAGTGTCCAGATCATGCAAAAGTGATAGTATTGCTTTACTCTGCTCTGGTTAGACCTCACCTAGAGTATTGAGTCCATTTTGGGGCACTACAATTTAAGAAGAACATAGATAAGCTGGATCATGTCCAATGGAGGGCAATGAAGATGGTGAGGGGTCTGGAGACCAAGTCCTATGAGGAAAGATTAAAGGAGAAGGATATGTTTAGCCTGGAGAGGAGATGACTGAGAGGTGATATGATCACCATCTTCAAGTACCTGAAGGGCTGTCGTATAGAGGATGATGCAGAGTTGTTTGCTGTTGCCCCAGAAGACTGGACAAGAACTAATGAGTGGAAATTAAATCAGAAGAGTTTTCAGCTAAACATTAGGAAGAATTTCCGGACAAGAGCAGTTCCTCGGTGGAACAGACTTCCTCGGGAGGTGGTGTGGGCTCTCCTTCTTTGGAGGTTTTCAAACAGAGGCTAGATGGCCATCTGGCAGTAATGCTGATTCTGTGAACTTAAGCAGATCATGAGAGGGAGGGTGGGAAGGGTTGCATCAGTGCTTAGTTCTTGCGGCCCTTTCTTACATGCCCAGGCAAATGCTGATTGCCACATTAGGGTCAGGAAGCAATTTTTCTCCAGGCCAGTTTGGCTGAAGATCCTGGAGGGTTTTTTGTCATCTTCTGGGCATGGAACAGCAGTCACTGCAGGTGTGGAGGGGTAGGTATTTGTGAATTTCCTGCATTGTGCAGGGGGTTGGACTAGATGACCCTGGAGTGCCCATCCAATTCTATGATTCTAAGTACACGCACAGTGAATGCTGATACCTAGAATAAAACTCTGTTGGTGTTAAAGGTTTCACTGGACTCCAACTTTGTTCTGCTGCTTCAGACCAACATGGCTGGATATAAACAAAAGTGTTTGTTTATATAGTCAAACATCCCTCAATCGCCACCATTTGCCAACAGAGATGTCATCATGCAGCAAAATCTGATTGTCTGCGTAGCATTGCAATATCAGCTATGCGTTCTCTGACTGGCAGGGTCACCAACCTCCACATGAGCAAAAAAATAAACCGTGACAATAATTTGTTTTATGCATATCGTATATTAAATAAATAAATTTGTCAATATTTCAATATGCATTGCCTTCTTAATCAATTAATACATAAACTTACAACAATTACTTTAAAGTCTATACTACCATTAAAAAAGAATGTGTTGGCCCTGACCTGGGTAGCCCAGGCAAGCCTGATCTTGTCAGATCTTGGAAGCTAAGCAGGGCCAAGCCTGGAAAGTATTTGGATGGGAGACCTCCAGAGAATACCACGGCTGGAAGGCCAGATGTATATCAGGCCACTTCTCTGAATATCCTCCATGCCGCAATAGGAGTCGCCAGAGGTCGCCATGACTTCCAAGCACAGACATACACACAGACACGCAGAAAATTACCCCCCCCAAAAAAAGAATGTGTTGCACATTCAACCTTTCAAACACAAACTACAAATTATGGTAGCACAACTTCTTCATAAAGGTATGTGTCCAAAATCACCATTGATGGCGTATGCGATACTGACAATTCCTCACAAAGTTCAACTGGGTGGAATGCCTCCCAAAAGTCTCCACAGTTCCACCACAAGATTCTCCAAGTTCCGGCTGACGAGGAGGCCATCTTACAATTTCGTTTCAAATGTCCCTCTTTTTCAAAGTTGGAACGGCTTCACAATATACAACAGCTTCTTGAATGGTGTTACATTCTTACACTGGAACCACTGTTCATTTGTAAATTATTCTCGCCCTCAGAAAACAGCTGGAAAGCCTTCGACGATTCACACTCGCTCCCCTGGAATTGTGACTCTTGGAAGGCTTTCCAGCTGGGAAAGCTAGGAAGTTTTTAAATTAGATTACCACTAATTAGATGTGTGATCTACTTCATGGTAATCTAATTAAGAGCCAGCAGAGTGACTGATATTCAATAGGCAAAACCTTTCCCACCTGCCAGGAGGAAGGCCAGGGCTGGGATATCCCTTGACCTGACTGGACTTTCATATTGTAACTTAATGTTCATCCTTGTTGCCAGGTACTAGAGACAAGCTCTGTTATATCTCATATTTTGGTTGTTTTTATTGTTAATTGTATTATTTTGTCTTTGGCCAGGGCTGGGGAGGGAAAAGTGATAACTGGGTCTCAACTGGAATGGGAAATGTCAATTTGGAAATGAATCAAATGCACATTTGAGCTGATGGAGACAATGTGCCCGACTTCCTTTGCCCTCTCCATGCATGGTGCTCTTGTTGGCTACGCTCCTCAGGAGCAAATAAAAACACCAGAAAAGGGGAGGGGGGGGAAATGAGCGAAGTTCTTACCAGCCACTTCCTCTGCCCCAGTCTGCTTTGCTGGACAGCTCCCTTCCAATTGTCCCCAAGCTATGCAGTGTCACTGGGTCTGGGTTCAAATGGTGGCGGCCGGGGATTTTTGTCATTGTTTGGACGGGACAGACGGTTGGACAGCTGTAAAATCATGTTGACGCACTGTCATCCAGCGGCAGGGGCTTCTCTGAAAGCATCCCACTGCTAAAAATGACAGCACACCCCAGCCGGGCCTGTCTGTGGCACACACACGCATCAAGGCACAGTGGCCCAGGCAGCTTGTGAGACCATGTGCTTTAGTGGGGGTGGGTGCCTATCGAAGGATCAACTTCACATTGTATCTGAAAGTTCAGCTGCGGACCGGTGGGCAGTGGTGGCAGACAGAGCGCAACTGCAGACCAGATCGCGAAAATGAGGGGGCCCTGCCCGCACTGATGAGGGCTGGCATCCACCGGGAGGGTGCTGGGCACGTCTGGAGGGCTAGTCCCCCCTCACCATGCCCAAACTTCTGAGAGTTTAAAATATCCTGGAGGGGAGAACTTGGGAAGCTAGGTTTGGATTCCAAAATAGTTTCTCTCCCCCCGCCCCCCCAGTTCCTCAGGGGAGACAGCTTCTTACCTTTGAATATCAACTTTCCCTTCTTGCCAAGACTGTACCTTCTATGCTCTTCTGCCTTGTCAACAAATAGTGCAAATGTCAAGACACTCTGAAGCTCCAGATGCACATGTGATGACAGGTCTGAAAAGACATCAAAACTGGGCGTGAGAGTGCAGCAACTGAGGGTAAAATGCATTACATTCAGCTGCCAAGTTTGTTTGTTGTTTTTGCTCTTCTAGATATATCATACTGAGGTCAAAGTATGCTATATATATAAACCCACGAAACAAAGCCTTAGCTTTTGAAGTCAAGAATACCCTTGGGAGGTTGCAATTTTAGCAGAGGAATGGCCAGAGGAGGGGTCTCAAATTGTCCATTTCCCCCTCAAAGCTGTTTTTTCTCCTTAGCAAGGTTCCAAGAAAGCATCCTTAACCTGAAATACAAATCTGGATCCCAAAGTAAAACATCTGGAGTGAGACCAAGGAGATAGTTGTTTTCACAGTTCTTACATTTTCCCACATGTATGGGGAGAATGTGCTGCACGCAGTCTTCCCAAAAGATGTCATCGCCATTTTGTCTGAAAGGGGCAAAGAGCGGTTTCAACCCGAGTACACTCATACCAGAACCCTGCTTTGCAAGGGTTATAGTTCACCTGCACTGGAGCTGAAAATACATTTGTTGGCCATTTTGGATAATATGGCAATCTCATGTATCGGAGGGATTGTCTGTAGCACATTCTTCCGACACGTGGGGAAACATAATGACCGAAAGGGGCTAAGGCCATGTGGGGAAAAGGATTAAACTCCACTCATCTATCCTGCCCCTCCATTCAAAATTGTAACCTCCTCAGGCTGCTTTTTTCTTTTTCTTATACATACAAAATACCATTTGTGTATAGCATGCTGCTTTCCCTGGTTACAGACTTTAAGCAACAGTGCCGAAAAGAGCTCTGTCTGAGTCTCTGGAAGGTAAGTAGTAGTATGGGAAAAGAATGCTAACCTATATGGACCAACGATCTAACTCAATGAAAGATGTGACCTATGCAGTCATCTTTGCTTTTCTATGTCTTGGTTTCCCTGCTCTCCCAAATGTGTCTGTTCCTTTCCATTGGTGTTTAACCATTTGTTGTGAGCCGGCCCATAGCCTTGAAAGGAGCAGCCTTCCACACAGGGCTGCCAACTTTGGGTCGGGAAATTTCTGGAGATTTCAGGGGTGGAGTCCGGGAAGGGCGAGGTGTGAAGAGGAAAGGGACCTCAGCAGGGTATAATATCAGGTCCACTTCCAAATTAGCCATTTTCTCTTTGTCCCTTGGAGATCAATTGTAATCCCAGATCTTCAGGCACCACCTGGAGGTTGGCAACCCTCTCTCCCCAGCAGCCCCCTCCTCTAGAGCAAGGACTTTCAATACGGCTGAGCCACCGCCAGTTTTCAAAGGCAACTGGAGAGATCTCTCGCTAGGCCAAGAAAAAGATAAAGACCTCCAATATCAGGATTATTCCATGCGAAAAGAAAACACTGCTTCTTCCCCCTTCCCTGTTTGTAGATAAAACATTAGTGGATAAAACAGAAGTTCATATCCGTCTTTTGGAAGAAGAAAAACTTACTAAAGATGTGAAGGGGAAAAAAATCAATGTGACATTTGAATATACTTTGAAGTCCTCTCGCAGCTTGAAACTTCACAACTTTTGTCTCTTCCTCTTTTTTTATCAACTGTATTCATTACATTTCCATATAAAGCCGCTTTGCCTGTTAAATACCATCTCTCTTCCCCCCCCCCCCATTCCCTCTGGCTCTTCTTCCCTGGCTGACACGACGTCTCCCCACGACAAGACTTTTTTGTCGCTCGCTCGCTCCCCCCTTCCCCTTCTCTCAAAAGTCACAACGCCCCGTTCAATTAAAGCCCCTCGCCTTTGTCAAAGCAGATAATAACTTTGATCGCAGCATTTGTCTAATGAAAGGACGGGGCCTCCGGTGGAAAGGGGCACCCGGCTCGCCTCGGAAACCCGGGGAAGGGGGCGAGGCCGTCGTGCGCAAGGGCGCGCGCGGTAGGAAGCGGGCCCGTCTCCTCCGGTGCCACATCTATCTGCGTCCCCCAGATTGCTCGTCCGCTGTCCCAATGACAATGATTAGCCGGCCCTCCCGCTGGCTGCAGATGGATTGAGGCAGAGCGATAAGGCGAAGCAGCCTTTCTCTCGCGCCGCAGATCAGGGGAGGGCGAGCGGCGCTTCGCGGGAAGCCCGAGCCTAAGCCGTTTAGACGCAGACTGCGGGAAATATTGGGGTAATTACCAAGCGCAGGGAGGGGGTCTCCCGCTATCAATAGCAATAAGAATGGATTCGAAAATGCGCCCGCCGGATTAATTGATCCTTTCTCGCTCTTCCCCTCCTTCGCCTATCTCTTTGGACGTTTGTTCTCAGAACTGGAAGTCGAAGGGGCAAAGTGTATCGGGGAATCAAATTCTCATTACATCCCTGCATACTTGCTACTCTTCGAGCCGTCTTTCTCTTCCCCCCCCCCGCATTTATTTCCCCCTGAATGTTAACGATAATAATTGATGCTTGGGAAAAACTTGTTCTCTGTAATAAGATCAAACCCTGGCAAAGGGAGGAGGAGAAAAGCTACTTGCCTTTATCAGAGGCGATGGTGGCCGGAGGCTCTGATAATGGAGAAGGGAGCTTGGCTCGCCTGGCTCTTTTTTCTTTTCTTTTCTTTTTTGCTTTCCAAACAGGCCATTTAGAATGTTAAGTTTTGCTAAAGCCAAACAAGTTGCCAGATCAGTGGAGCAGTGCAGGAAAAGCCAGCAGGGCCCCATGGGGGGGGGGTGTTGTGTTGGCTCCTCTCCGGCCTGCCCAACAGGCCGCTGAAGTGGAACGCCACCAAAGTGACAAGCTTCTTGCTGGGGAGACATGAGCCCGTCTTTCTTCCCCTGTCGCCTTTGCCTTCCCTTACCCCCACCAGCTGGCCAAGTATGGACAAGGGCTGCTGAATCCATCAAGGCTGTAGAGATGCTTGTCAAACATACCCGGGTCAGGGGAAGGCTCTGGAAGTTGAACAGACTTTGTCTGGCTTCATTCACTCATGCATGCGGGCGATTAACATATTTATGGCAAACGCATGCGATCTTTACGGTAGCACTTTCTGTGAGGCCTGCTTGTGGGTAAAGTGCAGAAACTAGTTATTCATTCTGTCTGTGTAAACTGCCAAGCGACTACAGGTGGTGGATAAATATTAAATCTTTATCTTTTTAACAGAATCGACTACTTTGGCAGTAGGATGGTGAGGAAGTTAACGGCTGTGATCCTATGCAGACGTATGTGGGAGTAAGCCCCACTGATCACGGTGGTATTTATTTATGAGTAAACATGATACTTGATTACACTGTAAATTGGCAAACTGCAGGTGTGAGGCTGTCCTATACAAAGTGAGGCCACTGGTCTATCAACACACGGTCTACTCTGAATGGCAGCAGCTCTCCAGAGCCCCAGGTCTTTCACATCAGCTGCTACCAGGTGTTGCAAGGAATTGTATCCGGGACCTTCTACACACAAAACAAATAATGTACCTCAGAGCCACTGAAAAATCAACTTTCCCTTGCTGTTTTGATAGCCAGCAAGAGTAAATGCTGATTTTTAAAAAGATGCCTGCAGTCCTTCTCTCCCTGCCGTGGATGGTCCAGGCTAGCCTGATCATGTCAGATCTTGGAAGTTAAGCAGGGTTGGCTCTGGTTAGTATTTGGATGGGAGACCAGCAAGGAAGTCCAGGGTCTCTGCACAGAAGCAGGCAACGGCAAACCACCTCTGAACATGTATTGTCTTGAAAACCCTTTGGGGTCTCCATAAGTTGACTGCGAACTTGGCGGCACTTTTCATCACCAACACCACCAATCCTTTCTCTTCACCCTAGTTGCAGCACCTTACCTATGCATCAGCTGTAACTAATAGGATACCACACTACAGTTAAAGATTGACAGCCATGTCAAAACCCTGTAATTCCCTTAGCGTACAACATTCAGGAAGCTATGACACAGTTGATCTTGAGCCAATTCAATAACTGGAGCATAAGGGGACAATGATGGCATTTTTTAACCTGTTGTGCCTAGGCACATGAAGCTGACTTACATTGATTTACATTGAATTCCGGATCCATTTCAAGGTGCTCGTATTTACCTTTAAAGCCCTATACAGCCAGGGGCCAGCATATCTACAAGACCACCTCTCCCCATATGAGCCCCAGAGGGCACTGAGGTCCACAAATCAACATCTGTTAGTGGTTACTGGCCCCAAGGCCATCCGGCTAGCCCTGCATGGTGGAATGAGCTCCCGTGTGAGATCAGGGCCCTGCAGGACTTATTGCGGTTCTGCAGGGCCTGCAAGACGGTGCTCTTCCACTTGGCATTTGGTTGGTACACTGAGTTAGACTATTGGTTAAGTTCAGTACTGGCTACTCTGATTGGCTCTCCACAGTCTCAGACAGAGGTCTTTCATATCCTGTACAGCCTGATCCTTTCACTGGAGATGTTGGAGGTTTGCATCTCAGAGCATCTGCCTGCAAAGCAGATGTTGTGCCATGAAATTGCAGCCCTATCCTTAAACAGTTGGTAGGGACTGTGGCTCAGTGGTAGAACATCTACTTGACATGCAGGTTCAATCCCTGGCATCTCTAGTAGAAGGGATCTGGCAGTAGGTGATGTGAAACACCTCTACCTGAGACCCTGGAGAACCACTGCCACTCTGACTAGGCAGTACTGACTTAAACGGACACAGGGTCTGTTTCAGGGTAAGGCAGCTTCATGTAAAGTGGTATGTGACAGAATGTTTTGTGCAATGCTGTTCCTGACATTTATTTCATTTTTATTTCTATCCTGCCCTCCCCGCAAGTGGGCTTAGGGTGGGTTGCAATCACACAGGAGTCATGGTAATGACAATATATAAATTACAGTTAAAACAATATCCATGTCAATTAAAAAACAAAACACTAGTCAGAGTGGAAACACCTCAATGGAGATGTTCAGTTTGGGCTGTTAAGGAACCTGCACTGTCAGCAGGAATGGCCAGAGTAGATTTGGATGTCCGGACCGTCACCTCAACTGAAAGTCCAGGGGAACAGCTGCATTTTACAGGCCTCGCAGAATTCTAACAAATCCTGCAGGGCCCTGATCTCAAGTGAGAGTTTGTTCCACCATGGTGGGGCCAGAGCGGAAAAGGCCCTGGCCCTAGTTGAAGCCAGCTGGACATCCTTGGGGCCAGGGACAACCAGGAGATATTGGATAATTGAGCTCAGCATTCTGTAAGGCACATATGGGGAGAGACAGTCCCAAAGATTAGTCCTATTAGTCTATCAGGAGCCCTGTTCTGAATTTGGCAGCTCAGTAGATTAATATTGGGCTGTTAGTGCTTTCTTATCTCCAGTCTGAATTTTTTTCCCCAGTCATTCCTCATGAGGCTTGTGCTCAAGGTAGCTTCGTCTGTCTCGGTCCCCACCAGGAAGCTATTGGATGCAAACCCTGCATGATGGTGGTAACACAACCTTACCGTGGCTGTAAAGCATGTAACGATTTGCTATGTGGCTCATCCCACAATTTACTTTTCTCCCCCCCACCCCGGAACTGCCTTAAGTTAATTCTCTGCATAGCTGGGATCTAAAAAACAGTTGAGTGTCTTTAAACATTATAGGTACAGCACCAGAATGGCTGCAGCAAAGTTAACATTCTTGATTAGAAATAATAATAATGATAATAATGATAATAATAATAATAATAATAATAATAATAATAATAATAATAATAATAATAATAATAATAATAATAATAATAATAATAATAAGTGTCAGGAAAATGTTATTTATGAAGAACTTGATGTATGTTCTATCACTTTTAAATTCACAAAGCCCCATACTAGTTTCTTTGGAAATCAGTCACTTTGGTAGCCTCAATCTCTCATCACCCATTGAAATGTGAAACTTTCTTTTAAGCGTGCTTAATTTCAAACAAGAAATGGAGGGTAGAAATCGTGCTTGGATCCCCTATGGGTAATTCAGATTCTTCCTGAAATGTTGTAATTTTGAAGGATATGCACAAAGCTTGAATGCACTCCAAAGAACCCTGTTGACTCCACAGCTGCTGTGGCTAATGTCCCACTGTGTCGAGTGGCATCATACAAGAGATGGAAAGCCCCTGATTACCCGCAGATGCCAGGTCCAAAGCAGGTGGCCCTCCTGTCCCTGGGCAGTTTCTGGAAGTTCAAGGAGGGGGAGGAGAGGAAGAGAGAGACAGAGAGAGGAAATTGTTCAGGGAGTTGTGTGGTGATGAGTTCTCAATGCTGGGATTTTGCCCAATTGTTCTCTCTGTTTCTGCCCAGTTAATTAAGTGCTAATCCTAAAGTAGCAGAGCATGTACCAGATAATAACCATCATCATCACTCATAGACACAGAGAGTCTTCATGCCTGGGATGCGGAGCAAAGAAGGCATGGAGGGTTGAGAACAGTTGTGTGTAATAATCATGCCATTCATAGCACAAAGGACAAAAGAACCCCCAGCTCAGGCTACATTCATCTCTAGTTTACCTATCATTATGGTGCAACATCAGGAATCAAGTGATTCCACAGGAGGAGATTTGGAGACAATACACAAGGATAATAAACTTACAGAACAGCTTTATTAAAAACCAGAACAGGCAAAGCCTTGCTAGAGCGAACCAATAACTCATACAGTATTGTAATCCAGCTTAAAGCTGAGCAGCATGGTCAGCAAAATGCCATGGCACAGGTCTTGCTGGACTGTACCACTCTGAAGGCAGATGGGGGAATGCATTTTTGGCTGGTTATAAGAATATAAGACACTGGTGGATCGGGCATTTTATTTCCCACAATGGTGAACCAGATGTCCCCAGTAGACACTGAGGCTTGTGTGGCATGTATAAAGCCGCTATTTGTATAGTGATCTGGGGTGAGTGTTCAGAAACCCACATACTAAGAATTGTGAAAACAAACAAGTTTATATGGATGAGTAACTTCCCAACTACATCAGAGTCCTATGTTCCTTCCTAAATCAATTTATAGACACAGTGTGGATTATATATTCTGCTCAGTGCTGCCATGTTTCCTGGGTATCACAAGGTTGCTCTATTCCCACAAAGCCTGAGACACTGGAGAGCTGCTGCCAGTCTGAGGAGACAATATTGACCTTGATAGACCAGTGGTCTGATTCAGTATAAGGCAGCTTCATGTGTGTTCAAAGACTCCACGTGGCAGGCAACTTGGTCTTCTCACAGCCATTCTGCCCCTCACAGCTTTAAAGTTTTCCTCTCCTCCTTCTACCAAGCTAATCAGAGGTGTCTCCCTTAGCAAATAGTATCTTGGAAATAATTTTGGTGATCCTCTCACTTCCCTGGTCTCTTCCTGGTCTCTTCCTTCTCCTCTGTTTAACATGGACGGTGTTAGCCAATGGGCAACCAGGGCAGCTACCACAGGCCCCTAACCAGCCACGACCCCACCCCCTCCTCAATGAACAGCAGACTCCCACAGCTGCTTCTGTTCTGTCTGGAGCTTGGGGAGCTGGTTTCTAACAGCAGCAGTGGCTTCTGCCAGCTTTGTACGAAACAAGGATCCTAATGGGGGCGATGGAGGGTAGTGAATCTAGGGCCCCATCCTGGAGTTTTGCCCAGGGGCCCAGAATCACTAAGACCCCTCCTGCTGTTTAATTACCATGCTCTCTTTGTCCAAAATTCCAAAATCCATGGCAACAGTTGCCTGGAGTTTTTCATGCTCCCCTTATCCCTTCCACCCAGGTAAACCTTCTTGCATCGGTTGTATCTGTATACCAAAAATTATCCCAAGGAGAAGAGATTTCATCTTCACCTTCTTCCTGACATACTAGTTTTATGGGTGTACAAAGAATATTAAGTCCAGTGATTCTCCACAATGCACTTGCAATCATAACGTGGTACAGTTATAGGATGTATAGCTCTAGCCATTTCAGGGTTTAAACAATGAATAAAATATATCTACCATCCTTTTTGATGTATAATGAATCCTCTCCCAGACAACAGGGGTTGAAAGTTTCTTAACTTTCTTTCTTAATTGACCACATGTAGTGTATTGGAATCCATTAGGAATGAATTGTTCCATGGGGAAAAAATAACTCCAGGATCAACAATTAATTGACAATTACCCATTTCAAGGGTTTAAATGTGAATGTTTCTTTTATGTCTTTTCAGTTTCTGAATTATTTATTTGTTGCCATTGCTGTGTGATAAAGCTTTAGGCTACTTTTACATCAACTAGGACAACTATTAGGAGACTCTGTCGTTAACACCAGTTTTGAAAGCATCCTAATTTGGAATTGTTCTCTCTTTGCTCTCCCTCAGTGCAGAGAGATCAGCTCATAATTAAAGTTCTTTTCAGATGTGATTTGAACATATGGGGAGGGCAACAGGGTCACATGTACTGTTAGGGTTGTCAGGCTGACTTATCTGGCCAGTTTGGGTCCTTTTGAGAGACTGGAAGTGATGTTGGGCATTTTGGGGCCTACTTCCAGTTTTGGACCAACTTCTGGTCCCGGGCCTTTTTCTGATCGGGGGTGAACCTCTGGTTTTTGGGCAAAACTCTTGTGGTAAATTCAGCTTCAAACCAAAGAGTTTTGCCCCAAAACCAGAGTATCACCCCCAACTAGAAGTAGGCCTGAAACATGAAGTAGGCCCAGGACCAGAAGTAGGCCCGAAAAGGTCCAGCTGGCCGGTGACCAGCAAGAACCTTCAAAGGCGAGTGTTCCCCCACTCCCACTGGGGGTCTGGCAACCCTATGCACTGTCCCCATTCCTCAATTTCACATGCTGTTTTGAGAGAATAAAATTTTCAAATGTACATCTACAATCTGGGGGCAACAGCCAAAGAGGCCTTTGCCCAAGTCCCCAGTAAATGTACTTGTGACAACAGTTTCAGAGAGCAGCCATGTTAGTCTGCAGTAAAACTGTTGGATTCAAGTCTAAAAGTACCTTAGAGACCAACAAGAGTTTCAGGGTATAAGCTTTCAGGAGTCAAAACTCCCGAGTTGTCAGATGTGTCATGTCTAAAGAAGGGAACTTCAGAAAAGAGCAAGAGTCCAGCACCACCTTAAAGACTAACAAAATTTGTGGCAGGGGATGAGCTTTTGTGAGTCACTGCCCACTTCCTCAGATACTTCAGATCTGAAGAAGTGAGCAATGACTCATGAAAGCTCATACCCTGCTTGCTTATAGTGAATAACCTTTGCCAACACTCCCCATCCCCCATCAGTGCCCAGTGGAATGCTGGGAGAAAATGGGGGGGTGTAGCATGACGCTGTGACATCACTTCTGGCTGGAACCCCCAATATGGCAATGCTCTGTGGTAGAACAATTGGATTTGAGTCCAGTAGTGCCTTGGAGACCAACAAGAGAGTCAGGTTGGTGTAGTGATTAAGAGCAGCGGACTCTAATCTGGAAAAACAGGTTTGTTTCCCCAGTTCTCCACATGCAGCCAGCTGGGTGGCCTTGGGTCAGTCACAGTTCTCTCAGAGCTATTCTCTCAGGAGCAGTTCTCTCAGAGCTCTCCCAGCCTCACCTACCTCACAGGGTGTCTTGTGGGATGAGGAAAAGAAGGAGATTGTAAACTGCTCTGAGATTCTGAGTGAAGGGTGGGGTATAAATCCAACTCCTCCTACTCCTTCCTCTTCTCCCCCCCCCCAAAAAAAAATCTTGTTCATATCCAATGGGTTAGCATGGAGTAGTGGTTAAGAGAAGCAAACTCTAATCTGGAGAACTGGGTTTGATTCTCTGCTCCTCCACATGAAGCCTGCTGGGTGACCTTGGGCCAGCCACAGTTCTCTCAGAACTCTCTCAGTCCCACCTACCTCACAAGGTGCCCTGTTGTCGGCAGAGGAAGGGAACATGATTGTCAACTGCTTTGAGGCTCCTTAAGGTAGAGAAAAGTGGGGTATAAAAACCTAGCCTTCCTCTTCTTGTGCTACTGGACTTGATTCTAGCTATTCTACCGCAGACTCAAATCTAGCTGTTCTACTGACGACTAGGTACTGCAAGCTACCTTCTGAAATGCTCTATGGTAAACAGAGATCAGGGGGAATCCTAGATCATCACCAAACTGTGGCTACTTCACATCTAGGTTCATAGCCAGAAGTGAAGTCACAGAATCGTGCAAGACCCTTTTGAAGTCTCCCCCACCCAAATACTTCTGCTTTCACTCAGAGCTGGGCTGGCATCTCAACCGATGCTGCTGGAAGGTTCATTTGGGATGAAGGGAAGCCAACTGAGGTGGTTCAATATGTACCAAACTTACTTATGATCAAAGCTGAAACAGAAAGCAATTTTGGCTCAGAACAGTAAAGACTGTAATTTCCAAACTGGGTTGTGAAAGTTGGCAATACTGCTGATTTTAAAAAGCAAGCTAAAGTTTTCGAACAAGCCAAGGGAATATGTTTCTTCTATTCTGCTACTTGTAGGAACAATATGTAATCTTCTGGGATCTTTGTTAGTCTATGGTTTGGAAATTCACATTAAAGTAACCCCTCAGCAAATAATGCATTAAACAACATTATACCCATTTCTAATCCCTACAGACCCCCTTTACCCCTCAACCAAAAAAAATACACATGCAAGGAAAGGATTTCATTGTGTCATCTGGGGGGAAGGAAATTTCCTGTGTCAGATTAAATAGGATATGAGCAAGCAAGCAGAATAAGCCAGTAAAATGTAATTAAACCATTTAGCACCCCATAAAACAGAATCCCCATAAAAAAAGTAATGCAAACCACAGGGGTGCAGTCAGCACAAGGCCTCGTGTCTCAGCTGGATTTAAAGGGACACTGTCAACCTATTACAGTCCTGCATTTCTTGAACTGCAAGTGCAATGCTGTGTGAAAAGCATTCAGATTTCTTGTCTCTTGTGATCTAGGGCATAAGAAGCCCCCTGCTATTATTGCTTTTGAGAGCCGTGGCTGTTTGAAACCATCATCTGTGCGTCTCTCTTCGTCCCCAGGGATCTCTCAGTCCTTCATTCCATACTGAGCCCCTGTTATGCATGCTGGTACCCTTTATGAGTGAGTGGAAGAATTAAACTCACTGGGGGGAAATAAACCTTTGGCCTCTGAACTTCGGGCACAATCTACATTGGTGCTGTGGGATTTGGGATTCTACTTGTATTTGCCGCAGTTTCAAAGTCCTTGCATACACAGAAAGATCCAGGGACATTTTTCGAGCGTCAACCAAAGTCTTCCTCCCCCTGGCAATCTTCCAACTAAGTCAGCCATGCAATCCACAAGGCCCTTTTAATAAATACCCTTCCCAGCCAAATATTCCTTTTCAGAATAAAGGATGAGTTAATAAGGGGTTAGGTTTTAAAACATCATGTCACATGAAGCTGCTGTATACTGAGACAGTCTATCATGGTCTATTATTGTCCACTGTCATGGCATTAGCTCTCCACAGTCTCAGGAGATTGAATGTAGGACCTTCTGCATACAAAGGAGGTGCCCCTTTTCAGATTATAGTAGGTGGGTACCAACCCTTTATTTCTTCAGAGCCACAGCCAGGAAAGCAGAAAATAAATTCCCATATGCATGCTTATCACTTATTCCCATATGCATGCTTATCCAGTGATGACTTGCATGCACGGGTCATCATAGATCTGACACAACAGATAGAATTTACATATTATCCCAAGCACAGTGGCCCCCGTTCTGTTGAACCAGCTGCCTGAAGAGGTTCGTGCCTTGTGAGACCTCCCTAGGTTTTGCAGGGCATGTAAGGCTGCTCTTTTTCAGGTGGCCTTTGGGTGATTGTGATCCACCAGGCAGCTAATATGCTTTAGCTGTGTCTTCACCATCCACGCATCCTACCCTGCTCGATAGTGGATACATTTTTAAGGGGATAGATTTTAATCATTTCATATTTTTAAAGTTTATTTATTGTATTGTTTTTATTGGGCATATTTTATATGCTGTTAGCTACCCTGAGTCCCATTTGGGGAAGACGGAGGGGGTATAAATTTGATAAGTAAATAAAAATAAATAAATAAATAAATAAATAAACAAATTACATCAAATGTAAAAAAAAATCAAGCAATGTATATGTAAAGCGATCTAAAGGTATGAACAATTATATGAACAACTGAAGATTCCCCTTAGTCCTCTGTGGAGAGTGCAGGAAAAGTTCAGTACTCCTGCTCAAAATCAGTTTTCGCTTTCTTATTTGTTTTGCTGAAAACTGATATGAGGTATTTATGGCTGAAATAAGCCTCCCCGAGGCCAGTTACATTAAGAGCAAATGAAAACTTTTCTGTTCAAGCTGGAAGTTGGTTAATTTTGATCTGATTTTAGTTCTGTTGAGTTGGAGTTATTTTGCTATTAATTGTTTTGAGAACCATGCTTGTCTGTGCTGTGACAGGGCCAATGGAGGGCAGGAGGGATATCTGACTCAAAACTTAAGTTTAAAGGGGGGCATCAAATTTAAATGCGTTATTTTTTATTTGGCATTTGATAAGTTTTGCAACTTGTTCCATTCATTTTTTGATGCCTCATTTTGCTTTAATGTGCTATCGCTGTTTATTTTTGTTGTGGTGGCTGGGGCCTTCTAGACCTCTGGGAGGTTTGGATGCTGGTAAACGTATTGAGTTTCTACTGGGAAATAAGGGGCATATAGTTGGAAGGAGTTGCCCATAAAAGACCACTATGTAATATACTGAGAGTTCTCTGGAGCTTCAGGTCATCTTTGGCCCCGGGTCACATAGGCCAGATAATGCGGGGGGGAGGCGTGGCTGTTTGCCCCGGAGCAAAATAAAGCGCAGTAGCCTGATCACACGGTCCCCCGAGTCTCCACGCTTAGGCTGCTAGCTGCCAATCACACAGCGATGCTGAAGCGTGGCAAAGAAGTGGCGCGATCAGGTCACATTTGTGTGCATGTGCCATTCTGTGGAACGGCATTGCTTTCGGTTTCACATTTGTGCACATGCATCATTCCACAGAGTGGCACTGCTTTCAGTTTCATGTTCATGTGCAGTTCAGTGTTTGTGAGCATCCTATGAAGACTTACAAAAAAATCCAGTGTGCGATGGGACATGGACAGGCGCCGGATGCCATGGGATACTAGTGCTCCCGCGATCAGATGCCCACCTTTGCCCCGCATTTTCCAGATGCTAGTGCACTTTCCACGGTACTTTTTAACTCCGCATCTTCGGTGGGATGCCACGGGAGCGCTAGCGTTCCCAGATGTTGCGGTGTGATCACGCCCCGAAAATCCGCCTGACATTTGTGCCTTCCGCGTGGCAAATTCTCCATGTGACTGGGGCCTTTAGTCAGTTTTCTTTCTCGTTTCTTTGGATTTAGACAGAAGAATCCCAGAAATAGCAAAAAAATCCACTATTTCTTTTTTATTACCTTATCTGTACACATCCTAACAAGATCACACAAGTGAAATGTACATGCATGAATGAATGACTGGATCTAGATAGTAAGGAGTGTTGTTACATTGTGTGCAGCAACAAATGGCTGCAGCGCTGACACTGGTAAGAGCTGGCGAGATATGCAAAATAATCTGTGGTTTTATGGGCAAAGTGATAGCTTGGGGTAAAATTACACTTTATATTTTTATTGTAACTTCCATATAATTGCAATGTAATTACATTCACTGGACTATGAAGTGTATTTAACCCATGTAGTTAACCCTCTACTTAAAGGCTTGTGAACTAGATACACATTTACTAAAGTTCTATTTTTTTAGCAAACTACATCATAATGTGCTCCATTATGAAGTCAAATACAAGCTTTTTTAATAATGAAATTAGCCTTCCAATTATATAAACTAATTTTAATTACAATAAAAAGAGCATAACCCAGTGTAGTTATATTGTAATTACAGTGCCTGCAGTTACACTGCAATTATGCGTAACCAGGAAAAAATGCAGTCCAACTACGCTGATCCTGTTGGCCAAATAGCACTGGCATTGAGTTGTATCAAAAAGACATACATTCATTTAGACAAGTAGGCAACTCAGTTAATTCACGTCATAGATAGAGGGAGGCATACGCAGCGTGTGGTATGCCGTCCTGCATGTTACCCCTTAGGGTAGATGGACCAAGGAAGAAGATATGACATCTGGATTCTGGAACATGATATTAATAAAGCATTTATAGGATTGCTCCCCCCTCCCCACAGGTTCAGGCAAGAGTTTGACATAAGAAGAGAAGGCAAAGATGGCACAGTGCTGCCCAGTTACTTGCCATTAGGAATGGGCTGTAGTTATCCATGTGCTGAAGGCCGCTGAGCACCAACTATGGGATTTGTGCATACTCAGAGCTGTGTGAAACCTAAATTCCAGTACCATGGGATTTATACCCTGCTTTTCTCCCCCATGGGGACCCAAAGCATCTTAGAACATCATTTTTCCTTCTTCCACTTTATTGTCGCAAGAATAATTCTATGGATTAGGTTAGGCTGACAGACAGTGTTTGTCCAAGGTGACCCAGTGAGCTTTCATGACAGAATTTAGATTCAAACCTGGGTATCCCAGATCTTCTGCTTTACTGAATGAAAATAGGTATTTGATGTCAAATCACAACCAGTGAGGAAGACGAAATGATTCTAATACTCATAGGCATAGTAAGACTGCTAAAGATTGCTGCATCAGAAGGCTTTCAGTTGCATTGTGGCTCAAAGGAAGAGCTGCTAGGGTCTAAGCCTACCAACCTGGAGACCATCAATGAAAGATGACTTTGAGATTCAGAGCGTGGTTTAGATGCAACATGTTAGAATGAGTATAACAGCTATATTCACTCAATGGCTCATGAGCCACATGTGGTCCTTTGATGTGCTGCCTGTGGCTCTTCTCAGCACCATTCCCCAATATGGCATCTGCACCATTTTTCAGGGAAGTGGGAAAGACCCTTGTGCAGTAGGGCTTGTGGTTCACAGTTGGTTCACTCTAAAACAACCACTGACAGAGGAATTACTAAGCTGCAAGCCTCCTTGAGATGCAAGCATCATGACAGAGGTGGAAGTAAATGTTGCTCTTTTGGTTTGATGATAATTGCATATGTGGCCCTCTGTGAGCCATGGAGTGAGCACCACTGGAGCAGAGATATAGAAATATTAGAGTAACTCATGACCCTTGTTTTTAAGGTTGGTTTGGGAACTCCCTTAATCTCAGCCTGATTGGTCTGCTGAGCAGAGAGTTCCACAGTAAGAATGGAGCAGGCTATGATTGGCTGTGCACACTGTATTTTGGGTAGTACAAAGGCACTCTTAATGCTAGTCCTGTGCTCCTGTGTCTCTAGGAGCCATGGTGGTGAGCCATTCAAGGCTGCAGATGGAAAACAAAACCAGCAGTTCTATCCTCTACAGGCCCTGGCATTCGTACAACTGCAGGGTTTCCTTCTTTGAGCTCTGCTTTTGTGTCTAGAAAGAAGCACATGTTACACTACTCTCTCTCATTAGTCTCTTGCATCACACTCTCTGCCTTTTACCAAGCCAGAAAATGATTTTGTTTGGCATAGTTTGTGTCCATCTCTGCATAACACCTTGAACCTCAGATCTACATCATTTGGATCTCCTGTGCAACTCTGGGCCCTGGTTCCACAAGTACTCAAATTTTGCTGCCATTTGCCATCCTTTAAGTGCAGAAAACATTAACATTCATGACTTGCAAGGTTTCTCTCTAAGTATCTTATTGCTGCCTGAATTGATTGTAGCAAAGGCAAATGAATTGTCTTTGTCTGGAGGAATTCGTATGCACATTTCTTGCATTGTCTTATGGGAACTGTAGTTTCCCATACGCCTTCCCCCACATCCTCCAATTCTTGTTTGTTAACATTTTAGCTAATAAAAGAGATGTTGTGAGGCCACATGGTTCAGGTTTTTTACCACATTCTTGTCCCATTATGACCCTATAATCTGGCATTTATCAGTAGGGAAGGCAGGCAAACTGTTCAGAATGGAATCATTCATGTGTGCACTTTCTCAGACTTGCTATTTTGGGAAAGGGTCCATTGTTCATCTGGCCACTGCATGACTCTTGTTCCTCTGTCATGATCAATTGGTATGCTGATTGACTGCCTTCACATGTTCACTGCTCTATAGCATACTGTGCAACTTGTGCAGAAAACCCCATAGAAGCAGCTACTATGAACAATCAACTCAACATGGCCTTCTGTTTAAACTAAACATCAAGACAATCTGGTGCGGTACTCAGCTTGGATGTAAAATGGTTTGATCACAGTAAGTTCAAACGTTGATCACGATCATTGCAAAGTTCTCAGTATCTCTGCTCATCACACTGACCTAACAGGAAAAATGCTTTGGCTTTGGTTTTTGTCCCTTATGGCAACTGGGAATCTGTACCACATTCAAGTAAGCTCAGTGTTAAAGCACTTCTGGTCTACTGTAAGGACTACTTGGGGATCTGAACAGGATCAACCAAAATACTGTGTGCTGTGCAATACGTGGGGATTGACAATGCTAAACCAACGCATTGGAAATGTGAGTAAGCCCTGCTGAGACACTCTATAAGTGTTCCTGAGCCAGAAAGAATACCGAGCAGAGGAGCTGAAGGGGGAGGGAAAGGAAATTGAGCAATCTATAATCCTTATTCTGCAAAATGCTTAAATTCAAGTTTGACTTTAAATACCTAAGTAGCTACAATAACTTTAGTATGGATTTGTGAGTTGTGTTAATTTCTGTTGGGATTTGGAGAGTCAGCTTGATTTCAAATGAGCTGCTTGTACTGTTAAAGACAAATGTGCCAATTGTTTTTCAGGAATGAGAACAAATCTTTCACCATTTCCAAAAGGACTGTGACAGTGAAAGCCTCAAGAGAGAGGGAAGTCCATGCTAACAGTAACATTTGGAAAGGACCTATGGTGGAAAACAACCTAGTGTTCACCTGTCACTGTAGTCAAAGGAAGGATTCTTTATATGTTTTTTTTAAACAAGAAGAAAATGTGTCTCTCCAGAACGTGCAGATTTCAAAGAGCAGAGAGGCCTGCTCTCTTGGGTACTAGTAGACCTGTAACCCCATTTAAAAGAGGCATTTTTTCCCAGTCAGTGCTTTATTCAGTCCTAAACAGAGTTATACCCTTTTACTTCCATCAGCATAGAAAGATGTAACTCTGTTTAGCACTGCGTTGCACTGCAAATCACCTACTATTATCACAATTGCCTGAGCTTAATTTGCTTCACACTAATAAATACTGTTACAGCCTCCAGACATCAGTTCAGGCCTAGCTAAACTACCTCTCACCCGGTCAAGATGAAAAATAGAGATACAGCTCACTATCACCAGCACACCGATGATCGTAAACTTGATAACTTCAGGTAACCTCTCCCAGCAATTCTGAAGAGATGCTGAATGGCAGGGGAGACAAAATTAAACTCTAAGCAACTCTCCTTGAGAGGAACAATAGCCTCTCAACACCACTTTGTGAAATTTGTACTTCAGGAAAGATTAGAACCATCACAGAATAGTCACTTCTAATCTGTTTAATGGGATCAAACACTGCTGAGAGGTCCAAAAGAATAAGCTCCCCTTCTCTTCCTCTAGATGAAGATCATCCACCATGGCAACCAAGGCTATTTCAGTCCCAAAATCAAGCATGAAGCGTGAATGAAAATGATCCTCCAGATACTAAGAGAAAAATGTTGTGAAACACTGTGTAATATAGCATCAGAGCCTGGCTAAACGTTACTTGTGACACGAGTTGTCATGGGTACCCATCCCAACTCACACACCAAAGAACTATGCAGCTTACCTTAAGATCACTCTGTTACTCCATTGGGCTATGGAATGCCACTAGGGGGACGATGGGCTTCTGGCTTCTCTGCCGTGACATTTTCCCCAGTGGAAATGGCTACAGGGGGCTCCATGAGAAAGGGAAAAACAGGGCTCCCCTGTGGCCATTTCTGCTGTCAGAAATGGTGCAGGAGGGAAACCAGAAGCCCTTTCTTGCCTGCACAGCACTTTGCAGCTGACAGACAACAGAGCATTTTTAAGGTAAACTGCATAGTTCTTTGGCATGACAGTGAGTCAGAACAGGCACCTGTGTTGCATCTCATGTCACTTGTGACATCTAGTTTGGACTTGAATGTAAGTACCAATTAAAACTATAAAAATACAGGGCTACTGAGAACTTTGACATGTAAATGGTCATTGGCCAAACTTACCAGGATCAAACATCTCTTTTACCCAGGAGTCCCTTTATCAAATTGCCTCAGTTGTTATTTGAAGTTTGCCTTGAACACCCTGCCAATCAGCTTTGCATCTGCATTGTTACCCTGGGATCAGAGGGAAGTATATGTATGTGGCCATTCACACATGCACCCTCAACAGTGGACTTCTTGGAACCTGAGCCTTTCTATACACAGATTGTAGCATGGTGTAATATTTCCCATAAAAGAATGAGACCATTGTTTTAAAAGGGTTCACTTTTACTAATGACAAATGGATAGATTGAAGGGAAGACAGAAATATTCAAAGGCAGCTGGCGATCAAAACATTTGGCAAGTCAAAATACAATACTTCAAAGATCTACTTTGAGAAGTCCTAATTCAACAAAGACTTTGATAATGTCTCACGCATGGCTAATTCGTGAGTGAGTTCTGTGGATATGCGCATGGCTCCAAAAGACATGAGAGAAGGGAGGTTAGATGAGATAGGGAAAGAGAAGGAAAGATGAAGCGTGGAGGAGGGTTGGGGATCTGAGAGGAAGAGTTATGCCTGGACAAATGGACGGGGGCTGGCAGGAGCCGGAGAACCAGGTTATCTGGAAAGGAGTCTTTAGAGAGGGAAAGGGAGGCCCTACGGCAACAACCAGTGTCAGATGGACCTGCCAGCCTCCAGGTTGGGCCAGAAGCTCTCCTGGAATTAAAAGTTGTCTCCATATTACATAGATCAGTTAACATAAGATGTTGGATCAGGCCAATGGCCCATCTGGCATCACAAAACCCCACTGAGCTTCCTCCCCTCTTCAGATGCTACCTTACCCAGGCACCACCCCCAAATCTCCAGGAATCTCCCAAGCCAGAGTTGGCAACTCTAGAGCAAAGACAGGGAAGAGCATGGAGGCCATGGACTGTAGTGAGAGAAAGAGGGAGAGACTAAGAAAAAGGAAGAAATTAGATCATAGCTACCAGCCTTGAAGAATACGTTATTTCTTTAGTGCTGGGTATAGTCCTAGATGGGGGGGGGAACTGATCTGAAGTGTACTGCTGAATTCTGGACCTTATATAGTAATTTCCTGTCTTTGATGGGAGGGAGAGGGCTATCCTGTGATAGTGGAATCAAATTAAGTTATCTTTTTCAGTCCTTTCAGGATTCAAAACATTTATTTCCTTAGCTAATATTTGTTTGGGGCAAAAGCTAAAAAGTCAGGAGATGGTCTTGATATTGTGATTAAAAAAACCGTAATGATTGAATGAGATCAAGACGGGTAGCCATGTTAGTCCGTCTGTAGCAGTAGAAAAGAGTAAAAGTCTAGTAGCACCTCAAAGACAAACAGGATTTGTGGTAGGGGATGAGCTTTCATGAGTCACTGCCCACTTCTTCATAACGATTGAATATCTGCTTACAGATGTGTTGGGATTCAGGAGATGGCTTTGCCCTTGTAATTAACTCAGAAAGGAGACTAGATTGCTCTTTTTGATGTGTGAACACTTCTTAATTATCTCTTTAAATATTCTGTAATATTCGTCCTTTTGTCACAAATACCGACTATTTTTTTTGTAGCTGGAGTCTGAAATGACCTCGGCTGGTCATGGTGTTTGCTTTTAAAATGGATTTTCATGCAAAAGTGTGCCTCAGTGGAGTAATTGGAACTGACGATTAATATCTTTGTGAGACCCAGTCTGATCCGCACTACTTCTTCCCCTGGCCTTTTGGCACCTGTTCTCTGAGTCTCAAAAACAATGGGTGATTCCTTTAGCTGCCCCTCTTTCTATAATCTGGAGTAGCCTGAGACCCTACATGTCTAGAGGGGTGCCAGGGTAACAGCATAGTAGCCATTTGTGTTGCAGGGCCATAGAGTGTGCCTTGGTAAACCTTAAGCTTGTAACTCAAATTACACTCCTGCACTTGCACAGCTGATGGACTAAATCTATTTGATCACTGGATAAGAAGTCATATCTACTGCATCTTTATACCTGCATGGTCAGGTGCATCTTTTAAAGAACAGACGAAAGATACATTCCCTGCTTTTTGCACTTGCACACAGTCAGCAGCCTCTATCATGGCAACACGATTTACTGTCTTAGTCCACAAACAGACCGTGCGCATTCATTTAAAGAAGTTACCTGACCAACTAGTCAAGCAATTTAAAAGAAAACAAACCAATAACTCTACATATCCATGCATTCTTCCCAGTTTGGCTACATTTACTTTTAGCTCTTTGTACGAGCATTCTGCCCTAACCTAGATGGCCCAGGCTAGCATGACCTCATCAGATCGCAGAAGCTAAGAAGGGTCAGCCCCGGTTAGTACTTGGATGTGAGTCCACCAAGGAAGTCCAAGGTTGCTGTGCATAGGAAGGCAATGGCAAAACCACTTGTGTTCATCTCTTGAAAACTTTATGGGGCCACCATAAGTTGGCTGCAACTTGTCAGTGAACATAAGAACAAAAGAGAAGCCAATGTTGAATCAGGCCAATGGCCCATCTAGTCCAACACTCTGTCACACAGCGGCCAAAATATACCAGGTGCCATCAGGAGGTCCAGCAGTGGGGCCAGGACACTAGAAGCCCCCTCCCACTGCTGCCCCCTCCAGCACCAAGAACAGAGTGCATCACCTGCCCCAGACTGAGAGTTCCCATCTATAGGTAAAGGTTCCCTTGCTCGAAAGCCAGTCAAATCCAACTCTAGGGTTGCAGTGCTCATCTCTGTTTCAAAGCCGAAGAGCCAGCGCTGTCCGAAGACGTTTCCGTGGTCATGTGGCTGGCATGACTAAACACCAAGGTGCACGGAATGCTGTTACCTTCTCACCGAAGTGGTACCTATTTATCTACTTGCAATTTCTTGCTTTCGAACTGCTAGGTTGGCAGGAGCTGGAACTAGAGACGGGCGCTCACTCCGTCATGTGGCACCCGGGTCTCGAACTGCTGAACTACCGACCTTCCACAGCCTGCAGTTCAGCGTCTTAACCACTTGAGCCACCGCAGCTCCTTACCCATCTATGCCCTGTGGCTAATAACCACTGATGGACTTCTGCTCCATATGTTTATCTAATTCCCTCTTGAAACTGTCCATGCTTGTAGCTGCCACCACCTCCTGTGGCAGTGAATTCCATATGTTAATCACTCTTTGGGTGAAGAAGTATTTCCTTTTATCTGTTCTAAACCGACTGCTCAGCAATTTCATGGAGTGCCCACGAGTTCTTGTATTGTGAGAAAGGGAGAAAAGTACTTCTTTCTCAACCTGCTCAATCCCATTCATAATCTTATAAACCTTGATCACGTCACCCCTCAGCCATCGTTTCTCCAAGCTAAAGAGCCCCAAGCGTTTTAACCTTTCTTCATAGGGAAGGGGTTCCAACCCTTTTATCATTCTAGTTGCCCTTCTCTGCACTTTTTCCAATGCTATAATATCCTTTTTGAGATGTGGCGACCAGAACTGTACACTGTGTGTCATGACAGGAATACTGTGTTGCAAGTGCATCTCTTTTAGCTATTATTTAAAAAAAAAAAAAAACAATTTATTGGTGCAGGGGGGGACTATGATGCCCATGAGGCTGTGCGAATACATGCATATTTGTATTGATTCACATTAGGACAGGTTAATGGCCACTGGTGGAAACCAAGTAACAGTTTAATAAAGGCAGAGATAAAACCAGTAGTAAGTCTCAACTCAAAATGTTATTTTTTTTCCACCTTGAATTTGGAGGCAGCATCTGTGGCAGATGCAGTGGCTGAGTCAGAGAATCTTTTCTTCCTCAGCTGAACACATTGGGGCTATTTAGATACATATCAACAGTGTGTGGAATGTTCTGCTCTCATGATCACTGCTTACAAAGAGGACACTTATGGAGCAGGCAGGTGATGGAGCATCCCCTTAAAACTACTATAAAGTCTAGTCTGATTAATTTAAATTCATGAAG
This sequence comes from Gekko gecko, assembly GCA_029375565.1. Taxonomy (NCBI): domain Eukaryota; kingdom Metazoa; phylum Chordata; class Lepidosauria; order Squamata; family Gekkonidae; genus Gekko; species Gekko gecko. Next base: position 99,911,915 of record JAPDNY010000010.1, on the reverse strand, counting down.
AATTTGTGCACGAGGCGTTAAATGACAACGTAGTGTTCTTCACTAGAGAAGATGATATAAAGGTTTCTCAGTAAATAAAACTGCATTCTATATGAAAACAAATATGAGTACAGTAATTACACAGTGAGAATTTCTCCCTCTTTCCCCCTCTCAGCAGTGGCACATAATTCCTCTATGACTAGTTCCAGTGCAGATCAATGAACAATTGGAGTGAATTAATGCAGGTGCGCATTTGTAACTCAATAGCTGTAAAATTATAAAAGACATCTTAATCATACCACATTGGATTGCTAGAAGACTGATGGCTTCCTTGTCTTAATAATCATGGGATGACCTTAATAATTCTAAATGAAGGTTTGAATTTTGTTTCCAGCGCATCTTCTGCCTTTTGCTTATGGGCCATATAGATGCCAGCAGAATATATAATAGATATTCATGGGTGAACAAATTGGTGTTGGCGCAACCCTACCAACATAATGAAAGTTGCAGCAAGATTCTTGAAATATATGTGTACACTATATATTATATACTATAGTTCTTTCGTTTTGTATCAGTTCAGGGTAGCAGACCCCATAGATCTGTAATTCGATTACTTTACTGCTATTATTTACACGTGAAAGGCTATCACATCGATTCCAACTGAAATCTTATTTTCTTGAGATTGGTGTGAGAACGGGAAGTGAGGGCCCAGCAGAAAGATGATGAAATGGAAGCATCTTAGGAAAATAATTGCAAGATAATCTAAATCAGGAAAGTAATGAAAGGGTAATGAGGGGGAGTAATTTAAAACAGGCTTAATCAGATTTCATAGGAATTTAATCCTTTTTGCATTTTTTGTAATGACTAGCTTATTATACTAAAGTACAATGATTTATCCAGTTCCTGGGCATTACAATAAATCCCTTAATAGCCCTCCTTTTTTAGGGATGGGTATGTACTGGGAAAACGTGGTTCATTTTTGGGTTGTGGCTCGTGGCATGCCCTGTTCATGAACCACAAACTGTCATGAACTTTTTTGTGCTTGACAAACAATTTGGTTCATGATACAGTAGAGAAACCAAACCCACAGGGAATCTTCAGCCAACTCTTCTCTATCTGCTCTCCAAGTTTGGTGAGGATTGGATATACAGGGTCCGAGTTACAGCCCCCCAAAGAAGGTGCCCCCTGGAAAGTGCTTTCTGGGGAAGTGACAGGCACAGGTTCATGAGGTTCAGGAATGTATAGAATGGATCCTGTGCAAGCTAGAGAAACCAAACTTGCAGGAGATGTCTGACTCTCTTTTACCTGCCCTCCAAGTTTGGTGAGGATTGGATATACGAGGTCCAAGTTACGGCCCCCCAAAGAAGGTGGCCCCATCCGCCATTGTTTCCAATAGACTAAGGTCAAACAAGGGAATCTCTGCAGTAGAAAGTGAAGACAGGGGGCATTTTTGCAAGCCCAGCAGAACTAGTGCAATGTGCCCAGCAGAACCAGTACCACTGTGGCACTGCAAACCCAATAGAACTAAGGTCAAGCCAGGAATGTGCTTTAGGGCAAAATGTCAGGCACAGGTTCAAAAGTGTATAGAATGGGACCCCCTGCAAGCTACACACACAAAATGCACAGGGGACCTCTCCCAGCTCCCTGCTCCTCTACAATCTCTCCAACTTGAGGGCAGATTACATTTCTGGGGTCCTGGTCACAGACCCCCACCAAAAAAAGGTCTCTCCCTGGAAAAGACAGCTGCAGTTACAGGAATCTATGGATTGGCTCAGGAACAAGCCACTGGCACCAAACTCACAGGGAAACTTCATCTGGGCAGACCACCCCCAGCCAGACAAGGGAAGCAAGGCAAGCTATCCTCAAGTCACAGCCCCTCCCCAAGTCTCCAAAGGCAGGTTGTGAATGACAGAAAGGCTAGTACTCCAGAGGATTAGCATCGGTGGGCTTGGTGGACTCAACAAAGTACTCCCTCACCTTTGCTGAATCCTCTGCCATCGCACTCCTGGCAGCCCCACCTCTGCTGACCTCCTAGTTCAGCACTGATGACCAGTAGTGAGGCTTCTCCCTGGCTAGGCTCTTTGAGGCAGAAGTGCCGGGCTGCAGCTTCTTCTCCCCCTCAGCCTCTTCCACCCGCTATTCCCTCTGGCTGCATTTGCTGGCCTGTAGCCTCCACACTTCTTTAAAGAGCTCATGCTTCCATTGCACAAGCTCTGATTCCAGAGAGCAATGCTGCCTTTTATCTGGGGTCACAGATACAGGCCAGCCTGTACTCCCTTACCTTGCAGAGAGGATGCCACCTGGTGGTGATGCCCACCTGCAACCTCAATGCCAAGGATCTGTGAGAGAACAGCCATTCCTGTGGCCATGTGGTCTGCATCCATACCGTGCACGTGGAGCAGAACCACTTTGTAGCCCAGTGGCAGGACTGTCCCGTCCTGGGGCCCAGGCCATGCCCTGACAGTTTGGACAGAAAGGTCCTCTGGTCCTCTGGTCCTCTATTTGGACAGATAGTTTGGACAGATAGGTCCTCTGGAGAGGTAGCTGTGTTTCTGGCTGCTCCAGAGGTCTGCCATGAAGTGCACGGTTTTGCCTCGCACTCTGGAGAGCTCACTCTTGACAGGAGTGGCCAAACTGCGGCTCTTACATACTGTGTGGCTCCTGGTAGGGTGGCTGGGGAAGCGAAGGGGAGGCCTGCCTCCTCAATCAGTCTTCCCTTCCTCGTCCAGTGTTTCCCTTCCTGGGTAGGCTTGAGGTGGTGGAGAGCAGAGAAAGAAAGCAAATTTAACTGGATTCTCAAAGCCCCCCCCCCGCCAGCTGGCTTGAAGATGGCATCTGTCTCTTTAAATCCATTCTCCAAGCTATCTGGCATGGGGGCTGGGGGGCCTTGAAGGATGCATTTAAAGTTAGAGTTGCTTTCTTTCCATCTCCCCCTCCCTCCCCCATCTATTTGCTTTCATTGTTTCTGTTTCTCTGTCTCTCCTTCTTTCTTTCAATCTCTTTCATTCTTTCCACCTTTCTCTTTCTCCCTTCCTCCAGTCCTCCCTCCCCCTCCCTCCCCACCTATTTGCTTTCTTCCTCTCTGTCTGTCTTCCTTTTTTCCTCCCCCACCCTTCCCATCTATTTGCTTTCTTCCTCTCTCTCTCCCCCTCCCTCCCCCATCTATTTGCTTTCTTTGTTTCTCTCTCTCTTTCCACTTCTCTCTCTCTTAAACAAAGAAGTATCATTAGCAGACAAATAAATATCATCATCAATATAAATATCATTATCAATATCTGTTTTTACCCCTTTTGTTTTTGTTTGGCAGTCGTTAGGCCAAATTATAATCCCCCAGATATTCCTATGAAATCTAATTAAATAAATAAATAAATAAATAAATAAATAAATAAATAAATAAAACTATGTGAAGCAGGTCTCTGCTGTAGCCAATTTGAATGGAACCACAAAAATTCCTGCTCAGACTCCTCAAAGCAAGCAGATACTTCCACATTATACAAAAGTGAGGGTGGATGAGCCAGCTATCCGGGAACAGAAGACAAGCTCAAAAAGCCTCTCCCAACTGCCTGGACAGCATACAGCTTAAACAGCCTAAGCTTTGGTCCTGGCCCAGTAGGAGCCTCATGCTCCATTTGAAAAATTCAGACTCGCACAGTGACATCTGGAAAGAGCCAATGTGAGATAAAAGTCACAACTTTTTGCAGACCGCATTGTTGTTAGCATGTTAGATGGTGGAGAGACAGGCTCAAGCCCCCACTCAGCCATGAAGTTCATTTTGTGGCACTGGCAATGTGCCAATCACTATCTCTGCCCTCACAAGTAATGCACAGTTCTGTTCTCCTAGACAGAAGGAAGAAACTGTATTTGGGGGCGTAAGAGAAAAAGAGGATAGTTTGACAATGTCCTGCAAGGTGGATGTATTTGAGTGCAGAGGTCAGTAAAGGAGGACCCAGAACTTCCTGGAGAAATGGATGGAAAAGCTCAAAATGAGAAGGCAGAGACTGGCCTCATTCAGGGCAATATTTTGCTTTTTATGCATACTATTAAATATTTTAGCTTTGTTAACTCCCTTTTATGTCTAGTTTTCACATTGGCTCTCTCTGTCAATGCACCAAGCCTAGTATCCGCCCGCTTTTTTTGTGCTATATTTTATCCCCCGTGTTCAGCAACTTCTATAGAGTGTAGACTCATCAGAATCAGTAAAGAAGGTCACAATATTTCCAGCACACTGCCTTGTTGTTAGCTTAAAATTACACCATGTGAGTAATGTCTTCAGAATAGCTGTTTCTGTTTCAGATGAGGGGACAGCATCCCCCAGGGGTGACAGCCACGTCCCTTCTGTTTGAGAACAGAGAAAATGCCATTAAAATGTCGACATCCACCCCACCTAGCCACTAAATTTATTACATTACAAATGCTGAGAATTCAGCAAATAAGATGATCAAAGTAAAAACTGCAGAGCAGTAAATGTCAGAAGTTTAATGGCACCCAACTGTAGGTGCCGTTTTAACTAGCTGTTTTCTAATGAAAAATTCCACGCTTTTCTTTCCTGAAGCTGAAAGTCAGCGGGCAGTTTTGTCCACAATTGAGACATAAAGCCATCAGCTCAGACAGTCATCATCAGCTCCGAGCCTCTTCTGGCATATGCACTGGTCAAGAACTTGTCAAATGTTGCTGTATGATGCCAGCAAAAAATGCTCTTCAGGAAAGCATGTGGAATGGGGGAATTGGGCTAGCACAGAGAATGTGAGGGATCGCTCTGATGAGCATTTCTCTAGGAAGTTTGAGAAGATCACTCTTGGCTCTGCTTTCCTATTGTCAAGGGACAGCTTCACCCTCTATTCAGTACAAATTCAGAATATACCCTGACCTGCACCCCAGAATCAGCTATAAGTAACCTCCCTTTTATATGCAAAGTGAGATATTGGAAGAAAGGGATATAGTATTTGGTGAGGAAAGCAACCCATGACGGAAATGCCATCTCCTTACCAAAAAAGAGTAGATCTTGTGCTGGAGGTATTGGTGGTGACCTCTTATCAGAGATCTATAGATAACTTCAAGTTGATTTCCCTGACCGATGCTGATAGAGTGCTTGGCATTGTGAAGTCCACTTCCTGCATACTGAATTTTTGCCCATCCTGGCTATTACAATTATCGTGCTGGGACACTGTGATAAAACTTTTGAAAAGATTATTCATATGTCCCTCTTACAAGGTGGGGTTTCCTTTGTGGCTTAAAGAAGGTGTGATTAGACCCCTTCTTAAGATGTCATCTTTGGATGAGAAGGAAGTGGGCAATTATTGTCTGATCTCCCCTTTGGGGGCAAAGAGATTGAACAGGTTGTGGAAGAGAAAGCATAGCATATCTGAATGAAACATCTGCCCTTGACCTATTTCAGTCTGACCAGAGGCCAGAGTCAGGACTGAAACATCACTAGCGGCCTTGGTAGAGGATTTTTATTTATATTTATATTTGGATAAGGGCAATTGTTAGACCTGTCAGCAACATTTGATACAGTCAGACAGCATCTTTTGGTGAATTGATTCCAATTAAGATTTGGAATGAAAGTGACTGCCCTGAACTGGTTTTGCTTGTTTCTTGTTGGCAAACTAGACCTTATGACTTTTAATGAGCTGGCGGGGGGGGGGGGATGTTTGTCTCCATTTTGGAGCTGCATGTGCAGTGTTCCAGGCATGTGCAGTTCCAAAATGGGGTAAATAACACCCCTTGGGACAATGTACACAAGAAAATGGCACCGGGGGGAAGGCAAGTGCTCATTGTCCTGAGCAGAATCAGGCCCCTGGGGCTCTTCAACAGGCAGCTCCTTCATCTCCTGTGTGACTGTGGAAAATGCAAGTCAGGTCTTGGTTCCCCATATGTGACTTGTTAAAACTCATAACATCTAGTTTGATCCAAAGATTCCCACAGCAGAGGCAGAGTTATCTAGTTGGAACTTGATCTGTGGAGTACCCCTGGGTCCATTGTATTCCCAGTGCTCTTTAATTTCTATGTGAAACCATCAGCCAAGATCATCAGAAGGTTTTGGAGTGGATTGTCACCAATCTGCTGGTGAGGACCCAGTTTTATATCTCATCATCCAAGCTTCTGGAGGAAGCTGTAAAGATCCTGGGCCAGGGTCTCAAGCCTACGGTCAAGTGAGCAGAGGGTAAAGAAACTGAAGCTTAATCCACACAAAACTGAAGAAGGCAGAATCAGGCTCCATAAGGTGGCCCTACGAGTGCCCAGCACCCCCAAAAAACAACCCAGCACTCTCCCCAAACAGCTGGGCTTGCATTCTCCTTCTCCTCTCTCCCCCCCCCAACACAGTTCGGCAAGGGCTCCTGGTACTCAGCAGCACTGTCACATGATGCTGGCGCCGCTCACTCAACCACGCTACCTTGGCTGGCGGGGTAACTAAGAGAGCAGGGAGGGAGGGAAGGAAGGAAGGGTTGGGTCAAGGAGGGGTGTGCACAGGAAAGCCAGGTGGACCGGCTGCTTGCTGCTTCTGAACTCCAGCTGGCTTCAGTCAGGCAACTGCCCATTCCTCTTCAGTTGGGAGAGGTGAAACAGTGAGGGAAAGGAGGCTAAGAAGGGATGGCTGGCCAGTGCAGGATGCTGGCAAAGCGAGGCAACCATCCAAGCTGCTGCTGCTGCAGAGGAAAAGTCTGCTGATCCTGCAAGCACCAGCTCCAAAGGGCAGGGGAGAAAGGCCAGTGCCAAGCCCACACTGAGCGACCTGCTCTGGAAGCAGCTAGGAGAGCAGTACCTGGAACAACACACTCCTGCCCATGCTCTGCAGAGGAGCATTGAGACTTCAGACTTGGTAAACTGTATCTCCCATTATATTGCCCTGTTCTGGTTATGCTCTTTAGACAGCCTCCTCCTCCAGTTGACCCTCCCCCCTTAGAACTGTCTGTACAGCTACAGCAAGATCACAGGCCTTTCCTGAGGAGGTAGGCTACTTGTGTCAGCGTAAAGGCCTTAGGATGTGTGATGCTGAAGTAGTATTTTGTGTGCTTTCACATACTCACTTTTCTGCCTCTTTTCTCTGCTATACTTTCCGCACAAGTTCTTTGCCTGTCCCTACTTGTTGTATTTTTAAGTGTAAATTCCCATGAGAGCAAGTTCACCGGGTGAGGACTGTGAACTCAAGCCGTGAACACTTTCAAAGTCATCCATGACTTGGGTGTTGTGCTCACTTTCCATATCTGGAGTTTTCTGCTGTAGACTAGGACTGTAGTGTGTGCACAGGAGTTTCAGCCTTTCTCCTGTGCTCTTACCCTAAACTGAAATGGTCTGAGGAAGGAACTATTTGGCCCATTGTGGAAAACTAGATGGCACTATATGATCTTCTGCAAGAAAACAAATAGCTCTCCTCGATGGTTGTTGGCTGGGGTAACAGCATGCAGAGAAGGTCCGTGCTCTTTCTGCACACACAATAAGGTCCCAATCTAGAGTTGGAACCTCACACATTGAATGAAAGTACAACATGCAAGTCATGTGTGACTTTGAAACTGTTCAGGTTGGGTCCATGGTCCCCACCTTGTGAACCCCATCTTGTGGAATTCACCTGAAGGTGCATCTTCAATGAATATGTAAGCCAGCCTCTGACAATGTTCCTTTCCAAGGATGAAAATGTTGCTGTTGGAAAGAAGCTTGCAGGATAGGAACAAAATTGTCTGCCCATCCCACAGACATCCATTCACCTGTGCCATCATTGTTGCTTGTGAAATCATAGGAAGATGTGAAATCATAGGAAGACCCTAACAGTACCATCTTAGACGATTACCGTCACTACTGACAAGGAGCCTGCAGTAGGGGAACAAATCTTTAAGTTTATGCTGATCCTAGCGAACTCCATTTACAAGGTCTGGAGGAGAGGACTGCAGTTAGTCGAAGCAAGTATGCATTTTCCATTAGGAGCTGATCCAATATCCATCAGTGTCGAAAAGAGGCCTTCCATTAAATTAAAATATGCCTTTAAAGCAAAGGCCCCTGATTGGAGTCTATGTTTCCTCAGAGGTACAGCTATGACACTTATCTTAATTATTATTTTGTAGGACGGTGAGAAAGCTATGAGAAATGAAAATTGTGGAAGACGTGAAAAATATTGCCACTTGGATTCCTGCCGAGCGCTTTTAAAGTTAAATCACTTTTGCACTTTTATATTTCAAAGCACTGTAGGAGGGACAGCCCCTTTAAAGGGGAGATAACAAAGCTAATTCTGATTGGTCCAGCAGAATCTGGTTGCTGTCTCTGCCCCTAGAGGTTACTTTCTTCTTGATTCCCCTCCTTCAACATGAATCTTAATCTGTGGCAGAAGGACTCTCCTGTGGTATCACTTAAGGGTGTGCATTCAGCTAAACAGAGCCAAAAAATTACCCCCAAAAAACTATATTGGTATTTTCCAGATTTTTTTTTCAGCTGGTTAGCAAGTGGGCCATTTACTCAGCTATCCAAAAATGGCCATCCTGCAAATATCTGGGATTTTTTTGGCTGCCGGATAGCTGCAGTTACAGTTCACTTTGGAGTTCACTCACTGCAGCACAGCTTGAAGAAGGGATTTAAAGGGACCATATCCCTTTAAATGCCTTCCCCCTCCATTGGAAACAATAGAAGATGGGGGCATCTTCTTCAGGGGCCCATAGAACTGGACCCCTTGGCCCAATCTTTTTGAAACTTGGGGGGACTGAGAAGAAGCACCAGCAGTTACTCTGGAAATTTGGTGCCTCTACCTCAAAAAATAGTGTGTGTGTCCCCCGAGCCTCAGATACCCCTGGATCAATTCTTTATTACAGCCTATAGGGGCAATCTGTCCTTATATATTTTTGAATTTTGGTTCCACAACATTCTATGGTCGCCATAATTGATTCGGCACAAGAACTGGCAGGCAGAAGACGCTGGCTGGGGCTGACTGGCTGCTTGGCAGAGTCCTGCCCACGTCAGCCCCGGCCAGTATCTTTGGCTCAATCTGTTCCGGTCCCCTGACAGGAGAGGACCGTCTGCAGAGAGAGCACAGGGACAGGCCTTCAAGGCTAAGGCAGGTGAGAGAAGCCCCTTCTGGGCCCCCACACCATCCTCTGGGCCTTCTATGGGCCCAGTAGGCCAGAGAAGCCCCTTCCGCCCCCCACACACCATCCTCTGGGCCTTCTATGGGCCCAGTAGACCAGAGAAGCCCCTTCTGCCCCCCCCACACCATCCTCTGGGCCTTCTATGGGCCCAGTAGGCCAGAGAAGCCCCTTCCGCCCCCCCACACCATCCTCTGGGCCTTCTATGGGCCCAGTAGGCCAGAGAAGCCCCTTCCACCACCCCCATCCTCTGGGCATTCTATGGGCCCAGTAGGCCAGAGAAGCCCCTTCCGCCGCCCACACACACCATCCTCTGGGCCTTCTATGGGCCCAGTCAGCCAGAGAAGCCCCTTCCGCCCTCCCCACACGCCATCCTCTGGGCCTTCTATGGGCCCAATAGGCCCAGAGAAGCCCGTTCCACCCTTCTTCCCTCCCTTTCCCCCTTTTCCTTTCTTCCTCTCTCCTTCCTTTTTCACTCTCCCCCTCTTCCTCCCTCCCTCCCTTCCTTCATTTCTAGGGCCCGTTGTCTTCCTCCACAACGAGCTTTGCTCCCTAGTTGACTATAAAGTTCCTAATAGGGTATAATAGAGCTAGAAAAAATTCAGGTATCCCAAATATTTCCCATATCCCAATACCATACTGATACTAGAATTCAGGAATATCAGGAAATACTGATATTTTTCAGGTTCAATATACCTGAACCTCAAAAATAACTGAGTTTTTTCGTGCACACCCTTAGTATCACTATATCTAATGTGTCCCCATCTATGGATACTTAAATCCAGATATTAAAGCCATAAACAGAAAGAGATATTCTACAAAGCTGGAAAAAAACTCCAGGTTTGCAGAAAAATCTAAAATCTCTCTTTCTACACACACACAGACACTGGGAGACTCCCCCCCCCTCAAAAAAAAGTGATAGAAACATCACCTGTACCTTTAAGAAAGAATGACCTCTGCAGTGGACATTGTGGAGGGTTGCTAGGCAACCACAACATTATAGGTAGCTATGACACCACTGTCTACTTCTCTCCCTCAGAGGCAAGATTTCCCCTCCATTTCTCTTTCCCTTTCCTGACTGAGCCACCCTAGTTTTCTGTTTTCATCTTTTCTAAAGAATTATGGTTGTCCCACCCTGTCACAGTATATTTTGGCTGTTTACTCAGCCCAGGAACCTGAGGAAAGGAATGGGAGCCCCCTTTAACTTATACAATTTAAATGGCACTAAAGTTTTTATATTCCAAATTAACAAAATATTTTATTTAACACAGAAGGGAAAGGTCAAGTAAAATCAGGGGTAAAATTTCTGAAGTAACTCAATATAGATAACTCTGAGATAAAATCAGCACATGCACAGACTTTAGTTCTTATGTTTCAGGCTAACGAGAGTTTCTTAAGCTATTCACAGTTACTTAAAATCTTTATCTTGAAAGGCACTCCAGCACACTTTTATTCTTTGACTCTTTTGGTTTCCAGAAGGTTGGTACACTCTCTCCATTACCCAAACCCCTTCTCTTGAAACACCAGTACTTGTCTTGAGTTTTTAACTGACTCTTAAGGTCTCTTAAGGCAGTTTCTAACCACACCACAGATCTCTGCTGTCTTCAGAGCAAACTCTGTTTCACTGAGTAAGAAAATTCTCCTCTCTCTAGAAGAATTGGGTCTCCATCAAACTACCCATTCGTCCTTGCCAACTTTCCCTAGTTCTCCTGTCTGTGTTAAACTGCTCTCAGTCAGGGCTGAATTCTGAATGAATTCTCCTCAGCAATCAGCTCTAAAGTCTCTCTCTGCTCAGCTGATGCTAACCAATTAGATCTCTTGGAACAGCCTGTCACTCAAGGCTCTTTGGTTCTGTGGAGAATTAACCCCTCACAGTCCTTTACCTGTTTGTACAGCACTTCTAAGCTTTTAAAAGTGCAGTCCATCACAGTAGCCTTCAAGCCTTGTTTTCTGCCAGTAAATGGTAGGGGGAGTGGACAGAACACTTTGGAAGCTATTATGGCCCTTGAGGGAGGATTCATTGGAGCCAGGCACAGCAGCAACCACTGGCAGGCCCAGTTGCTCACTACTATTCAACAGTAGCCATCACATGAAAGCCAGTGTTTAAGAGTTTCAGACTGTCAGGTCTCCCAGTTAAGACACTCTCCTCAACACACTTAAGCAGTGGTAGTTTATTGAGATATGCTTACTTTAGGAAACAGATCCTGTGTCAGAACTGAGGAAAAGGTGCACAAAACCCCCTATTATAGATAATACAAAATGTACCCCACACCTCTTCCATATGTCACCATTCAGCCCCTACAGTTGCTATGGCACCCTGACAGATATACAACACCTTATCTATATCCAGGCCTTGCAAAAGAATCTCCAAGGCCAGCTCCCTTGGGAACCAGTGGTGGGGCACAATCTTAAGGAAAGTTATGGCTTCTACAGGCATCCACTCAAAACATCCCCTCAGGAATTCCCTCCCCCCTCAATTATGGCAAGCAGTGAAGTGGAACAAAGTGAAACAAAACTAAAGCTTGACACAGACTAGGATCTGGGAGGCTCAAATCCTCATTCTGCTGTGGAAGGTTATTGAGTTACCTTGGGCCAGTCACACACTCCCAGCCTAACCTACCTCATGGGTTGTTGTGAGGAGGAAATAGAGGACAGGAGAATGATGTAAATGCCTTTTGGTCCCCACTGGGGAGAAAGATGGGCTATATGTGAAATAAATAAATAATAAATACCGCTGATCATTAGGGACACATAAGAGGTAGGTTGGCTGGTGGGTGGGGAGGAGAGAAGGAAGCAGGAAGAAAGGGAAAGGATATGTTAGAAAAAGAGAAAGAGAAAAATAAAGTGGGGAAGGGTGTACAGGGGGAAATATGCCCCTCACAAATCCTTGCAGGTTCCCTACTTGTTAATAATAGATTTATGAAATTGCTTTAAAAAGGCAGGGCATAGCCAGTTCAGTTCTCACAAGTGCCAGTTTGGGGTGGATGTTCATTTGCAAGGGAATAAGGACTTTGTTTGCATGTTGCCACATACCCCTAATGTAGCCAATCCTAATGTGTTTCTGCTGTTGGGTGTGGCCTGTTATGCTAATGAGTTCCTGCTAGGTGTGGCCAACTCAGGAGCCAGCCTGAACTTTGTTCCTGTGCATTCCTGCCCAAAAATAGCCCTGCTTCTACCACTGGGCAGATGCAGCCCAGGTAAGGAGAAGGCCATCAGCCCACTGGAAAACCCCAGTAGCCATAATGACCAGTCCAGGGACAGGACATTGTTTTACAGGCCTGTTGGTGCCCCTAGATGAACAGATGGGGACCCAAGATTAGGATCTTCTAATTTTTAGACCCCCCCCAGCAGCTCCTTTGAATATCAGGAAATGTTCTCTAGGTGAGTAGGTATTTGTGTCTTTCTTGCTATGTATCTTATGCAATTTAAAATAACTCTCTAAAGACAGAAGTGGGCTTACATTAGGAAAAGTGCATGCACTTGAACCTCTTTTGTCACACACTTGCCACTTTGTAGCTTTGGAGAGGTTCTGGAAGAGACATGGGAAGAAGGGGTTAAACATCCTTTTCATCCTTCATCCACTGACCCTTTTCTAATCTTCAAAGTAGTGTCCTATGACTGCTAATTGACTATTTAAAACCCATGAAAGACGGTAATCCTGAATGATTTGCATCACACCCTGGCCCATAGCCAGGATTATTTTGTTTGGGGGCATTTAAATTTTTAAGGGGGCAGTTAAATTACATTTAATTAAATTAAAGAGGAGGCTCTGAGCCTGTTTCTGGCCCTTCTAGCCCTTCCTTTCAAGCGAGCCCATCAGTTTCAAAGAAAAATAGCTCAGAGGGCATTTAAATGCCTTCTGAGCTGTCTTTTCCCAGGTCCCATGATGCCTCCCCCAAATTCCACAGTGGGAGGGAGAGGGAAACCTGAGGGCAAGCTGTGGTGCTCTCACCCTGGCTGCTATCAGCTACAGGGGTCTCTCTTCAAAAAGAAGGTTTCTGGCATGGCCATTTGTGGGGCAGGACTTTTAATTAAGGGGGCAGGGTCCCAAATCATAACGCTGGGGACATATGCTTCCAGTAGTTGGACCTGACCAGAAGTCTAGCCACAGCATTCTGCCCAGACCAGAAGGCCATTCTGCCCTGGCTCATGTTTATATTGTCTTATATTTTTCTGTACCTACTAAGCTGGACAGCTATTTTCCATGCATGTACTCTAGTTTAATCTCTGCTTTCCTGTTTAAGAAAGCAGACTGTGTCTCAAATCCTACTCACATGCTGAAGATTGCTCTTATACTCTAAAGATGTGCTTCCCTAGTGGGAAGGGAGTTAAAGTAATTGGAAGCTCTGTCCTTTGTACTAACCCCTAGGCAGAGGCAGCCTTACCGGGATTCTCCAAGGCTTGGGTTATCTGATAGGCTGGTTTTTAGATCTGGTTTGGGCCTTGGACTGACAGCAGCCCTTTAAGGTTTCAGAGACCTAATGGTTTAGCTAGGGTAGATCCATGTATCTGACATCTAGGGTTGGGTGTATCGTCTCATTAAAAGAATCTGAAGCAAATACTCAGTATAACAATTGCACAATATTATCTAGTGTGTCCCCCCCTTAAGATTTGCCATGTAGTCCTAAACAGAGTTATATCCTTCTAAATCCATTGAAGTAATTGGGCTTTAAAGTATATACTTACTTCCACACACATCTGATTAGGAAAGTATCATTAATTTATCATCTTGGGAGAATCAAGTGTGATTATAGGAAACACATTTACCTTTAGACAACACCCATGATTTTCCTTTAGTTACTCACTGAAACTAATTTATCATTGATCTTATAGGCCTCACCATCCTTACTGGTTAGATCTGTAGAAACAGTAATTGATAAATTAGGGATACATCTTCTGTCTGAGACACTGAGGAATGATGTGTTTTGCCTATAATTCATTAGAGCAGTACAAAAATCTATAGCCGTCCTGTGTACATCACTGTGTCTACAGAATAAGGAATAATAGTTTAATGTACATCAATAGATTCTTCCCCTCACTTGCCCCAAGCCAGTGATGATTTTGTTGGATGGAACATATGCATGTCTATCAACTGTTCACACCTGCCACATATTTCTTTGCAACTGATTATTATTGTATATTTGATCACCAGCACCGGTGTTAATTTACGCAGTTGAAAATCATTGTGTGAGGAATGGTGTCAGCTTATATGGCATTTTCCTTTATGGTGACTTATTCATTGGCATGGATGATCACTCCTTTAAACAAGCAATGAACAGTCACATGTGAACTAGTCCTATGTTCTGCAGTCCTAAACCCCTAGGAGGTAAGTTCCAGAGCACTCCGCAGGACTCGTTTCCATGTAATATGCTTAGGACCAAACTAGGGAGACATGAAAATGCCCATTTTCTTCTTTTTCATTTTGTATGTTGCCATTGTTAAATTTCTTCTTTCACCCAGTTTTACTACTGGTCTGCCTTCCTTCACTGTTTCTTTTACTATATTTTGATGCCATTTTAGTAGCATTTACTGTTTTGGTACTATTTATATGTTATATGATTGATACACTGGTAACATTAAACATTGTGGTAGTCTGATGGGAAAATTTTGCCATAATGAAAAAAAAATGCCATGGAAACAAAGAGGTGGATCTAACCAGTTTTTCTGTCATGACTTGAGTTGCCACTTACCCAATTCTGCTTGGGGAACCTTCAAGCGACACTCACCATCTTCCACCCCCATTCAATGGAGCAGTGGCGGGGGAGAATCAGTTGATTACTGGATGTAAAAACTGTAGAGATTTAAAAATTCCTAGAGTGTCATGACATCACTTCCTGTTCCAAAACAGGAAGTGATATCCCAGAATTCTCCAACCCCCCCAGTGCTTCCCCCCAGGACCCCTCCAGGGCCAGATGAAAACTCAGGAACAGACTCTCAAAGGGATAGAGCTAGGAGCCACTCTTCTGGAAAATCACAGGGCTCAGGTGATGCAAGACTGCACCCAGACCCAGAACCCCTGGACTCTAAAGCCATGATCCTGCTCCTGAAGCTTCAGCTCAAAGGAAGCTGCTGGCTTACCAGAATCTGAGACAGCTGCCCCTGTTCCTTGTTGGGTTAGACACGAACCAACAGACCTTTATGTTCTCCCCCCAGCCTGAAGGAGTGGTTGAGACAGCTGGCCCACAAAGAGGCAGCACAATGGTGAAGAAATTCCAGGCTTGCAGCTCTGCTACTGAGCCTCATCACTGCTTTGTTGTATATAGTTCCTTACAGGATTGGGTCTGAATCAAGTCCTAGGTAGCCAAAGTCCAGGAATGGGTGTGCCTTCTCTACTTTTCAGGGTATTTAAGCTGTAGGCAGATAGGAGGAAATTGCTAGAACTAATTCATATATGAGCTAGTGGGTTCCTGTTAAATCTAGCAAACCCTAAACTATGACCAAAGTGCTGCCCTGAAGGGCAGAACTCACCCTCCAGCTATTGGAGTCCCTACTCTGAAGGAGACCTCAGCCAATTCCAGGACACAGCATTGTCCATTGGTGGAAAAGGGAGGAGTAAGTCTCCATTGAGCACTAAAAAGTCTATGCTGGGCCTGGGAATCATTTCTCCCAGACTGAAAATTCCATATGTGATAAGGTTGGTAATAAGGGGGGCCAATTGGGTGTGATTGAGTGGAGAAGCTGCTTGGATCTAATCTAAAGACTCACTGGTTCTTCATACAAAGGAAAAACAAAAGGGACATTTTTAAACTGAAACAGTGGAATTCAGAAAAATTTATTGCTAGTCTTTCTTTAACAAACATGTAAAGAAACCACAATTTATCAAGGGTTGGTAACTGTCTGGAGGGAGAAAAAAGTCATGTGCCTTTAACATAGACTTAATAGAATGCTATTTATCCCCAAGCAATGAAAAGCTTCAGTTACATATTTCTACACTTTAAACTTCTCTTAAAGGGGCAGGACATCTTTCTGTAGTCTGCTTAGCAACCATATATGCAAGCAGTTGTTCAGTTAAATATATTTGCATTTGTGCCTACACATCCAAAATGTATGGGTGTTAGGGATGGGCATGAACTGAACCAAATGTTACAAAGTTTGACCTGTTCATGGTTTGCAAACTGAAGTTCATGACAGGTCTACGGTCACAAACTTCCATAAACTTTTAAAAGCAGCTTGTGGCAGTTCATGGACAGAGCAGAAAGCAGGGGTTTAAAGGGAGTCCAAGTCCCTTTAAACCCCTGCTTTTGTGTTCCCTGCAAAAACAGCTGAGCAGCAGGGAGCACCCTGCTTCCCACTGTTCAGCTGTTTCATGCTTTCTTGTGCACTCCTTTAAATTTATAGCTGTTTTTATAGATTTCTACAAACACTGTTTAAAGGAGGAGAAGAAGAGGAAGAGGAGGAGATTGGATTTATACCCCGCCCTTCACTCAGAGTCTCAGAGTGGTTTACAAACTCCTTTCCCTTCCCCTCCCCACAACAGAGACCCTGTGAGGTAGATGGGGCTGAAATAACTCTGACAGAAACTGCTCTTTTTCAAGAACAGCTGTGGCAGAACTTGTGTTTGACCCAAGGTCACATCAGCAGGTGTAAGTGGAGGAGTGGGGATTCAAACCCGGTTCTCCCAGATCAGAGTCCATGCACTTAATCACTACACCAAACTGTAGTGCCTTTCAATGGGGTTTGCAAGGCCATGAACCAGTTTTTCCAGTTTGTGCCCATTGCTAGTGGGTGTTTCTAAAAATCATTTTAAGTAAGAACTGAGTTCAGAGAATAAATGGAGGGCTGCATCCCACCAGCATTCTTCTTGTGAAAGGGGGAGGAAGAGCCCATTTAAATTACTAAGAAAGTAATTGTGGGATTGATATAGAAAGAATGGGGGCTGCAGTGAGGAGAGGGTGTGAGATATAGCTAGGGATATGGCACACTTTACAGTGAGCATACCAGTTCTCAGAAATTGGTAGGATCCAACCCCAAATGCTGTGGACAACTTTAGTGTCCTTGAGCAAGCCAACAGATCTCAGTCTTAGATGAAATCTGTAATGGCTTTCTTCTTGGTTAGATCAACTATGAAGGACAGAGCAAGAAGGCACTCCGACTGCACATGCACATGCAAGAGCATGAAAACTGCTCTATTGTAAACGTTCCATCCAGGTTGGCAGAGCAAGTGCCAAAGGTCTTTCTCACTCAGTTGGTATCCTGCAGGAAGGTCATACAGAGATGCTCTTCTTCATACATTCTCTCCTACAGTGTAGGACCAGAGCACAAGAAAGCACCTCCTGCACCATTCTGGGTGTGCACATGAATTCTATTGATTTGAATGTGTGAATTAAGCACAGACTCTGTGTTGAGATCAATGGGACATAAAAGCTTTGGCTGAATCGTTCCCAAAGGCAGCAGGATCCACAAATGCAGTATCAATAAATAGAAACAATATTTTGCCTTCAGCTGTCTAATAGTCTTGCATGGTCCCCGTACAAATGATAGGGACAAGACTAATGGTCCTCTTTGATGCTCACATAATATTGACTTTCATGGACTGAATTTTGTTCTGGCTTCCTGACGGAGTGGTCTAGGTATCATCTTTATTAGTTGTTGGTTCATTTTTTCCACTTAATTAAAAAAGGGAGCTGTCCATTATAAGCCTCTCTCAGTCACCTCGCCTCTCTCAGTCATCTCGCCTCCAGTGGTAGCTGTCTTTTGTTTCTGTCAAGAATAGGCTTTGGCTGCTGGCCCACTCTGACATCATCGTTTCAATGCAAATGCACCATCAAGAGCGACTTCTGTCTTGAAAAATGTGTGGAAATAAAGCCCCTGAAAACAAAGAGCTAGATTCATAGATACTTTGATGATACTTAGCTCTAAGTGAAAGCCTCCAGTTAGGTACCATTTGCTTTCTAGCCTTCATTTATTAAAACATATTACATAAATGAAGGCATTCCTGAGAGCTGAAGTCCTCTCTTGATTACCCTTAGAAAAGGCTTCTAAAAGGTTGTTCTTCTGAGGGTTGTTTTTTTGTTTTTTTTAAATCTCCTGACTTCATTTGTCACTGAACCTTGAGTAATGCTCTCCACTTATCTGAACACTTTGGCCATGATCCAGAAAACTGTGGATCCAGGGAATGGGGGGGGATGGGATGATGTGTAATTCTGCGTATGTCCCATGACCCATGAGAGGTAAGCAATGGGTTTCTGTGGATAATCTGGCCACAGTTTCATTCTCCTCATGCAATGTTCTTAGGTAGCTCAGTTTTGCTCACTGGAGAAGTAGTTACATTGCTGTAGCTTATTAAACTATTTTTTTTAAAAAAAATTGTCATTTTCAAAAATATTACAGCCATTTGTTCATATTTTTCATAGAACAATAGCACTTTATATACTAATGCAATCGCTATCCATTCTATTACTAAAGATGGTAAGCTTTCAAAACAGTCAAATTTAAATTATATATTGCTCTTCTTTTCAAAAATACGACAAATTCTTATAATGTAAATTATTTGGAATTACCTCTTTTTCTGTTCAGTATTCTCTTGTTGGGTACCATATTTCAATAGAGTAGTTTATTAAACTATGTTAATTTTATATAGAGAAGTTTTAGTATTTAAAACTGTATTTGCATTTTCCCTTTTTGTTTTACTGATTTTTATGGGATCATAAATGGAAATATTGTTAATATTTTGTTGCTTAACTATGCCGGTCACTGACTATAACAATAAATAAATGCTAGTCTATATACAGAAGCCTTTTAAAAATATATTGAAAAGTTCATTTTCAGCTGGAAACCATTTTCTGTGGCAGAAGATGTGGCTGAGATTAGCAAGACTGTTCGTTGTTCGTCATCAACCACAAATCTTCAGTTTTTCAGCATAAGCACTGATTTCATTGTGTAGGTATGGTAAAAATGTTAAATTCTTTTCAGAATTCAGGGTGGGAGCCCCGTGTGAGTGGATATAATTGTAAATTAGGAGTAATTTTGTACAGTCTGTTCATGATGGGATTGCACATGATGGGGCCCATTTGGAGATCTTTACAGAGGTAAGTGGCAGGTTGCTTTCTTCAGCATAGACTGGTTCTAAGGTTGCTAGGTTACCCACTATGGTAAAACCATAGAGTTTCCACTGAATTGTTATGTCCTGACTGGTGAACTGACTGTATACTTTCCAATGTTAAGCTTTGAAGTCAGGACAAGGATTGTAAGCCTCGACAATCCTATTGGTTGTTTGAAGTCTGCTCTGTTTGTAACCAATCAGAACTGACTGAATAGTTATGGAGGGAACAAACCTCATTGGTCTTTATCCCTCAAATGTTATTGGTTGTTAACTATAGTAGGGGTGTGGTTTGTTAAAAAGGAGCTGTGCTCTACTGTTTTTGTGTGTGTTATCTGATCATTTTTGCTCTTAAATAAAGCTGAATCACTGTTGAAATCACTCTCTTAGTTAAGTCTCCTACTAGAGCAGCTTGATGTCATTTCTGGATTAAACCTGGTAATGATGCCTGCATTCATGCATGGGGCTACATGAGTCCTGCCTGCTCCATAAACCTTTGCCTGACCCTAGAGTTGCTGCAGGATTTAGCTAAAGCAAAGCATCTGAGGAAATTTAGTGGAGCTAATAATAGAGCCTTCATAGGACTTTCAAAATTTTCTGCCTTTCCATAACTTCAGGTCATCTTTTACCTTTCTGCTGCCCCTGGCATATTTATCCTCATATATTTGAATTCCCATCATATCATCCTGCCTGTCCTCTGAGCAGGATATATGGCTGTCTTCTCTTCCTCCTTATTCTCAGAATAATCCCATGAGGTAAATTCAGCTGGTTCAAAGCCCACCAGTATGTTTCCATGATTTAAACCTGGGTGCTACTCCCAGTCCTAACTCAACATGCTAACCATTACACAACACGGTTTTTACTGGCTGTGTTCCAATCCCATTTTGCACCATATTCTGCCATAAGCAAAAGGTTTTTTTTGCCTAGTGTTCCATCCTGTAAAAAACACTGGGATCAAGTCCCTCAAAGACATTTCATGAGTCTTGCTGATTTAATTCCTATACAGGTTTGCTTTTTAAAAGGACCTTATAAACAACTTGCTAATTGTTCTAAACCACCTCTAAATTCTTCTTTTCTTAATGGCAACACTAGGGTGCTCTATTATAGGTAACTTTTGTAAGCTGGATCTCAGGACACAAAGGCACCATTCTGCTAGCTGGTTACCTTATCAGGGACATAAAACACATTTTATGTAAAGGCTATGGTGCTAAAATTTAATGTTAAATTAACAATGAATGGTTTGTGCACAAACACAAAGAAGACGTGAACAAAGCATGCATCTCCTAAGAATTAAACTGTAGGCGTCCGTTCTTTTTCAATTCAAATGTCATTAATAAACTCTTACTTTCTTCATATGGCCAGACTAATATCTGACTTTCTTACAATGAACTTAAACAGAATATCCCATTATTTAGGACTTTAGATACATGTATGAGTGCTATAAATAAAATATTTGATTATGTTTTTGGAAAGGCCATCATATGTGATTTTATTCATTTTAACAGATGTATGCTAATATAGCATAATGAGGTAGATATTAAGGCATTCCAAGATGACTTTAGAGCTTTACTGTGGAGAGAAGTTAAGTTTAAATACCCTGTTTAAAAGACATAGGTGACCTCATGCAGTTTATTATTCAGAGCATTCTAATGCAACTATTGTTAAATTTATTGGATAAGGCTTTCCATTCTTGTGTTTCAGGTGGGAGCCATGTTGGTCTGCAGTAGAACAGCTAGAGTGAGGTTCAGTAGCATCTTAGAGATCGACAGGATTTGGGGGTATGAACTTTCAAGGGTTAAAGTTCCCTTTGCCAGATAAGGTATCCAATGGCTGGATCCAACCGTGTGCATTTAAAGGAAGGGCTTCCAACAAAGAACTAAGGTTGTCAGTCCACCCCTGGTAACTGGTGGCAGACTTACCTTGGGGGGGGGGGGGCTCACCAGTTGCATAATGATGTCACTAGTTATGCACTGACATCACTTTCCATGCATCCAGAAGTTATCTCAGCATGTTGCTGGGTGTAATTTGGCATGCCTCAGTCATCCCAGCAGTGCACTAGTATCATTTCTGGGTGCAAAGGGAGTGACATCGATGCACTGGAACACTGCCAATGCCCCCTCACCAGTTTCTCACCATTTTACCCCTGCCAGCAGTGGCAGGAAGTGTGCACTGGGAGCAGGAGATCCCCTGCTTCCAGCAGGGGCTTGGTAAGCCTACAAAGAACTAATAATAGAAGAGGAAAAATATTGAGGAAAGGTAGTGAAAGTAGCCACATTCCAGAAACATTAATAATTTCTGCTTTCTAAAAACTGTATACTGTTAACAGCCTATGTACTATTAACAACCAAGGATCTGTGACAGATGATTCTATGACACCAACATATTCATATTATTTTTATTTGAGCTTTACCATCATTGTCTGCTGGCCAGTATGAAAAGACTTGAAGCAGAAAGTTGTTCGTATGGCCACCATATCAATCTAACTAATGGGAATTGTAAGTGCATGTGCAAGGACCTACTTAAGCGAAATAAGGAATTAATAGGGAAACTGAAAGTAGTTTGCAGGACTTCCAGGTGGGAATAGGGGTGGGAAAAGGAAAACAGAATTAGACAGGATCTTGCAGGAATTTTGTTACCCAAACATGTCTAGATACTATGAACATTTTTAATGACTGTATTGTACTACTGAAGGAGGTCAGTTGACCGTATTATGAAGGGAAATACATGACTATTAGCCTTGATAATTCTGCCATTGGAAGGATTACAGGTATGTTAATATCACATGTTCTGAACTACTGAAAACAAAAACCACATAGAAGGGAGAAATATAGTGATAGTACATTTCTAATATTTAAAAGCAAAAACAGGAAAGAGATGTAAAGTTTCATTAATAAACAGAATGGGCATTCAGGTTCAAACCCAGGGCTTTGCCATTTGCATTTTTCTCAAATATTTCTGGCCCCATCGTCCTTCAGTTACCCCCTGATCTCCACGGGCATTTTTGTACCTTTAGTTTTCACCAGTCTTTTGAAACCACTTTTACCTCAATCTTTTTCTGGAAGCTGATTTTAAGCCAGCTTTTTCCTAATGTAGAACAATGTTTGTGTATCTGAAGAAGTGTGCGTGCACACAAAATCTTATACCCAGAATAAAACTTTGCTGGTCTTAAAGGTCTTAAAGGACGCAAATGTTGTTCTGCTTCTTCAGATCAACAGAACTACCCACCTGAATCTAGCTTTTCACTGATGTGTAATGTTCCTGTAAGTTTTCTTCATTCTACCCACTCCCACCACCTCCAACCCTTCCTTCCTTCTTCCTTCCTTCCTTCCTTCCTTCCTTCCTTCCTTCCTTCCTTCCTTCCTTCCTTCCTTCCTTCCTTGTATTTGTGTGTATGTGTGTGTGCCTGGAAGTCATAGCTGACTTCTGGTG